>CM068371.1:49304455-50504455 GCA_034769895.1 Magicicada septendecula
TAACGTCGGGAGCCTGTGCATACTTACCTCTGATCAATTGCACGAGCTGCCATACTCGTAATCAAATTTTAATTACTAGATAAACCAGCAGTAGTTATAACTAAAGGAACTTTTACATGGGGGTCTGATGATTTATTCACTCACTGTTTTAGTGTAAAGTAACGACATCTCTTTATTAAATCATTACTACAACAGCTCTACATAAATATTCCCATTTAAGGTTTTCTGAATAAAAGATTACAATTTATAACAGATTTTTGTAAAGAACTGGGGCCAAAACATATGGATTTATCAGTGCTAGCATTATCCACGGATCCGGGACCTTAAACTTGTTTATGAGTTAAGCTCGCTTATTTATTTTCTATAATACTATTTGGGGGCCATTTGAAGAATGGACTTAACCTAAAAATTTGTATCAGTGAAGCTATACATATACATCAGCATTATTCGGTACTACAAATATTTTGAATTCTAAAACATACTACATCTTATAAAGTGGTTATCATTAAAGCCTTTCTATTTTTTCATTTCAACTGTCTTTAATAATGTATTGGTTACAATTTTAATTAATCACGGAGAACAAGTCTCCGTGTCACCTGCCATATCTATCAGTTTACTCGTAGTCGGGGTCCTTGACCCTTATGGTGTTCGTCAGCGGTTGATCTTAAGTGGAGTTCACTTTCCTGTTGAAGTGCCTGAAGTGGTTAGTTCATAATGAAGTAGCATGGAGGTTCTCAGAAGTCTCGTAGTTAAACATCGTTAGTAGTATAAGTGCCGTAAATGTTCTTGTTTGTTGCAGAATCGCACATCACATTATTGTTTATAAAAGTTCTCACTTTTGGTAGCTCGTACCATATTATTTAAAACAACATAGACATCTTACAAAATTAGACAAATGAGATGTCATCCCTTACACAGTTATTTATACATTTCGGTTTTTAACATTTAGACTACTACCACATTAATTTGGCAATACTTTTGCTACACATTGTTGTAACTGTCTTCTAAATACAAATATTCTGTCTTTATCTGAGACATGGTTCAAGCGCGTGTTTTCTACGCGAGCGCTTCATCTCGACTCTCTACTATATAGGAAGGGTCAGTTAATCGCGCGGAGTTTACGCGTCGCAACAAAATAGTTCCACATTTATCCTCTATTTAAGGGGTTAAAGTTTGACCTTAACAAAAATATTCTTAATTACAGACTTCATTATAGTACACTACTGTGGTCTTGTTTATTTATTTATTTAATATTAATTTTCAAAGATTATTAGTTTGTTTAGGGGTCGGTATTCAGGTTAATTCCGGTTAGCGCATGTCTATGCAGGGTTAATTAACAAGGGTTTCCCTATCTGTACACTCGCATTCCTTTTATTTTATTATTAAAACTCTTTATTAAATATTATTATGATTTATGATAGCGATAAAATTAGTTTAAATGTGCGATTTATTAAAATTTAAAATTTCTCAGCTTTTACATTACCTATTTATTAATTATTTTATTTTTAATTAATGAAATCGTCACAAGATCCAGGAGTTAATAGACTTTCCAACCAACCCAGAAGACCCGTATGATGAAAATAAATATTACAACCGAATCATGGAGAAAATCGAGAAACAAAAAGCTAAATATTCTCAAAAGCAACCCAAAATAATTAAATATAACGAAGGAGAAAAAGTATTAATAAAAAATCGTGAACTACCCAGTACACTTGAAGGTATAGCCAAGAAACTGTTATTATTATACATGGACCCTATGTCATACCCAGGGACAATGGCAACAATACATACGAAATAAGCAATATAACAACAAAAAAGATAAAAGGAGTGTATAATCAAGCTTCTATAAAAAAGTTTTACGAGGAAAAATAAACCATAATAAACAAACAAAGAATTACCAAATTCAAAAGATGTAAGATCTTTTACTTACAATCATATTTAGATGACATATGAGGTATAATATAAAATATAAAATAAAGGAATAAGTTACAAAAATTCCTACAAAGTAAGATCACCTTACAATAATATTTAAATAAAATATAAAGTAAAATAAAAGAAAAAAAAAATATATATATATATATGTGTGTAAAATGAAGGAATAAGCTACAAAAATTCCTATAAAGTAAGAACAACAAACTTACAAAAATTATTTAGAATAATATTTGAGACAAAACAAAACAAAAATAAAATCAAGCAAGAACTGCTAAGACAAGTACCTAAAATTATAAAGAATATAGAGTATTCAAAGAAAAAAAAATGAACTGGTATAAGAAAAAAAAAAGAACTGCTATAAGAAAAAAAGAAAAAAATGTGTATCAAGCAAATATACAGCAAATGGCTAAAGCAAAATCATGGTAATCAACCAAGAAAAAGAAAAAAGATGTCTAAGATAATTAAAATGATCACAAGAAGAAAAGAAAAACAAACTAATGAAAAGTTAGAAATAACGAAATTAACAACTAAATAAATAAAACCAATCGACTGTGTGAGTAGATAACAGTATATAGCAAAGGTACAGTGGAAGGAAGAATGAGTAAAAAGTTAAAAATGATCTAAAAAACCATAAAGTGGACAATCCCCAAAATATTATTATTATTAATGAAAGTCACAAGATGACAAAAAAGGTATTTAAGATTGACTGAGAATAGGTCCAGCAATCAAATTAACTGAGCAGAGATGATATTCCTCTGGTCTCAGAAAAAATGGTAGTAATGGAAGAAACCAGCTACTAAAAAGTTAGGGAAAAAATTATATAAAAGGGAGAACACACTAATGGAAATAAGTAAAAACAGATCTAAATAAAAAGGAATGGAACAAGTAAGAAGAGAAATAAGAATGGAGAAACAAACAAGAAAGAAAAGGAAAAAGATTATATATAACTGATCATTTCATAAAAAACTATGCTAGTGTTTTATCAAAATGATCAATTTTGAAGGAGAGGCATTACGTTACAACACAAATAAGCCAACCCAATACCAGGAATGAACAAGATAAGGTTGAATCTACAATAATACTTCATATTAAATAAAATGCTTAATTTAAATAAAATATAAAAACGATGACTCGACAAACGACGACATGACCTAACCCAAGTGATTGACCCAACAAAAGGAAACAAAAGAAGGAGGGAACCACGAAAAACAAACAAGAATAAAACCAAAGAAGAGAAGGTGATTAACCAAACCAAAGGAAGAAGGGAAAAAACCAAAACCCAAACAAAAATGAAACAAGTTCATGGAATTAAATGACTCAATGTAACACGTTAAAATAAACCCATAGGAGACGGTGGAAAAACCAAGGTATTAACCAAATACAATGAAAATGAAGAAGGAGGGAAATAGATAAAAATGAAAACCAATAATGATACACAAACAAGTAATAAAGCATAGGAGAAGGAGAAATAATGCACTCAAAAGTAATATTGGAACCAAGACCAATAATTTAACCTATGAGAAAGGAAAAAGTAAATGTCATTATCCTTTAATGGACAATCATAATCTAGGGAAGAAACCCTATTAAAATATGTTAAAGATAAAAATATAAAAAAGCAAACTAACCCACAATTTAGAGTTAGATGTAATAATAGAAATGTAAGGACATAAAATTGTTAATAGTATTAAGGAAATATTGTAATGAAAGAGATAGTACGGTAGTGAGATAATAATTAGAGGGATTACCCATTCAGAAACACCTAAAAAACAAAAACATTTGTGAAGTGCAAAATGAAAGTGTAAAAACCCCAAAGTGTAGTGATAAAGAAAGTACACTAATTAAATTATAATTAACTATAAATAATTTAAAAGTGAAGGTGATGATTGAATGAAAATAGGGTAAAATAAGAATGGAAATATAGTGAAAAATAGTGAATGATAAGATCATTAACAATTAATAAATCCTAAAGAACACTAAAGGTTTAACAGTGAAAAATAATAGTGAATAAGTATGTTGTGAAAAATAGTATTAAGTATAAACTATAAAGTAAGAGGTATTGAACACTGGAAAGTGATAATCACAATAGTAATCAAAACAAAAAATATAATTAATAAGTTTAAAAACATGTAATCATATTTAAAAGGGAGAATCCCAGGAAAGAGTAAATTGAAAGTGTTAACATGGAGGGAAAGTAAAGATTGTTTAAAAGTTAAGGAGTTAGTAACAAATCAAAAAACACCCATGTTATAAGGGATCATTATAAGTTCATAAAAGTGATGTTGTTTGTCACACTAAAAAATAATATAAAATAAGATGTATTGTGAACAAAGATTAGCAAATAATAAGTTATTTTAAATAATTATTCAATCAAGTTTATGAATTGGATATGGCTGTAAGAATCATACAGACCATAGGCCTACATGTTATATTTAAATAAGATCAAAAAAGTAGTAAATAATAGCCACCTTCTTATTATTGGCAAAGGAAATAAATAAAAATGTTAAGAAATGTATGACTAGAAAACATGGAAACCAAAGAGTAAATAATTGTGTATAAAATAATAGTGACATAATAATAACACATAAACAGACTCAAAACACAACACAACCAATTATAATAACAAAATAAAGCCCATTAGGCTGAAATGATATTTAATTTAAATGAAACAAGTCAAATACCATAATGGCTACTTAGGCCTATGAAAATGCCTAACTGTCAGAAACAAACAACTACAAATTATAACAAATTAACAAAGAAATTAGCAAATCCGAGGTGAAGGATTCACCAAGAATAAATTGTAAATCATTTGTAAAACAAAATATTATAATAAGCATTTGTATACAAAAAGAAATGTAATTAACAAGTATTAACATAATTGTAAAAACATAAAATTTAAAATTGCCCAAACTTGTGGGGTATCAAAATAATCTATGAAAGGAAATAAATACTATAGTGACAATATTTAATAACCAGGAAGGAAGATAGAGGAATAACAGCAGTCAGAAGATACACGAAGAATTCGAATTTTGATAACAATACATCATATTAAAATCAGCCAATCAAAATCATTCAGTTACCATAGAAACGACAGTTGAAGGCGAAAATTACCATTGAATATCGTTACACTCGTGAAGCGTCAGTCAAGCAGTACAGAAGCCAATGTTTGGAAGACCGATTTTCTAATAAAATAATGTAAAACAGTAATCGAAGTTCATAACCATGACGGTATAAGAAGCAGACGACCCATTTATAGCAGTCCACTCAAGATCCAGGATAATTAAACAGACAATTAACCGAAAAGTATGACCAGATACTCTATGAAAAGGACGCCCGACCTATTGAAGTCCAAAAATTAATGAAAAAAGAACTTATTGCAGCCAAATCCTACCCGATCAAATGAACGAAGACACCAAGTCATGCTGAGGTGTTAAGTACAATTAAATTACCTATTTCCAAAAACCTAATCACTCTAAATTTTACTAAAGGTAAATTTATCTCACTATAAACAGAATATTTCTCTTTCACGGGATTATTTAAGTAAAATAAAACTCACTGAAAATTTGTTAACATAAAACATAACCTATTATTTAAACACGAACTTTCAAAACACATTTAACGACACTACAGAACAGATTGTAACATCACACTTTATTATTTATGTACACTTAGAATAAGGTAAAATACTTTTATTGTAACCATAGGAATTCTTTAGCTCATAATCACAAGAATCCCATGATTTTGGAACGAATTTAATTATAATAACAAAACTTTCCGCAGCCATACGGATGCGAGCACAATGTTCCATAATCGATTTTTCGTCAACCTTGAGAAAGAAGTGTTTCATGTAAAAAGTCGGTGCAGATTTATTATAAAATAATTGTCAAATTGAATATTTTAATTATCACCCATTAAAAAATAACTAGTACAGGGAGTAACCGTTGTTATTATTTCATAGGGAGTGCAATACATTATTTGTGTTTATTTATGAAGAATAGGTTTGATGAGCAGCGAACAAGTCGCCATTTGCACAGCAGTATAAACAATCCAGACGGCCGTACGAGCGGGAATTATTTGAACGCCCCGACCGTCACCGCTGAAAACTCATTATACAATAGTTTTAATTGTTTTAATAAACGATTTGGCGCCACCCGGGATTATCACACCCCTATAAGTAAACAGGTAAGGTTACTGCCGTGTTATACTGGTGATTACCGCAACGCTACGGACATCGTTAGCACCGAACATTGATGTAACGACCCTGGTGCGAGACGAACGCACTAACATTTAATACACATACAAAATTGGTGTACATTTTACAGATATGTACCAGTTATAACGTTACAGATTGGTGACCAACCTGTGAGGCCTTAAAGAAGACCAGCGGCGACTATGAAGAGACAGTCCATGGTTACCAGAAAACACACTAAGAAAGGAACTGAAGGTGAAGGTCAACAAGAAGAGATGGAAGAAATCGAAGAAATGATCGGGGAGCTGTTCGAAGAGGATCCTCAAGAAAACCAACCAGAAAATCCAACTCAACCAGAACCGGAAGTGGAAGTAATAGTCGGCGACCAACCAGACAAACCAACTGAAGAAGCGAAATTAGATAGCTTGATGAGAATGATGATGGAGCAACTCGTAGAAAGAACACAAGACAAGGAAGAATTGAATAAAAAATTAGAATCATTGCAAGAGGGAAGGAAAGAAGACAAGGAAGAATTGAATACAAATATTAGAATCATTGCAAGAGGGAAGGAAAGAAGACAGGGAATTCTTCAGACAAAATAGTGAAGAGTTGAAGAAACAGATTAAGGAGGACATACAGCTCCTGAATAATAAGATGGAGAGCAATCATGAAGCCCTGAAAAGAAACCAAGAAACGTTAGAAAAGAAGAGTGAGGAGCTGAAGAGGCAGATAAAAAAGGATCTTGAAGTATTAAATAACAAGACTGAAAATAATAGTGAAACACTCCAAAGACAGTTAAAGGAAGAAAGCGAGAAGACGAAGGATGAATTGAGGCAACAGTTGGTGGAATGCAGAGAAGAAATTAAACAGACCATAACCGAGACGAACGAAACAGTAATACATGTCCAGGAAGAGTTAACCGATAAGATAAATCATGTCAAGGAGGAAGGAATTCTCAGGATCCAAGAACTGCAGAAAACCACCACCGAAGAGTGCATAAAAAATAAACAGGAAGTGCTTCAGAAGCTGAAGGAGAGGCACAAGGAAATCCAGACTGATGTCAGCGAACGTGTTGAAAGAGTATATACCACTATCAACAAGATCGACGAAAAAACGCAAGAAAATAAAGAGAAAATCATAGAAATCAGTCAGTAGGAGAAACAGATGCAGGAGGAACTAGACGCATTGAGGGAGAAGCCTTGCAATAACACCCACATCATTACAAGTGAAAATAGGGAAGTAATAAACTTTAAGAGTTACCAAAGAAACCCCATAGAGTTCCTAAAGAGGGTGGAGGAGCTCATAGAGAAGAACCGAGATACTAGATGGACAACAGTGAGAAGCCTTATCGATGAGATGTTTCAAGATACGAATGACAATTGGTGGACAGCCACTCGACCAGAAATCAGCTGTACACAAGAATTCAAAACATTGTTCCGCGAAAAATACTGGTCAGAATCGACTCAAAATGTGGTGAGAAATGACATCAGTAACGGAAGATATGAGCCACAGGCAGGACATACATTAACTTCGTACTTCTTAGGAAAGGTCTGCCTAGCTCGAAACCTCGAACCAAAGATACCCGAAGAATCCCTAGTCATACAACTAGGATATCATTATGAAGACGCTATTCAGAGGGCCAGGAGACAGGGACAAATTAAGACCATACAGGGAATGGCCAATTTACTAGAAGACCACGAAAACGACAGCCAATATAAGAAAAATCGCATGATAAATCAGAAGTACAACCGGTGGAATGAAAATCACAGTACACCAAACTACAACCTGCCCTACACTAATACCCAGAACAATAACCAGAACAATATGTACCGAAATCCAAACAATTACCCAGGAGACCAACCATTCCATCGGAATCAACCCAATTACAATCAAGGTAACCAGGGGAACCAGCCAAGTAACAGGAATGCGCAAAACCCCAATACACCCAATAATAACAACAGGGGAACAGAACAAAGTCGAAATCCAAATGGCCACCCAAATAATCACAACTATTATGGCAACCGGTACGACCCGAATTACCAGTATAACAGGGGAACCGGGGGTAACCAGAATAGAGGCGACATGAGGCGCCAAGTCAATTTTATCAGTGGGAGGAGGCAAAACAATCATCGAAGATATTGTCCCATTACAAGAACAAACTCTATGTACAACGATTCCCATTATGATAACCAGCAATCTCCAGAAATCAGATCAATGGAAGCGCCGAGGAATCACATACATGATCAACCAACGTCGATCAATGAAACGGCAGACCAAGCAAATAGTCTGGCCAGTGGTTCCCAGCAACCTTTAAACTAAGAAGGTCAGTGAGAAACCAACAGGACCCTTCACATGACCAATCACTTGGGTTAAATCGACGAACCACGACGAAAAGTGACAACAAGAAGATCACCATAATATCAACTAATTACTTAAAAGACATCAGGGAAGAACTTCTGGAGGAAGAGGATAACCATTTGCCAACAACGAATAGTGAGATAGTGAATATAAGAGCTAACATTAATGGAGTCATCACTATAATTATGATCGATACTGGATCGAATATATCTCTCACAAACCAACCCGAATTGGAGCGAATTCAAACCAACTCCAATATACCTATTCCAACTCTACCTATAAACAATATTGTAATAATTGGTGCCACAGGCAGACAGAATAAGACAATCAGAAAACAAGTCTCTTTAGAGCTAACCAGTCAAAACGCGATAATACCTATTATTTTCCTTGTCGCCAAGGGATTGCCATTTAACATGCTGATTGGATGCGACGCACTGAGACAACACTCAGCAATCACTGACATGCAGAAGGGAATAGTAGTGCTTACTTCTGAGAAGGGAGTGTGGTCGGCCAATATAATCAACAGTAATCCAACACCAATAGCCCTAAATCATAATAAGGGGTTAAAAAGTTATTATTGTCAAACATATAAACCATCAATTACTACGGGAGATGAAGAGGGAGAGGGAGATTTGTGGAAAAGAAAAATAGAAGAAATCAGAAAGTTGCAAAGAGAGAGACCTCAGCAAGAGATAACGGGTGAACAGGCTGAAAAACTAATAGCCATATATCAAGCATACCAGCACGTTTTCTCAAATACTCCAGGAAAAGTCAAGGGGTACCAGTGCAAAATAAATTTCTGAGAACCCGTAGACTTTCACAGAAAATCCTACCCAATCGCCTACTCTCTAAAAACGAAGTGAAGACGGAGATAAATAGAATGATGGAGGAGGACATCATCGAATACAGTCAATCTCCCTACACGAGTCCTATAGTCGCCATACCAAAAAAGAATGGTAAGGTGAGAATATGTTTAGACGCCCGGGAGATCAATAAGATGATCATTAATGACCTAACGTCACCGGGAGAAATTGAAGAGATACTTAAAAAATTTCATGGCACCAAATATATAAGTACCTGGGATACTGTATGTGGGTACTGGCAGGTGGAGCTACACCCACACAGTAGGAAATACATGGCATTCATCTTCGACGGAAGGAATTACCAGTTTAAGAGGTTACCTTTCGGCCTCATTAATTCCGTCGCAGTGTTCGTCAAGTGCATGGACCAAGTCATAGGTCAAGAAGCATTGCAGTTCACAACCGTGTACGTGGACGACCTTCTAATCACATCACCTGACTGGGATGAGCACTGTGAACGAGTCAAACAAGTATTACAAAAGCTATCAGAAAATAATATTACACTAAAATTAGATAAGTCCAAGTTCATAGCAAACCAAGTCAAATTCTTAGGTTTCAACTTAACAGAACAGGGAATATCACCATCCCAAGAGAAGGTGGAAGCTATTCAGAATTTCCCCACACCAAAGAATAAGAAGCAGCTACAATCCTTCTTAGGTATTTGTAACTACTATAGAAAGTTTCAAACAAATTATTCTTACCTAACAGCAAAGTTCTCTAAACAACTATCAGCTAAGGAAAAATGGACTTGGGGGAATAAACAAGAAGAAGTGTTAAAATTAATCAAAATAAAATTTCTTGAAACCATAATGCTACACCACCCCAATTTTGAACAGCCATTCTATTTAAATTGTGACGCCAGTGATGTGAGCCTAGGCGCCGAATTATATCAAGAGGATAAGGATGGACACCACCTGGTTATCAGCTTTGCCAGCAGAATACTGAACAACTGCGAACGTAACTACAACGTTACTGAAAAGGAACTACTCAGTATTGTATTCGCATGGGGAAAGTTTAGAACGTACATCCTGGGATATCCAATCACCGTCCGAAGCAACCATAAGTCCATTTCATTCTTGAAACAGTGTAAGTTAAGTCATGGGAGACTAACACGATGTATACTCGCATTACAAGAGTACCATATAACGTGGGAGTACATTCCAGGACGTAAGAATGTTGCCGCAGATGTATTATCCAGAATAAATGTAGTAGACCAAACATTTGAAGGAGAAAAGGAGAAGATCGTCAAAGTGTTTTGTATAATAAAGGATAGAAAGGACCTGGAAGATATTCTAAACGAAATAGTGGTACAGCAGAAACAAGAGTCAAAATTACTAAACATACGAAAAAGACTGTTAGAAGATGAAGAAGCTGTAAATAAATATTATTGTATCCACCAAGATATACTCTTTGTTAGAACAAAAAAGAATAATAGCACATGGAAACTTGTAGTTCCAAAAATATTAGAAAATAAGATAATTAAAGATTATCATGTTCGATACGGACATATGGGAACTGAAAAAATTGTAAAAGCATTGGAGGAGGAAGTCTTTATCAAAAATATAGCAAGAAAAGTAAACCAGAATATTAAAACATGCACAATATGTCAAATGGTAAAACCCAATAACGAGAAAAAAGAGGGAACAATGATACCCATCACCTCAACCACAAAGTTAGAAAAGTATTCCTTGACATATGTGGACCATTCCCACGTAGTGGAGGGAGACATAAATACAAGTTTATTGTAATCATATTAGACCATTACACAAAGCACACGAAATTATATGCAATAAACCGAGCTACTACTAAGAAAATATTAGAAATAATAAAAACTAAATATATCACTGAAGTTGGAAAACCATGCATGATAATAACTGACCACGGGACGCAGTTCAAAGGAAAGAAGTGGCGAAACGAATTACTAAAAGAGAATATAAAAACCTATAAAACATCCAAATACCACCCTAGTAGTAACCCCGCAGAAAGAGTGCTAAGAGAAGTGGGACGTATACTAAGAACTTATTGTCATGATAACCAAAAAGAATGGCAAAAATATTTAGCTTCAACCGAAGTATTTCTAAATATTAGTTACCACCAGTTTACTGAGAACACCCCATACTTAATGATGTTTGGGAGAAAGCCCCATAGAGAGATACAAGAACTAATAAACTTCCCAGTCAACCCAGAAGACCCATATGATGAAAACCAATGTTATAACCGTATTATGGAGAAAATAGAAAAACAAAGAGCAAGGTATTCACAAAACCAAGCTAAAATAATAACATACAACAAGGGAGAGAGAGTACTAATCAAAAACAGGGAACTACGCAGTACACTTGAAGGAACAGCCAAAAAACTGCTATTGATCTATGTTGGACCATATGTCATCACGAAGGATAATGGAAACAATACTTATGAGATAAGTAATATAACCACCAGAAAAATAAAAGGAGTTTACAATCAAGCTTCAATAAAAAAGTTTTATGAAGAAAAATAAATTACAATGAATAAAATAAACAAATACCAAAATTCAAAAAGTTGGTAAGAGCAACTTACTACCCTATTTAGATGACATATGCGAAATAAAAAAAAATAAAATAAATAAATAAAAATATAAAAACAAAGGAATAAGTTATGAAAATTCCTACCAAGTAAAATCAAGTTACAGTCAAATAAAGTTGATGTATGAAGTATAAAATAAAAAATTAAAATAAGGAATAAGTTACACAAATTCCTATAAAAAAGTAAGAATCACAAACTTACAGTAATAATTAAACAAAAAGTACAAAAAAAGGAATACGTTATGAAAATTCCTATAAAGTAAGAAAAACTAACTTACAAAAATTAATAAGTATTATGTCTAATACAAAATGAAATAAACAAAAATAAAATCAAGCAAAAAACTGCTAAGATAAATACCTGAAATTAGCATGAATTTAATGTATTCAAAAAAAAAAAAAAAAATCAGAACTAGTACAAGGAAGAAAAAGAAGTTATGTATAAAACAAATATACAAAAAATGGCTAAAGCAGAATATTGGTAAACAACCAAGAAAAAGAATAGAGATGTCTAAGATAATTAAAATGATCACAAGACGAATAGAAAAACAAAACTAATGAAAAGTTAGATATGATGAAATTAACATATGAATAAATAAAAAACAATCAACTGTATGAGCAAATGACAGTATATAGCAAAGGTACAGCGGAAGGAAGTATGAGTAAAAGGCCAAAGTGATCTAAAAACAAACCACAAGGTGGACAATCCCAAAATATGTTATTATTATTATTAATTTAAGTCACAAGTTGACAAAAAAGGTATTTAAGATTGACTGTTGAAAAAGTCCAGCAATCAAAATAAACTGAGCAGAGATGATGTTCCTCTGGTCTCAGAAAAAATGAGTAGTAATGGAAGAAACCAGCTACTAAAAAGTTAGGGAAAAAATTGTGTATAAGGGAGAACACACCAATGGAAATAAATAATAACAGATCCAAATAAAATGGAATGAACCAAGTAAGAAGAGAAATAAGAATGGAGAAACAAACAAGAAAGAAAAGGAAAAAGATTATATATAACTGATAATTTCATAAAAAACTATGCTAGTGTTTTATCAAAATGATCAATTTTGAAGGAGAGGCATTACGTTACAACACAAATAAGCCAACCCAATACCAGGAATGAACAAGATAAGGTTGAATCTACAATAATACTTCATATTAAATAAAATGCTTAATTTAAATAAAATATAAAAACGATGACTCGACAAACGACGACATGACCTAACCCAAGTGATTGACCCAACAAAAGGAAACAAAAGAAGGAGGGAACCACGAAAAACAAACAAGAATAAAACCAAAGAAGAGAAGAAGGTGATTAACCAAACCAAAGGACGAAGGGAAAAAACCAAAACCCAAACAAAAATGAAACAAGTTCATGGAATTAAATGACTCAATGTAACACGTTAAAATAAACCCATAGGAGACGGTGGAAAACCCAAGGTATTAACCAAATACAATGAAAATGAAGAAGGAGGGACATAGATAAAAATGAAAACCAATAATGATAAACAAACAAGTAATAAAGCATAGGAGGAGAAATAATGCACTCAAAAGTAATATTGGAACCAAGACCAATAATTTAACCTATGAGAAAGGAAAAAGTAAATGTCATTATCCTTTAATGGACAATCATAATCTAGGGAAGAAACCCTATTAAAATATGTTAAAGATAAAAATATAAAAAAGCAAACTAACCCACAATTTAGAGTTAGATGTAATAATAGAAATGTAAGGACATAAAATTGTTAATAGTATTAAGGAAATATTGTAATGAAAGAGATAGACCGGTAGTGAGATAATAATTAGAGGGATTACCCATTCAGAAACACCTAAAAAACAAAAACATTTGTGAAGTGCAAAATGAAAGTGTAAAAACCCCAAAGTGTAGTGATAAAGAAAGTACACTAATTAAATTATAATTAACTATAAATATTTTAAAAGTGAAGGTGATGATTGAATGAAAATAGGGTAAAATATAGAATGGAAATATAGTGAAAAATAGTGAATGATAAGATCATTAACAATTAATAAATCCTAAAGAACACTAAAGGTTTAACAGTGAAAAATAATAGTGAATAAGTATGTTGTGAAAAATAGTATTAAGTATAAACTATAAAGTAAGAGGTATTGAACACTGGAAAGTGATAATCACAATAGTAATCAAAACAAAAAATATAATTAATAAGTTTAAAAACATGTAATCATATTTAAAAGGGAGAATCCCAGGAAAGAGTAAATTGAAAGTGTTAACATGGAGGGAATGTAAAGATTGTTTAAAAGTTAACGAGTTAGAAACAAATCAAAAAACACCCATGTTATAAGGGATCATTATAAGTTCATAAAAGTGATGTTGTTTGTCACACTAAAAAATAATATAAAATAAGATGTATTGTGAACAAAGATTAGCAAATAATAAGTTATTTTAAATAATTATTCAATCAAGTTTATGAATTGGATATGGCTGTAAGAATCATACAGACCATAGGCCTACATGTTATATTTAAATAAGATCAAAAAAGTAGTAAATAATAGCCACCTTCTTATTATTGGCAAAGGAAATAAATAAAAATGTTAAGAAATGTATGACTAGAAAACATGGAAACCAAAGAGTAAATAATTGTGTATAAAATAATAGTGACAATAATAACACATAAACAGACTCAAAACACAACACAACCAATTATAATAACAAAATAAAGCTCATTAGGCTGAAATGATATTTAATTTAAATGAAACAAGTCAAATACCATAATGGCTACTTAGGCCTATGAAAATGCCTAACTGTCAGAAACAAACAACTACAAATTATAACAAATTAACAAAGAAATTAGCAAATCCGAGGTGAAGGATTCACCAAGAATAAATTGTAAATCATTTGTAAAACAAAATATTATAATAAGCATTTGTATACAAAAAGAAATGTAATTAACAAGTATTAACATAATTGTAAAAACATAAAATTTAAAATTGCCCAAACTTGTGGGGTATCAAAATAATCTATGAAAGGAAATAAATACTATAGTGACAATATTTAATAACCAGGAAGGAAGATAGAGGAATAACAGCAGTCAGAAGATATACGAAGAATTCGAATTTTGATAACAATACATCATATTAAAATCAGCCAATCAAAATCATTCAGTTACCATAGAAACGACAGTTGAAGGCGAAAATTACCATTGAATATCGTTACACTCGTGAAGCGTCAGTCAAGCAGTACAGAAGCCAATGTTTGGAAGACCGATTTTCTAATAAAATAATGTAAAACAGTAATCGAAGTTCATAACCATGACGGTATAAGAAGCAGACGACCCATTTATAACAGTCCACTCAAGATCCAGGATAATTAAACAGACAATTAACAGAAAAGTATGACCAGATACTCTATGAAAAGGACGCCCGACCTATTGAAGTCCAAAAATTAATGAAAAAAGAACTTATTGCAGCCAAATCCTACCCGATCAAATGAACGAAGACACCAAGTCATGCTGAGGTGTTAAGTACAATTAAATTACCTATTTCCAAAAACCTAATCACTCTAAATTTTACTAAAGGTAAATTTATCTCACTATAAACAGAATATTTCTCTTTCACGGGATTATTTAAGTAAAATAAAACTCACTGAAAATTTGTTAACATAAAACATAACCTATTATTTAAACACGAACTTTCAAAACACATTTAACGACACTACAGAACAGATTGTAACATCACACTTTATTATTTATGTACACTTAAAATAAGGTAAAATACTTTTATTGTAACCATAGAAATTCTTTAGCTCATAATCACAAGAATCCCATGATTTTGGAACGAATTTAATTGTAATACCAAAACTTTCCGCAGCCATACGGATGCGAGCACAACATTCCATAATCGATTTTTCGTCAACCTTGAGAAAGAAGTGTTTCATGTAAAAAGTCGGTGCAGATTTATTATAAAATAATTGTCAAATTGAATATTTTAATTATCACCCATTAAAAAATAACTAGTATAGGGAGTAACCGTTGTTATTATTTCATAGGGAGTGCAATACATTATTTGTGTTTATTTATGAAGAATAGGTTTGATGAGCAGCGAACAAGTCGTCATTTGCACAGCAGTATAGACAATCCAGATGGCCGTACGAGCGGGAATTATTTGAACGCCCTGACCGTCACCGCTGAAAACTCATTATACAATAGTTTTAATTGTTTTAATAAACGATTTGGCACCACCCGGGATTAACACACCCTTATAAGTAAACAGGTAAGGTTACTGCCGTGTTATACTGGTGATTACCACAACGCTACGGACATCGTTAGCCCCGAACATTGATGTAACGACCCCGGTGCGAGACGAACGCACTAATATTTAATACACATACAAAATCGGTGTACATTTTACAGATACGTACCAGTTATAACGTTATATGTATATTGTAACGTTACATAACCCCTGCCGAAATATAACATAATCACCATAGTTAAAACCAGTAATAACCCATTTTTAAAAGTCAGAAATGGGTATTATGTACCAAGCTATGAAAAACTTTGTACTCCAAAAACACTGTAAACAATAATAATAAAAGTGCAGTGTACAAAGTGGAACATAGTGTACTCGGTGAAAGTGTAAACCTTTAAAAAGAGCATCTCACAGATTTGTGCTGGAGATGAAAAACAATCAATATTGTAGCAGTGGACTATATTGCTGCTGACAAGTTTTGTATTTTTTGTAATTTTGTATTGTGTAGGCCACAAAGGTCTTGTACCTAGGAATAATATTTGTGTTTAATATAATGATTTTGTTTAAATATAAGATAACCCAGGGTTATATATAAAATGATAATAATATATCAAATAATACTATGTTAGCAAGATGGCATGTAAAAAATAGTTTAGAGTAATGATACATTAAGTGAATGATAAATCATAAATAAATCAAAATAAAAGGGATTAGAATATAAAATACCAGTGTACAAGTTTAAGGAAAAATATAAAGAAAAACTTTAAATAAATTAAATTCGATTATAAATAAAATCTAAAAAGGATTATTTTTCTAAAAAGAAGAAATGAATTTATAATAATTAATAATAGCCTATATACTAAAACGTATATAGATTAACCAATAAAAAACCATAAAAATTCTTAGTTACTAAGAGTAACTAACTAACAAGAATTGAATTTAATTGTTAAAAGATATTGGAAGTGAGCAGTTTGAAAAGTGTAATGTCTATAAAAATTTAAGAAATTAATAAATACCATTTGAAATAATCAGTGTAAAATTAATAAAATTAACGAGTGATGTCCACTACATCTTACACTTCCTTCGAATAGAATAATTCACGCCCACAATTTGATGAAACCTTGAAAAATCAACCTTCGATTTCCAAGCCTACCCTAACAAAATTCGACTTTGTTGGTGAGATCGTTACCTATTAAAATTTAACTAAATTACACCTCAACTATAAACTTATAACACTAGAAACAGCACAATCTCTTTAAATACTTCTGGAAAAGAAGTGAACATAAACTTTATTATTTTGTTAACCCAAAAACCAGCAAAACGTAGTTTTGTTAATAACATTACTGCCGCCATGATGCTTAGTGATTGTGGTCATCAGTGAAGAAGGGCTAACTGCACTCTAGCGGTCAACAAATCAACTGCATAATATAAATAGTACAAAATATAAAAATTTATTTATGTAAAGCTTGGTATTAACCCATATTCATTTCTGACTTTCTCAAAGTACAAAGAACTCTAAAATAACCCTGGGAAATTAATTCATTATTTCTTTCTTGGTATTAATATTGAAATAAAAATATTTGTTATATACTATATGTTTGAAAAATAAGATCGAACTAATTCTGTGTTTTCAGTAAGAATCGATTATCCCTTTATGTTTTGGGAGACTATAAAAAAAATACTAAATAAATTCAAGGAATGCCTTGTTGTTTGAATAAAAATGTGTACTATTTTCAGTAGATAGTAGTTCGTTACAGATTGTCAGAAGACTGAGAAGAGAACGGACATCCAGAATATATTACGTACCATTTGGAGTTAAATTAACCTCAAATGTGTTTGTAAACGTAGCAGTCAGCTGGTATCACGAGCGGAGAAATCTGAAATAATTAATCGTATACTAAGAGAGTAATTCTCTTTGCACTCTCTCTCCTAACTACTGTCAAACAACGGTATTGATTTCACAAAAATAAAATCTAAGAAAATATTGGCATAATCACACACACTCGATTTTGGAAGCATCGAACAGAAAGTATAACAAATTCTGTGACTCTTAATAAAGCGAGATTTTCGAAGAGTACAAATAGATGTAAAATTGCCAATTACTCCGAGAGAATACCCGCGAGACGTTACAAGATGGCGCTCAACTTAAAAGGGCTTGAATTAGGGAAGAAATTTTGAGATATACGAAAGATAATATAACAAAAAACCTAATTTTTGTCGGCAACTATGAGAAAACAAGAAATGCATAATACCAGAGGCAGATCGAAGATGAGGGCAGAAGACAAGGAGAAGGAAGAAGGTGGACAAGAACGAGAAATAGAAGTAGTCACGGACAGTGAAATGGAACCACAGACAGGCGATAAAGAAGAAACTGAAGCAATTATGGACACGGAAAGGGAAATAGTTGAAGAGGATGCCCAAGGGGACCAACCAGATAAAGCGGTACCCAGAGAAGAATCAAATTGGCAGGAAATGATGAAATTTATGGCAGAACAATTTAGGAAACAGGAGGAAAACTCAAAACAAAAATTTGATAAAATAGATGAAAATTTTAGGAAACAGGAGGAAAATAACTAGCAAACCAATGAGAAAATAGACGGTATTCAGGAAAGTTTAGTAAAACAACTAAACGAAAAAATTGAAACCATTCATGGAGATATCAGAGAAACCATGAATTGAGAGAAATAATTAACGGTCAAAGGGAAGATATGAACACCAAATTTGAAGAAAATAATAAAAATATAAAACAAATTCATGAGAAAATTGAAAAGGTCATTAATACACTTAGACAAAAAGCAGATACATACAAGGAGGAGACAAATAAGCAAATGGACAGTGCTTTCAAGAAGTTGGATGAAATACTAGACAGCACTTCCGAAGATATTAAAGTAAGTCCGAAAACAGAAGAGAGCAGGAAGGAAATAGAAATTAGGGAAGACCAAAATGCATTGCTATCAGAAAATAAAAATAACAGAGACAAAGAAAAGATGATGCACATAGAAGTTAACATTAAGGGAGTAAAGAAACAAATAATTTAGAAAACGAAAGAAAGAGGAATAATATGTCCTAACAAATGGAAAAATACAAGGGAAGAAGTAGATATGATTAAGAGTGGGCTGGTTAATGTACTTAATCTCCCAGTCGTTAATTACAGAGAATTGACTGTTTTGAAAAGTTATAGAAGAAACTTAACTAAATCTATATTTAAATTAAATATACCAGTAAATAAAAGGTCAGTGACATCACCAGTAAATAATATAACATCAACACATTTGTGTAATAGACTACATATAAATATGATAGAAATAAGTGTATTAGAAAAATTACAAGACATGGTAGTAGAAGAATATGTTACAAAGAAAGAAAGAGATCGGAAAACGATGGTAACCATTGAACTTAATGAAAATTCAATATCAGCAGAGTTACAATACCAGATGATAGAGAGTTATTTAACAAGAATAAAAATCATTATGGACACTGCAGTAATCCGAACGACGAGTGCAGATGAGTTAATGGACCATGGTTAAACTAAATAATAACCAACCAGAAAAAGGGGACTGATTTTCTGATACCGACCAAGCAACCCATTGGAAAGAAAAACCCCAAAATTCAAAAACTATGTAAGTACAACTTACTTAAGATATTTCGCAACAATTTGATTTAATAAACAGTAAAACACCAAGAGTATGTAAGAACAGATTATTAAATAATATTTATAAAGAACTGATTTAAAATGAAATAATAGGAAAAAGTAATATTTTTATGGGAACAAAAAGAAGAATAAATAAATAAATAAAAACAATTAATGGTAATGTGCTCAGATAAGAAGAATAAAGATTAATTTAATGACTACAATGAAGATAATAATTAATACAACTACGATTTAGAATTTCTCGGAATTGAAAATGATATAGGAAGAAATGATACAGAGAACATATGTCACAAGGAGGAAAGTCAAAAGAATTTTAAAACAATGCCTATCAATAATGTTATCTGCAATTAATTACTGAAAAATAAGAAGGAATCAAGAAGAAAAAGAAATATATAATTAAATGCAAACAGCAACAGCGTGAAGAATCCCAAAAGTGTTTAGTATTAGTCGCTAATCGACTTCTTGTAAGTTTTTTATTATAATGAATTGACTGTAGAAATGTTCCAGCAATCATTTCACTGAGCAGGGATGATGTTCCCCTGGTCTCAGAAGGTGTAAGGATGGGTAGCGGAGTAGTGGACCCAAAAGTGGCCACCCGAACTGAACCACCGCACAGGATAGGGAAAAAATGTTAGGGAAATTTAATATTTAAGGGATATTAAAATAGCTGAAAAGATTTATATCAGATTCCAAAAGTATGAAGGAAGAAAACAGAAGAAAGATAGCAGACAGAAGCTCAATTGAGAAAGCAAATTTATAGAAGCAAATAGAAATATGAGTGTTAAAACAAGTTTTTTATGATTAGTGTGACCAGCCCTTATCAAGTAATATGTGAAAGACCACTACCCAGAGAAATTAAATCATTAATGAATTTGCCTCCAGGAGAGAGAGAGTAGAATTCAACAAGATCAAAATGCACAACAGGTTGTTGCATAAAGCTGAACTTCAACATAAAAAGGAAACGGAGAAGAAGAAAAGAATAAATACATACAAAGTAGGAGATAAGGTGTTAATAAAAAATAGACAATTACCCAGTTCTATAGAGGGTATTGCAAGAAAATTACTTTTACTTTATACCGGGCCGTACATAGTAACCCAGGTGAAAGGAAATAATACATATGAGATCAAATCTGTTAACAATAACAAAATAAAAGGGGTGTATAACCAATCAGAAATAAAGAGATATTATGAAGAATGATGAAAGACTGAAGAGTTCAATGATTAATTTTAAAACAAGTAAATAAAAATAAATCTGTTCTAGTGGGGGAGCTTATGTAACGTTACATAACCCCTGCCCAAATATGATAACATAATCACCATAGTTAAAACCAGTAATCACCCATTTTTAAAAGTCAGAAATGGGTATTATGTACCAAGCTATGAAAAACTTTGTACTCCAAAAACACTGTAAACAATAATAATAAAAGTGCAGTGTACAAAGTGGAACATAGTGTACTCGGTGAAAGTGTAAACCTTTAAAAAGAGCATCTCACAGATTTGTGCTGGAGATGAAAAACAATCAATATTGTAGCAGTGGACTATATTGCTGCTGACAAGTTTTGTATTTTTTGTAATTTTGTATTGTGTAGGCCACAAAGGTCTTGTACCTAGGAATAATATTTGTGTTTAATATAATGATTTTGTTTAAATATAAGATAACAGGGTTATATATAAAATGATAATAATATATCAAATAATACTATGTTAGCAAGATGGCATGTAAAAAATAGTTTAGAGTAAGGATACATTAAGTGAATGATAAATCATAAATAAATCAAAATAAAAGGGATTAAAATATAAAATACCAGTGTACAAGTTTAAGGAAAAATATAAAGAAAAACTTTAAATAAATTAAATTCGATTATAAATAAAATCTAAAAAGGATTATTTTTCTAAAAAGAAGAAATGAATTTATAATAATTAATAATAGCCTATATACTAAAAAGTATATAGATTAACCAATAAAAAACCATAAAAATTCTTATTTACTAAGAGTAACTAACTAACAAGAATTGAATTTAATTGTTAAAAGATATTGGAAGTGAGCAGTTTGAAAAGTGTAATGTCTATAAAAATTTAAGAAATTAATAAATACCATTTGAAATAATCAGTGTAAAATTAATAAAATTAACGAGTGATGTCCACTACATCTTACACTTCCTTCGAATAGAATAATTCACGCCCACAATTTGATGAAACCTTGAAAAATCAACCTTCGATTTCCAAGCCTACCCTAACAAAATTCGACTTTGTTGGTGAGATCGTTACCTATTAAAATTTAACTAAATTACACCTCAACTATAAACTTATAACACTAGAAACAGCACAATCTCTTTAAATACTTCTGGAAAAGAAGTGAACATAAACTTTATTATTTTGTTAACCCAAAAACCAGCAAAACGTAGTTTTGTTAATAACATTACTGCCGCCATGATGCTTAGTGATTGTGGTCATCAGTGAAGAAGGGCTAACTGCACTCTAGCGGTCAACAAATCAACTGCATAATATAAATAGTACAAAATATAAAAATTTATTTATGTAAAGCTTGGTATTAACCCATATTCATTTCTGACTTTCTCAAAGTACAAAGAACTCTAAAATAACCCTGGGAAATTAATTCATTATTTCTTTCTTGGTATTAATATTGAAATAAAAATATTTGTTATATACTATATGTTTGAAAAATAAGATCGAACTAATTCTGTGTTTTCAGTAAGAATCGATTATCCCTTTATGTTTTGGGAGACTATAAAAAAAATACTAAATAAATTCAAGGAATGCCTTGTTGTTTGAATAAAAATGTGTACTATTTTCAGTAGATAGTAGTTCGTTACAGATTGTCAGAAGACTGAGAAGAGAACGGACATCCAGAATATATTACGTACCATTTGGAGTTAAATTAACCTCAAATGTGTTTGTAAACGTAGCAGTCAGCTGGTATCACGAGCGGAGAAATCTGAAATAATTAATCGTATACTAAGAGAGTAATTCTCTTTGCACTCTCTCTCCTAACTACTGTCAAACAACGGTATTGATTTCACAAAAATAAAATCTAAGAAAATATTGGCATAATCACACACACTCGATTTTGGAAGCATCAAACAGAAAGTATAACAAATTCTGTGACTCTTAATAAAGCGAGATTTTCGAAGAGTACAAATAGACGTAAAATTGCCACTTACTCCGAGAGAATACCCGCGAGACGTTACAATATATATGTATAGTATTTAAAATTTATAAATATATTACCTCAAGATGTTCTTTTCCTTATTTGTTTCTTGAAACAAGATGGCGAAGGCTGAAGATGAGAGAACAGGAACTCTCGAAACATGTTCCAAATAAGAAAAAGAACATCTTGAGGTAATATAATTATAAATTTTAAATACTTTATATATATCAAGAAACGAACTGGACCAGAAAGTGATTGAATATATATAGTGTAACTAATATAAGTAGTGGTTCATATATTATTGTGAAAGTGATACCAGTGTATATGCAAAGTGTTAATAATCAAGCGAGTGCTGCGGATGACAAGGATCTACAATATCAGCAGATGACCACGGAGCGACTGGACCGACTACTTAAAGCAGGTCAATGCTTTAGTAATTAAAATATTTAAAATTCGCCCCCATTTCGGGCGTCGACTAAAACTGTAAGAGTTTAAAATAAATATTAAAAATCTAGAAATCTGTGTATACAACTGAAACTCTACTTGTTTAATAAAAAAATTTAAATTGGTATCACTTACCTTCTTAGCGAATTATCAGGGTGTCGTCTGATGTACTTAGGCAGAGAAAAACAGGCAATGCAATGACAAACACACATTGATGTGTTTAATTGACACTTTTTATTAACTTTTAATTTTTTAATATTAATTATTAAATTTTAACTCCCTCTTCATCAATTTCTTTTACATTACATCGTTAATAATTATTGGAATATCAGTTCAATTTTAATTTACTACCGGTTCATTCGAAAAACTTTGCTTGAAAACATTGATACTTGTTATACATGAAATGAAAATAGTTGCGATACTTATGACTAAACACTTAACATTCTAACCATGGTATCTAAATTATGAAAGCGACCCATATTGCTCTCTCTCTCTCTCTCTCTCTCATACTATAAAATTCCCCATAATTTAGTTATAACCCCTTTTTTATAGATTTGAAAAATAATTGAAATTAGATTTGAGTCGACTACTTAACCAGCGTCCTTCTGCTGACCACGTGTGGCGTCGCGCATGTATATGAATGTCCTGTTTATTTGTCACATTTTTCACTTTTGCTGTTCACTCCGCTAACTTCGTTTAAACTGTCGGATTTAACTGTTTATCTTCAAATTTACTGTTACACTTCAGAATATGTTAAAATGCAAAATTTAAGGGTCGCGAACTGTGAACCTTGCCCCGGCCGGGAATGGGTGATTTCGTCGACTGCCTACGCTACAAGTGCGTTGGTCAAAAAACATTTCCGCCAGCTCGTGCTGTGATTGGCTGCGGCATCTTACATGGCTGGTTCCGGTGATCGACTTTGGTGTCGAGAGTAAAGATAGCGGCACACGGGCGCACACGCACTGCCACATTCCATTGTAGTTGAGCGTTATTCACCAAGTTTTTGTTACTCCTCCCCAACGGAGGATACACGCATGTGCGCACAAGCTGACATTCCACGGTGTTATCGTTGTGCGCTAGGTACGGACCGGTACAGGATTGTATACAGGGTGTCCAAACAAGTGTTAGTGGTCTCGGTGGCCGCAAAGGGTGTCCAAACCGATTATTTCCCAATAGTTGATATTAAATGAAATAAAAAAACATACCTCCTTCAAAATTGTCCCATTACATACTTTCGAGTGGATAATCCTCAGCGCAGATTTGGGAATTCAACAAACAAGTAACGCTTATAGAACACTCAAATTATATTGTGTTCATGTTTAAAGTTTATTATATTCATATTGGCAACTCAATCCGTTCTAAAAGAATCCACTAAAAGAAAATATCAAACGTTCTGAGCAAACTGATATTGTAATATTATTGAATTTATAAAGCTTATATTAATGTAATAAGTGAATGAAAAGGAATTATTAAATAACTATTTGTAATATCTATATTTGTGTTATCAAATCATTTAAATACCCTGAGTAAGAGTTATATATAATATTATTATATACATACCACCATAGTCAGTAAAATTCCATTTTTTAAAACAATGAAAAAGGCCTTTTCGAAATATTAAAATTTCATCCTTGTAATAATAATATTGTAATATTATTGAATTTATAAAGCTTATATTAATGTAATAAGTGAATGAAAAGGAATTATTAAATAACTATTTGTAATATCTATATTTGTGTTATCAAAATATTTGTGTTTGGCAAAATAATAAATTATATATAATAGCTTAGTAGAAACTGTTATGATACTTCTTTATAAAAAATATTATTAGAAATTAAACCAGAAAATCTGTTATATATTTGGCGCCCATTGCACGGCTTAATTTATAAGCCTGGTAGACAGTACTGAGTTGCAAATAGAATAAATAAGATAAGAAAAGTGTATAGAATAAGGAACATAGATTCTAAGAGAGACATTGTATGATTACGCGAAGTAGAAGTAGGCTAGCAAAACACATACATAACAACACAAACAGTTTAAACAACAAAATGAACACAGAGACAGTAACAACAGAAAATTCCAATAGCAAAGTAGAGTTTGACATCAACAACCAGTTAGGAGACATTAACACACTCGACCAAATTACAATGGAGAACCAAGAGACAGGGACGCGGGGACAAGACGATGAAGAAACAGAAACACAACAGATAATAGCAGAAACACAGAAAGAAATCAGAGCAAGACCAACATAACAGACGTTACCAGAGGCACCCAAAGAAATTGATATATATACGATACTACAACAAATGTCAGCGCAAATGTGACAACAGTCACAACAAACGAAACAAATGCAAGAACAGATGTTGAAACAAATAACACAACTGTCACAACAAACGCAGGAACAGATATCACAACAGGCACAACACACGCAGGAACAAATTAAACAATTAGAAATTAATATTACAAAGCGAATGAAAGCCGAACTAGAACAAAACAATAAACAGCTAAGCGACAAACTAGACACACGAATCAGTAAATTTAAAAGAGAAACCCAAGAAACCCTTAAACAATTTAGGTTAGAAACTAAGGTAATTATTAGTTGAGAAGTCAATAATGTTAGCATTGAATTTAATAATAGATTAAACGACACGGAAAAACAAATTAAAGAAAACGATGAGAAACATATCAGCGAATTTAAGTTAATAAATAAGAAATTGCTAGCAAATAGTAAACGTTGTGACAAGAGTTTCGCGGCACACAAATTAGAAGCTGAGAAATTAAGGGAATTAGAACATAAGATAGATAGTAATTCAGGTGAGACCGACCTCAAGTTACAGCAACTACAAAATGACGTCCAAACGAAAATTGCATTAGTAAATTCCTCACCCACAAACCACGTTGTTAATATTGAAAAAATAAAAATATAAAATTCAACGGGACGAGCAATTTTCTGATGGAGTTTATTAAGGAGTTGACCGAGTTATACCAGGAATACTATCAAGATGTAAATAATATCACATGGGTGGCAAGACATCTTGAGGGAGAGGCCGCTATATGGTGGAGATTGATTAAGGAGAATGTACACAACTTCGTGGGATTTACTGAAGCGTTGTCAATAAATATTGGAACGACGTCATACAAGAACGCGTACGAGATTATCTGGAGTTTGGGCGATACCACCCGGAAGCAGGAATGAGTATGATCCAATATTTAGAACGAAAATTATTAGAGAACCGACAATTGATTCCTCCCATATCGGACCGGCACTTAATAAGAAAAATTGCAAGGCACTATCCGCATGAAATAGAGGTTGCCATTATTACGCGTAGCGTAAATACGATAGCTGAATTTGAACAGGTTTTGTTGGAATTCATGAATTTACGGAACGGCATTAGGTCAGTGAACCAGGAACAGTCCAACCACAGCCGTGAGGAGAAGCAGTGGGTGCGAACTGAAGAAAGAGAGAAAATTATCAGTCACGAGCAAAACAATGAGAGAGAGCACGACTGAAGGCAACAATATTCTCAATATCCGAAGCGGCAAAACCAGTTCAAAGCTGAAACAAATGTTGTTCCTTCAACTAGTGGAGCAGGTAGCCACGAAGCGGGCGCTATAGTGTCAAAAAACTAGGCAAGCCATGTAAATTATGTACTGCTGTTAAAATACAGCACAGTACATAAGGATGAAATAATAATTTTAAAAGAGGAGAAGATATAAATTTAATAGTAATTGGTACATATGTTTGAATTGTAAACAAAAACACTGAGTTGATAGTCCCAACCAACATAGAGGTAGACTCCAATATTAGATAGAACAGCATTAAGATATACGTTTTGCCAAGTATTATATTAAGTTGGAAATAAATGTTAAAATAAAATGAAAGAGTAATAAAATTATAATCTAATAAATACAAATTAGAATTAAGAATGTTAGAAATCAAATAAATGTATTTAATAATAATTAGAAAAGTTATACTGTATATGTTTTTAAGAGTCATATGATGGAAAGATGTAACGAGTGTAGTGAGGTATCAATATGGCAAAATGTAAATTGTTAGATTTGTATTGTATAAAATAGAAGAAAATTTTTTAGTCTAAATTTATATTCAATATGTTAAACATTACTGAGAGAGTCTGTAATATTTAAATAAGTCTAAATTTATAATTCAGATGATGCACATCACAGTCTAATTTTATATGTAATAAGATGCACATTAAAAGAGTTTAATTTTTATAAAAGAGTTTAATTGTTTATTTAATAAAGGAAACCTACGAGAATATAAATCCATAACATTGCAAGAATCATAATTTGTATACAACTTATAAACAACAATATTTCAAGAAGTTTGAGTATATCATTGAGAGAACACCGAACTTATTTAAGAAGATAGTTTGAGTGTCAATACAATAAAATCCAATATTCCGAAGAGGTATCAATTCGTAAACATAGAAGAAAATAAAATTCAACATTAAATCTAATAAGAAATCCCCGACAAGGAACAGATCACGAGCCTAGTATTACCTTTAAGATGATAAACATCAACTAGAATTGAACCCGTTGCAGTTGTGAAGAATTCATATTCAAGCTATTTACATTTATATGGTAGATATTCTTACCTTGTTATTTATCAAAAAATGTATACACTAACGTTATTTGGTATGGATTAAAGAAAAGAATAAATCATACACAATATTAAATAATATAAATCAACTTAATAATTGTTAACCCTGAGATAGTTTCTTTTCATGTGCAGATAGAAAAAAGTAATATCTGTAATTAAATATAATAATTACAATACTTATAAATAAAATAACAGTACATTAATGGCTGTTCCAACGTGGAACATATCTTAAATACAATATCTGCAAAAAAATAACAGTACATTAATGGCGCCCATACGTGAAAGCAAAGATTTTCTTTAAGCCAGCACCAAATAACATAAATTAAGTAGTAGGCAACAGTGCTGAACAGAATTAATTAAATTACAATAAAATAATTTTGTTAAATTTAATTAGAATAAAAAATTGACTTGTAGTTAAATTAATTTAAATACTGTAATATGGCTAACAAACAGGATAAAAGATATGAATTAAGAAGTATTAGTGCTGAAGAGGAGGAAGATGAAATGGAACAGCCCACTAAGGAAAGTGAACAAACAAATATGAGGACAATGATGGAGGCGATAGTGGCTAAATTAGACCAACAAAATGATAAGTCCAACCAATTAAATGCTAAATTAGACCAACAAATGACTGATAATTCTAACCAGTTAAATGCTAAATTTGACCAACTTAGGAATGAAATTACCGATAGTTCTAACCAGTTAAAGGTTTTTTCTGAGCAACAAAATACTTTCAGGACTGAGATTACGGATAAATTGGATAACAGAATACTGAATTAAAAGAGACCATTCAACTACAAATAAATGGTGTGAATGATAAATTAGACCAGAAGGCTGAAATCAAGTTAATATTGGAAAATTATGAGGAAAGGAACGTCAGGCAATTCGCAGAAGTGAAATTGAATATAGAAACAATGAAAGAAATAATGAGTGATGAAAACCAGTCAATAGAAGAAACAACGATAGAAGATGACAAGCAAAGTGTGGAAACATTGAATAAGATAACGGAGAAGTAATAAATGATAACAAAACGGAGATAGAAATAATGCCAAACGATCAAAACAGGGAGCAAGTAAGTCAGAAAAAGAAGATAAGGGTAAGGTAATAGAGAAAAAAGTAGAGACAGATACATCGCTATCTGAGAATAAAAGTAACAGAGACAGAGAAAAGATGATGCACATAGAAATTAACATTAAGGGAGTAAAGAAACAAATAATTATGAAAACGAAAGAAAGGAGAATAATACGTCCTAAGAAACTCAGAAATACACAGGAAGAATTAGATATGATTAGGAGTGGGCTGGTTAATATACTTAATCTCCCAATCGCTAATTACAGAGAAAGAACAGAGTTAAAAAATTATAGAAAAAACTTAACCAAATTAATATTTAAATTAAATATAACAGAAAATGAAATGAATAATACCAGATCAGTGATGTCATCGATAATTGAGAGGCCATTGAAACATCTGTGCAATAAACAAAATGATAAAGGGATTGATCTAAGCTTCAATACCATTGAAAATGTTATAATGGAAATCTTGCAGTACAAGATACTGAGCGGTATCTCAAGAACCGAAATCATTATGGATACAATAATAGTCCGTGCAACAAGGATAACTTATGTATTTGACAACGGATTAACTAAATATGAAAAATATGGAAAAAAGGGACTGATTTTCTGGGCATTGACCAAAGCAAACAAAGTGAACAAAGATTAGATTAATTATTAATACAGACGACATAATATGAAAGTTATTACAAAAGAAATACATAACTAAATAAAAAAATTATTCTATGAATTAAGATGAAATGGATCAACAAAACTCAAAAAGAACGTAAGAGCAGCTTACATAATTTACTTATAAATAACATGATTTAGAATTGAATAATAGAAAAAATAATATTTTAATGGAAAAAAAAAATTAATGGTGATGTGCTAAGACAAGACGGTAAAATAAGAAGGACAATGAATAATTTAATGACTATAATTACAATGAAACTAAAGAATGATGATAATTAATACAGCTACAATTTAGAATTTCTTGGAGTTGAAAATGATAAACAAAATGATACGAAGAACATCTGTCACAAGAAGGAAAATCAAAAGGATTTACAAATAAGGCCTGTCAACAACGTTATCTAAAAACAGCTACAGAAAATAAGAAGGAATCAAGAAGAAAAAAGAAATATATAATCAAATGTAAACAGCAACAGCATGAATAATCCCAAGAGTGTTTTTTATCAGTCGCCAATCGACTACTTGTAAGTTTTTTTTATATATAATGAATTGTCTGTAGAAATGTTCCAGCAATCATTTACCTGAGCAGACGATACGTTCCTCTGGACTCAGAAGGTGTAAGGACCTTCTGGACAGCGGTGTATTGGACCCAAAAGTGGCCACCCAAACTGAACCACCGCACATGATAGGGAAAAATATTAGGGAAATTAAATATTTAAGGGATAACACACCAGCTAAGAAGATATTATATCAGATTCCAGATTTATGAAGGAAGAAAACAGAAGGAATATAGCACACAGGAGCTCAACTGAGCAAGGACAGGTATAGAAGTAGATAGAAATATGAGAGCATTAGAGCAAGTTTTTATTGACATATGTGGACCATTCCCAACTAGTGGCAGGAGACGTATTAAATACATACTGATTATTTGGACAGTTTTACTAGGTTTACAAAGTTATATCACATCACTAAAGCTAATACCCATACTATAGTAAAAATAATTGAAAGAAAAATAATTCTGAAATAAAGAACACATGAAATTTATGACCAGGATTGGGAAGGTGAGATTTAAAAGAAAAGATAATGTTTGTATTCATATTTTTGAGTTTTTTAGCCATGAAAGTAGGCACAATTGTTATTTTATACTTATTATTTTTTATGTAAAACCAGTTGGTTTGATTAATGTTATTTTAACCCATAAATGAGTGTGTAAGATACGGTGATTCGTGATAGTGATGAACCATATTTGTTATGTTAATAAAAAAACAATTTATGAAAAGAACTTTGTGATATAAAATTAGCGAATTAATCAGATGTTTTCAATATTAATGTTAGACCATGGTGATGATAAGAAATTAATTATTTCAAAATCTCATATCAAATTATATCTGAGGTTGTGAAATAAGGGAAGGTATTATGTACTGCTGTTAAAATACAACACAGTACATAAGGATGAAATAATAATTTTAAAAGAGAGAAGATATAAATTTAATAGTAATTGGAACATATGTTTGAATTGTAAACAAAAACAATGAGTTGATGGTCCCAACCAACATAGAGGTAGACTCCAATATTAGATAGAACAGCATTAAGATATATGTTTTGCCAAGTATTATATTAAGTTGGAAATAAATGTTAAAATAAAATGAAAGAGTAATAAAATTATAATCTAATAAATACAAATTAGAATTAAGAATGTTAGAAATCAAATAAATGTATTTAATAATAATTAGAAAAGTTATACTGTATATGTTTTTAAGAGTCATATGATGGAAAGATGTAACGAGTGTAGTGAGGTATCAATATGGCAAAATATAAATTGTTAGATTTGTATTGTATAAAAATAGAAGAAAATTTTTTAGTCTAAATTTATATTCAATATGTTAAACATCACTGAGAGAGCCTGTAATATTTAAATAAGTCTAAATTTATAATTCAGATGATGCACATCACAGTCTAATTTTATATGTAATAAGATACACATTAAAAGAGTTTTAATTTTTTATAAAAGAGTTTAATTGTTTATTTAATAAAGGAAGCCTTCAAAGGAAGGGAATTAACATTGATATTGAATTTAATAAACATACGAGAATATAAATCCATAACATTGCAAGAATCATAATTTGTATACAACTTATAAACAACAATATTTCAAGAGGTTTGAGTATATCATTGAGAGAACGCCGAACTAAAAGAAGAAGCCTTTACGGGAAGACAGTTTGAGTGTCAATACAACAAAATCCAATATTCCAAAAAGGTATCAATTTCGTAAACATAGAAGAAAATAAATTCAACATTAAATCTAATAAGAAATCCCCGACAAGGAACAGATCACGAAGCCTAGTATTACCTTTAAGATGATAAACATCAACTAGAATTGAACCCGTTGCAGTTATGAAGAATTCAGATTCAAGCTATTTACATTTATATGGTAGATATTCTTACCTTGTTATTTATCAAAAAATGTATACACTAACGTTATTTGGTACGGATTAAAGAAAAGAATAAATCATACACAATATTAAATAATATAAATCAACTTAATAATTGTTAACCCTGAGATAGTTTCTTTTCATGTGCAGATAGAAAAAAGTAATATCTGTAATTAAATATAATAATTACAATACTTATAAATAAAATAACAGTACATTAATGGCTGTTCCAACGTGGAACATATCTTAAATACAATATCTGCAAAAAAATAACAGTACAATATGTATTAGATATAGACGGTAGTATTGAGTATGTGAATACCACATTTGTAGATTTAAGGGACGAGTTAATAATAGAAGATGATATAAATGTAAATTTAAAGAATAATAAATGTCCAGAAATCCAAATTACGTTGAACGGTGTGCCAATTAATGCATTGATGGATACGGGCAGCCAAATCAACGCTATTTCGGAATGCTGGTTCAACAACAATAAAAAGGATTTAGGAAGGATAGAAATTTTAAAGTTATCCAATACAGTGATTAAGGGAGCTACAGGCAATAAATCTAAAAGAATAACTCAACAGGTGCTGCTGACAGTGCAAGTTAAAAATTTTAAGTTTGAAAGCGTTTTTTAGAGTAGTACCTGACCTAATAAGGGAGTGTATTTTAGGAATAGAAATGTTCGCGGAAAATGGTTGTGTGATTGACTTGAGTAACAAACAGATAAGAATTAAAGGAGATCACAACCCATGAAGAGGCAACGACAGCAGAAATCTTACAGGTAGAACTTTCATTAGCAGAAGAGGACATCGAGGAAGTAATTGATGAAAAGGTTCACGAAATAGAAGGGATAACAGATCGCAAAAAGAAGGAGCTGCAGAGAGTGTTGATAAATAACAAGACTGTGTTTCGTGATACACCAGGGAGAATTACAGCATACTGCCACAAATTCAAGGTAACTGAAACACACCGTATTGTTAAAAGGGTTGGCCAGTACCGATGAAATATCAAGATGCGGTAAGAGCGGAGATTAAGAAGATGGAGGAGCACGGTATCATAGAAAGAGCACAAAGTCCATACATCAACCCGATGGTTACAGTAATAAAGAAAGATCAGACAGTTTGATTATGTTTGGACGCTCGTAAGCATAATTCACTAATGATACCTGACTATGAAGGTGCAATCCCGATCAACAAGGTTTTGACAAAATGTGGGAACATCAAGGTTATGTCGACCATTGATCTACGGAGTTCCTTTTGGCAAATTCCTCTACACCAGGATTGTAGGGATTACACCGGTTTCCTTTATGTGGGTAAGTGTTACCGATATACTGTGACTCCATTTGGCTTAAAAACAAGTCTTGCCAGCCTGACCCGCGGATTGGATCGTGTACTATCCGAAGAAGTGAAGAGCTTTACTATCTTGTATGTGGATGATTGTTTATGTATTTCAAATAGTGTAGAAGCACATTTACAGCATCTAAAGTTATTATTCCATGACTTGAAGCAAGCTAACCTTACTGTGAACTTTAAGAAATCACAATTATTCCGTAAGGAAATCAATTACCTGGGATACTGTCTGACTACTCAAGGTATTTCCGCTGCACCAGATAAAGTAAGAGCAATCCAAGAATTCCGAAGACCCAAGAACCAGAAACAACTTAAGGGATTTTTAGGATTAACAAATTTTTACAATAGATTTACCAATAAGTATGCCAAAGCTACCCAACCACTGTTGAAACTATTAAAAAAGAACTCTACATTCAAATGGACCAAAGAGATGGATCAACACTTCGAAAGAGTTAAGGAACTATTTATCGAGACGGTAATTCTTAAACACCCGGACCCAAACAAGCGATTCTGCCCTCAGACAGACGCAAGTAAATATGCTCTGGGAGGACAACTGTACCAACTTGATGACAATAATGAAATCGGCGTAGTCGCATTCACCAGTCGTGTGTTACGAGGCACAGAGCTGAATTATTTCACAACAGAGTTGGAGTTATTAAGTGTTTTACGCTGTCTGCAGAAGTTTCGGACATATGTGTTTGGGAAACCCTTAACTATAATTACCGATAATAAGGCCCTAATCTTCATCAAAAAATGTCATTTAAACAACTCACGTATCACTAGATGGATTCTCGCGATACAAGAATATAATTTTGAAATAGTTCATTGTAAAGGGCGAGATAACGTCATAGCAGATGTTCTTAGCAGGCACCCCGAAGACATGTACGATGAGAGGTTAATAGATAACACTGAAGAATTAGAAATCAATCATATAACCATCCGTATCAGCAAGGAAGCAAAAGATAAATTGAAGAACATCAAAAATTACCAATTGGCGGACCAGAAGTTAAAACAGATTGTAGACACCATTCAAGCAGATAAAAACCACAAACTCACCGACAAATATACTTGGCACAACAATAAACTTTACAGAAAGGAAAAGGGAGCTTGGAAACTGATGTTGACAGAGGACCTGAACCGAACTCTGATTTATGAGTTGCACAATGCCTACAGCCATGTGGGAAACCGACGGACCTACCAACTATTTAAAGAATACTTCACAGGGAATTCCATCAACAAACTCACACAAAACATCATAAGAACCTGCAAGACATGCCAAAAATGTAAAGATTACTATCAACGGATGAGGGGAAAGATACAACACGTCATACCAAAATCAAAAGGGGAGTTAGTTAGTATTGATTACTACGGTCCCTTACCAACTTCTACAAGTAGAGTTAAATATATATTAATTATGATCGATAATTTTACTAAATTTGTAAAATTATATAAGTTAAGAAAAGCTACCACAAAGGTCACCATAAACAAAATTAAACTCTATTGTGAAGAAATTGGGAAACCAGTAGCCATACTAACTGATAACAGAACACAATTCACGAGTCAGCGATGGACAACGTCATTAGAAGAGTTGAATATCAAACAGAAATTTACTGCTATATGCAACCCCTGCACCAACATAGCAGAATGAGTTAACAGACAGTTGGGAAACATGTTTAGAGCACTCACATCTGAAAAACATTCCAATTGGGCTAAATATCTGAAACTGATCGAATCATGTATTAATCAAACGTATCATGAGACGATCGAAATCACACCATACAAAGCTCAATGGGGAAGAAAGCCGGAACGTGACTGGACTAAATATATCGACAGGGAAAAGATACAAGAAAATCAGCAAATCGATTAAAAAACATCTATCTTGCGGATTAAAGAGAAGGGTAAGAAACAAGCAGACCAGCTAAATTTAGCAAACAGAATTACAAAATTTCATCTAGGAGATAAAGTGCTGTTGCGAACATATCCGATATCCGACCTAAATAAAAGAGTGATAGGAAAATTTTGTAATATGTTTGAAGGACCATACAAAATATGTAAGGAGTTAGGAACACCTACGTACCAGTTGGAAGATGTTCTACAACCGGAACGAATCCGAGGAAACTTCAACATAAGACAATTGAAACCCTATTACGAGACTTGACACATCACAACACACAGAGAGAACAAGTTTAAAAACACAATACTATCAATACAGATTGTAAAAACACGAAATCCATATGTATATGTATTAGTTTATAAGTAGTTTATAACGATTTTGTGGGAACAAGATTTAGAATTGATAAATAATTTAAAATTATTCTAGTTAAAAATGTATGGGATTGTCTTTTAATTAAATTATATATGTAAGAGTGTATAAAAATATTATGTGTACTAAAGTAAGAGTATTAGAAATGGTGTGTAAATAACAATGTTAGAAGGACAAGGGAAAGTAGGTGAAACCCTTATTAGGTTTGTGTAACAGCAGGTAGCGTGCTGGCAATATAAGGGTTTGTTTGTAAACAGCTGGGTAGCCGACTGGCGGATTGTAAACAGCTGTTTGTGTTTAAAGGGATAGAATGGGTTTTAAACAAAAAATAAAATAAAATAAATTTATATAGATGTATTATATTGTATAGAATAAGTTTGAATTACATAAATTGAACTAATGAATACGTAAGCATGTATTAGAACATATTACGATAGTAAAGAGTTAAAATAAATTTTAATCAGAACCATTCAAAGGGACGCAACAATAGAATCATTCTCAATTTTAATTTAAAATTAATATAATTCTATTGGGGGACAAATATAACGTCAAAATTGTATACCTTGCAATTTTACAAGAATTAATCAATATTAAACAGATATCAGAACAAATATGTACAAATAACGTTAAAGAAATACCATTAGAAAATATCAGAGCAGTGTTTTTTTTTTCAAAAAACGCACCCTGGCGTCTGGCGACGGTTAGACAGCAGAAAATAAGCAAAAGTCACGTATAGGACATAAGGTAGTAAAATTGTATTATATTTAAGAAACAGCAAAAAATAGGTAAGGAGCTGTAAATGTTAAGTGCTTATAACAATGAGTACCGTTATGTTGAAGCGAGAGAATTACAGAGAGAAACGGTGTTAAGCGTCAGTTTCCACTACCCCGAGAGAAGTTCGGAACGCGCAGTTTGTTAGTGAATAAGAAAAAGCGTCAGTTTTTTAGCAGTTAAATCCTCTTGTCACATTGGGTAGAATTGAATATCGTAGCACTTAACACTTATAGTGCTGTGTGTTTTTACTCATAATATGCGAAGAATGCTGGCCATTTTTCATACTTTTCATTTTTATGTAACTCATAAACTAGAACAGATAGAAAAATATAACTTACCTTATTTTAAAGGTCATACTTTCATCTTTATAGCGATTGTATCGTGAATATTCTACAGAAAATGCTTAAGCTGTTTCTGAAATTTCAAATTTAGTTGTTATTGAAAATTTTAAAAACTTGACCATGTTAAACTTACAATTTTATTAATCAATTACACTTAGTTTTAAAACTTTATTCAATTTAATTAAAAAGCTATGTATATAGTATATAATAAATTCACACTTTATAGTTTTTTTTTTTTTTTGGATGAAATAATTTAAAACAAGGGTTTATACATAATGCTACTTTATGCATTATGTAATGCAGTGACTGGGTTCAACTCAAACTGTTGACTATTATGTGACTGCATATGAGATCTAGCAGTAAAAATGTGAACTGCTTGTGCATTACCAACTCTGTTTGGTGCTGCTAAACCATCATATGAATGACTAACCCATATAAAAGCGTTGAAAACACGACTCCGTCAATTGATGGAGTTAGCACTCAAAGTGTTAAGTCCAATGAGAATGTTTAGTGTAAATATTAAGTGTGGGTAACAGTAGTTTGTGTATAAAAAAGCGTAGTTGAAAAAGTAAGTCAGTCATCGGAGTAGCATTATACGTAAAGGACTCATAACCGTTATTTTAAGTTAGCGAAGATATTATAAGAATTGAACTTGTAATAGTTATCTTAAAGAATCGTAACCGTTACTTAAATCAGCGGACAATTCACAACTATTGATTCGAAGTCTTTATTGAATCAAATAAGTAATAGTGAATTCGGAAGTGAAAGCGGTGGAGAAGTTACAAGTATTAAAAGCGTAATTGTCAATTCAAGTATCAGAGAATGGTTAACAAACAGTTAAAGTGATCAGTCTTTACAATAACAGTGAATCGGCGGGATTCCACAGAGTAATTCGTCAAGTTAATAAAGAATCTGGCGGTATCGATCTGTACTTTCCGTGTTGCAAGCACTTATCTTAATTAAAATATACCAAGGTGTTAAGAAGGTATATTGGTTAATACGATATATATATATATATATATATATATTGCGACAATACAAGCATAGGCTGTAATGTGCATATAAAATAAATATTTAATTTAATTTTAATAATATATAATAGACGAGCAGGTGTGAAATTGGAAGCTGGCTTTCAAACAGGAGTCAACACGCAGGATAACGCGATTACCGCTGCATGCGTGTACACAAGTAAATAGTGTATGTGCGTGAAGCCTGTTGGAGCCTGAAAGTTTGCAACCTCACCCCAAGTCAATGCTAAATTAAGAATATATTTAATATTAAGCAAACCATAAACGTTAGCGACAAGGTAAACTCTTCTAAAAATGTGTAAAAATCAGACACACGTGCAGTGCGAATTTTACATAATTCGGACAATCAGTGCGAATTCTGTGCGATTTTTAAAGCATTATAATTACACTAGTGGTGCGAGCATCATGATAATTGCACATCGCATAGGTCATTAAATTAGACAATATTTTATCACCGTGGAATCCGTGTTAAACAGAGCGATTGGCGAAAAAGTGCAAAAATGTGAAATAGGACGAGAGTGGGGGCTATCACGCCATGGTTCAACTGTCGACAGGCTAATTCCTGAATCGACAGCTGCAGTTTTCTTGGTGAATATAAATACAAGCCCAGGAGAGCTAATCTCTCTCTTCTAACAGTCTTCATTCGTGGCGGAACGCTATGTCCGTCAGAGACGCGAAATTTTAATTACTTTGGACAGAGTTAGACAATATGTCTAACACCAATAAGACGTTTTGTTAAGCATAACTTATAAAGTATTACGATAAATATTTCGATTTAAAATAGTAATGGAAAACAGTAATTAAAAATTACCGTAACAAAGAAATCGTTAGATGTCTACAAATTGTGACGGTACGAACGTCCGTCTTAGGGAATTATGGTATTCAGGAAATTTTATTGTATTTTTATATATAAAAAAATGGTTAGAACAACTCTCCCCATCATTAACGAAACGACGCAGATTCAACAGTATAGATCGATCCCAAGGTCAGAGCCTACGTGCATTCCGCTACATCCGTTATGTAAAACAAATGGAAAGACAATAATGAGACATGACGCAATCAGTGAAAAACTTCATAAGTATGACGTTTAACAAGGGCGTTAGTCGTATGAAAGAAAAGACAGTGACGACATGACACTACTACATACACAGATTTTGCGTCTGACCCACCCTCAGTCTGTATCATCAACTCAGAGCGGACACACGTTCAACTGTGTGCTGGCAAATTATCGCCAGCAGAAGTGACCTAATCTTGTAAAAATGTAATCACAACATGTAACTAAATTCAGTGAACAGTTTAAAATGACATAATTTAAATTCAGTGAAACCAGAAACAGACAGACTACAAGGTTCGGCCGAATATCCAACGCCAATCATGGAAAACGTCTGAGGAACGCCACCACCACAACATTTCAGGGAAGTCTCAAAATTCAAAATTCTAACCATTGATATGAGCTCAAAATTTCTATTAATCAAATATGTAATAACCATCAATGTATGCGATGTAAGAATGAGAGGGTGAGAGTAAATGACTGCCGGCATTTAAAAGCAATAACATGAGGTATTGGTTCATGTTTCTTTTTCAAATGAATATAACGTAATGAGTAAATTTAAATTGAATACTGCAGTTTAGAAAATAAAGTTTGCGGAAAAAGTAAAAACCAAGAGAAAAGCTAATGTTACAATGATATTAATATATGGTAAAGAGGCGGAAGTCATGAAGCCGCCATTTTGTTAATTGTTTTAGTTGGAAGATGACTCCATTTTGTTTCATGAGAATTAAATATTGCAAATCGAAATAAACCATAAGTTGTTTAACTCAATGCTGTGTAAATTGTTATTTCGAAAGCCCAACTGCCTCTGCATTTCGTTTAACGAAGCTCTGGACCCTAGTGATAAAATTAATGCAGGTGGTAAAACCACGTGTTTACACCGGATGTACGGTGAGTACCTTATTATTTACAATTAGAAAAATAAAAAAATAACGTATTACAGAAAAATAAAAAAGATAAAAGTTAACAGATGCCGCCCTGAACTGGGACTTTATATAAGAAGTTATTTTATATAAATGAACCAAATTCCAGAGACGGTTGGTACCGAAATGATAAAACATAGCACGTAAACATTACAAACATTACGATGGTTAGGTTATGTGGCTACTAGATTAAGGAGACGTAAAGCAACAAGTGAAAATAAACGATAGTTTATTATTAAAAATTATTATTATTAAAATGGCAAATAACGAAAGCGTCAATATGAATGATACAGCGACAGAATCTGTAATAATGAGTGAAGCTGCAGCAAACTCAACACCGGTTGTCAATAGTAAAGTATCGTTAAACGACTTATTTCAATTAATGAAAAGTCAAAGTCATGAGTTAAATGTAAAGTTTGATGAGAAAGTCAGTGACATGAAAAATGAAATACAAAGACAAAATTGTCATATCGATAAAAGAATAAATGAGATACATGCACGGTTAGATGAGATAGAATTAGAAAATACGAGGGAAATAGACAAATTAGATATAAACAAAGATGACAAGGTAAGTAGTGGTAAGAATTATGATAAAATAAATAAAAATATGGTAATAGGAGATAATAGCGTGGATACTGGTAGTGATAATGAGATTTTAATGAGAGTAGAGGTTAATGGTGAGGAGATAGTTGTTGATGAGATTGAAAGAGGGGGTAAGGAGAGTTTAAGTGAGTATGGTGGGCAGAGGGCAAATTTTCCCAGTGGGATGAGTGGAGTAAAGACTCCAAAAATGTTGTTTGAGGACGAAGGTTCCTCTAGAATTTATGTGGGAGGAATGTGGTCTCCAAATGACCCCTTAGTTTTTTGTGTTGATGTACCTGGTGAAGCCAGGGGGTGTTTTTAATGAAGTAGTAGTGCCCTATGCAAAGAGAGAGAGAGAGAGAGAGAGAGAGAGAGAGAGAGAGAGAGAGAGAGAGAGAGAGAGAGAGAGAGATTTTTAAGATAAGTAGAAAGTATGAAGATTTTATGGAAAGGTTAGGAGTAGAGATGGTTGATAATTATAGTAAATACTTACCTTGGGTGGAAGCTGATATAACAGTAGTAGTAGAAGATGGTGATGGAAATAATGACTTTATAACGTACCTGATTGTGACTAATAATACAGAAGGTGACAGGACCATAACCGATCGTGACGAGTTGTATGATAAATTGAGAGGGAATAACCCTATTAATTATGACGGTTTTGTAGAATATAAGAATTTAAATGAGTGTTATATTAATGATAGTAATATAATGTTTTCAAGAAAAAATAAGTTGTATAGACCTAAGATAAGATTATTGTTTGACGATGGAGGATAATTATTTTATTGTGTAATGAACATTTAATTATGTGATAGTGTGGTTTCAAGATGGACTGTTTTTATGAACTGATTTATGGTCAATGATTAAATGATAATTTGGATTGTATATTTTTGTGTGTTGGTGTCCAGGTATTGATGTACTTTTGATGTTGTGTATTTTATGTATTTTTTATGTAAACCATGTACTGTAGAATTTTAAATAATTAAAGAAAGTTTGATAATGAATTTAAATAATTATGCGATTTAGATTCTAATGGATAATAAATGATTAAACATGTAATATATTTGGATATTGAGATGTATTGTTATTAGTAGGTGAGGGATGAATTTTCTAATGCAATTGTCAATGATCACAGTAATGTAAAGTCTTAAAAGGGGATAGAGCCTGGGTGATAATTATTAAAATAAAGGCATTGGAGTTAGTTAAACAGAGTTATTGGGAGTTAGAGAGAATAAGAATGTTGAGATACAGATAATACACAAAGAGGGTGTTAGATATTTTAGAGACACGGTGGTGTTAGTGATTATATGTAGATAGGTGAGTAATGTGAATGGTAAATATATTTGTTGATGATGACATTTTGTAGTAAGGGTAGTGGTGTAAGGAGTGATCAGCGTGCGGCGTTGTGGCAGGGGATAGAGTAGTTTAAGGGAGTGTTTGGCGATATTTTGGAGGGCAAATGGTTAGGTATGTATATGGCCAGGTAGGGAACACACATCCTAGTACAAAGACGAGCGGTGCCAGAGGTAAGTGGAATTAGTGAAGGAGTTTATAATTGAGAGATTGGTGTCATAATTTGTAAATCTGGTTGTTAGTAATGGTTAGTAGAAAAAAGGGGTAGTAAGGTTAGATAGATAAATGCCAAAATAAGATATAGATGATAGTGAATAATAGAGAGTCACCCAAACTAGCTAAGTGGATGAAAAGGTTAGAAAAAGAAAATTCATAGTAGAAAGGTGATGTAACAGAAAGGTTAATAATAAATTTGAAATTTTTTATAGAATCTAATGATACAATAAATATTAACTAATTAGAAGTTGAATAGAGAGTTAATAATAATGATGTTATAAAGTTTTGATACCAGGTATTTAAATGTGAACTATGTAATGTAAATGTAACAATGTTAATGTTTGATGTTCAATGTTTTAGTATGTTTTATTGTTATTGGTAGCAATGATAACAAATATTAAATGTTAAAGAAATAATATTGATATTGATGTTGGATATAAAAATATAATTATGATTCTGGTGCAAAGAAATATGAGTATCATTAAAGTTGAGTAAAGAAAATTTTAAAACATTTGAAGTGTTTGCCATAGTAGTTATATTTTTTTAATTTTATATAATAAAGATGAATAGTAGTTGTTGCGTCTGAAAAGTAAAAAATTGTTTTAGGTGTTATGCTTAGTATAATGATATGTTTTCTTGTGGTGAGGGAAACAAGTTAATATTGACTGGAGTCAGAAAATTTTAATAAAGGTAGGAGTGTCAAAGGTAGAAATGGATCTTCTGTTTTAAATCTTGGTTATTTTGTTATTAGAAGATTTCAAGTTAAGCAAACCAATGCCTCAAAACACAAACCAATGCATCTAAGGGGAGACATCAGTTGTGGATATGGGAATAGATAAGGCCACTATTTTAAATTTTTGTATTTCATGTTCAGAGTCTGATCGTGTTGTGACGGCGGTCCTGAGCTGGCCGGTGCGTCAGACCAGGAGCGTTAAGTGCCTAATGGCCTTATGGTGTTGGGATCTCGAGAGAGAACTCCAGTAAGCTCAGCAGGTACGATCATCATCATTGGACCAAGGGTAAGTGATTGTATTTTTGTTGTTGTATAAACACTACAGGGGGTTGTGGCGACATATCTGGGCTGATCCCTTTAGGAAGTGTGAATGAGTCAATGAGAGTTTTTATGCTTTGGCATAAAACCTCTCATTGAGGGGGTTTGTGACGGTATGAACGTCCGTCTTAGGGAATTATGGTATTCAGGAAATTTTATTGTATTTGTTATTGTATTTTTATATATAAAAAAATGGTTAGAACAACTCTCCCCATCATTAACGAAACGACGCAGATTCAACAGTATAGATCGATCCCAAGGTCAGAGCCTACGTGCATTCCGCTACATCCGTTATGTAAAACAAATGGAAAGACAATAATGAGACATGATGCAATCAGTGAAAAACGTCATAAGTATGACGTTTAACAAGGGCGTTAGCCGTATGAAACAAAGGACGGTGACGACATGACACTACTACATATGCAGATTTTGCGTCTGACCCGCCCTCAGTCTGTATCATCAACTCAGAGTGTACACACGTTCAACTGTGTGCTGGTAAATTATCGCCAGCAGAAGTGACCTAAACTTGTAAAAATGTAATCACAACATGTAACTAAATTCAGTGAACAGTTTAAAATGAAATAATTTAAATTCAGTGAAACCAGAAACAGACAGACTACAAGGTTCGGCCGAATATCCAACGCCAATCATGGAAAACGTCTGAGGAACGCCACCACCACAACATTTCAGGGAAGTCTCAAAATTCAAAATTCTAACCATTGAAATGAGCTCAAAATTTCTATTAATCAAATATGTAATAACCATCAATGTATGCGATGTAAGAATGAGAGGGTGAGAGTAAATGACTGCCGGCATTTAAAAGCAATAACATGATTCGTGTATTGGTTCGTGTTTCTTTTTCAAATGAATATAACGTAATGAGTAAATTTAAATTGAATACTGCAGTTTAGAAAATTAAGTTTGCGGAAAAAATAAAAACCAAGAGAAAAGCTAATGTTACAATGATATTAATATATGGTAAAGAGGCGGAAGTCATGAAGCCGCCATTTTGTTAATTGTTTTAGTTGGGAGATGACTCCATTTTGTTTCATGAGAACTAAATATTGCAAATCAAAATAAACCACAAGTTGTTTAACTCAATGCTGTGTAAATTGTTATTTCGAAAGCCCAACTGCCTCTGCCTTTTGTTTAACAAAGCCCTGGACCCTAGTGATAAAATTAATGCAGGTGGTAAAACCACGTGTTTACACCGGATGTACGGTGAGTACCTTATTATTTACAATTAGAAAAATAAAAAATAACGTATTACAGAAAAATAAAAAAGATAAAAGTTAACAAAGTGATCTACATCTAAGAGCATTACTCCAGGCTGAGGACGAGAGCACTACATGGCATAAATTCCAGACATAAGGAACGAGTCACAGGACTTCCGAGAGGACCCGGAGAACGAGGAAAGGATCCAGGACTTCATGACTATGCAGGATTCACAACATCAAGGACTCAGGACCAGGAGAGGGTATGCTGAGGAACTGCTACAATTAAGGTGAAAGAAAGCCATGTATTCCTCATAACAAAAGACTTAATCAAAGATAGATAAACATTGTCAAAATAAAGACAATAATTTCAAAAAAAAGTGTAATTTATAACTTATAAATATATATAATAATAAATAATTTAAATTTAAATAATTTATAATAATATAAATAAATAATTTATACAAATGTCTTGTATAAAAAAATTATAGCATAATTTTTGAATTAATAATTTACTGAAAATATTTTAATTTAAATTGTAGAGTAATTATGAAAGCATAATTTTTGAATTAATAATTTATAGAAAATATTTTAATGTACATTTGAAAGAATCAATTAGATTTGTTCATAGAATGAACAAATAGTTAACGTAGTTAAATATTTTTATATTGAAAGCACACATTCAGACCAAGTAGACCAGACAGTATAACATAATGAAGAAATGTTTTTAATTAAAATTAATAATATTATATCTTATTTTGCCAAACATTATGCCACTGACTTGTTATAATATTATTATATACACACCACCAAAATCAGTAAAATTCCATTTTTAAATTAACGAATAAGGCCTTTTCGAAATATTAAAATTTCATCATCATAACAGGAACATTACAGTGTATGAACTGATGATGAAATTTTAATATTTCGAAAAGGCCTTATTCGTTAATTTAAAAATGGAATTTTACTGATTTTGGTGGTGTGTATATAATAATAATATTATATCTATGATATAAGCTTTATGTTGGTGATGAGATTACAGCAAACAAAGAAACTTTGAAACCATGTATAATGAATATCGTATGATGAAGTAATCATAATTTGTATATTATTATTTCTTGATATGTTTGTTTAAATCAATAAGTGCGAACATTTTGAATTTCCTATAAAGGCTACCCTTATTATAATTACACCTGAACCCCTAATTACACCTACACGTTGTTAGAAATGTTATTTAATGTTTTATAATTTTGTCGCTCATGAGCGTGCGCCCGACACACATTTAATAACGTTGTATCGTTGTATAAATTGTCGCCCGTCAACGTGTGGCATGACACGCCTACATTTAATAAATAAATGTATGCTCTATTGTTAAATGTGTGCATAGGATTTTATGTATAATAAATGATGTGTATTAATGAATATTTTTGTGTTTAATTTTGTTGTGTATATTGTATTGTAATAACGCAACTTTTTTTTAATAATTTTATAAAGAAAACTACAAACTTGTTTTCATGATTTTCACTCGTCATATATTTAAAAAATATAATAAGCACGACAGCTGTTTCGGCACACAGTGCCTTCTTCAGATGGTAAGAGCTGACTAGTTACGTACAATAAAATATCACATAAAGCCAGTGCTATGAAAACGATAATCGACTTAAGTTAGAACAATAAACAATACACATAACATATACACAACTATATACAAATTAGAAAGGAACGTACAATTACTTATATAATTTCAAATTTAAAAGCGGAGAGCTATTTAAATCAGTTTGGTTGTTCAATACCAAAATTCAAATAGCTCTCCGCTTTTAAATTTGAAATTATATAAGTAAATGTACGTTCCTTTCTAATTTGTATATAGTTGTGTATATGTTATGTGTATTGTTTATTGTTCTAACTTAAGTCGATTATCGTTTTCATAGCACTGGCTTTATGTGATATTTTATTGTACGTAACTAGTCAGCTCTTACCATCTGAAGAAGGCACTGTGTGCCGAAACAGCTGTCGTGGTTATTATATTTTTTAAATATATGACGAGTGAAAATCACGAAAACAAGTTTGTAGTTTTCTTTATAAAATTATAAAAAATGGAGGATTTTCATCAAGTAAAGGCGTCCAGTATAAATTAAATAATGCAACTGGCGCCCACCCCAACAAACAGGTGTAATTGTAATATAAGTAGATAAGAATAAATAAATAATAACGAAACAATAAATAAATAAAATTAATAAGTCGGTTCCATAAAAATAATATTCTTAAATATTATAAATAAATATTTTAATAATTATTCAACATGGCAGAACCAGGAGGGTTGAATCTAGAAGCATTTAAGAATTCGATACTAGCAATGATGGGCGAATTAGTCATAAAACAAGCCGAAAAATTTAAAGAAGAGTTAAAAGAGGAGAATATCAAGCATATAAAAAAAAATATATGAAATAAATACCAAACAAACGGAAAGTTTAGAAAATAGATTAGAACAACAGTTTGAGAATTCTAAACAAGACACTATAAGAATAACTGAAAGCTAGAAGAATTGAAGAACGATAATCTTGAAATAAAACAAAGTATAATCGACAGTAATGCACAGTTAACTGAAAAAAAGATTGATACCAACTTACATATTGACATGCTAGAGAATAATTTTAAACAAGCCTTACATGAGCAAGTTGTAAGAATTGAAAATAAACAAAAAGAATTACGTCTTGAGTGGAAAAAAGATATAAAAGAAGTGCATAAACAAATAAATGATAATATAAATGACACTTTAAATACTATAACGCGAAAGTAGGAAGATAAAATTCAAACTGTTAGTAATATGTCGCAAGCAAATACCAGTAAACTTAGAGAAATAGAAACACATACTGTAGTCATTGAGAATAGAATTGAAGAAACTACGAAGGACCGTTCGGGAGACGTATCACATCTGAAAGAAGGAATCCAAGAGGAAATGAACCAGCTACGAAGTAAGTTGAGAAGACGACAGAATCAAATGTCCATGTTTCCTACACCAATGGACGAAAGGAGCACACTTAAGTTCTCAGGTGGTAAAGGGGAGAACAGTATGGAATTCCTAGCTAGAGTGGAGAAGGAAATAGAGAAGATTGGCAGTGCAATAAATGACGACGAGAAGATAGACTTCGTCACGTGATATCTTAGAGATTCAGCCAGTCAATGGTACTCTATTATTAAAGATAACGTCAGTACATATCAGCAGTTTCGTGAGGCATTCGAGAACCGATACTCGAATTTACATACCCAACGACAGGTACGGGATCAACTCGAGTACGGAAAGTTCAACGCACAAGGACAGCAGAGTATCGAAAAGTACACAATTGCGCAAACAGAACGCGTAAAGCATCTTAAACCTAAATTCTCAGAGTACAAAATTGTTTCAAAGTTATCTTACCATTTCCAGCGAGATATCCAGTTAGCAGTTTATACACAGGGAATTAAAACCATAGAAGAATTTTTAATCCTTGTGACACAGTCGGAGAATATCAATAAAGGTAAGAACACACAACACTGGGAACAAAAACATGCAAATCACCACTATAATTATCACAGGGATGACAAGAAAGCAATACAAAACACTACACCGCACCGTGATAATTACAAAATAAATTATACGCCACCAGTACACAACACTACGACGCGCACAGCTACAGAGACTGAACGAATAAATACAGCTAAACAACAAGGAGGCGTTGTGTGGTCGTCTAATCGTAAACATTTTTCAAAACCAGCTGACAAACGCGTTGCCACAGTACGGAAGGATGACGAGGAAACAATAACGAGAGATAAGGAGAAAATGAATGAGATGGAGACAGCAACATTCCACAGTCGGCCGTCTACGTCAAAGGCGTCACAATGACTGAATAAACGGAAACAAACTTATACGATAAACAACATATACCCCTATGACATTAGAGAGGACTTATTAAAAAATGAGCAGGATATAAAGCGCAACGAACAACAAATACAATGTCCTATTGTAACCATCGGAATTAACAGGTGTAAGATACGAATGTTAGTTGACACAGGCAGTCAGCTGTCAGTTCTTAACGCTTCTTGGGTTCAACGCAATAAGAAATATTTTTAAAATACTGCAATTTTTCCTGTAAATAATGTAAATATCACAACAGCTACCAATAAAAAAGAAAGGGTTAAACAGCAAGCATATGTAACCCTAACATATAAAAAGCTAGAATTAGAATACCCCATGATAATTATGCATAAATTGATCTATGATGGAATTCTAGGTATTGATATACTAAATGCAATAAATGCTAAGATTAATGTTAATGATAATACAATTCTGTGTAATTATAAAGATGTTCAATATGAGTTAAATATGAATAGCGATGAAGAAGATTGCAAGATAAGTGAAATACCTATTACTTTGTCCAAGCCACAAATACAGTATGGTCCAACTCAACATGTGAATGCAGCGGATGAAGGAATGAGGACACAGGAAGAAGAAAAACTGCACGAATTAATAGAAGAGTACAGGGAAGTATTTAGTGAAGTACCGACGCAGACGACAGTATACGAGCACTCTATAGTCGTGTCAGACCCTACGAAAGTCATTAGGATGACGTACCCTATCCCAATGCGATATGAGGAAGAGGTTGAACTGGAAATTCGGCGCATGATTGAAAATGGAGTCAAAGAGCGATCGAACAGCAACTTCCTGAATCCTCTAGTGGTAGTGAAGAAGAAAAGTGGTGAGATACGCCTATGCCTTGACATGAGGGAGCTGAACAGCATTGTGTTAAAAGAGTATGACTGTGCGGCTGCTGCGGACGAAGTGTGAAGGAGCGAGGTATCTGATGAAGCTGGATTTACGCTCAAGTTTCTGGCAGATTCCAATTCGTGAAGAAAATAGAAAGTACACCACTTTCCTATATAAAAGTAAATGCTACCAACACAGGGTAGTACCCTTCGGATTAAGCACGAGTTTGGCAGCCATCGTAAAGTGTCTAGAAAGAGCCCTAGGACCTGAGGTGGAACCCTACACCATGGAATTCATAGATGATATCTTAGTTGTATATAAAACACTAGACGAACATATAAAACATCTAAGCACGATATTCCACAAGTTTAGGCAAGCGAACATATCCCTTAACCTAGACAAATGTGAATTTATCAAATCCTCTATCCAATTCCTAGGCCACATTATTTCCTCCTCTGGTATTCAACCCGATCCTATCAAAATCTCCAGCATAACTAATTTTCCTATACCCGGAAATCTCAAAAGGTCAAGAGCATTCTTAGGACTAACAGGATACTACAGAAGATTCTCACCATTATATGCAGAGTATACGCAACCGCTACTGGAGCTGACAAAGAAAGGACAGAAGTGGAAATGGGAGAAGAAACACCAAGATGCCTTTAACCAAGTGAAAAAGTTGTTCATCGAAAATATTATGTTACATCATCCTCAACAATTGGAAAATTTGTAATCTACTCCGACGCCAGCGACTATGCAGTAGGGAGTGTACTGTATCAACAAGATACTACGGGAGAGCACCAAGTTATCGCCTATGCCAGTAGAGTCTTCAAAGGAGCTGAAAGACATTACTCCACATCAGAAAAAGAAATTCTTGCTATAGTATATGCTCTTAAGCAATTCAGATATTATGTTTATGGTACTCGTTTTGAGATACATATTGACCACCAAGCATTATCCTTTCTACTGAAATGCAAAGTAACAAATGCCCGATTATTAAGATGGATTTTAGCCATTGGTGAATACTCGTTCACCATTAAATACTGTAAAGGTAAAGACAATATTATAGCTGATACACTAAGCCGATACATCACAGAAGAATGTGAAGAAGTCTATGAGAGCGAAAAAAAAGAAGTACAATTGCTGTCAATTAAATTTAAAGAGAACGATGAAATAAAACAAATGCTAAAAAATTTAGCACAACAACAAGATGTGGACGTTGCAATAAGAGAAATGAAAGACCAAGAACAGCTACCAAATCATTATAAGGTACTTAATGGAATTCTTTTCAGGTTAGTAAGACAAGACTGGAAGATAGTACTAACGAATGAAATGTTACAGAAATTAATTCAACCAGCACATGAGAGTTTAGCGCATGCTGCCACTCTGAAATGTTACCTGAGTCTACGAGAGGATTTTACGATTAATAGTATGTTTAGAAAAATAAAGAAGGAGGTGAAGAAGTGTTATGAGTGTCAAACGGCGAAAGGACCGAATTTACACACGTACGTAGAAATGCAGAGCATCCAGAAGGAAAATAAGGCAGAGCTAATTGCAGTGGATTTTCTGGGACCACTACCATGATCAAGTCGAGGTGTGAAGCACATATTGGTATGTATCGATGTGTTTTCCAAGGCAGTCCGACTGTACCCAATTATGCGACCCACAACCAAAGTTGTTCTAAAGATACTACTGCAGAAATATATTCCGACATATGGAAAAATTAAGAAAGTACTCAGTGACCAAGGTGTACAATTCCAGAGTGAAAAATGGGAGAGGACGTTAAGGGAAAATGGAATACAACCTATACTCACATCCATAAGACATCCTCAAGGAAACCTTGCTGAAAGAGTTAACAAAGAATTAGGTAAATATTTACGAATATACTGCCATGATCAGCACAATAAATGGGCAGAATATCTACCATTTCTTGAGAAAGCCATCAACGAAAATTATAGTGAAGCAACAGGATATACTCCAATAGAATTGGAAGAAGATAAAAAGCCGAACAGATTTTGGACCAAGTATGTAAACAAACCTAACAACCAGAATGTACCTGTACCAATAAGTGTAAAAATTGAATACGCAAAGCAACGGATAATAGAAAGAGGTAACAAGAGAGTGGAAAGATTTTACAGGACACACAAACTATAACAATTCGACATGGGAGAAAAAGTTTTAGTAAAAGCTAATCCAGTGGGAAAGCGAAGTGATAATACAGCGAAAAAATTCTTTAAACTGTATAACGGACCATATACATTAAAACAACGAATCACGAGACATACATTTATAGTATATGACGATGAGAAGAAGAAAGAAATTGGCAAATACCATGCCAGTTCACTCAGAAAGTTTTACACTTAAAAATAGATAGGTCAGTGGAACCAGATTGAAGGAGAACAATGGAAAGAAGCAGCTACGCTTATGCATTGTTAGCAACTCGTAGGGAGGGGAGATAGGAACTAGACTTGTTTTACCCTCTAACTAAGGGAATTTGAACAATTAATATTGTTACAACACAAATAAACCACCCGAATACCAGGGATAAAAAAGATGATTCTGAATATAAAATAATAATTCATATAAAATAAAATGTTTAATATAAAGAAAATAAAAAGACTGACACAACAAACGACGACATGCCCTAACCCAAGTGGCTGACCCAACAAAAGGAAACAAAACAAGAAGGGAACAACAAAAAACAAACGAGAAAAAACCAAATGAAGAAAAAAGTGATTAACCAAACAAAAATGAAACAAATTAAAGGAACTAAATGACTCAATGCCAAATATTAAAATGAACCCAAAGGAGAAGGTGGAAAACCAAGATATAAACCAAATACACTGAAAATGAAGAAGGAGGAAAATGAAAAAGAAACAATCCAAAGGTAAAGAGAAATAAAAATGAAAACAAATGATAAGACACAATCAAGTAACAAAGAATATGAGCAGGAGAAATGGTACACTCAAATGTAATATTGGAAAAGAGACCAATAAATAACCTACGTAAAAAAGTAAATATTATTATCAATTAATGGATAAAAAAGTAAATGACAATTGAAAGAAACCCAATTAAAGAATGTTAAATATAAAAGCAAACTAACCCACAAATTCGAGTTAGAAGTAATGTTAAAATCAATAGAGACATAAAATTGGTAATATTATTAATGATATTTGTAATGAAAGAGATAGTATGGTAGTGAGAAAGTAATTATAGGGATTACCCATTTAGAAACACTTAAAACCAAAAACATTTGAGAAGTGCAAAAGTGGAAGTGTAAAAACCCCAAAGTAAAGTGATAAAGAAAAAACACTAAATAAATTATAATAAACAATAAATAATTTAAAAGTGAAGGTGATTAAATGAGAATAATGTATAACAAAGAATGTTTGTATTGTGAAAAATAGTGAAGGATAAAGGCATAAACACTTAATAAATCAATAAGAAACACTAAAGCATTAACAGTGAAAAATATCAGTCATTAAGAAAGTTGTTAAGAATAGTATTCAGTGTAAACAGTTAATTAAGATATAATGAACCCTGAAAAGCGATGAAACCAGTATTAATTAAGAAAGAATATTATTGTTGTTTAATTGAATACAATTATAATTAAAAGCGAGAATCGAATGAAAGAGAAAACAGATAGTGTTATCATGGAGTGAAGGTAAAGATTATGTAAAAATTAAGAAGTTAAAACAAATCAATAAACACCCCATGTTACGAGGGATAATTATTAAAGTAAGTTCTAAAAATGTGATGTTGTTTATCACCTAACAACTAATATAAAATGAGATGAACTGTAAACAAATATTACCCAATAATTGTTAAATAATTGTTTAAGCAAGTTTTTGAATAGGATATGGCTGGAAGAATTATACGGACCATAGGCCTAGATGTTGTATTTAATGTGATCAAAAATAGTAAATAATAGCCACCTTGTTATTATTGGCAAATTAAATAAGTAAGAAAGTAAAGAAATGTATGACTTAGAAAACGAGAGAACCAGATAGTAAATAACTAGCAATTCATGATGTATAAGATAATAGTAACATACTAATAACACTACGACACATCCAAAACACATCAATAAATAACACAACCAATTATAATAACAAAATAAAGCTCATTAGGCTAAAAATAGATGTAATTTGTACAAAATAAGTAAATACAAATAATAGCTACTTAGGCCTATGAAATGCCTAACTGTCAAGAACAAACAACTACAAATTGTAATAAGTTAACAAAGAAATTAGCAAATCCGAGGCGAATAACTAACCAAGGATAATTTGTAAATTATACAGTATTAAAAGCAAAATATTAGAATAAGGAGTTAAATTAAAAGAGAAATGTAATTAGGAAATATTAAAATAATTGTACAATTATAAAACATGTAATAACCCAATCTTGTGGGATACCAAAATAATCTTTGAAAGGAAAAAAAATTACAGTGATAATAGTTAATACTTAGGAGGGAAGACAGAGGAATAAAAACAATCAGAAGATATACAAGGATTTTGAAAAGAATTCAAATTTTGATAACAATGGATTTATAGCCAGATTAACCAATCAGATTTAATTAGTAACCATAGCAACTGCCGTTAGGGATGGAATTACCGTTGAATATCGTTACTCATAAAGTGTCGCTCTTGCAGAACAGAAGCCGAATTTTGAACGACCAATTTTTAATCAAAAAATGTAAAAATAGTAAACAAAATTCAAAACGATGATCGAATAAGAAGCAGATGAACAACCAGAACCGTTAACTAAAGCCAAGGACCATTTTACCAGGAAATTAAATGAAAAGATGACCACATCTAATATGAAAAGGACGCCAGACCTACTTAAGTCCCAAGATTAATGAAAACGGAAAACTATTGCAGCCATCCTCTTCTGACTCAATGATTGATAACACCAAGTCATCTGATGTGTTAAGTATCCTTGAATTACCCAATTTCCAAAAATAAACTCACTTTAAATATTTCTAAAAGTAATTTGAAAACTCTCACTATAAACCGAATATTCTCTTTCAAAGATTAAGAAAAATAACACACTGAAAATTTGTTAACATAAAACATAACCTGTTGTTTGAATACGAACTTTAGAAACACATTTAACGACACTACAGAACAGATTATAACCACACACCTTATTATTTAAGTACACATGAAGTAAGGTAATGTACTTTTTATTGTAATCATAGGAATTATTTGTCTTGTAATCAAAAGAATCCCAGATTTTGGAACGAAAATAATTGTAATAACTAAACAACTCAGCAGCCATGCTGGTATGAATACCTCGTTACCAAAATCGATTTGTCATCCTGAGAAAAATTGTTTCATGTAAAATGTTGGTGCAAATTTATTACTCAACAAATATAATTTAATTGTCAAACTGAAATTTTACTTATCAACCATTAAAATAACTAGTACAGGGAGTAACCATTGTTATTATTTCATAGGGAGTGTATCATATAATTTGTGTTTGTTAGCGAATTAGCTTTGACGGTACAGTGCTCACGCTGCAAATCGACACACTACATAATCGAGGCAGTCATCTAACCAAGGCGGGAAGTATTTGAATGCCCCGGCCGCCACAGCTGTGAACTTAGTTATAACATATTATCTAAGAATTTTAATTGTTTTTTAATAAACAATTTGGCGCCACCCGGGAATCACAAATCCCTATTTACTAACAGGTAAGGTTACTACCGCGTTGTACTGGTAATTACAGCATCGCTACGGACATCGTTAGCGCAAGAATAGATGTAACGACCCCAGTGCGAGACGAACGCACACACTACACATATACATTACATGTCGTTTACAGACACGACCACTTTATATCGTTACAATATTCATTATCATGGATAGTAGTGTATAAATACAAATAAAAAATATATAAGTAATATGAAATATAAAAATATAAGATGTCTAATGATAGAACAAAAATATTTTAATAAATATATTTATTAAAATTTTTTTTTACCAAGTAGAGGAATAATGCGACAATACAAGCATAGGCTATAATGCGCATATATAATATAAAATAAATATTTAATTTAATTTTAATAATATATAATAGACGAGCAGGTGTGAAACTGGAAGCTGGCTTTCAAACAGGAGTCAACACGCAGGGTCACGCAATTACCGCTGCATGCGTGTACACAAGTAAATAGTGTGTGTGCGTGAAGCCTGTTTGAGCCTGAAAGTTTGCAACCTCACCCCCAAGTCAATGCTAAATTAAGAATATATTTCATATTAAGCAAACCACAAATGTTAAAGAGCATGTAAAAACTTCTAAAAATGTGTAAAAATCAGACACACGTGCAGTGCGAATTTTACATAATTCGCACAATCAGTGCAAATTCTGTGTGATTTTTAAAGCATTATAATTACACTAGTGGTGCGAGCATCATGATAATTACACATCGCATAGGTCATTAAATTAGACAATATTTTATCACTGTGAAATCCGCGTTAAACAGAGTGATTGGCGAAAAAGTGCAAAAATGTGAAATAGGACGAGAGAGGGGGCTATCATGCCATGGTTCAACTGTCGACAGGCTAATTCCTGAATCGACAGCTGCAGTTTTCTTGGTGAATATAAATACAAGCCCAGGAGAGCTAATCTCTCTCTTCTAACAGTCTTCATTCGTGGCGGAACGCTATGTCCGTCAGAGACGCGAAATTTTAATTACTTTGGACAGAGTTAGACAATATGTCTAACACCAATAAGACTTTTTGTTAAGCATAACTTATAGTATTACGATAAATATTTCGATTTAAAATAGTAATGGAAAACAGTAATTAAAAATTACCGTAACAAAGAAATCGTCAGATGTCTACAAGTGATCTACATGTAAGAGCATTACTCCAGACCGAGGACGAGAGCACTAAATGGCATAAATTCCAGACGTAAGGGATGAGTCACAGGACTTTCAAGACGACCCAGAGAACAAGGAACGGATCCAGGACTTCATGACTATGCAGGATTCACAACATCAAGGACTCAGGACCAGGAGAGGGTATGCTGAGGAACCGCTACAATTAAGGTGAAAGAAAGCCATGTATTCCTCGTAACAAAAGACTTAATCAAAGATAGATAAACATTGTCAAAATAAAGACAATAATTTCAAAAAAAAAGTGTAATTTATAACTTATAAATATAAATGTCTTGTATAAAAAAATTATAGCATAATTTTTGAATTAATAATTTATTGAAAATATTTTAATTTAAATTGTAGAGTAATTATGAAAGCATAATTTTTGAATTAATAATTTATAGAAAATATTTTAATGTACATTTAAAAGAATCAATTAGATTTGTTCAAAGAATGAACAAATAGTTAACGTAGTTAAATATTTTTATATTGAAAGCACACATTCAGACTGAGTAGACCAGACAGTATAACATAATGAAGAAATGTTTTTAATTAAAATTAGTAATATTATATCTATGATATAAGCTTTATGTTGGTGATGAGATTACAGCAAACAAAGAAACTTTGAAACCATGTATAATAAATATCGTATGATGAAGTAATTATAATTACACTGGTGGTGCGAGCATCATGATAATTGCACATCACATAGGTCATTAAATTAGACAATATTTTATCGCCGTGAAATCTGCGTTAAACAGTGTGATTGGCAAAAAAATGCAATTATGTGAAACAGGACGAGAGTGGGGGCTATCATGCCATGGTTCAACTGTCGACAGGCTGATTCCTGAATCGACAGCTGCAGTTTTCATGGTGGATATAAATATGAGCCCAGGAGAGACGAACTCTCTCTTCTAACATTCCACAGTCATGGCGGTACGCTATGTCCGTCCGAGATGCGAATTTTTTAACTACTTTGGACAAAGTTAGACACTAGGTCTAACATCAGTATGATCTTTTTTTAAGCTTAACTTATAAAGTATTACAGCAAATGTTTTGATTTAAAGTATTAATGAAAACAATAATTAAAAAGTACCGTAACAAAGAAATCGTCGGACTCTACAAGCAGTCGACAACTAAGAACATCAACTCCTGACAGAGGACGAGAGAACGACTAGCAGAGGAACGAGATGCAGAGGACTAGAGATGGTTCTATCATAACAGCTACAGAATCCAGAGCAACACGTCATCATAATCTACAGCAGCCAATGTACCATGAAGGACAAGAGACGAGAGGACGAGCAGTGAGGACAAGAGGACGTCCAGGAGGAGCGAACCGACGGAATCACTGGAGGACATGGGACAACTCTGCAGAATTTAAGGTGACGAAAAACCAATATACACTTATCAAAAAGAAAGACATTGAAAGACTTTAATAAAAAAAAAAAAAAACATTTTTGTAAGAGTAAATAATAAGTATGTAGATAGGGATAAAACCAATGTAATTTATGTGTAATCAGAATATTCTTTAATTATTTTTCTTTAATGAATGAACAGTCAATGCAACGATAAGTTAAATCCTTGCTTGGAAAATGAACAAGTAATTAATATATTTAATTTTTTCTTAGTAAAAGCACATAACGTAGAGTCATTGAAAATAATCAATTAATTGTGTTAAAATGATTATAAAGCCGTAAAAAGGTATAAAGAAAATATAGAATAAGAATGTATTAACAATTTTTAAAAAAAGCACATTTAGACTGAGTAATCAAGAAATCATAGTATAATGAAGAAAAGTTTTTAATTCAAATTTATAATATAATATCTAGAATATAAGATATATGTTTGTGATGATAACACAGCAAGTAAAGAAACTTTGAAACCATAGATAGTGGATATCGTATGGCGAATTAATCATTATTTTTATATTATTTTTTTTATGTTTGTTTAAATTAATAAATGGAAACATATTACGATTCCTAAAAAGAGTTACTCTTATTATCATTACACCTGAACCCCAATTATACATACACGTTGTTAGTAATATTATATATAAATGTTATATGAGTATAAACACAGCACTAATTCAAAATACATTAAATACAGCAACGTGTACCGTTGTAATATATTACAACAACATTTATTATATAATTTAAATTTGTGGAGCCCCACGATCTTGGAGCGCCATTTTTATATAACGATACAATGTTATTAAATGTAAGCGTGTTGTGCCACACGTCACGGGCGACAAAAAAATGTAATAAGTTATATATTCTGTGTAATTTAATTGGTACATTAATTGAACTCATACACTTTATATAACATTACTAACAACATGTACATGTATTTGGGGTTCAGGTGTAAATATAATAAGAGTATTTTTATTATCAGTATTAAACACTCATATTTATTATTTTTTCATTATTAAAATTATTCATAAACATCATTAATTTGTCGGTCACGATATTACTCATTATTTAATGTTTATATCTTCCAATATGCAATATTACACATATTTAAAAAATTCTTATATCTAAACATGTTAATCTTATATCTAAACATGTTAAATAATTTTTATTAATTTATTATAAAATTAAAATATTCTTATATTGAAATAAATTGTCTTATCTCAGATCTGACCTCTACTCGCTCAGTCTATACCAATGTTTTGACTTCAATTTAACTTTATATTAATTTCTTGTAGACTGGCTTTTGTTTTAATATTCAACTTTAAATTAACCTTTCTATACTTCAAATATCTAACTACTTTACTATTTATTTTGATAATAAACTCTACTCTCTTTACTTTAAATTCTCTTTCATTTATTACTGCTTTTATGTATATGCGATCGCTCATTCTTACGACTAAACATTTATTTACATTTTAACATATTATTACTAAATATAAACTTTCTTTGTTTCAATTTACTGTCTTTTGAAATCGTCTTTATGAGCTCTTTTGTTTTTATAAATCATTTATAATGCATTAAGCATGTCACCTCGATTTCTGATGATCTTACGACTGTTGTCCGGGGTTCCAGCGTTGCCTAGAGTTAATTTTCCATTCCTCTTGTCCTGGCGTGGTCCTGGATACGTCTAGGGTCCAGCGTCGATCTACGGCAGCTTTCTTGGATACGTCTAGATGTCCAGCGTCGATCTCCGGCAGCTTCCCTGGATACGTCTAGATGTCCAGCGTCGATCTACGGCAGCTTCCCTGGATACGTCTAGATGTCCAGCATCGATCCACAGCATATTTCCTGGATATACTCTTGATAGACTAACTATTGCTGTATTTACTTTTCCCGTAATATTGTCGTGACTTAAATAAACGTCATTTCGTTTGTTACCGCGACTTGTAATAGGATAAAAAATATAAACTGATTTGCCGACTGACAGCATGTCCGGCTGCAACTGAGTCTTGAAATGAAGAGAAGGGTTTTTGGTCGAACCCTTAATTTATACCCTCTCGAGATTCCGCGCTGGTCGGCTCCAAAACGTCCTGTCGATACCTGCGTATTTCGTGACAGCCCCCACTACCGAACCTTTTCATCTATTTGCAATTATTAGCAAATAGCACTGTTTTGCACAGAATCGAGATAGCACAAATCGTAGCTACTTTGATTAATCACTCACTATATTAATTTGAGCGTCTTAGGGTAATTTGCGTATTTTTTAGCACGTTTATTTTGCACTGTCTTCGCATAACGTGTTCTATTAACATCATCTTTTCACTGGGGATAACTATAATTTTTACCCACACTTTGGTGCCTTTGGTTTGATCATACATTAATTAGTTTTCTCACAGTGAATTAAAACAATTATTTTATTAATTACTTGGGGCGGGTTGCTGAGTTTCCTGTCTATGCCTGATTCACTCACACACACAAGATACACGTGTAACACACATACAATTGAGCAGGTGTTCAATGCGTGTCGGAACAGGTTAATTGCTACCCTAATCTAACAATTAAATATTTCTGCAATCTCAGACCTGTCCATTTACCCGTAACTTATACAAATTATACAAAATTTACATTTATTTAAATTAATGCCTAATACAGCTATGGCTGTATCGTTGCATTATTCCTCTGCCTGAGAGAAGAAATTTAATAAATATTTATTTATTAAATTTTTGTCTATTTGTTCTAGACAAATACAATCATGTTATATTAACTTAACTTAAGTTTACATTGTTAAACAAACACATAATAATGAGTAAGTCAGCCTAACGTTCACCATGGTGGTATGTAATATTTACCCCCCATTACACAGCTGATCTTGACCTTGTCCTGCTTCAGTGGCCTTGTCCCACTTTTACTCTCTCTTCTTATTATTCATACGTAGAATTTCTTGAATGCCGTCGCATGATATTTGCCAATGTCTTTATCCTTTCTATCATCGTATGTGTGTCTTCCTATGCGTTGTTTCAAAGTATAAGGTCCGTTGTATAATTGGAAAAATTTCTTTGCTGTGTTGTCACTGCGTTTTCCTACAGGATTAGCTTTCAACAGAATTTGTTCTCCTACATCAAATCGTTGTAATTTATTAAATGTTCTATTGTATTTTTCTATCCTCTTGTTACCTTGTTCTATGATGCGTTGTTTACCATACTCCACCTTTACACTTAATGGAATAGGTACGTTTTGATTCTCTGCCTTGCTTATATATTTGGTCCAGAATCTGACAGGTTCTTGTCTTCGTCTAGCTCGATTGGTGTATAACTTGTTGCTTCGCTATAATTTTCATTTATTGCTTTCTCAAAGAAAGGTAAGTACTCTGCCCATTTGTTGTGTTGATCATGACAGTAGATTCGTAGATATTTACCTAACTCTTTATTTACTCTTTCCGCCAGATTTCCCTGTGTGTGTCGCACTGATGTGAGTACAGGTTGGATTCCATTGTCACAAAGAGTTCTCTCCCATACTTCGCTTTGGAACTGTACTCCTTGATCGCTAAGTACCTTCTACATTTTACCATATGCAGGGATGTATTTCTGCAAGAGTATTTTTAAAACAACTTTAGTTGTGGGTCGCATAATTGGATACAGATGGATGGCTTTGGAAAATACATCTATACAAACAAGTATGTGTTTCACCCCCCTCCCCCCCGACTTGATCTTGGGAGTGGTCCAAGAAAATCCACTGCAATTAGCTCTCCTTTTTGGTCCTTTTGAATACTCTGCATTTCCACATAGGTATGTAGATTCGGTCCTTAATTTGACATTATCTTACTCATACATTCTTACCTTCGCTTCTAATCTTCCTTAACTCTTTTCTTAACATGACATTACTTTATCTTACTTAACTTTTCTTATATTACTTATACAATACATTAACATTCATTTCCTTTTATTACATTTCTTTAACATTATCTTTCTGATCACTACTACTTTCTTTCCTGAGATACACTTCCGTAACAGAATACTCTTTTAGCTTTGTAGTGTGTCGCATGATCGGTTACAGAGGAACTGTCTTGGGAAACTACGATATTCTTCTCGAAGTCCTTAATCCTAAGTAGTCTCTGCCCTTTTGACTTTTCACTCTCGCTTTCTTCTGTGTCCTTGTATCTCCATTAAGTGTTCGCTTGATCAGCCGTTCTGATAATTATAGCATTGATTGCTCATCTCTAATCCTTTCTTTTTACCCATAACAACACTAACATCTTTTACCATTACTTTCTTAAATATTTCTCTACACTATCCTTCCTTACCATTAATAATACATTTCTTAATTAACCCTTTAAAATAATTTCCTTTCATTTATCATAACACTCCTTATTATTTAATTCTTTATTTCTTTTCACTAATATTTCTTTTTAGTTGCTATCATATCCTTAAAAAATAACATTTCTTAATTATACTCTCTTATCTTATTATTAATAATTAATAGTATTATTATTTTTCTCATTTAAAAATAATTATTTATCTTCATTTGCCTCGAGTTCTGAGTTGCAGTGTCGTTAGATCTGACACCCCTCTTATAACCATTGTTTGTTGCACACAGGAAATTCATTGTACTCACCGTGTAAACAACGTCCGCATTCCATTCTATCGCTGCGACATCCGTTTTGATCATATAAGTCACCTGTTCGTCGCTGCGTTGAATTGTTGCTGCCTGTATCGCGTGATCCACATTTTCTATAGGGTGAAAATTTTATTCTCCCTCTCTTTCTCTCGTTCTCTCCACATTGCTGCTCTTGACGAATGCATTTCTTAATAGTTCGTATGCGTTTTACATTGGAACATTCTTTTGAGCGTCGTTTATGATAATATTCATCGTAATTACTATACTTATAGTTATAATTATCGTTCACTTTATATTTCTCGTGTGTACACCTACCGTCATATTTACTACAATTTTGTATAGTGTTTCGTATAGATAATTTACTATGTTTCTCGTTAGGTCTACAGTGATATTTTTCTCCGTGGGCGTGTTGCCTTAAATGTTTCACCTGTGTCATCTTATGTGACTTACTAGTGTGTGTGTGTGTCTCACAGTTGGGATATCGCTATTAATAAGGTACGTTTTATTAACCTTTATTTGATTCTCTTCCTTAATGTTAATTACTTTTTTATATTTATCGTTAGTAATCACAAACGTATTTTCAACCAGTATGAATTCTTCACATATTAGCTCCGTTTGTTTATCAATTATTCCACAGACATTTTCTGTGATCGTGTCAATACGTAAGTTAGTATCAACAATTTTTTCTGTTAATTCTTCTAACTCTCCGTGATTTTTATGGTGTCCTGTTTACAATTTTCAGTCTGTTGTTCAAGTTTATTTTCTAAACTTTCTGTTTGGCTCTTATTAAATTCTTTTAATTCATCTATTCTACCATTTAAATTTTCTGTCTGTTTATTTAAATTTTCTGTCTGTTTTCTGCTTAATTCATCGACCCAGGCATGCATCATTGTCTGAAATGCCTCCATGTCTAAATTTCCTGGAGTCGTCATGTTGAATTATTTTGTATTTAAATATTTATTTATAATTTATGATTATTAGTGAACCGTATGCAAGTTTTTATTTATTTATTGTTGAACTGTTATTATTCATTTATTTTTATTTACTCATGTTACAATTACACCTGTTTATTTTGTTGAGCGCCAGTTGTGTTTTAGTACACAACAATTAACATAATATACAGTTAATGTTTACAATAAATAATTATTACATATAATATTAGTTATACCATATAACTCATCAAACATTGGTAATCATAAGCATACATTAATTATTAAATGTAGGCATTTCGCGTCCCACGTTCATGGGCGACATTTTTATACAACAACATTTATTATATAATTTAAATTTGTGGAGCCCCACGATCTTGGAGCGCCATTTTTATACAACGATACGATGTTATTAAATGTAAGCGTGTTGTGCCACATGTCACGGGCGACAAAAAAAATGTAATAAGTTATATATTCTGTACAATTTAATTGGTACATTAATTGAACTCATACACTTTATATAACATTACTAACAACATGTACATGTATTTGGGGTTCAGGTGTAAATATAATAAGAGTATTTTTATTATCAGTATTAAACACTCATATTTATTATTTTTTCATTATTAAAATTATTCATAAACATCATTAATTTGTCGGTCACGATATTACTCATTATTTAATGTTTATATCTTACAATATGCAATATTACACATATTTAAAAAATTCTTATATCTAAACATGTTAATCTTATATCTAAACATGTTAAATAATTTTTATTAATTTATTATAAAATTAAAATATTCTTATATTGAAATAAATTGTTTTATCTCAGATCTGACCTCTACTCGCTCAGTCTATACCAATGTTTTGACTTCAATTTAACTTTATATTAATTTCTTGTACACTGGCTTTTGTTTTAATATTCAACTTTAAATTAATCTTTCTATACTTCAAATATCTAATTACTTTACTATTTATTTTGATAATAAACTCTACTCTCTTTACTTTAAATTCTCTTTCATTTATTACTGCTTTTATGTATATGCGATCGCTCATTCTTACGACTAAACATTTATTTACATTTTAACATATTATTACTAAATATAAACTTTCTTTGTTTCAATTTACTGTCTTTTGAAATCGTCTTTATGAGCTCTTTTGTTTTTATAAATCATTTATAATGCATTAAGCATGTCACCTCGATTTCTGATGATCTTACGACTGTTGTCCGGGGTTCCAGCGTTGTCTAGAGTTAATTTTCCATTCCTCATGTCCTGGCGTGGTCCTGGATACGTCTAGATGTCCAGCGTCGATCTACGGCAGCTTCCCTGGATACGTCTAGATGTCCAGCATCGATCCACAGCATATTTCCTGGATATACTCTTGATAGACTAACTATTGCTGTATTTACTTTTCCCGTAATATTATCGTGACTTAAATAAACGTCATTTCGTTTGTTACTGCGACTTGTAATAGGATAAAAAATATAAACTTTTTTGCCGATGGACAGCATGTCCGGCTGCAACTGAGTCTTGAAATGAATAGAAGGGTTTTTGGTCGAACCCTTAATTTATACCCTCTCGAGATTCCACGCTGGTCAGCTCCAAAATCGTCCTGTCGATACCTGCGTATCTCATGACAGCCCCCACTACCGAACCTTTTCATCTATTTGCAATTATTAGCAAATAGCACTGTTTTGCATAGAATCGAGATAGCACAAATCGTAGCTACTTCGATTAATCACTCACTATATTAATTTGAGCTTCTTAGGGTAATTTGCGTATTTTTTAGCACGTTTATTTTGCACTGTCTTCGCATAACGTGTTCTATTAACGTCGTCTTTTCACTGGGGATAACTATAATTTTTACCCACACTTTGGTGCCTTTGGTTTGATCATACATTAATTAGTTTTCTCACAGTGAATTAAAACAATTATTTTATTAATTACTTGGGGCGGGTTGCTGAGTTTCCTGTCTATGCCTGATTCACTCACACACACAAGATACACGTGTAACACACATACAATTGAGCAGGTGTTCACTGCATGTCGGAACAGGTTAATTGCTACCGTAATCTAACAATGAAATATTTCTGCAATCTCAGACCTGTCCATTTACCCGTAACTTATACAAATTATACAAAATTTACATTTATTTAAATTAATGCCTAATACAGCTATGGTTGTATCGTTACACTTATAGTGTATTAATATAAGTAGTGGTGCATATATTATTGTGAAAGTGATACCAGTGTATATGCAAAGTGTTAATAATCAAGCGAGTGCTGCGGATGACAAGGATCTACAATATCAGCAGATGTCCACGGAGCGACTGGACCGACTACTTTCGAGTGGATAATCCTCAGCGCAGATTTGGGAATTCAACAAACAAGTAAAGCTTACAGACACTCAAATTATATTGTATTCATGTTTAAAGTTTATTATATTGGCAACTCAATCCATTCTAAAAGAATCCACTAAAAGAAAATATCAAACGTTCTGAGCAAACTGATATTGTAATATTATTGAATTTATAAAGCTTATATTAATGTAATAAGTGAATGAAAAGGAATTATTAAATAACTATTTGTAATATCTATAATATATAATAGATTAGTAAAACCTGTTATGATACTTCTTTATAAGAAATATTATTAGAAATTAAACCAGAAAATCTGCTATAGTATGTTGGTTTTTTTGTTTTAATCTTACTATTCAGAAATAATTGTATTTTTCATTTACATTTTCTTTTATTTTTGTTAAAAATACATTATGTTCTTTGTTTTTAATGTTTCTCTCTTTCAAGCATAGTGAAGACACATTAAACGTCATATATTTCCTAACCATGGTTTTTATTTCCTTAAACAGTAAGCTAAAAACCAAAAAACCATTATTATCTTAACCTCACAAATGAAAACAACACCTATTTTCGCTTTACATTAAGAAACAGAACAATCTATACTTAGTACACTTCTTCTTCACACAGTAGTATATCGATACAATCACATATTCAAAACAATGAAAATGTAGTGCGCGTACAGATATTGGGACAGTTGCATTCAACGTTAATCAACATATGGAAAGTTCAAGTTGCCCCAGCTGAAACACCTTTTCTCAAAATGCCTTGCATTAAATAGCTTTATTTTCCTCGTCAGGTCTTTCTTTTCCAATTTGTTTTTATTTTTTATAAACCTCACATTATTAAATTATCCAAGACATACAGATCTCTATTCTCACACACTATCTTCTTTCTTACCAGACGTACGAGTTTTGGCTTAAACTGTAAAATATTACTATACGGTGTATAGAATTACAATACTACAAACAGGAGTTTTTTTTTTTTTAATTTTAGATTGAATCATAGTAATTACAAAAGTACACGGCTAAAATAAATATATAGATAGTATATACAGTGAAAAACTTTTCCCTGTAACTACCATATGGATGGTATAGGATTTTTGGTTGATATTCGAATAAAACTATGTATTGTGTGGCATTCTTCACACTTCCTTAATGACTGTGCCAATTAAAACATTACAGACATTACAGTTAGGGCAACTAACTTTACCCACTTTCTGATCACCCATCTACTGGCTAGATATTAATTATTTGATTAACTAAGTTCCAAAACAGTTGCATAGACTAACAACATTTGTTTTCATTATAACATACACTCTACAACCTGATGAGAAATAAAACCAACGAAACCAACCAAAGGACAGTATATAAAACTGCAGTGCAGCCACTATACAGCAGACATAAAGAGCTTCACTAGAGAAGATGAAAAATATTAGAAAGAAGAAGAATAAGAGGAATACATGGATCAAACAAAATAAATGAAGGAGTTTGTTGAATAAGGGGTAAGTAAAAGATAAAAGAGTGAGGACAGTGTACAGAAGGTTGAGGCATAGAGAATGAGCTGATATGATCAAAAGGAGCTGATATGATCAAAAGAAGTTGACACTAAGAGAAGACAGTGTTAAAAAGGATTATAAAATGAAGCCTATAAGGAAGTAAATGCAAGGGAAGACTGAAGATGTGATGGGAAGATTATGACTGCAAATCATAACAGCTATGGCAGTAATGGAGTGGAGAGAGAGGTTATGTAAAGATAAGAACAACTTAGACGTAGTCAAGAGACTTGGGAAAGTATATCTTCTTCTTCTGATAGTTCCTATCCGTTTCGGATGTTGGATGTCATACAGACTAATTTAACTTTCTGTACTGCTGCACGGTATAAGTCAGTTGTATTCGTGCCAAATCAGGTCCTTAAATTTCTCAGCCATGAGATTCTCGGTCACCCAACTCCTCTCTTTCCAAGTACTTTACCCTGTAGTATGGACTGCAACAAGTAAAATCTCTGTTCATTTCTCATGAGATGTTCCAGATACTGAAGCTGTCTTATCTTCACTGAGTTAATAACTTCCCTTTCTTTCTTCATCTTTCTAAGAACTTCAACATTAGTTATATGTGCTGTCCATGAAATGCTCAGTATTCTACGGTAAAGCCACATTTTGAAAGATTCCAATTTTTTAGTTGTGGCTTCAGTCAAAGTCCAAGATTCTACACTGTAGAAGAGGACTGAGAATACGTAGCAGCGTAAAAGTCTCATCTTTGTGTTTATTGCTAAATTGTGACTTTTGAATAAACTGCTCATTCTAGTGTACACTGCTCTTGCCTTTTCAATCTACTCTTTATTTCTTGAGAGTGGTCCTATTGTTGATTGACTATAGTACCAAGATATGTAAATTTGCTTACACGTTCAACTGGCCTTTGGTTTATATTAAAGGTGCAGTTTGTACACTTGTTCTTAGATACAACCATTAGCTTCGTTTTATTAACATTGATGTCTAGACCATATCTATGACTGCTTTCTGTCACTCTATTCATTAATTGTTGCTTGCGTCCCCTCTAAGCTGTCTGCATATGATGGTAGGTATCATCCGCATAAAGTATTATAACGAAATTTATATGTTATAAATTCGCATAATAATTCAATATTAAAACTTTGTAATTGTCTTTAATTAATAAGAAATGTATGGTAATATGTGAACTGTAGTGGAAAAGTACCAGATTAAAAGTGGCTTGTACACACCCAAGACAGCGCCTGTTGTCTACCACAAAGTTCTATAAAACGTACTAGCAGGTACTTTTGGCAAGCAAAGCCATAAAAATCGTATTGTTAGAAAAATTTATAAAAACACGTACGAAAGCCATTAAAATAAGGTGAACGTACTTGCTATAACAATACCTACCGTAAGATGTGCAAGCGAGAAATTTAGACAGAGAACGAAACTAAGCGTCTCTTTTCAAAAAAGTCAGTTTAACTCAGCCTGCACATTCAAACCAATTAGGAGTAGCGTCAGAAGTTGGAGGGAAAATTTAGAGTTTGCTATTGGAGAATATCAAATATTTTAAACATCGCGGTATATTTTTACCAATGAAGAAATTGTACAGTCTAGCGTTGGAAAGGGAAGAAGGATTTTCTGATAAAAACTTGAACGAAAAGTCAGTCAAGAGTCAGTCAAAATCATTTTCAGCAATTTTAAGCAGTCTTCACGTCAGTTGTGAATTATTCTATCTGTTTTATTTAGTCATTTAATCAGTTACAAGTTTTGTTCACGTCAGCTAGATCGTTATTACAGTCAAGTCAATCTTTCTTAAACGTCTCGAGTTTACAGTTGTTCCAAGTTGAAATCAGTTACGTCAATTAAAAAATCAAGTACAGTTAACAATAATATCCGAGTGATACGACTCAATCATTCTGATATAAAAGTGTCTTTATTAAGAAATCATATTGCGTTGCATATGATAAAAGAAGTATTTATAAATAAAATTGTATTAAATTTTATGTGTGCATGTGACTTGTGCGGTTATCATTTTAATATTGTAAACCAACTCGTCCACAAAAGTGAGTTAAGTGTCAGCGTCACCAGGAACTCGCCACGGGATCCAACGTCAGAGACCATCACAACACTACTCACCAGGAAGACATCAGGGACACCACCACCGACATTAATTAGGAATTCAACAACCAAGTAACATATAAACTGTCATAATTAAAATTGTTAACCAAAAGTAACTCAATTCAATGCTCTGAAAGAACTCACTAAACAAAGTATAATTCTATTTATTAATATTACTAATGTTCAATTTTGTATAAATTTGCAAGTGACCTTATTAAACAAATAATTGCAATCATATATCTGTGTATTATATAATTATTTATAATATTACCCCAAGAGAACATATATACCTATTGGACTGACACCAATTATAAGTAAATGCATAAATATTATTGTATGACACCAACATGAATAACTAACTTAATTTGAGCACATCTTTAATAAATACATTTAAATTACTATTAACGACTGTCACTCATTGAAATATAAATCTCAAGTCAATGCAGTCATATTATCGAGTTCTTGATAATTCTTATTGGATCTGATTGGTGTAAGATAAATATTAATTGGTGTTAACAAAAATTACAACCAAAGGTAACAGTATGTTATTTATTCTTTCACCATTCAGAGAGATTCCCACATCACATTGTAACGGGACGAATCCACCCAAGGATATTTTAATAATTGTAAAGTTTTATTTGGTAATGGTAATGGAATAATAAACATAGTACACAATGTGAAGTATTAGTGTCTAGGTCAACGGAATAAGCTGCTGGAAACAGTTATTTTTAACCGCATGAACTCTGAACTATGCACAAAGAGATCACGTTATATGACGTAAATGGCCAAACCTTTGTTTACATCACTTTGGAATTTGGGAGTGTCGGGCGTCAGCAGTCTGTCAACACTTGGCATAACATCAGTCGGCAATTAACATCTAACGACGATGTACGCGGGCAGTCCGCCCGCCAGCTAAGTACAGTTTTTTCGTCTCGCCCGTATAAAATGTAACGATACAGTATAATCAAATATAAAATGTGAATTGACAAAGTTTGTGCATTTAATTAAAATGAGTAACAATTTCGGTGCAAGGTGAAAGCAAGAAAAGGTGCGGAGTGAGGAAATTATGTACGGGGACTGGAGTCAGTTAAGTAAACAACGAGAGAATGAAACTAAGATTTTTTGAAAATTCTAAATAACTTAAATTTTACAAAAGAAATGGAAGTCATAAGTTTTAAATTTAAAAAAATTTCTATACAGTTTAAAATATAATGGGCCCAAAGGGATGGGGAAAGTAAGGGATATGTACGGGATGAAAGCGTGAGTGTGTGTGGGTGTGGATATATATATATTATAAATAACCAAGAAGTGCTGGTTTGTGGCAACAAAAGTTATATTTCTTTTAATTTAATTTTAAGTCACGTTTGTTAAAATAAACATTGTTAACTTCTACATTTTAAAATCATGCAACTATAAAAGAGAAAGAAAAGGCCAATTTATCAATACATAAAAACATGTTGTTTCTAGAGGCTAATAAATATTAAATTGATTGAACTTAAATACATGAAGTAATATTTATTTCGAACAACCACATTGGTTCTCACAAAATACGCCTTCACGAACTCTGAATGAGAATTTGATTTTCAGAAATTGGCAGTAATGCAAGATGGCATCCGGAAGGTAAACAAAACAAGGTAGAGTGAAAGAATATTAATCAAAAGTAATAAAACGTTACAACATTCATCTAAACCTTCTCTAAAAATACCTTCCAAGTTGAATAAAAGTGGAGATAGTATACATTCTTGTCTTACTCCACGCAGAATCTGTTATCTCTTCAGTTTTCTCTTTAGCTAATCTAACCACTGCAGATTGGTTCTAATACAATGTAGCTATTAAATTATATATAAAAGTGAATTAGTGAAAGTGAATTAATGATGTTTTGGGTCGAAACAGTTGAAAATAACAACTATAATTCTGTGAGAAATGTACAGCCACAATAAATGAATTAATGAATATTCTGCAAAAATGCTGTCAATAAAACGTATATTACCTCTAAACTAGGTAAAAATATTTTTGTTTATAACAGTCATTTACAACACAAAATAAAAATTAAGTACAGAGTGCAGACGTACTGGTTCAATTTTGTTGAACGGCTGGAAATATAGTGTTGTAGTTGACAACAGCACAGTGCCTGGATTGATGACCAGGGGTGTGATTTTGTTGGCGTTGGTCTTCAGCACAACCTTCTCGTACAGATCTTGTAACAACAAAGGATCAAAATCTGACCCTGTTTGGTGAGCACTCTCTATTGTCGCTATCTGAAACCAACACAACTTTTAACAAACAGAAACATCCTCCATATCAGGGAATTAAACAATAATTTATTATTATTATTATTATTATTCAATACAGCAACTGACCCAGAAGTTATAAATAAATTTAATTTTGTTTATACTTAAACATTATACTTGGGAATATACAGTAATATACGGTATACACAGTAATATACAGAATATACAGTATTTAAATAATATAGAAGTAAATATATTACCAATGATGATATGTGGCCATGAATGAGAAAGACTATCAATATACCGATATAATCATTTATAATAATGGGTAGGATTTCATTAACAGACAAGTACCACATATTCTTTCATTATGATGTATTTCAAGCTACATACACAATATCTTACCATCTGATTCTGTTCAGCTGGTGTCAGACTTGAGGCTCTATGCAACTGTCCAATCCTACGTAAACAGTGCTCGATGTGTGCGTAGTTTAACAGGAATGCAAATTTTCTTCTGCACTGTTTAACACAAAACAAAATTATTGTTATACACAATAATAAATTGATGTTTTATTGTGTTGTTACTACTAATATTATTTGCTTGTATGTATGCATGAGTGTGTGTTTTACAAACTAAATGTACGTATGGCATGTTACTTTTCACAATCTATACCGATGTTATTCAACTTCAACACTACAGTACATGTATTCCTCAACATGAAGTGATGACAATGACTAAAACAGTAAGTCCAATTTTTTTGTAACTGAAATCTTCTAAAATACAATAATGTATGCACCAGAAAGAGGCATGTAATGAAAACATTTTAAATATAATTAATTTACTACCGACTTGGAACACAAAGTTTTTTATGGGTAAAAACATAAAAGTTTTACCTTATAGCCTGAACCAGTTTTCGCTTTTAAAAAGCTTCTTCAGTGGCTACCACTGGGAGCACAGTCCGTCTTGTTGTTGGCGATGGTATCGACTTTCGAAAGATCAATGTTGTGTGTGTGGGGTGTGATATGTTCAAATAATGCGTGTGATTTGAATTGTTTCTGTTCGTTTAGGATGTCGTTTTTATGTGTTTGTATATTTCTAATTGTTCTAGAGTGTCTAGTTTTTGGCTTTTTGTGTGTACGTGTAGAATGTCCATGTTATTGTCGATGTTTTTGTATGTGTGGTTTGCTTCAATGAGGTGGTTTGCAAAGGTGGAAACTCAACACGGCTGAACAGTATGAAATAATATAAACACCACACGCTACAACCAAACAACATATTAAATGACCAACTGCACTTTAAATCACACGTACTTTTTGACACAATCATACACAAACCAAACTATACTTTGAATCCCAGTGCCAACCCCCTCCCACCAAAAGTCCCCACACACATCCCACCTGTGAATAAACTGTTACAATTGTTCATGACATTCTGTATTGAAATCTCACTGAGGAAGGTGTACACCACACCGAAACGTTCGAGGACAATTAGAAAAGTACGTTTTCACAAGTGAAAGTACAGTTAATCAATGATATAAAGTATAATATTAAAGATGGAAGAGAAAAAGATTTTCAACACAAACTGTCAAAAGTAAAAAACAACAGACACACAGAATGTTAACCAGCATGAATTGAAATCTGCACAAATTCATAAAAAAATCAGTACTATTATATGAACTGACATAACATGAGTGTAATATGGGCATAATCTTAAAGTTGTAGCAGGGAAAGGTTCGTTACTGTGAAGTAGTGTTGTCAAACTCACTGTAATAATAAATATTAAACTAAGGGAAAGAAAAAATCACATCTACTTTAGCAAATAGATTGTAAGTCAAAATGGAGTTGGAAACCAGAATAAGATATGACAAATATATACAAATCCATATCTTGTATAAGTGAACAAAGGAAGATAAGCCACCACATAAAGATGGATAATTCAGAGGGAGTTACAAAGTAATGGAAACTTGAAACAACTAAACTCGCTAACAAAAATACTGTACAAAAACATTTTGTGGAAGCCACAAACGGGAATAAATGCAAAAAATATAATGTTATAAACAACCTAGCAGACAACACACAACACACCCATTCTTTGATGTGGCTCATAATCTCTTCTGTTCTGCCAATAATAATTCCTAATAACAGAATAGTCAAAATATTGTGGTATTATATCACAATATTCAACATAACATGTACTAATCAAAATACACTAAAAACTCATTTATCCGAATTGCGTTTATCCAAAAATCCGGTTTATCTGAAACAATTTCTAGTAAATTTTAAAAATACACAAAAGCATCTTCCTGAACTACAATCTATGTTTAATAGCGTAGACAAGTGATTCCATGTGATATAAAGTAGAAAGTCAATAATCAGAACTAATTGGGATAAGGGGTTCTCCGAATTATCGATTTGTTCGGATTTTCTAACATAAAGAATTATGTTCATATATTGTAATTCTAAAGTACTGGTATACGGTTATGTATTATAACAGTACATTTCTGCTTCCTTTTAGAAGCCGCAGGTGACACAATAACAACAGTTCACATAAAACATCCTATGTTAATAAACAACTGTAATCCGACTACTGTATAAACTGTACGGTAATAAAAAACAGAGGTCTGACAATCGCAAAGAACAAAAACTTATCAGCTGTTGTGCCGTGGTAATATTAAAAGTAAACTCCACGGCAAGTTTTAATTGTAATTCGGTACGTTCAGTGCGTTATCGCTACATGTTAGGCTGCCCGCTAGCGACAGCGAGATCTAGTCAGACGCCGGGACCTTGATCTGTGACGTCATTCGGTTGGCCGCGCTGCCAGTTCTTTGACAACGAAATCTATTCAGCCGTGTATCTGCGTTTTGTAATTTTACGCAGCGATAATTCTTGTCTCTTTCTCTTCCAACACTGGTACTGAGCGGATCGTGGCGGCATGCTGTTGTTAACATCTACTATGAGTCTATAATTTTATAAAGAGCTTCAGGTGAGCCAGTATTCATGATTTAATAATTAATGTTAATTTAATTGGGGCTTGTGTGTGTGTGTGTGTGTGTGTGTGTGTGTGTGTGTGTGTGTGTGTGTGTGTGTGTGTGTGTGTGTGTGTGTGTGTGTGTGTGTGTGTGTGTGTGTGTGTGTGTGTGTGTGTGTGTGTGTGTGTGTGTGTGTGTGTGTGTGTGTGTGTGTGTGTGTGTGTGTGTGTGTGTGTGTGTGTGTGTGTGTGTGTGTGTGTGTGTGTGTGTGTGTGTGTGTGTGTGTGTGTGTGTGTGTGTGTGTGTGTGTGTGTGTGTGTGTGTGTGTGTGTGTGTGTGTGTGTGTGTGTGTGGCTCTGACTGGCCATGTTCGATCCGGTATGGCTGAGACACGTGGTTAAATGACTTAGAGTAAATTTAAAGAATCAATTTTAAAAGCAATGAAAACTTAAAGCAGAGGAATTGAATGAGTTAAAAAATTATATTTGTGATTACACTGAAGTTTAATTGTTAATTGAAATAGTTTGTAAATGTAATTATTTCGGGTATGCCCGAGACCACATGGCTGTAAGTTATTGGTAATAAGAATTTAAATCTAAATGTAACCCATGAATATTTAAGCCGGGATGAATTAAGGAATTGTGATGATTTAATTGTGATGAATCGAAATTTAATACTTAAATTAATAACTTGAAGTATGACTTTTACTATGGTTAATGACAGGCATTTGTTGAATTGAAATTATAGTGGTGTGTGTGATAGGGGTTGCGTGGCGAAAAGATGTGGGGGCGGAATGTTCTCTTTGTCTGGCTCCAATATACAAATGAAATTTTTACAGGGTTCCCTGCATAGTCGGGAGGTGAAAGGGGTCACCAAGATGGGCACATTACATCTTCCCCCATCCGCAGAGCAGTGCGAAAGGATCCCAACGCCATCACGCCACGCTAGACCATCATCCACACTGAGACTTGCATGCCAGGAATCTCTTTCTATGTGTTCTCAGAGATCAGGTGAGAAGTTTCCTTTTATTCATCACACACAGTACTCCGCCGGTTATCATGTAACCAAAAAAAATTTCAGTTAAATAAAATAGACTCATACCTCAGAGTTAAGATTGCCTGGAACATGTTTTGTGCAGACATGCTAAATTGTGCTCATAGTGATAACTGTTATTATGAAAATGTTATAATTATTTAGTATATTAATTATTCATGGTGTTGAAGGTTACGATTGTTACAATGTAGATATTTTCTTTTAATTCCTGCAAAAGGAAACCGAATTGAAATATATTTAAAAAAAGAAAAATTATATTTAAAAACTGCAATATCCAGACAATGAAGAACTTGCATCTACCTGTCACATGACTTGTGATTTTGTGGATTAACCATTTTACTATATCAAATTAGTCTAAATCGAAACTTCTTTTGATTAATAGTTTGAAATTATTTGGTACGATTTTTTATTATAACTTTAAATACAAAAAAAACCTTTTTCTTCTTCATGTCTGCATAGCAGTGATCACAGTCAGTGATCTTATCGTTGCTTGTTATTCGTATTACTAATTCCAAGTGCTAGGGACAGATAGATGGAAGCAGTTGAATACATTTAGGAAATTATTTTTTTAAATTTTAAACATTATCTACGGATAACTTGCACTCACTATCATGTACTTTTAATAATTTCATTGCTGATTAAATTCTTAACCATTAACGTAAATGAAAAATCCTCTGTTGATTGAAACATGAAATAACTTGTGTCTGGTTATTATATAATGTTGTAATTTATTTGTCCGATATTCTGAAATGTTATTAGTGCAAGCCAACCACCATGGTTTATAAAAGGAAATTGGTTGAAATTTTGCTTTAAGATCTAAGACGAAAAGAATGGCAGTTTGTAAAACAAATATGTGTTTAAAATCAAGTAATGCGCTAATAAAAATGTTGTTGCTGTTAAACAAGTGTTTCTTTAATTATTTCATTATTAAATATGTTTCATTACTGTATGAACAAGCAATAGGACTGTTCCAGTACTATAGAAACTATAATTTACAGTCTGGTGCCGTTTTATAGTTTATTGTGTCATATTCACTATAAGTAACTTTTAAATTATTAGTATTAAATAAAGTTACTGCACATATGTATGTATTATTATTTAAATAGAAGTTTCGGTTTATCCGAAACAGGCGTGGTCCCATCAAATTTGGATAAACGAGTTTTTAGTGTATTACATTCTCTAATGTGTCCAAATATTGCTAAGTTTTTAGACAGTTACACGGTATAAAGTAGAGATGATGACATGATCGCTAGAAAAAAAAAATAATGAAATTTGCAGAATACACGCCACAACTTGATTTTACAACACAAAAATTATCAGAACACCTTTTAAATGCTACTTGCTTTCTGAGAATTTGCATGTTTTTGTCTTCCTTTCCATAAAAGTATTAAAAATTAGCAGGAATTTAAGGTTTTTGTAATCACTCTACCATCTCTTCAAAAAAAATTTGAAGCACTCATTAGAAATAAAAATTGACATGTAATAACATGACACATTACATTTTGATTACAAAAATGTTTCAAATATAGGAATTTCACAAATAAATGTATTAAAATGTGAATCTATTTAGAAACTATTTTCTGAAATAATTCCAACAGCCTAATCATTTACAAAACTTCTTTAACTATTAGAAGTTAATACATAATCTTCCACGCATTTTTTATATTCATTTTTATGTACATATTCAAAACTTTTTCTTGGATTTTGTTGTCCATGACGCGTCCGTTACTTAACTAAATACAACTATTTCATTAACGACTCGGAACACAAAGTTTTTTATGAGTAAAAACTAAAGTTTTACCTTACAACCTGAACCAGTTTCCACTTTTAAAAAGCTTCTTCAGAGGTTGCCGCTGGTAGCGCTGTCCGTCCTGTTGTGGGCGACGGAAGCGAATTTCGAAAGATCGATGTGTGTGTGGGGTGAGATATGTTCGAATAATGCATGATATTTGAATTGTGTCTGTTCGTTTAGGATGTCCTTTTTATTTGTTTTCATGTGTTTGTATATTTCCAATTGTTCTAGAGTGTCAGTTTTCGGCCTTTTGTGTGTACGTGTAGAATGTTCATGTTATTGTTGATGTTTTTGTATGTGTGGTTTGCTTCAATGAGGTGGTTTGCAAAGGTGGATTCTGTAGTGGAATGGAGTGCCTTTGTGTATTCAATGTATCTCTGTTTGAAGCTACGTCCTGTCTGGCCTAAATAGAATTTGTTGCAATTTGAGCAACTTAGTTTGTAAACACCAGGTAGATCGAATTTGTTTTGTGCTTTGTGTGTGTGTTTTGATAGTGTGTGTTCTGTTTTGTTAGTAGTTTTGTAAGCGATTCTGTATCCTGCTTTTTTGAATTTGTGGGCTATTTTTTCAGTTTGTTTGTTGATGTATGTTAGTGTTATGAATTTGTTGTTTTCTGTCTTTGTCTGTTGTTTGTTTTGTGTAGGAGTTTATTGACTATTGTTCTGTCGTATCTGTTAGATTCTGGTAGATATTTTATCGTGTTTAGTTCGTCTTTGTAGTCTTTTTCATCTAGGTGGATGTTGTTAAGTCTATATATCATGGTTCTAAAGGCAGCTAGTTTGTGTTGTATTGGGTGATTGGAGGAGTTGTGTATTAGCGTGTCAGTTGTAGTCGGTTTTCTGTATATACTGAATTTGTGTCTGTGTTCAAGTTTTGTGATTGAGAGGTCTAAGAAGTTTATGGTATTGTTGTGTTCGTATTCGGCAAAAAGGTTATGTTTTTGTGTATTTTGTTTATATGCGTAACTGTTCACATTGTCTTTTGTTTCCCCTGTATAGTACTAGAATGTCATCAACATATCTGTGCCAATATAGTATTTTATGTGAGTGTCTGTCATTGTTTGTGAGTATTTTTGTTTTTTCTAAGTGTTGGAGGAAGACTTCTGCTAGAATGCTCGATATGGGGGAGCACATGGGAAGACCATCATTCTGTGTGTAATATTTATTGTTATAAGTAAAGTAGTTTTGTTTTGTGATAATGTTCAGAGTTTCTGTTATTTCGTTGATAAGTTCGTCTGGTGTGTTGTTCTGTTTGAGTTTGTTTTGTAGAATGGTGATTGTTTCAGAGATGGGGATGTTTGTGTACAGGTTATTAATGTCAAAGGAGGCTAATGTGGAATTATGGGGATGTGTATGTCTTTTATTTTTGTTACTAGGTCTGTGTTGTTTTATACTGCAATGTTGTTGTCTAGTTGTGTGTGTTGTCTGATAATTTTGTCTAGATGTTTTGCGAGTTTGTATGCAGGGGCATCACGGTAGTTGATAATGGGCGGATCGGAATATCTTCTTTATGGATTTTGGCCGAAAACTAGACACTCTAGAACAATTGGAAATATACAAACACACGAAAACAAATAAAAACAACATCCTAAACAAACAGACACAATTCAAACCGCACGCATTATTCGAACATATCTCACCCCACACATACAACACCGATCTTTCGAAATTCAATTCTGTCGCCCACAACAGGACGGACATCGCTACCAGCGGCAACCTCTGAAGAAGCTTTTTAAAAGTGAAAACCGGTTCAGGTTGTAAGGTAAAACTTTTTACTCATAAAAAACTTTGTGTTCCGAGTCGTTAATGAAATAGTTGTATTTACAAAAGTTTTTGTCCTTAAATTGCAATGTACAAAATTGTCCATGTGAAAATACGGATTCAGGCCAAAATAGGCACTTGTTTTCTTTATAATGTTTGGCCTTGGGCTTACTGATAATAAAGATGAAAGCTATGTATGGCTTTAGAAATGTCTTGTAGACAGCACAAAAGGCATGGTGGGATATGAAGGCATTAGCATGATCTTGGTATAATTACAACTTTTCTACAGTCAATTATACATTCATGTAAGTACATTACAACCAATATTACTCCATTCACCATAGGTCAAATCCACCATTTTCTCTAGCATATTATAAAACCACAGTAAAAAAAAGACATTTGATGTAAAATATAACTTTTATAAATTATATTCAATCAGACAAAATGTTAGGTTAATTTACAGTAAAAATTTGAATTTGAATTTGACTAATGCCTTTTGCTGTCACAGAAAAATAAACAAATGCGACATTTCGGCCACCCAAACAATTGGCAGCTCTTTTCAAGCTAATTATATACTAATACATGTAAAGAAATAAGCAATACTCTCAACGAGTGATAGAGAGCCAACAAAATAACAATAACAAAATTTCACATAATATATAATCAAAAGATAAAATAATCCAAATGAATACAATAAAAAAACACAACATCTACAACACATAAGCAGTTTCTGTAAAAACTGGTGAATGTGTTGACAGTTAATTCTCTTTTATAAAATAAACCGCGGAAATTAAAAGAGTCAAAAGTAAATGAAGAGAATGCATCACTATGTATCAATGAATGTATTCAATGAAGGAGAACATTTATGTACCAAAAAGTTACAATTTTGACAAAAAAAATGTAATACTGGTATAACTCAAAATTGAAGTTAATCGTACAGAATATCTATCAACTTAACTAGTTATGTGGTTTTCTTTTACTTTGTTAAAAAAGGTTTCCATATTCTCTTCCACAGTTAATAACATTCACTCTTTATAATTTCTAGTTTTTTCTCTAACTAAACCAAAATTATTTACCAAATTTGATTGATGCGTTCTGTTTGAATGCCTTGTGTTTAAGACAAGGATTTCCTTCTGTAGTTTTTCAAAATAACTTCACATTTTCTATACTTCTTCTTACTCTTGTGTTAGATACTTCTGCAAAACATATATTCTACTTATTTTTTTTTTACACGAACAGGCCAGCTGTGTGGATCATGCGAATATCACTTCCTTTTCTTCTCCTGCCAGAAGGCCCTCATTCGCACACTATGCGCCGCCTCCCTTTCCATTGTCCACCCCTTTGTCATCATCTTCTCACCACCTCAAGATTTTGAATTTTGTTTCTGTATGTATTTCTATCCACACAGTTGTTCAAAGAGGTACCCAGTTTCATCATTTTCTCCTTGAGTTGTTTGGTGTATTATTATTATTATTATTATTATTATTCCAGCGGCAGCGGCAGCGGCAGCAGTCGTCGTCGTCGTCGTCGTCGTCGTCGTCGTCGTCTGATAATATTGGACATGAACAGGATAGGACATTAACTGTGTTTCATACCTGAAATTCATAAGGAAGGCGAACAACTGGGAGGAGTGGAGAGCTGCTGACACCCAGCCTACAGCCTTGCTAACCAGGAGAGACAGTTTATAACAATTATACTATAATTACATATAGTGTATGTCTACATAATTTTAAGAATGTTTATATATCATCTTGAAATTATAATTTTATTATAATGTACTGATCTATTCTTGCCTGCCATGACAATTTTTACCACCAGACTACGATCATTTTCATTTAACTGTACGCTAAATACACAAGTGACATATTTTCTTATACTTAACAAGTGGCATGTTTTATATTTTCTTATACTGTATTAACTCGGATTGTGTAATAAGTGCATAACTTTCGAAAACAAATTTACTTCACTCTAAATTTTTGTCTTCTTGTATCTTAATGTAAAAATATTTGGCTTAAATCCAAAAACAACATTCCTATACTTCAAAACTAATGTTACAATACACTACCATATTTTAATTACTTGTTTTATGTTAATAGATTTAGATTAATGTTTCTAATCAATTAAATATTTAAGGAAGATTTTCTAGTTTTAAAATACCTATTAACTAAATATGAAATTTCACATTTTTTAAGTATTCAGTGTACGTAGAAAACAAAGGTCATTTAGTTTATGTTTATGATTGTAAAGAGTTAGCAGGTCCCCCCCCCCCCAGTGTAGTGAAATATTACAATTTGTGAGATAAAATATTTATTTGAATGAAATTTTGTTTTTATATTTAGATTTACACATTTTGTTTAATTATTATTACAATAAAGGACTGTCAATTGTGTATAGTGAATTATATGATCAGAGTTGTTATCAAGTAAAGAAAATATTGAATGAAAATTATAAATACTGCAAATTACAAACTGAAATAATTGTAAGTTTAATTAAGAAAGTTGTGTTAGTGGTTATAATCACAAACAGAATTATCACTGTTGCACACCACTATAGAATAATTATTCCGATTAGCGTTTCAAGCTTCTCAGCTCATCGCCAGATCGGAATTCAGATTTCCAAGAAGCTTGAAAGCGCTAATCGGAATAATTAATAATTATTCTATAGTGGTGTGCAACAGTGATAATTCTGTTTGAAATAATTTAGTACAAATTTAATTTTTTTTTTTTTTTTTTACATGCAACATCTATATTTGTGTATACTAATATAGTAATTGTTACATGAAGTGTTGTTTGTGAGTTCAATATAAAAAGAGAAACTACAAAACAGTAGTACAGAAAAAAGGAAGTAATTATAATAACTTTATCTTATTTATTCTTTTGACTTTTTTTTAATTTATAACATACGAACACACAAAACTGTAAATAAATTTCTTTATTATTTTCTATTGCATTACATTAGATCAAATTACTTTACATATAACATTAAATAAATTAAAATTCCTTTCAAATGATATCTGAAGTATAAAAATATTATAACATTGGACTTTTTTTTAATCAAAGAAGTTGATAAAAATTATAATCAGACGTGAAGCATCTTCTGCCAGCAGGCCAATTGCACACAAATGAGGTCACCCTCACTTTCACTAGAAGTTACTTCATTTTGTCAGGAAGCAAGTGAGTAGTATTTCCTCATTCAATGCTGTTTATTGTGAGATAGCATTGATGCTCCACATAGTATGCTCATATACCTTGGCTGGTTTTCACCATGCATGACTGATTTCATAACTGTTGGATTTGAAATACTGTTCATGTCTCTAATTAATGTTTGTACATTATTTGTGTTACGCATTCAAGTGCCTGTCTCGTTGGCTTTAATATCTACCACTTCAAAAGCAAATTATACAAAATCTTTTTCTGCACTACAAGGATTAGGCATTTGCCTGTTCCATAAATTATACAAAATTTGGAGTAAAATTTAAGCAAAAGCATATGATGAGCAATAATAATGTACTGTGTTAAAAGACAACTCCTACGCTGTGTCTTATCAAGCTTTAGGCCTTTATTACACTACGCAACTGATTTGGAAAAAAAGTTGTGGGCATTGGTTTAAATGTAGAGTATTACACTTACTGCAAATTGGCTGCACGGTCTGCAATCGACTGCAATACAGTTGCACGCCTTGCAACTGCTCGTGCAACTTTTAGTTTCACGCACTCGTTGAGGGGCAATGATTCAAATGTAGCCTATTACACTATGCAACCGACTGCATGAAATACATCTCCACACGCATTATGTGAACAACAAAGAAATTTCATGACATGGGACTGACACAACATAGACAATTTTTTACCACCAATACCTTAAAAACAAAAAAAAATGATTTTATTGAAACAAAAAACAAAATAAAACTTGTAATCTTTTATAAATTTCACTCGCTGACACCATACAGCTATCCCGTATAGAACAAAAGTTTATCACATGCTGAAAATTTCATTACATGCAAATTAACAAAATTTTCATGACTTGGGGGGACTGTTTTAAATCTCTGTTCTTGAAAATCGTTAAAGCTATTGGTTAAAATTTATATCTAAAACCATCCTCAGACTTCAAGGGACACGGTGGTGAAAGAATTTTTTTTATCGGATCAGTAGTTTCTGAGGTTAGCCCAGACAATGACAGAAATAAGTTTTACTTCTTCATAATAGTAGTATAGATGACATGCTTAAAACGCAACTGACTGCAGAGCACTTGCATTGCAGCCCGTTTTTTACTACACTGCAACTAGTTTCACATAGCCTTACAATCGGTTGCATGCAATCAGTTGCCTAGTGTAATAAAGGCCTTATAGAGTCAGTCATTTTTTCTTATACTTTTTTTAACGTACCTAAGAATCATCCTGATTCTGATCTGTTACTTTTAAGTTGTCATAATAATATATTCACCCACACTGTGCACTTCTGTTGCTAAATTATGTATAAATCCAACTGTATTAAGCTGTTCCACACCAAATTGTAGGGTTTTCAATGCTTCTGGAAAAGGACTCAAGAAACTTGGTGGTCATTGTGGTCAATAAATTATTATTATTATTAACTCAACATAATAATAATAAAGGAAACACTCTTTTTTATTATAAGAGGGAAATGACTTTAGGAATAACATTTTTCTACTATATGTATTGTGACAGTACCAGCCGAGACGTGACACCTGATGAGCTTACAACGAGCCAATCAGGGATCAGCGGCACTCTGATAGCCTCATGACACACCAACTTGTCAGGGCATAAAAAGAACACCGCTAGAATTTTTTGGCACCCCAATCATTACGTATGCCATTCCCATCTGGGGTTACCTTGAAGCCATTCATAAAAGAAAGTTGCAACGCATTCTCGATAAGGGTTTTCGGCTAGCGGCCAAAGCCCCTTATCGGTTCCCTTCTCGACTTTTGAGAAGTGGACTCGGTGTCCGCTCCTTGGATGACACTGTGCGATGACTTGCACGTAAATTTTACGTCCGAGGACCCAGGCAAACCCACTCAAAGCCGGCCTTGGCAAGTACCGACCATGTTCAGGTGATTCTTGAAAACGGCTTCGGCACTTACTGCACTAGAACTACCTAGTGCGAACACGCTGTTGTAGCGGCCACTAAATAAATAATGTTCCATCTGGACAGGACCACTAGGCAGGAGCTCCTTCCGGAAGCTCGGAACTAAGATACCACTGGGACGTCTCACGACGCGCATCCCAACAGCTCTGGCAGCATGCGTTATTTGGTGCACTCCATCGGACCACGCGGAGCCAGCCGGAAGGAACAGGAAGAAGAGAAGAATCGACTTTCTTTGCTTTCTTGCCCTGTGAAGAACCAGCGATGGACGTTGCTGGGATGGCAGTGGGCTCTACAGTGGGTGCAGCCACCAAACATCACAGCGCGGCTCAGGCGGAACATACATCGGAGTTAGCGTTCTCGCCACATAGCCCTTCTAAGGGTCACCAAAAACAAAGAAGTGTAAGATTGGCGCAATTTTTCCTGTGACAGTATATTTAAGTTTTAAATATTATCATACGCAAGTGAGGCATGGACCCTTGGTAAAGGGAAAGAAAAGAAAATTCAGGCTGCCGAAATGAGATTTCTGAGAAGTGTCCAAGGATTCTCCCTTCTGGATAGGAGAAGAAACATACACATTAGACAAGACTTCTTTAAATGAGACGATTAAGGAGTATAGAAGGAGATTGTGTGGACATGTGGCCCGAATGCCAGGTACCAGATTGCCAGTGGCAGCTTTCAAGTACAAGCCGAGTGGAAAGCGGGATGTTGGTAGACCGAGGAGGAGATGGGTTCCGGAACAGGCCAACTAGGGCCTAATCCCTGTAGTGAAGATGATGATGAATATTATCATTATGCTGAACGTACCAATAAAAATAGTCAACTTCACAGACCAAAAAGTTAATCTTCCATAAACCAGTTTCTTGCAGAAGAAAAAAGTATTTACACACTTAACTGTATGCAAGACAGTACATATGCTAAAAAAAGAAAATGTCATGTCATACTACATCAAAATGGTAGGGTGCAATTTCCACTTGTGGTTGTAAATGAGGTGACAATGACAAAACATCTGACAAGCTCTGTTCTAAAGAGAAGCTGTATTCCTGCGAACGTAAACTGGACTCTAATGCAGTCCAGCCAAATGAAGAAGTTCTGGTATACTTTTTTGTTTCTCTCAAATCTATTTCTCTTCAGTCTCTGTAACCTGTAAATCTAGTTGAAGTAACTGTATCTTTCGTTCAGTACTAGAAAATCCATTCTATCCTCTATGGACATGTTGTTCACTACTTTGGTAATATTGTAGTCAATTTGGATAAAGGATGAAGAATGTCAATAACGTTTGTCAAAGCTTGTCTCAAGCTAATGACATACAAGAACAATTTTCACAATATTACCCCTATCTTAACTGCATATTGTTAATTTTTGATTAGGAAAGAGTTTACAAACTAACATTGTACTTGATCAACCATACTATGTACTCTATATCACGCCCCCATAAACTTCTGGACAGACTACACAGATGGTTTGCAGTCATTTTTACGTATACGAAGAAATATAGAACCTGTGAGTTAACAGCCATTTCCACTTTCAAAAAACATAAAATATTTCATAGCTGACTTTATCCTATTAAAGTAAATGCTGGACTCGAAACAACAAAATTAGCAATAAAAAATTGTTTGTTTCATTCTTGTTCACAAGAATTTTGCAATGCAAGAACAAAGAAGTCGCATTCACTTCTATATAAAGAGTGAATAAATACTGACATTTCTGAAATGTTGTTAACAAGCTCTCAATAAACAAAAATTATATGACCTTTCTGATCAAACTTCTTGTATTGAAAACAAGTTAATTACAGTGTTCTGAATTTGTAAGCTATCCATTTATACAGTACAGAAACAAGTACAATACACATAAATGTATAACTAACAAGTTATTGATAAAATGTAACTGATGACATATGAAAATGTTTTTACTACTGATCACCCTATTTAAGTGTCCAATGACTGATATTTAACATGAATTGTCAATGTGGTATGTCACATTACAATGCATCCCATATAATCAATATATAATTTACTGTTACAACTTCTAAGGAAACTGATGATGTCACTAATTTCAGATAAAGATCTCAGAAAAGTTAAACATTGGAATCATGGTAATTTTAACCCATCCTTAGTAAGTTGCGCATACACCAAATTAGGGAGACTTACACACAAAACCACATCCTGTTGCCATGTATGTTTCACACTTCCAAGGAATGATTGTATTTTACTGTTTCTTTAAACAAAGTGCTCAAATAATCTGTAAAACCTGAATTTGTGTAATGTGAAGAATTGAATTTGCTTTTTATTTATAAAACTTCCATTCAGTAGCTTGTTACATACTGTTACGACGGTCTACTGATCATCGTATGGTACAGTGGAAAACAAAATACAAGACACCAATTACATCACTAATCACCAGCTTTAATTATCACAATTAAACAGTTTGTAATTAACAAGATAGTCTCTTACAATAAATCAAATAAAAATTGTTCACACGCTATAAAAATGTCCATTAATAGAGTATCGCACAATTATAAAACAAATAATACTTCGCCACAATACTCAAACCGCACTGTGTAAATCGTCACTTAAACGCACAGAATAATCGCCCAACAATAACTTTGAACTACAATACTACGAGCCGCATTCCAATAAATCGCAACTCAAACTGACTGAGCGTCATTAAGTACTTGTATTTATACCCCACAGAAAATCCAGAACACTCCACATATTACGCATTAGCTCTACACTCTACACTACGATGTACTTGATTGCGACCTTGACACACTCCACGCGGCTGGCAGTGTCTAGAAAAGTCTCGTGAATGCATGTTGAAATCACGTACGCACACAACATTATAGCCAGATTCTTCTGGAAAATTCGAGAAACACGTAGATTGTTCTGTAATGTCATAACAATACAAATGTTGTTTTATGTGTATTAGTCTCTCATTTAACAAACTGAATTTCTTTTTAATTTTTTACTATCGTGTTAAACTTTGGATTATCATTCTTATAATCATAATGACATACACGACAGTTCTTTACTATGTATTTTCCATTATTAATTGTGCCAATCCCACATATATGATCACTTTAACCTTTTTCAGAATTCAAACCATAAACGGTCACAATTAATTTGTGTTAAAAAGTTCTATGTATTTGTTTATTCATAAAACAATAGGTATCATATAAATTAAATATTTCCCTTTATTTGTTGATAAATTAATATGCACACTTTGTTTTACAGTAATGGTTCATGTCCCATTTGCAACTTGGACAAAGGATAATTAAATATTATCCTTTTTTTTTTTTTTTTTTTTTTTGAAAAAAGGATGTGGAAATGAACTGCCACAACAACAAAGTATAAATAAGTTGTCAACAGACTTCTGCAACCTTTCTTATCTTACCTCTGATTTTCATCCTATTACATTTCTGGTGACTAGTATGTGTTTCAATATACTCCCGTTATTTGAAAAGATGTGGCAGACCAGTTCAGTAGCTACATATAAAGAATCTGAGGGAGTTCCATCAAAGAGGTAAGACACCACACAAAATGTAGCCATGAGTAATTTGCTTTTGATAATACTGCTTCCAAGAACTTTTCCTTATTGTTAACTTTATATTCCATGAAGTAATTGTACCCACTGTTTGGAGAGCTCCTTGTTCTGTGCACAGGATCAGCTCAATTTTTTCCTCTTTTTATTCATGCTCTGTAGATTGACGGTTTTTACTCTGTACATGGTTTCCCTCCATTTCTTGTTTGATCTTTATTTTTGTCTCCATCCTTCTATTCCCCCACACTTCTTATGTCCACCATTACTTCATTATTTTACCTATTTTATCTTACCATTGGCCTACCCATATTCTACACTCCTGGTTTCCATTCTTTTTTTCCTGTTTATATACTTAATCATCTTAATATATGCGCCTCATTAAACCTAATGTTATCCTTCTCAAATACACCAAGAAATTAGCTACGTTAATTATAAACTCACATGTCACAAATAAAAGAAAATGAATTAATACGAAATGACACTTTGTAGTTTCACAAAATTAAACTACCAAACTTATCATCCAGTTGTGTGTTTGGTGCCATAACACCTTAGCAACAATTGTCCTGATGATAGAACTAAATATTATTGAAATGTCGACACAAATGATGTAAAAATTGTGTCTATACTTAGTGACCAATCTTCACTAAACCTTTCACCACTCATTGAATGATGGTCAGTACAATTTGAAGGATTTCTGATGCATGACTACTGTAACCACAGTTATATGGATAACTGAACGGGATAAAATTCTTTTATGTGCACATGTATTAAATAACTTTTATCATATTAAGCTATGCTTATTGTAGCTCTTTGAAAATCAGTTTAGTGGCACAAACAACTGTCACATTTGGTAGGTATATTGTTACGACATCACAGAACAATCTACATGTTTATCAAATGTTCCAGATGAATCCAGCTGAATATGTGTGGCATATGTGATTCTCGACGCATTAGCTAGACTGTTCCAGAAGCCGCGTGAACTGTGTCAAGGCCGCAATGAATTACGCTCTAATGTTTTCCTTTATTGTTAACGCGCAGTATGGAATAATCTAGTATTTCAGGAAGGGGATATAAATACCAGTACTCAACTTTTTTTTTCAGTTATAGTTGCGATATATTACTGTGCAGTTCGAGTTTATTGTCGGGCGATTACAAGTGATTACTCTGTGTTCAAGTGGTTATTGTTGCGAAGTGTTGTGTTTTATAATCGGGCGGTATAATTGTAATACAATTGTGTTTTATATTAGTTGACATTTTATTGTGTGTGAACAATTTTTATTTGATTTGTTGTGAGACTGTGTTGTTAATTATGAACTGTTTACCTGTGATAATTAAAGCTGGTGATTACTGATTTAACTAGTGTCTTGTATTTTGTTTCCACTGTACCATACGACGTCAAGTAGACCGTAATTATGTAAAACTCTTATTAATCTAAAATGTTTCACCAAGTTGCAAATAGGACATCAACCATTACCTATAAAACAAAGTATGGATATTAATTTATCAACAAGTAAGAGTCATTTGTTCCCACCGGTACGTACATTTCTGTGTTTAAAGCAATGACACCACTTGTAAAGTGTGATATCCACGAATTCAAATCCTAGACAGATGACCACACAGCAGCCCAGCGGCAGGATTCCTTCTACACTTGTAGTATTTGACAAAGGCCACAGATTTCATACATAGAGTTTAACCAACGTGCCAAGTAACAATGTTGAAGTAAACACACACTATATTAAGTTTTGGAAGCAGCTAATGCTGCGCGGGGAGGGTAACAATAACAACAATAATAATGATGATGACACAGTGATAGAGATAATAAAATAGTCACGCAGTAGTGGACTGCAAATCTTCAGTACAGTAATTCTGCTTACAACTAGGCTATCCACATCTATGCAAAATTATTTGTCCATTGAAATTTGTTATCTCTTAGTTGTGCAATTTCTTATATCTTTTATCAGGAAACGGTTCACAAAACATGATGTTCGATTTTTTAATTTGACAGTTTTACAAGCTCATGTAATATAGATAACACCAGATACACACAGACTTGTACAACACACAGTTTTCACAGTCCGTGTGTGTGTGTGTGTGTGTGTGTGTGTGTGTTTGGAGAGAGAGAGAGAGAGAGAGAGAGAGAGAGAGAGAGAGAGAGAGAGAGAGAGGAGAGAGAGAGAGAGAGAGAGAGAGAGAGAGAGAGAGAGAGAGAGAGAGAGAGAGAGAGAGAGAGAGAGAGAGAGAGAGAGAGAGAGAGAGAGAGAGAGAGAGAGACTGTACCACAGGAGTATGCAGTCATTCACCGTTTCATTTTATGATGTTTATCGCTGTATTTTTTTTTACAGATGTCATCTTATTTATCAATGTTTATCTAAAATACGCACTCAATTATATCTCTACTACTGCCAAAGTTCAGTCATAATTTTCTTAATTCAGTTTGTGTCCTCTAAGTACACTTGGTTAATTACGCTGAATGATAACAAAGCAAACAAACTATAATAACAGTACATAACATTACATTAATGCATACACACACACACCTTGGTATGTCAAAATATCTGAGTCTTGTAATTAAGGTATGCAAGCTGTGATGTGATGGTGACATCATCGTGTGTGTTATACAAACACAAGTGCATTTACTACTACTACTTCAGTATCAACAAATTTACTTGACATAGGATATAGGGGAGGAAATTTATAGGAGAGTTTTTGTCTTCACAGTTGTATTTAAAAATATTTAGTAGTAAAGAAATAGTTAAGTTAATGGTTGTACCAACTCTTTATATAACAGGGTGATAAAGGCTTGAAAAGTGGTTCTTTCGAGCAACTTTTTAAAATACTATATTGATTCAGGAATTTCTGAAAATTATGATTTTTTTCCTTGCTACTTGTCATAAACTCAAAAACTAAAGGGTGTATATAAACCAGTGTTCCGCAACCGGTGTCCGCGGCACAATAGTGTGCCGTCACAAGGTGAAAGGTGTGACGCGAACTTTTACCTATTATTGTAATAAATTAATTGTCGATTTTAAGTAAGAAGGTGCTTGTTTATTCTTTAATACATGCTGATAACTGTTATATTTTCATAGAAATTAAATGTAATTTATTTACTCAATACTGTTGTTATAGTTTGCTTATCTTAAGTTATTTGTATTCTCGCCTGAAATATTGGGCCGATTTGATGGGTTACAGGCGGTAAGCTTTGTGTTCATCGCAAAGAAAGCCGCGTAAGACTTTTAGCAAGCCTTTTAGCGGCCCGCACCAACCATACAATAGAGTTTACGTTCAAAACTCTAAACGTTCTAAACTCTATTCAAGAGAGTTCTTTGTAACACCGCATCTTTTGTGTACGGCTGGCTGTACGTGCTTTTAACTAAAATTGCGGGGATTAGCAAAAATGTCCCTCTTTTTTATTATTTTATTGCCTTGTTTTGATATTTGTGCCTGTTTGTCGACGCTTCTTAAACTTTATTGCTCTTTTCCTTCGCCGAAGGACCCACACATTGTCAGACAACAATTACAGTATTTCAGTTCAGTTCTATCACAGCTGTGCTCTGCAGTAGTGCGAATATTGTGATTGCTACACCAGACTTACTATTTTCTATTACAGTGTTATTAAACTACTTTTTTTCGATATGGACAAGTTCCTTGTACGGAGTGGTCCGTCCTCGAGTGCAAGTAGTGAAACCATCGAGCCCGTAAAAAAGAAACAGAAAGTAGTTCACCGGCAATATAGTGATAATTATTTATCTTACGGGTTTTTTTGGTGTGGTGACAAAGCATGCCCAATCCCCGAGTGTGTTGTGTGTTGTGAAAAACTCAGTAATGCTGCTATGGTTCCCAGTAAATTGAAACAACATTTGTCAACAAAACATTCCTCTCTGTTAAGTAAAGATGTGAATTATTTTCGTCGGTTGTTGGAACAAAATAAAAAACAAGTGACGCTCATGACTACGTCGGTACGTGTTTCGCAAAAAGTACAGGAAGCTAGCTATAAGGTAGCCAAACTTATCGTAAAGGCCAAAAAACCACACACAATAGCAGAAACGTTGTTAATGCCCGCGTGTAAAGAAATGGTAAAAATAGTCCTGGGTTTAGAAGCTGGTACTGAAATTTCAAAAATTCCTCTCTCTCTGCTGACACAATCAGCCGCCGAGTTAGTGACATGTCCAGTGACATCGAAGACATTATGAAGGAGAAAATAAAGAGCAGTCGAAAGTTCTCACATCAGATCGACGAGTCCACCGATATTGGCGGTCACGCACATCTTCTTTCCTACATAAGGTATGTTGATGGGGATGTAATTGCAACTAATTTCTTTTTTTGCAAAGAACTACCCGAGCGAGCAACCGGTGAAGAAATATTTCGTACGACTAATGAATATGTGGTCCATAATGAATTAACATGGGAGGATTGCGTTAGTGTTTATACAGACGGAGCCGCTTCTATAACAGGCCGAGTGAAAGGATTCATGGGTAAAGTACGCGAAGTAAATCATAACTTACGAACCGACCATTGTCTCATTCACCGCGAAGCCATTGTTGCTAAGTCTTTGCCATCTCCTCTGAAAATTGTGATGGACGAAGTAGTAAAAGTCGTGAACTTCATCAAATCGCGGCCCCTAAATATGCGGCTTTTTAACGTTTTGTGTCAAGAAATGGGATCAGAGCACACTACACTTCTGCTACATACAGAAGTACGATGGTTATCTCGAGGTAAAGTGTTAACGCGAATGTTTGAACTTAAAGAGGAGGTACTTGCATTTTTGACTATTGAGGGGCATGAGTATGCGGATTTATTTGCAGATGATGAATGGGTATCTAAGTTGGCATATCTTTCCGATATTTTCGTACACTTGAATGAACTAAACAGAAAAATGCAAGGTAGAAACGAAAATATTCTGACTAGTATGGATAAGATTCAAGGATTTATTAATAAGTTAAATTTGTGGATACAGACAATAGAAAATGGATCGTGTGAGATGTTCCCAACTGTATGGCCCCTTGCTGACGATAATAAGGTGTTGATGGACTTAATTAAAAAACATTTAGTACTCTTGCAGCAGAATTTCAAAAAATATTTTGAAGAGAGTGTTGAAGATTTTGACTGGGTTCGTGATCCATTCATTATGGATTCGAAACATCTTCCGAATAATTTAGGCTTACAAGAGGAACTGGCAGATTTGAAAGCAGACAGAACATTGAAATTAAAATTTTTCGAAGTGCCTTTGGAAACATTTTGGTTGTCAATAAGCAGTGAATACCCGGCTATCTCCGAGATGGCAGTTAATGTGTTATTACCATTTTCAACTACATATTTGTGTGAACTGGGCTTCTCGACGTTGACTGAAATTAAAGCATCAAAGAGAGAGAGAGAGACTCAAATCCATCGATGAAGAAATGAGGCTTGCTTTGTCAACGATTCCGCCACGAATCAGCCGTCTGTGCAGCTAAGCAGGCTCAAGTATCACATTGAAGGTATGAGTAGAGTTATTTACTTTAAAATTCGTATTTTCTACAGTGAATTAAAGTTAATAAATTGTTAATAAATGCATGAGTCTATTCCTGTTTTATAATAATAATAATGATAATAATAACAATAATGATGATAAAATAATAATAATAATAATAATAAAAATTGATTACATAACGACGTAATATTTCGTAATTATATTAAGATTCATATGATTTTGAGAAGACAGACATTTTGGTGTGCCGTGTTGAGTCTAGGCCCTTCTGGGGTGTGCCGTGAGTAAAAAAAGGTTGCGGAACACTGATATAAACAAATGATCCCTATAAAGTCAAAAGGTTATGCAATTCTCTTCATTTGAGACTTATCACTTATCTTTATACTACAAATTAGCCAAACTCTTGGCTGAAACTTCTAAAAGTGTATGCTCATTAACTGAAACACATCTGACTGACTGACTGACTCTATGGCACTACAGCCCACGATGAGCCTTGGCCTCCCCAACTAGTCGCCTCCAAACACCTCGGTCCTCCAGCCTCTGCCTCAAATCCCCAATACTCATCCTCCTGAGGTCATCCTCTACACCCTGTACCCACCTTCTTCTAGGTCTTCCCTTCCTTCTTTGCTCATCTACTGTCCCTCTAAGAATTGCTTTGGGCATTCTGTTGTCCTTCATACCCATCATATGTCCCAACCAGCTGATCCCTCTTAGACTTGATGAACCTCACTATGTCCTCGCCATCTGCCAATTCCTCCAATTCCCTATCGTTCCTTATGCACCATTCTTCACCTTCCTTCACTAGTCCACAGATTTTTCGAAGAATTTTTCATTCAAAGACTCTTAAATTATGTATGTCCAGGTCTCGGCAGCATACGTCACAACTGGTCTTATTAAGGTCTTGTATAATCTAAGTTCGGTTCTTTTGCTGACTAAACTGGATCTGAAAATTTTCTGGTGGGCACAAAAAACTCTATTACCAGTCATAATGCGATTTGGAGTCTCATTGCTGATTTTGTTCTCATTGTTTATGCAGGTACCCATCCAAATATTTAAATTCCCATATCCCTTGGAAAGTATGCCATCCTACATTGAGATTTTCAAATCTCGTCCTTCCCTCTGCACTTGATAGTTTCATATATTTTGCTTCATTGGCATAGAGTCCTACTTTCTGGACTTCACTTTCCAGTTCTTCAAAGGTGCCTTTTAAGGTGTTTATATTTCTAGCCACCATCACCACATCATTTGCATATGCACTGATATGCCTCATTCGCTGAAATACATGTCCTTTCACTCCCAACTTTCCTACTTCATACTGAAGAGCTAAATTAAATAATGTTGCGTGCATCGCCTTGTTTAACTCCAGAAACTGAAACACATCTAATAACCAATATTGGTAGTCTAGCATTTTTAGAATTTATCTAATCAGAAGAGTGAGTAAAATATCCCTGATAATTCTTTTAATGGAGAAATCTGATTTTTGAAAAACTTTACCTTCTCCCCCAAATCAGTTTTTATATGCAAAACATGGTTCTTTCATTAGTAAAGTGTTGCCATTTGTGGTTAACTCTATCAAACCACATAATACCATAGTTCAACATGAAGCGAGAACAAGGTTGTAATAAAGGTGTAATCTATTTCCTGTTATCTTCAATGCAATTATGATACACTGTATTCTAGGAAGAGAAAATAATTCAGGCTAGAGATAAGGTAATGACAGGAAAAGTACGAATTATGAGAAATGCAAAACGTAAGATAAATACAGTCAAGGTTGTTATTATACTGCTATCCTGAAAGAACAACAAATCTATAGGAGCACAAGCATATAATTGAAAGGTGAATAATTTAAAAATCAGCAGGACAAAACCAGAAGTAATGGTTCTATACCTGGGAACATACCAAAGGTCTCAGCCAGTAAGCCCACTGCAAAGTTTGTGATCACACTACAAATAGCTGAGTAAGAAAAAAATAAAATACAGAACGATGCCTGCACACTGCAGGAAGATAAATTCGATTATATCACACATATCACAAAGTGACATAGTTCAAAAGGATTTAGTAATATTACATAGAACAGAAATAATTATTTCACATGTGTACCTTTTATATTTAGTATTTCTGTTTCTCATTTTCTTTATTGGTTCTACTAGCTGTAAAGTGTTAGGGTCCAGGACCCTTCAGCTACTTTGAAAACTCCATTCTGTATTACAAGGCAGTAAAATCTTTCCCCTTCTCAGCATACTCCGTCCATTGCAATCTTTGGCTGCTTCTCGACTCTGCCTTGTTCTGGGAATGCTTTCACTGCAAGTTTAAGTTCCCTTTTATTGTCTTCAAATGTTTCTTGATGGTCATAATACTAATTCACACTCACCAAGTTTTCTAGCTGCCCACTTGAGAAATCTCATCTCACCTCCTAGCAGATGGTTTTATGATAATTCGAATTGAAAAGTTTATAAGCAAAATCGAAGCTGCAGAAGGGAACGTGTTACAACATTTGGCACTTTGTGAAAACAATGTGGACACTGAATAATTTTGGAAGGCATACACTACAAAGAATGGAATCTATAGTGTAATATAGATAACATGTACTTGTATCTGTATATCTGTCTGTACTTAACATGTGTATCTCTCTTTTCAATAGCAGAATATAATGCATTATATTATGTTTCTGAAGCAGGCTTCAGTTTTCTGCTTGATATTACTATGGTGGGTAGGATAACTGTCTTGTATATCTTGGTTTCCTCTATGATTTCTTTCTTATACTTGTACAGAATTTTAATACCGTTTTGAAACAACATGCTGTTGGATTGCACCAACAAAGAAAGATCACAACTACTGTTACAACACAAATAACCCACCCCAATACCAGGGATAAAAAAAAGATAAATCTACAATATAAAAAATAATTCGTATAATAAAATGTTTAAAAGAAAATAAAATGACAATGACGCGAGAAACGATGACATGACCTAACCCAAGTGACTGACCAAATAAAAAGAACCAAAAGAAGAAGGGAAAAGACGAAACCAAATAAGAAAGTGATTGACCAAATAAAAAGAACCAAAAGAAGAAGGGAAAAGACAAAACCAAATAAGAAAGTGATTGACCAAATAAAAAGAACCAAAAGAAGAAGGGAAAAGATGAAACCAAATAAGAAAGTGATTGACCAAATAAATAGAACCAAAAGAAGAAGGGAAAAGACAAAACCAAATAAGAAGGAAACCAATTGAAGGAAGAGAATGACTCCATACAACCAAATGAAATGAAACCATATGAGAAGGGGAAAACTAAAATAAAATGAAACAAAATAAGATGAAGGTGAAGAAGGAAAATGAACATGAAACTAACCAAGTGTAAAGGAAATAAAGTTGAACCAAATCATAAGACACAAACAAATAATATAGAATATGAAAAAGAGAAATGGTACACTCAAGTGTAATATTGGAAACGAAACCAATAACTAACCAATGCATAAAATAATTATTATTATCGATTAAAAGATAAATGTAAATGATTTAATAAAACCCAATAAAGTAATATGAAAAATAAAAGTACACTAACCCAAGAATTAGAGTTAGATGTGATAAAAAACTCTATAAAGACATAAACTTGTTAATAGTATAGATAATATTTATAAAGAGAGAGATAGTGAGATGGTGAGAAAATAAAATTCACTAAGTGACAAAGAAAAAGTAATTATTGGGATTACCCATTTATAAACACTTAAAATAAAACGTTTAAGAAGTGCAAAAGTGAAAGTGTAAAACCCCCAAAATAATTAGGAAATAAAGTGATAAATAAAAAACGTTTAATAAATAAGCTATAATAAACACTAAATGATTAATGATGAACCATATTAATAATTAAGAATGTTATTAATGATAGTATTAGCTGTAAACACTTAATAATATGAAATGAACACTGAAGAGTGATGATGACAGTATTATTTAAAAAAGAATCTTATTGTTAAAGAAATTAAGTTTAATTATATACAATAGTACTTAAAAGGGAGAATCCCATGAAGGGTAAACAGTTGGTGTTACCATGGATAGAAGGTAGATATTATTTAAGAAATAAGAAATTAAAAATGAAATCAATAAACACCCCAGGTTATAAGGGATAATCAATTAAGGAAGTTTAAATGGTGTGATGATGTTTATCACCCAAACAATAATAAAGAATGAAATGAATTGTAAACAAACTTTACCTAATAACTGTTAAAAAATTGTTTAATTAAAGTTATGAATAGGATATGGCTGGAGGAATTGTACAGACCATAGGCCTAGATGTTATGTATTAATAGTAAGTAATAACCATATTGTTAACAAGGGCAAAATAGATAAATAAGAAGGTGGATCAATACAGATACAATTACACTGGAAAATCAGTTAGGAAATAATTAACAAGCTATGAGGTAGAAAATAATAGAAACCTACAAATAGTATAAATTCAGATCCAAATCACATCAACAAATAAACCAACCAATTATAATGACAAAACAAAACACATTAAGGTAAAATGAGATATAATTTGTATAAAATAAGTAAATATAATCAATGGCTGCTTAGGCCTATGAAATGCCTAACTGTCAAATAAAATAACTACAAATTGTATAAAATCAACAAGGAAATTAACAAATCCAAGGCGAGTAACCAGCCAAGGATAATTTGTAAATCATATTAAACGTTAGAATAAGAACTTAAATTAAAAGAGAAATGTAATTAACAAATATTAACATAATTGTACAAACATTAATATTTTATAGAACCCAACCTTATGGGATATCAAAACAATCTTTGAGAGGAAATAATAACAGTAGTGATAATATTTAATACATAGGAAGGAAGACAGAAGAATAAAAGCATTCAGAAGATATACAGTAATTTTGAATAAAAATTCAAATTTGATAACAATGATTATAAGCCAAGATTAACCAATCAGGATTAGTTGGTAACCATGACAACAGACGTTGGTTACGAATTTTCCGTTAATTTATAGTACTCTATAAGTGACGCTCATGCAGATTAGGCGCCAGATTTTGAATGGCCTAAATTTTCATTTAAAATGTATAAAAAGTAGTCAAAATTCAAAAACATGAACAAGTAAGAAGAAGACGAGGAGCAATAACATTTAACTGATGCCAAGGACCAATTTGAATAAAAATTAAATGAAGAAATTACCACAACTAACATGAAAAAGATGCCAGCAGCCCAAATCATTCAAAATTGATGACTATTCTATTTCACCTGAACAACGGTTTATCACAAACCTTCTGATTTGATAAGTATCACTGAATTACCCAATTTCCTGAAATAAAAACTCACTTTAAATATTTCTCACAGTTACCTGAACTCTCACTATAAACTGAATATAATTTCTTTCAAAGATTAAGTAAAATAAACAAACACTGAAAATTTATTAATTAAGAAAATAACCTAATGTTAAACTGCGAACTTTTGAAACACACTTTACTATACAGCAGGAACAAATTGTAGCTACACATTATATTATTTAAGTACGAATAATGTAAGGTAGTGTACTTTTTATTGTAATCATAATTAATGTTTTTTCTCATAACCAAAAGAACCTAGATTTTAAACGGAACAGATTGTAAACAAACTAAACTGTAGCCATCTTAGGCCGTATGAATCGTTCCAAAATCGATTTCGCCAAACCCTAGAGACATTGTCTCATATCAATTGTCGGTGCAAAATTGTTGAATAACCAAATATAATTTTCTTGTCAAACTGAATAATTACCAATCAATAATTAAAGAAACTAGCACAGAGTGTAACCATTGTTTTTATTTCATAGGGAAGTGTATTGTATAATTTGTGCATTTTAGCGAACTTCCAGAATTGACGGCCAGCGCTCACGCTGCAACTCGACAAACTACCTGTTTGATTCAGTAGGTCGTACGAAGGCGGGAACAAATTCGAATACTCCCGGCCATCATAGCTTACGTTATTTATTAATTTAATTGTTTTAAATAAACAATTTGGCGCCACCCGTGATTCATAAACCCCTATGGAATAACAGGTAAGGTTTCCACTCGCGTTGTACTGGTAATTTGAAACATCGCTGCGGACTTCGTTAGTGCAAAACATTGATGTAACGACACAACGACACCAGTGTGAGGCGAACACACAACCTATACACGTTTAACAGAGACGGCTTCATCTTGACGTTACACTATGCCAGCAATCACATTATGATACAGCAGAATATTGGTCAATACGCTGTATGACGAAACAACAGCCTTTGATTAAATGCCAAGCATAGTAATGGAAGTAAAACAAGAAGCAATAACGGCTTCAACAAAGAAAGCTGGAAGGTAGAGAGGTGCACAGGAAAATAAGAAACAGCGATCCTAGATGGAACTGATAACGCAGAGAAGGACACAAATGAAGAAGATCCCAGAAAGTTGGAAAACAGCAACAGATAGAGACTGAGATCCAAACAACCTTGAGTTGTAAGAGACCACAACACCATACATAACTCAATTATAAATATAAACAAACGTACACATTTATATTTAATTGTACTATTTGTAAACACTTGGTTACTCACTGTCTTATGACTCCTATAAAACTTCCAATAACAACCCGTTCCAAGGATAAATCCTCATCATCAGGTTATAAAAACACCAATCCTTCTGGAGAAGTCATCAAAAAATCAAAAATTTTTACCAAACATCACAAAGCACTTCACACCATGTCGCGACCTGGTGCACTCCACTACATGCGATCGACTGCATCATTATCGCCCGAGATTATTACTGCACTGCAATTGCCCGTATGTATTTCAATATCAATGGCAGCATTATGTAGATGGTGCACGACTTGTAGACTATAATATAATGAAAGTAGACATTTATGTTTTAGTGTGTACGCTGTAACGAATTGTTCTGGTCGTATCTGTAAAATGTGTACACCTGTTTTTTATGTGTAGAAAGTGTTAGTGTGGTGTGTTCGTCTCACACCTATTGTTACATTAATGGTTGTTGCTACCGAGGTCCGTAGCGTTGTCACAATTATCAGTACAACCTACCTGTAATTTCATAGGGGTTGCAAATCCCGGGTGGCGCCAAATTGTTTAATGAAAACAATTAAATTTGTGAATTAATAAGTTCGATTGGTGTTATCAGCGGTGACGACTGGAGCGTTCGAATGATTCCCGCCTCGGTACAGCTTACTGTACTGCCCATATGGCAAGAGCGCTAGTTGTCTGCTCAGTGAAATCGCTAACACACACATATATTATACAACTTCCTATGAAATAAAACAATGGTAACACTTTGTACTGTACCTTTAATTATGGTTTGATCATTAATCAATGTGACAATAATATTATAAGTTAGTTTTCAATAAAATTGCTCCGGCATAAAACATGAAACGCAAATCTCAAGGCTGACGAAATTAATTTTGAAAAGAGTTATTCTGACGCCATCTTTGGCTGCTGTTTATAAATGAATTGTCAGCTCCTCCAAAATCTGGAGTTCTTGAGATTATAAAGAAAACATGAAATATGGTTACATTAAAAAAGTACACTACCGTACCCTATCCGTACTTAAATAGTATAAAGTGTGGTTACAAATTGTTCGGCAGTGTAGTAATAGTTGTTACAAATTTCGCAAATTAGATCGAGGTTATTTTTTAATTAAAAAAATGTGTTATAGTAAAATTAAACAGACATGAAACAGCGCGCAGGTTGTAGTGGGGAGAAGTCGGGGGCAGTGGAAGCCAGGAGAGAGGAAAATATCTACTAACGCAGTTGAAAATATTCGTCTACTCTCTGAATTGTGAATAAGACGCACATATAACATGAGTAATCTATTTTGGGACGGATTAACTTTTTATACCTAATGTGCCGAAGTTACGCTACCTTAATTAAAAATGAAAGTAAATCGTAAAATTTACGTTTCTCACTGTAAAAGTACTAAAATTTAAAAACTGATATCGCTTATAATGACAGCTGAAATAAAGCAGTTACACTGCCTTGTCGATTCACAATTATTTTCGTTTTATTATATTTATAGCTTTATTTATTTAGTTTTCTATTGTCTATGATTCTTGTCTGCGTTTTAAATTGTTTATTTTTAATTTTTAACGTTTTTTGTGTGTTTATTGTTTTTTACATTTCATTGGCTACATTTTTAATTATATTACTAAATACTTTACCAAACTAAATTTTACAGCTCTACCACACACACACACACACGCCCGCCCGCGCGGGTTCAATTAGACTGAAACTATTTAAGTACCATAGAGCAATGTTTTATATTTAATTCTCTACTTTTTTACTAAGTTACTAAATAGCCTTCTAAAAATTTGGTTGTAGGTAAGTTTTGGTTTCGATTACCACAGTAAACGTTGACATTTTGTATGACGAAACATTTTGTAAGACACAACACAAAGACACAATGTAATAAATATTTCACACAGTTATAAAATGTTTAATACTGCCACATTTTTGTAAACAGTGACTTGGTTTGTTGTGTCTGTTGCAATGTTTCTCGAAAGTCGAGCCTAGACATCAACAATCATTGTATATTTTGGAATGTGTACACTTTGTGTTACGATTCACGAAAAAACGTAGTAATATATGATCCACATTGCTCTAGCATCTTAATTTGTTTGAATAAGTAACATTAATAACAGCCTCCTACGTGAAATGATTGTGTGTGTGTGTTTATAAAACAAGCATATGTAAACTATCCGTAAAGAACAGGAGAGACAATATTAATGCAACAATTACACTGAAACTATTTAAGTACCATAGAGCACATTACGTACATGCAATTACAATAATTATTTAGGTCAGTTCAGGGGGGGCCCGAATGGGTTGCGCAGTACGCGTTCTGAATCCACGCTACAGCGCATGACGTCACCTTGGAGGCAGAATTCAGTTTTATTTATATTCGTACTCTGTGGCGGAATTACTGCTTGGCTAGTATTGTTACATTGTTGTTATATAGGTGTTACCCGGGTGTTATAAATTGTGAGTTTAATCACTTATTTATTATAAATTTATGCGTTTGTTCGTAGGTGTAGCAATACAGATTTAGAGCAAATACGTGTAGTGTTTTGCAAAAAAAGTGGTACAGAACTGTTTAAATTTAAATATTGTTGGCGTGACATTTCACAAGAACGTTTCGACAGTAACAGTGTTAGGTTACCAATACGTTTGTATAGGTGTTTACAAAAATTTAATTATTTTCAATTACCTTTCTTAATTTTCTACTTATTCTTTGTTTGTTGACATAGTTTTTGGTTTTTTAATACGTGTATGTTTTTTGTTGTGACATCGAGGTAAACGTTGTTTTATCATTTGTTTTTTTGCCATTGTTTTGTTGTTTGATGAACATAGTTATTACTTTAGTTGTACTTTTATTCTTGTACAGTTACTTTCTCTTAATTTTCTATTCATTATTAGATTTCTTGTTGCTTGTTGATGCGATAGTTTTTAGTTTTCAAGGCGTATTCGTTTTTTGTTGCGACACCAAGGTAAACTTTGTTGTTTCGTCTCATTTTGATTTTTCGTTATTGAACATAGCTATTATTTCCGTTGTTTGAACTTACTCTTGTCCTTATTTTACTGCCAATATGCCTTCGTGTGCTGTAGCCGGTTGTAATTCACACAACAAAATAACGAAGGGGACAGATATTAAATATCATTCATTTCCAAAAGACCCCAAAGTACAAAAAATATGGATTTCGAAGTGCTACAGAAAAGATAATATTAATATTTCAAATGCTATGGTTTGCTCAAAACACTTTTCTACAACAGATTATGTTCGTGACTTACGTGCTGAGTTAATGAATATACCATCAAGAAGAGTTCTCAGAGAAGATGCTGTTCCCCATATGAATCTTCCCGTCGTCATCACTGCTTGTAATGACGGTATGCCTTGCCGCAGTGATGATAATACAGGGGTATCAGGCGTTCTTGAAAGTAATAAAGTCAGTGGCAGAAGAGAGAGATGTCATGCGAGAGAGGTCAGGAAAAGAGCCTTAAAAACCCTATCGGCTTTGTCACCCAAAAAAATTAAAATGGACCAAAGCACTATTACAAACTGCGAGATTGAGCTCGAGGATGTACAATCACTTAAGAAGCATGTAAAAAAGTTGGAAAGTGAAAACCGTTTTTTGAAATCTATGTGCGAGACTTTCAAGCTGAGAAATACACTTCTGAAGGAACAGAGAAAGGTTGCTCTTGAAAATTTAAAACGTCAAGACGAGAATCTGAAAAAACTTGTTGACGATAAGATAAAAAAAGTTTTAGGACAAATTTTTACTGAAACACAAATTAACTGCTTACTGTCAAATAAAAACCGTGCAAAATGGAACTCTGAAGACATCGCAAAGGCAGTTACACTACGCACTGTATCAAGAAAATGTTACTTGTTCTTGAGAAATAAATGTGGTTTTCCCTTGCCAGGACTATCGACTTTGAAGAGATGGACATCTGCTTCATTTTGCTGTCAGCCGGGCGTACTCCATGATGTTCTGTGTTTCATGAAAGCCCAGGTGAACACATTGACCACTGCTGAAAGAATGTGTGTTATTTCTTTTGACGAAATGAATGTAGATAGTAGCGTCAGTTACGATCAGAAGGAAGATCGTGTTGTAGGGCCTCACAGCAATTGTCAGATTGCCATGCTTCGTGGCCTCGTAGCTGGTTGGAAGCAGCCAATATATTATGATTTTGATGTCCAAATGTCGGCTGCATTGTTAAAAAACATTATTTGTTGCGTGGAAGACGTAGGGTACAATGTTGTTGCCACTGTAGCAGATCTAGGGACAAAAAATCGACGAGTGTGGAATGAACTAAATGTAACGTATACAAATTCGTGGTTCCCAAACCCACACAACGTAGAAAAAGTCATATGGGTTTTCGCAGATGTTCCCCACCTTTACAAGCTTTTACGAAACCATTTTCTAGATGACGGTCTGACACTCTCCGACAACAAACACATCACAAAGACGACCGTTGAAAAATTGTTGGCATTGGATAATGGTGAATTCAAATTGTGCCCTAAGCTCTCACATGTCCATCTCACCGTCAAAGGTAGGGAACGTCAGCGCGTGTTTTTGGCGACGCAGTTATTCTCAAACACAACGGCTGAAGCAATTCGATATTTATTTCCTGAAGAAGAACATGTGGCTAAATTTTTTAAACTGATTAACGATTCTTTCGATATTTTAAATTCAAGAAGATGTGTAGATAATAAACCTTTGGCTACCGGGTATGGCACTCACCACCAAGTACAAGAAGGCGTACTTAAAAAAATGTATACTTGTTGTGAAACAATGCGCGTAGGAAAATCTCGGAATTTGTTGCCATTTCAGAAAGGTTTCATGATGACCATCAACTCGTTATTTGGCCTTTTTAGTCATACACGAAAAAACAATCTTAAATATATTTTAACTGCAAGACTAAATCAAGACTGCCTGGAAAATCTTTTCTCCCAAATACGAGGCATTGGGCAGTTTTTTATTAACCCACCACCGACAGAAGTTAAACATCGACTTCGTTTGCTTTTGGTGGGTCAAAATACAAACAAAATACCTTTTTCGAAGGAAGCACCTGTTGTCCAAGATGATGATCAGGAAATTATGACTTCTCATCTCTTGCAAGGTATCTTACCTGACATGACCGAGCAGCTATCTATGATTGAAGGGTCAACAGAAATGCAAGATTTCTCCTTGACATTTAATGCACACGTTGACGTTCCTGCGATCAGTGATGGAGCAGACTGCTCTACTGAGGGGTTCCGCTACCTAGCTGGCTACATTGCCTATCGTGGGAGAAAGCATGATCCTACAATGGGAACACCTTCAGAAAATGTATATCCCCCTCCTGTTGGTACTTCTGCTGGAGGCTGGATAGAGTTTTTATCTCGAGGAGGTCTTCTTGTTCCTTCAGAAGACTGGGTGCACAAGATTTCACAGTGTGAAATAATTTTTAGGGACATCAATGGGCCGGATAGTTTGTGCAAAAGTAAAAATATTATAAAAAATATGACTACAAGAATTTTAAGTAAATTTCCTGAGATGCCAACAGAAGTTGTAAAAATATACGCCAGGACGAGAATGTTCATTCGCCTTCGTTTCATGAATGGCCGCATGAAAGCAGCAGAAGCACAGAAGAGAAAATCACGCCAGTGGCACGCATCGTCCATAGTTAAACCCACACATTAATGAATATATTTCTACTTTTGTATTAATTAGGATGGTATTATAGGCATCATTGTTCTTTGCAGGAAGGCGGAACTTAGACAGCCGCTGTCTGGTTTGGACTTTGAACTGAGTAGAGGTCTGATAAGTAACTGGTCAGTGGACTCTGGGTTCCGTCTATAAACAAACGGGTTCAATGTATAATTAGCCCACAATTTTTAAACCGCCTATATTCTGTAAAATTAAAATTTTAAATTAATTTTGTACAGAATATAGCTAGTCCCAAGCCTAGATAAAGCGTGAGGGGAAGTTGTGGTTGAAAAAAATACATGTGTGTACGCGCGCACACATGAGCGCTACCAAATCATGATATATTTTCATCAAATTATAAGGAATATTATGATGAAAAAAGAGAAGTTATAAAGCCTATTGTACTGCAATTTTATTTCTAAAGTCTAACACGGGCTTTAAAAAATTATAAAAAAAGGGTGTAGAAAATAGGAACTAAAAATAGTACAAAGAGCATTTAATTGTCATTACTTTCAATTTTTTCAAACCGTGTCTATTGTTTGCAGGCGAACGGAAACGTTCTAACAAATAAGTGTATAGTTTGATAAAACGAGTCACTTCTGTAATTAGTCTACTAAAATTTGTTTCATTAGTATTCAGGCTTCGTTTATATCGGTCTAGACTGATCTAATTACTAAATTTAATTTTTAGCAAGGTGTTTCGGTATTATTTTTCCGAATATCAATCGGTTTATTAACAATTATGTATACGAAATCAGTACTGCTTCTTCAGTTGCTATACGCAGACCCCGGGCTTAAAATGGGCTGACTGGGCAAATGCCCAGGGCGCCTTGTCCAAGGGGGCGCCAATGAACTAAAAACAATATGCGTTAAGACTATAAGACAGTAGACAGTTGAGTGTTATTGTTAAAATTCTAGGAATAAAGGAAACTACGTTCGACTGCACGCCGGCACGCGCCAAGGAATATGTAATGAATAATATTATATTATGCATAGTTTCCTCTGTGCGTGTGTGTGTGATGTTTGACGTATAGCCTTTTGATAAACGACAGTGGCGGATGTCGCCTGATATCGTTACTCAGTATCAGTAACTGGCAACTCTTACTGACAACAAACTTGTTTACACTGCGGTAAACAAAAAAAATTAATACAGTCATTTCCTCTTTCATGTTTGATGTTTCCTTTCAGTATACGCTTTCAATGTTATCGCGTTCACTTCGTTGTGCAAAAAAATGTGTTCTCTTATAGTGAAATATGTATATAATTTCTCTATGTACAAGTCTCTCATCAAAAGTAAAAAAATGAAAGGGGCGGCTATAAGAATGCTTCGCCCAGGGTACAAGGTACCTGAAATCGGGGCCTGGCTATACGATTAATATTAAAAGCGTACACATTTAAATTACGCAAACATTCGCTTCATATAACATTATTACGTACTTCATTCAATAAAATAAGTTCGTAAATAAAAATATAAATAACAAACAAACTGTAGTTAATAAAAAAATAACATATTTGTATTGAGAGGTATTTACCGCGCAGCTCGTTCCTCGATGGTGACGTCATTTCAACAGCCAATAGCAATTCGTTTCGGTTCGGGCCCAACCTTATAGTAGAGTAACCTTGGGTCAGTTCTTCACCCTACTAATATTCCCGTCACTGTTATCACCACTGTTATCTCGCCTTACAATACTTTCTAAACGATCTGTTACAGTATCCCTTATTTGGTCTGATCTAACGTACTCATTTTCAATTTTCATGACGTCACGCCTTGATCTCTAGTCTGCAGGAGAAATACAATAAAATTCCTTTGACACTGTCTACAGAAAACTGAACGTTTTTTCTTTCAACTCGCTTCTTCACGGTTGCCCAAGTCAGTTCCATAGGATTAAAATCCGGCTGATAGAGTGGAAGTCGTAAAACAGAATGTCCATGGTTTGCCAAAATAGCATCCATTTTAAAAGTTTTTTAAGTTGGTTTGTTTTGTTTAATTAGTGCATACAGCTCAGGCTTTAACATAGATGGACTACAAGGAATGTAATGGTTTTTTAACCAGTTAATCATGTCTGCCTTTTTTGTTAATGATGTTGGAGGTGGATTTATTTGTACATTGTGGTAGGAGACATTATCTATTACTATTACGCTGTTCTTATTCAAATGAAATGAAACTAAACGCTTCACTTTCGATGAATACTGATGTTTTTTGAAAAGTACTCACACAATAACCTCCACAGCGTCTCAGAGAAACTAAACTATGTTTCTCTGTTGACGCATGCGCATTACATAACCTGCGCAGTTAGGACGAAAACGGTTGATTCTTGTCTAGTGAATTTTACTGTACTAAGTTTATATTATTCAATCCTTGAAAGAAAATTATTTTTACTTTATAGTGAGAGTTCTGTATTGATGTGAGAAATATATAAAGTGCTTTTACTCCTGGGATTAGGGTATTTAAATGATACTTATCAGGTTAGAAGGTTGTGATAGATCGTGGTTCTTGGGTCATGGAAAATTCATCAACTTTGGAGTGACTTAGGCTGCTAGCGTCTTCTTCTAAATTGTCTTGGGAATTTCTGCTATTTAATTTTCGTTTATTTGGTTCCTGGACATCAGTTAATCGTTGAACCTCTTCATCTCCTTCTCACTGGATCATGTTGTTGACTTTTGAATGTTTTTTGAACTTTTTAAAATAAAATTTCGGTCATACAAAATCTGCATCCCTACTACCCAAGCGTCATTTTTCCAAGTAAGTAAATTTAACGGAAAATTAGTAACCAAGTTTCTATGGTAACTGAAACCCTTTGATTGGTTAAGGCCTAGATTAAAAGCATTGTTATATTTAAAATTTTTATTCAAATTTATTATATATTTTCTGATTGATTTTATTCTTCTGTCTTCCCTTCTGGGTATTAAATATTATCACTATTGTATTTATTTCCTTTCAAAGATTAAAACAATACCTCATAAGGTCATGTTCTATTAGATATTAACTTTTGTCTAATTATGCTGACATCTGATAATTACATATTTCTTTTAAAATGATTTATACATAATTTTTGGCTAATTACTTGCCTTAGATTTGTTAATTTCTTGGTGGATTTTATACAATTTGTTATTATTGGTTTTGACAGTTAGGCATTTCCAGGCTTAAGTAGCCATTGATTACTTTTACTTATTATCTTCTAATTATATTTCATTTTACTACAAAGCGTTTTGTCCTGTTGTTATAATTGATTTGTTTAGTGGTTGTTGTATCTTGAATTTGTTTGTGTTCTAATTACATGTCAAGATTATTTTCTATATCTTAATACCTAAAATATAACAATTAGGCCTATGGACTTCCTTATGAGCTTCCTTCAGCCATATCCTATCCATAAATATAATTATACAATTATTTTAACATTATTTAGTAAAGTTTGTTTACAACTCAATTCATTAACTATTATTTTTTTGGGTGTTAACTAACATCACCTTTTGAACAATTCTTTATAATTCATTAGTTGCTGTTGGTTTAACATACCTTTCATTATTTTACTATTATTTTGAGTGAGAAACATCCTCACTTCCTTCAAACTTATTTAATTTATTTTCCCTTATAACATAGGGTGTTTATTAATTATATACTTAATTTCTTAATTCTTTACTAATTCCTTTCTACATTCCATGTTAATACAAACAATTCATCTTACATGGGCTTTCTCCCCTGAATAACATCATATCCTTTATCTATCTCTACTTTAAATACTATTTCTAATTATCCTTAACTATATAATTTTTTTTTTTATAAGCTCACTCTTAAATCATTTATTGGTTCATCATTGATTTACTAAGTGTTTTCTTATCTATTACTACCTTTTTATCATTTACAATATATTTTTTCACTTATCACTTTCACCTTTAATTAATTGGTGTTTATCACTGATACACTCACTATTTTGGGGTATTTACACCTTCACTATTGCACTTTTTAACTGTTTACATTAAGTGTTTCTTAGTGGGTAATCCCTATAATTATTTCTCTTTGTCACTTTCTCACTATTTCTTTCATTACAAATTATACACAGTATTAATGATATTTTTCTATAGATTTTACTATATCTAATTCTAATTTTTGGGTTAGTGTACTTTTTCTTTATTAGATTACTTTACTGTTTTGTTTAAAACAGTTATATAAATTATTTCATTTACAATAATATTTATTTCCAGTATTGGATAATTATTGGTTTTATTCACAATATTTTATATCTGAGTGTACCATTTCTCCCTTTTATATGTGGTGTTTCTTATCTCTTGGTTTCACTTCGTTTCCTCTTCATTCTTCTGCTTCTTCTCCTTCTTCTTCATTTTCAATTGGCTTCATTTTAATTCGGTTCTCCCCTTCTCGTCTGGTTTGATTTTATTTAGTTGTAGGAATTCGTTCACTTCCTTCAATTGTCTTTATTCTTCTTTGGTTTTGGTTTTTTCCCTTCTTTGTTGGTTTCCTGTTTGTTTGGTCAATCACTTGGGTTAGGTAATATCGTCGTTTGTCATGTCACTGTCTTTATATTTTATTTATATTTAATTATTTTATTTAATATGAAGTATATTTATATTTAATATTATCTTTTTTGTCCCTGGTACTGGGGTGGCTTATTTGTGTTGTAACAACGCATGTATTCACGAACTGATTTTGTACTAATTTTATGATTATATTTGGCACAAGTGCCAAATAAGCTGAATATGTATACTACAAAAATTAAGACTGAATATTTAACTTAGTTGTATTCTAGCTATTCAGTTATATCAGTTCTAGTCTATCTTAAGCAAACTACTTCCTCACATTTCATATAGTTCTCTTCAAATTCTACTTGTCACAGAAGATTATAGTTTAGTCTCCATTATAACAGACATACATGACTACACACTAATTGTTTTGAGCTAAGGTATCATATAAAACTGCAAAACTACGATGATGTCAAGTGTTGTCAATTATATTTATAAAAAAGCAGGTGAGAATTATAGAAGGCATTATTAAGAAATAAAAGAAAAATGCTCAATGGCGCCATTGAGAAACAAAAAAAATATGCTCAATGGCAACTGCTAAAAACAACCTTTATTCACAAGTCAGACCTTGTCTTTGTATTTGACCTTGTCTTTCCATCCAACAACTTGCCTCTATCTTGTCTACATTTTTTTGACCTCTCATTGTTCAAGGTTTTCCCTTATTAGTCATTACTTCACTGTTACCCTGCGTTTTTACAACACAAATTTGTTCCTCCAACATTTTCCAAACACACATCTACTGTGTCTAAAACCAAAGCCTAATAGTTTTTTTAATAAGTTTTCTTTCCCCTCAGGTTTATATAAGTTTATACACACATCTATTTCTTCTTTTTGAAACTGGGTTTACTGCCCAACCTCTTTTTTTCATCTTTTCCTATGCCACTAAACTGATCATCTCCTTCTCTTACAAAGTTCCACTTCTGAATCCATCTCAGTACTTGTCACAGATTGCAGTTTGCTTAGCAAGTGCTTCTCTTTTCTATATCGCTTGTGTCTGTGTGCCTAAGTAAAATGCGTATCCTTTCACAAAAACACAAATCTGCACAAATAACGCATGTTATTTACTTGAAGTAAAAAAAATATATTAATAAAAAGTGATAATTTCGCCCAGAAGCACTTTATGCAGCTGAGTGTCTGACTCTGAACAAGAAAATGACGATGGAAAAACTAAGTCACAGAAAGGAAAATATTAAGAAAAATCTTGGAGAAGACGGAGAAACATATTTCTATTTTCACATACTTCTTAAGAAAAATATTAAGAAAAGATGGAGAACAGTACAGAAGATGCCACAATAATGAGCTGTACACACGTGTTGAGAAAATCACAGACGTAATCAGATAAAGAATTACTTTCTACGGACATGTTCAAAGAATGAATGCTGACAGACTAACAGGGAAGCTTTTTAACTATTTAAAAAAGCTCAAAATGTCCAATATGTAGTTCAAGGAAACAGAAAAAGACACAGAAGAACGCCAGATTACTCAAGAAGACATTGAAGAATGCTTGCCACTCAAAATGAAATTAAAAAATGCCCAAGGTTTTCAGGAAAACCCCACGAAGAGGACAGGTGCCATGTGGACTGACGTAAGGAGGGAGAGATATCGATCAAGAATGAAGACAATGTGGGAGATGAGGAAGAGAGAGAAGGGAGGAAGCAGTTGAACCAAACTTAGTCCACAGTGGCTCATACGCAAAAAAAAGTGACAATAAGTAAATGTAAAATGAGTTTAATCCATTGCTGTAACATAGTAGACTAAAACTGATTTACTCACTCAATTTCCTTATTACTCACTATAACTCTTAATCTTATCCTTCATAACATTTACCTGCAACGATCAGTTTGGTCTTCCCGACAAATACTTAAATACCCTATATTTTAATTTCTTGGATTTCGTTGTCCATGACGTGTCCGTTACTTAACTAAATATCACTATAATATTGACGACTCGGAACACAAAGTTTTTTATAAGTAAAAACTTTTTTTATAAGTAAAACGTTACCTTAAAATAAGGTAAAACTTTATGTTTTTACTTATAAAAAACTTTGTGTTCAGAGTCGTCAATATTATAGTGATATCTATATTTTAAATTACACCTGTTACCATGTTAATTCTACTTTAATTTCATTTATTTTTATAACTTTGTTCTCATATAAACATTTTGAAACATGAAGTTCAAATAATGAGCATAATATGTTAGGCAGCAATTTGAAGTATTATTGGTATTTAATTATTATGTTAATATTGATTTTACGTGTTAAGTTTAATCCAGGACATCGTTTAGTGTACTCGGCAGAGAACAATACGCAAATACAAATAACAAAATGCGTATTTATCAAATAAAATATAACATTACTTTATTCTTTTGACAACATGAAACATATCATGAAAACATTTATTCCGCCTTGAGGTGTAATACAAATCACAAGCAACTATTTCATCAAAAATAGATTATGTATTTTTTTGCAAACTCAGCACTTCTTATTATATATATAATATATATATAATATATATATATATATATAATAGTTTCATACTTTTTGTAACGGTACAAACTATTGGGGTTTATTTTTTCTTAAATAATTGTAAAATGTAATGGCCACTCAAGCTGAATAACATTTGAATCATAAACGCTGGACAGTTTTTTAACACCTTACAGTCAGTGCGGTAACAAGCCAAGCCGTACATAGGTGTTGTTGTTGCACAAAAGCCATTAACGAGTCTGGGAATATGAACGTTAGCAGCGAGGGGAGCGTATCCGCATGGGTGTGCCACAGTGAACAGCTTGAAAAGCACGCACGAAACATTCTTTCTCGCCCAGTGTGCAGAAAACAAAGAACAGTCGGCTATGAACATCCAATAAATACGGACGCAATCAGTCTGCGCATCCGCCGGCTCGGCGTAGTTTTCGTCGCGCCCGCAACTCAAACAAAATGTGATTTTAAAACCGAGTGTACAATTTAAAACGGAACATGATTATCCAGTGAGTAATTAAATAATTAAAGTAACAGTTTAGATAAACGAAGGTGCGACTAATATGTGCGGAGTGATGGAAGGTACTATGGAACATTGGACTCTTTCGTAAAGCCAGATCAGTAACCAGAGTGGTATATCAACTTCAAATTATGTTTTTTTTTTTAAAGTACACTATTTACCATTAAATGAAATTGAGATCTCAAATGGGCATGGGGTATATGTATGAATGCGAGCGTGAATAAAAATAATAAAAATGATAAAATAAGAATCGCTGGTTTGGGTTAATTAAATTTTGATGGTAGTTTTAAAATGTTATTTTGTCTATATAAGAAAAATTAAGTTTTGTCTGAATAATTTTCATTTTCATATGCAAAAAATTGTTAAGAATTATGGGAATTGAAAGAGATATAAAAAAAAAACAAGAAATGATCAATAAAATTTTAATTGCTTAGTAAAATAAGAAATGACTCGTTATTCAAATAACCAGTTCTGATTTTCCCGTTCGCTGATTCGAACCCTGGCAAGTGAAAATTCAGGTTGGCAGACAACAACATGGCGTCTACAGAGCCAGAATACATGATAAATAAACAAAACCTATTTATTAATTTATAAAAAGGAAAGATTGTTAACAATTGGCGCCCGAACAGGGACTTTATATAAATTATTTATATAAATACAGCCTACTGGGAGGAACAGAATGGTTATTTGAAATAACATGAAAAATTTTTTTTGAGGTACGTGAAAACAGACGTACAAGGATAAGGTTATGTTATGATTATGTGTAGTATGGGTAAATAGAATATCTTTCTGATAATAAGTATATGTTATATATAGTAATATTATGAAAAGAAACATATGTAAGAGATTTTTTTTTTTTAAATGGCAGATAACGATGAAAGTAGTAATATAGAAAACACAGCAACAGAATCATTGGTGTTAAACCAACCACAGGCGAACTCAACGCCTATGATAAACAGTAAAGTTTCACTGGAAGATCTCTTTCAGTTAATGAAAATACAGAATGGTCAATTAAATAATAAATTAAACCAGTTTGATGACAAACTAAATCAGTTTGACGAACAGTTTAACGATATTAAGAAAGAAATTAAGAACCAAAGCTGTCATTATTATCAAAGATTAAGTGAAATAAAGACACGGTTAGACAAAAAATTAGAATCAGAAAATAAGAAATTAGAATTAGACAAATTAGAATTGAACAAAGAGGACAGGGTAAGTAGTAGTGGAAATGATGATTTAAATAATGGGTTTACAAGTAATAACAATGATAATAGAAGTAAAAATATGGTGGTAGAAAATGATTGTGTAGATGTTGATAATGAAACCGAAATTGTAGAGAGAGTAGAAGTTGATAATGAGATGTTTGTGTGTGATGAATCAGAGAGAGAGAGAGTAGAAAGGATTTACAGGTAGAGTGGATGCAGGTGGTAGATTTTTCCCATAATGTTGTAGTAGGGGGTGAAGAAATGGCTTCACGTGAGTATTTGGAAGACGATATGTCTGCAAATAAATTTCCCTGGGTTTTTTGTGCACTTCATAGGTGGTGCCGTAATGATGAGTTAATGTCCCCTGCATATTTTGAGAGAGAGAGTGTAGCTTGGCGTGATGGTGAGAAATGTTTTGAGAGAGAGAGGAGAGAGAGAGAGAGAGAGAGAGAGAGAGAGAGAGAGAGAGAGAGAGAGAGAGAGAGAGAGAGAGAGAGAGAGAGAGAGAGAGAGAGAGAAATAGAGATATTTAAAGGAAAGAGAAATTATGAAGAATTCGTAGAAAGGTTAGGCGGAGAGAGAAGTAATAATAATAATGAGTACTTACCGTATAGTGAAATTGAGATAGCAGTAGATGATGTTAAAGATGATAATATAACTTACCTGATTTTAACAGAATATAATAACGGCAACAGGACTATACCCGAGCGTGACCAGGTACATGATAGAATAATATGGAATAATCATATTAATTTAAATGACATTGTAAAAGAATATGACAATATAGATAATCATTATGTTGATAATCATGAGATAGTGTATTCAATAGTAAATGAATGGTATAATCATAAGATTAGACTATTATTTGACGATGGAGGGTGATTGTTTATGAACATTTAATTATGTGAACAGTGTGGTTTTGAAATGGATTGTCTTATGAAATGATTTGTGGTTAATGATAACAAATAATTAGTTGGACTGTATATTCTTTTATGTGTTGATGTCATTATGTTAAATGTATTTGTGTATTACATTATGGTGTACTATGTGTTATGTAATAGAAATTGATAATATTAATTATCAATTAAATTAAATTTTTAATTAATTAGTATAAATTAATAATAATTATAAAATTTTACAGACTAAATAAGCGATGAAAGTAATTGTGAGATTTTAAAGGGATTGAATCAAATAATTGAAAATTAATTACTTAATTAAGGTTGTACAAAAGAAAGTTTGATAATGAAGCTAAATGATTTTATGAAATTAAGATTCTATAATGATTAAGTAGATGATTAAACAGATAATATGTTCAAATTGAGGTATATTATTATAAGGGGAGAAGTGATGAATTTTCTAGTGTTATATCAAGGTGAAATGTTGTAAAAGGGGTTTGGGTGATAATGAAATAAGGCAGGTGAGTTAAGCAGAGTTAATTTTAATGGGAGTTAGAGAGAATAAGAATTTTGAAATACCAGTAACACAAAGAGAGTATTAGATATTTTAGGGACACAGTAGTTAGCGATTATATGTAGAGGTGAGTAATGTGAATGGTAATTATATATTTGTTTATGGTGATATTTTGTAGTAAGGATCCGGTGTAGGAGTCCGCAACGAAAGGTGTTGGGACAGGAAGGGACCGTTGTGTGCCGGAAAGGGTTGCCTTAGGTAGAATCCAGGAACCAACATAAGGGAATGAGCATAGGTAGGGAACATACATCCTTGTACACAAATGAGTGGTGCCAGAGGTTTTAAATGGGATTTGTGAAGGGGGTTATTATAGAGATATTGGTGTCATATTATTTTAATGGTTAGAAGCGGTTGTTGTAGAAAAAGGGGTAGTAAGGTTAGAGTGACAAATGCCAAAATAAGATAGAGAAAATAGTGAATAATAGAGAGTCACCCAAACTAGATAAGGATAAAAGGGTTAGAAAAGGAAAATTCATGGTCGGAAGGTAATGTAATTGGAAAGGTTAATATTAAATTTGAAATTGTGAAGAATTAAATGATAATAAATGATAAATAATTGATGGCTAATTGATAAAAATTTTATTGAAATTAAAATGTAATGTTTATAATTTTTATATGCAAATTTAAAGCTGTAGGGTGTGTACATTTTGATCAAAGTTAAATGTGAGTTGTTTGTTGAATGTAATAATCACAATGTTAATTATGAGTGTATTATTATGTATTATGTTTATTATGTATTAGTGTGGGAATTTAAACATGAACTGTATGTATGTATCACATGTTTTATAAGCGATTCCCTACATTTCGGGCGATCTCGGCCTTACCAACCCAGATCGTGGTTTTGGATGACAATCAGCTGTGGGCAGAGTTATTATAAAACTGACCACAGTTGGTTGCCTTTGAAATTGGTCAAACCTAGAAATTTAATGGGGTTTAATAAGGGAATCTAAGATTATTTTGAACGCATGCTATTTTCACCCAGATAGGCGTGGTAGACCTTAGGGGCATATATTAAGCTAATAAGTAGGGGTACTTACCCTGAAGATTTTGTAACGCTGAAGCAAGGATGGGAGTGAGAGAAAAGAAAAAAGTGCTTACTCCTTCCGCCTCAGTCCTTGTGGAGGCAACTGAACGCAACAGTTCAGGGGGGAATAGTATGTGTGGAGGAGTAAAGGGGATAAGTATTATTAACAGCGCCGGATCACTTACTGTTAATAATAATAATAGTAATTTTTTTCTTCTTCTATGAAAGAGAAAATGTTTAAGAATTGTAGAAACGGAGAGATATAGATGAATTGTATTTGAGTAAATTTTGATAGTGTGTTTAAATATTGTGGAAGGTATTTGTAATATTGTAATGGGAAATGTCTATTTTAATTCTGATGGGAATAAGGGCAATAATTTTGATTTTGAAAAAGAGTTAACAAGAGAAGGGTATACAGAATGATTTTGAGGAAGTTTATAAATGTATCATGTTAGTTTAAGGATTCATATATACATGTGTTAAGAATAAAGAAAAACCAGTGCTTCTTAACACAAACCAGCGCACAACTAAGGGGAAACAGATCAGGTAGGGATATCGTATTATCCAACGCCACTATTTGATATTTTTAATTTGATGTTTCAGCGTTTGGTGATGTTGTGACGGCGGTCCTGAGCTGGCCTGCACGTCAGATGAGGAGCGTAAAGCGCCTGATTGGCCTTATGGTGTTGGGATCTCAAAGGAGAAGTCCAGTAAGGTCATGCAGGTACTGTCACCATCATTGGACCAAGGGTGAGTTATTATAATTTTTTTTTATACACAGTAAAGGGGTTGTGGCGACATATCCTGGCTGATCCCTTTAGAAAGTATGAGAGTGTCGTCATTGAGAGTTTTAATGCTTCGGTCTAAAACCTCTCATTGAGGGGGTTTTGTAACGGTACAAACTATTGGGGTTTATTTTTTCTTAAATAATTGTAAAATGTAATGGCCACTCAAGCTGAATAACATTTGAATCATAAACGCTGGACAGTTTTTTAACACCTTACAGTCAGTGCGGTAACAAGCCAAGCCGTACATAGGTGTTGTTGTTGCACAAAAGCCATTAACGAGTCTGGGAATGCATACGTTAGCAGCGAGGGGAGCGTATTCACGCATGGGTGTGCCACAGTGAACAGCTTGAAAAGCACGCACGAAACATTCTTTCTCGCCCAGTGTGCAGAAAACAAAGAGCAGTCGGCTATGAACATCCAATAAATACGGACGCAATCAGTCTGCGCGTCCGCCGGCTCGGCGTAGTTTTCGTCGCGCCCGCAACTCAAACAAAATGTGATTTTAAAACCGAGTGTACAATTTAAAATGGAACATGATTATCCAGTGAGTAATTAAATAATTAAAGTAACAGTTTAGATAAACGAAGGTGCGACTAATATGTGCGGAGTGATGGAAGATACTACGGAACATTGGACTCTTTCGTAAAGCCAGATCAGTAACCAGAGTGGTATATCAACTTCAAATTATGTTTTTTTTTAAAGTACACTATTTACCATTAAATGAAATTGAGATCTCAAATGGGCATGGGGTATATGTATGAATGCGAGTGTGAATAAAAATAATAAAAATGATAAAATAAGAATCGCTGGTTTGGGTTAATTAAATTTTGATGGTAGTTTTAAAATGTTATTTTGTCTATATAAGAAAAATTAAGTTTTGTCTGAATAATTTTCATTTTGATATGCAAAAAATTGTTAAGAATTATGGGAATTGAAAGAGATATAAAAAAAACAAGAAATGATCAATAAAATTTTAATTGCTTAGTAAAATAAGAAGTGACTCGTTATTCAAATAACCAGTTCTGATTTTCCCGTTCGCTGATTCGAACCCTGGCGAGTGAAAATTCAGGTTGGCAGACAACAACATGGCGTCTACAGAGCCAGAATACATGATAAATAAACAAAACCTATTTATTAATTTATAAAAAGGTAAGATTGTTAACATTTTATACTTTGTTGAGCTCAATTTATAAAATTTTGTAAAATGCCAGAATTTAATTGTCAGATTTACTTTCCTTTCATGATGCGTAGAAGTTCGCCATAGGACGTCTCCTTGTGCATACACTGTTTTTGATGTTTCCTCGTTCTCACTTTTTACATTTTCGGCCGAAACTGTCACTTCAATTTTTATTAGTCACTGTGTATTTACATTATTGATACGTTAGTCAAAATGGTTTCGTTTAAAATTTCACATTTTGTGATTTGCGGGCGCCCGCAATTTCGTTACGTAACTTTTGCTACTGCACAGAACAAAGGATGATGGTCGACTCACTTTCAGCATTAAAATTTCCGTTTGGTGACATCTTTAAAACCAGTTCATTCCGTTCCCCGCCATACGTCTCGCCCTTAGTATTGGAAAGTTCTGTTGGGCTTAGTATCACCTTTTCAACTTGCCACTCACAGATTTCCGTCAAAAAAATTCTTTTAGTGTTAGTCACTGGCTACAAATAAACTTTCGTTATGCTTCATAACCATATATGGTTATGAAGCATAACCATATATGGTTATGAAGCTCTCACTGGCTATCGCTTTACCTTATGTGGGGCCTCATCTTCCCATGTTAATTTATTTATAAAATTATTACGTAAATTTTGCCCCATTAGAATAACCCCCCCCCCCAATGAGAGGTTTTATGCCAAAGCATAAAAGCTTTCATTGACACTCTCATACTTCCTAAAGGGATCAGCCTGGATATGTCGCCACAACCCCCTCTACGTTTTATTCAAAATCATGGTTAACTTACCCCTGGTCCAGTGACTGTGACCACACCTGAATGACCTTACTGGACTTCTCTCTCGAGATCCCAACACCGCAAGGCCAGACAGGCACTTGACGCTCCTGCTCTGGCACGCAGGCCAGCACAGGACCGCCGCCACAGCATCACCAGACACTGAAACATGAAATCAAAAATATCAAATAGTATCCTGGTATAATAACATATCCCTAACTGATCTGGTTCCCCTTAGCTGTGCTGGTTTGCGTTAAAAAAGTAGTTTTTTTTTCTACATGGATGAATACTTAATCTAACATGATACATTGTAAAATTTCCATGCCCATATTCTGTATACCCTTCTCTCGTTAACTCTTATCTCAAAATTCAAAATTATTGCTCTGATTCTCATCAAAATTTAAATAAACATTTCCCATTACAACATGTAAATACCTTCCATTACATATTTCCCATTTCAAAATTAATAAACTCCTTATATTGTAACGAAACAAAATGTTGTAAAAAGAATTATAAATATAATAATGAAACCCTATCCAGAGAGGGAACACGAAATCATAATCAATAGATAATTAAAAGAAAATATCAAGTTTTGAAAAATCAGTAAGGAACCAAATATAACTAAACAACATCAACCTTTGACTTATTTAATATCATCAAGACCCAGCTAGTATTTACCCAGTAGAATAGGGCAGTAAACAAACCAAAATTTACATAAATAAACCTAGTAGGCCTAAATAACTTGCCATGAGTAACCCAACCAAACCCGATAAAGAGTACAAGTTCATAAAATAACATTGTATTAACTGCTATAAATTGTATTAATTTTATTAACTCTATTATAAAAATTGTATTAAACAAAATTGTATATAATCAAGGAGAGAGAAGGGGACACAACCCCTTACAGTGATATAAGTGACAATAATAATAGTGACACAAACTACTTGTAGCGGGGCAATTTTGGGCCTACCTGAGGCAATGTAAAGAAGTTTGTATTTTTCTTTTTAATAAATAACATTTTCCAGTAATAGGGACAAACATATAAACGACCGGTAAATTTATTATTTGCGACGGAAGTGAATGTGGCAGCACTGCTATGTTAAAATTACTTATGAATATTTTCTCAAAACGAGAAACAACCGACCAACTGTACCAAGGTCAACAAATGACGAACACGAAACCAGTAAACACATTATGTAACAGCATAAACAAGTTATATAACCAGCGTCAGGCGATCTGACGTCAGAGACGATCTTTGTTATGAAATGCCGTTACATAACGGTGACATGCAGCTGGCGGAGTGATACAAACTCTAAGACAATAAGAATTGAACATCCAACAACAGCCGCTTCACAAATTAGCGCCTGTAGCTCTCACACAGTCGGCATGTAACTTCTGAACACCGCGGACGCTAAACAACTGTGCGTCGCCGGTTTTAGTCGAAGTACTGTGTGTTCGCCGGCTGTGCGATATATTAGCCCGCATACAATAAAAAATGTGAATCTTTATATATATATATCTAAAATACAGACAGTTTTTCGGCCAATATTCATCCAAAATTAACAGTTCGGCCGTAAAATGTGATAGTGCGAACTATAAAACAGCAAAACAGTGCACGCCATGAGGAGACACCCCAGGAGTCGAACTTCTACTCATAAACAGGAAAGTAGACATTCAAAATAATAATTAAAAAATGCTGGTTTTTCTTTTTTAAAAATTAAATAAAATGGGAAATTTAGGAAAAGATTTTAAAATGTGGGGGTAGTATGTGAGCGAGTGTGAGGTTTTTTGTTTAATTATATAAATAGGTAATGAAGTGCTGGTTTCCGTAGTAAAACTAATCCTAGGAGTATAGAGATTATTTCTATGTAAAATCTTGATTCCTTTTTACACTAAAATTTTATTTTTATATTAAAAGTTTTTTTTCTTTCAATTTTTTTTTTTTTTTTTTTTTTTTTTTTTTTTTTTTTTTTTTTTTTTTTTTTTTTTAGAAATGTTATATATATAACATTTTTTTATTAATGAGGAAACACAAAGTTTTCTTTATTTGTTTAAACAACATTCTGATTTCCTGTTCGCCGAAAAGAACCCTAACATGGTAAGCACATTTTTTTTTTCTCTTATACGAAGTTGGCAGTACAAGATGGCTACCGAAAAATTAGATGTTCTGAATTTACTTTAACCATGTTTTTATCAATCATAATTTAATATCAATATTATCAAACGTATCAATGGCGCCCGGAACATGAGGGACAATTTATATAAATAAATTTATATAAATATAGGCCACGTGGAGAACAGAATGGTTGTTTGAACCAGGAAATAAGATTTTTGTATGTACGTGAGATAGACGTATAAATAAGGTTATGTCATGTTCTTGTAGTACGAGTAAGTAGAATATTTTTTTTTATAATTCTTATGTGGTACATATAAAACTATTTTATAAAGGAATTTATATCTAGATTTTATAAAAAATGGCAGATAATAGTGAGATCAGCCTCTCTGACAATCAGACCGACTCTGGTATACAAACAGAAGCGGGGTCAATAGACGAGCAAAATGTGGGGATCTCTGTAATTAGTTCGCCGGGAGCAATTTCTACTCCCGTACCAAGTAAAATAAATACCAGAGAAAAAGAGTTATCATTACATGATTTGTTTAAACTCATTAACAATAAATTTGAGGTACAGAATAGCAATTTCAATGATAAATTTGATATTCAGAACAGAAAATTTGATGAAATGACTACACAAAATGTTAAATTTGAAAATAAAATGAATAAACGTTTGAACGAGATTGATGAATGTCTTGATACATTTAAAGACCAGATAGTAGAGTCAATAAATAGTAGTTGTGAGAAAAAGTTTGATGAGATGAATAAAAATTTAGAAGTTAAATTAAATCAAATACTGAGTAAGAAGGTAGATGACAATGTTGTAGGTATAACAAATATTAATAATGAAGATGTAGTATTAAATAGTGAAAATGATGATGTTAATTACAATTCTAAGAGTACAGTGGGGGTAAAGAATAATGGAGAGACAAATGATGAAAATATAATCAAAAATAGTACTAATGAAATTGCAGAATGTAGTGATTATGAGATGTTGAGATGTGTTGATGAAGTAGAAAGAGAGTGGAAGAATAATGTTATAGTTGAATGTGGACAGAGGGCAAATTTTCCCCTTATTGTTTATGATGATTTAATGTTGTTTTTGCAGGGCAAGAGACCCATATTAGTAGATGAAGTAAAGAGTATATTGATGTTGTATAATGTTGTACCCTCTGTCTGTAATAATTGTGAGAATGTGATGTGGTATTATGAAGAGAGAGAGTTGTGTATTGCGAGTGAAATAGAACTATATAAGTTAGAAAGAAATTATGATGAATTGAGAGAAAGAGTGGTAGGGGTGAAGATGACCCATACAAGATACTTACCTGTTGCAAGAGAGATAGAAAATTATTTTGAGAATATTTTTATAAATGATAATGACTTACCTGATGATAAAACAAATTATCTGACGTTGAACGACAATACTGATGTAGACTGGACAATCATAACTTATGGTGACAAGATTTATAATGGTGTAATGGATGAAATAGAGTTGATAGGTTATTATGATAGTAATAATTATAACAACTGGTATGTGGATAAAAATGATGTATGTTATAAATATATTAGATATTTATATGACGATGGTGGTTGAAATAAAAAATCAGTGAATAGACATTGTTGACTACTGTAAATTTTGGTAATGACCTTGCAGATTTGGACATATGAAGGGGGAAACAATGGAACAGTTATTGACATATACTTTGTAAATATAATGTAGGGAATTCATTTGTGTGTATTATGAAAGGTTAGAAAAATAATGTGTCTATGTATTAGAAAATGTTGTGTTAATAATAATAATATTATGAATATTTTGCATTCTAATTAAATAATAAAATAATTATGAAGACAATAATTAATGATTTTTAGAATTTTGATAATAATTGTAATATGTTATTTTAATAGTCAATTAAATATTTAATTTTAATAATCAATTGAAGTAAATAATTTGAGATGTCTAGATATTGTGATTGAATGTTATGTGTTTGAATTTTATAATGAATTTGAATTGTTTGATGAGATTCTAATTTAATAATAATTAATGAATAAATAATAAATATTAAAAGGTTTATTTTGTGGAATAACGTAATGGTTAAAAATATATGTTAATAATAAATTTGAAAATTTTGAGTAACCTAATTACAGCAAAGGCTAAATAATGAAATGATGATAAATAAAAAGAGTTAATGAAAAATTTTAAATAATAATGTTTATAAATTTTTAGATAAATTACTTAAAAGGAGAATTGTTTGTTTATGTTGATTGCATTTAGTATGTTAGGTATAAGGATTATAAAAATATGATAATATGTTTTCAATGTGTTTATAGATTTTAAAATAAAATGAAATAAAGGTGTGATAGTTAGAATTTTCAATGAGTTACAAAGGATAGAAATGGGTGATAGTAATTGTTTGAATAAAATGTTTGAATCAGTCCGAGTTGAATTTTTGTGGGACATATAGATCTGTCCAAATTGGAAGTCAAAGTTGAAGAAATAGTAGGGATGAAGTAATGTAATGTTGTTTTGAGTTAATGTATGTTATAGAATTTTGAGAAGTATAAGTGGAGACACAGTAGTAATGGAGAATAATGTAGAGTTTTGAGTGATATATTGTTGTTTATTTTGTTGATGTTATTTTGTTGTAGTTGTAGTGAGGTAATGAGATTGAGATTTTTAGGGGATGGCAATTTTGTAGTAGGGGTAGTGTAATGTGGGAGTCCGCAACATAAGGGTTGGGACGGGATTTGGTATAGTTTTAGTGGGAAGGGGTTGCCTTAGGTAGAATCCAGGAACCAGAGAACGGGAATTGAGCTTTTGGGGGGGGGGGGGAAACACGTATCCTATGTACAAAGGGTTAGAGAGTATTTTTTTTTATATAAGAGTAGAAGGTGGAGAATTGAGTTAAAGTAGTAAGTAGTTAGAGGTAGAGAAGGGTTAGTAGAATTTTGATAGTGGGGTGTCATACTAGTTAAAGATTTTGTAAGGGAGCGTTAGAGTAATAAAAGGGGAAGATTATGAGTAAATGCCAAGTTGATAAAGTGAATTATAATGAATAACGTAGAATCACCCAAATGAATGAAATGAAAATAATTGCAATGTTATGAAAAAAAAAAAAAAATTTTTGAGAAGCGAATTAATAAAAGTTAAATTGAGATTAAAAGGTAATTTTATGATTTTATATGTAAATTTAATGATGGTAAATGTGTAACATTTTAAATACAAGTTGTTTTAAGATAATAATAATAATAATGTGAATTATTAATGTACTATGTTTTCTTATGTTATATTGTGTTTGTTAGTGTAAGAGAATTTTGTGAATTTACATATTTTAAATGCATTTTTAAATTGGGGATGAGAGAAATGTAATATGGTAATGGGAAATGTTTATGAGTCGGTCGTCTGTTTATTTAAATTCTGATGGGAATCAGGGCAATGATTTTGAATTTTGGGATAAAGTTAATAAGAAAAAGTAGATAGCCTGGGAGTATGGAATTTTAAAGTGGGTATTATGTTGTTCTTAGGTATTCTGATATATATGTTAGTAATAAGTAAAAAACAAAACCAGTGCTTCTTAGCACAAACCAGCACCGCTAGGGGGAAACAGATCAGTTGGGGATATGGTGTTGTATAAGGCCACTATTTGATATTTTGATTTGTTGTTTCAGTGTTTGGTGATGCTGTGGCGGCGGACCTGAGCTGGCCTGCGCGTCAGAGCAGGGGCGTTAAGTATCTGTCTGACTCTACGGTGTTGGGATCTCGAGAGAGAAGTCCAGTATTGTCATGCAGATGCGGTCAGTCACCGGACCAAGGGTGAGTTGATTATATTTTTGTAAACCGTACAGGGGGTTGTGGCGACATATCCTGGCTGATCCCTCTAGTAAGTATGAATGTGTCAATGAGATTTTTTATGCTTCGGCATAAAATATCTCATTGAGGGGGTATTGTAGCGGGGCAATTTTGGGCCTACCTGAGGCAATGTAAAGAAGTTTGTATTTTTCTTTTTAATAAATAACATTTTCCAGTAATAGGGACAAACATATAAACGACCGGTAAATTTATTATTTGCGACGGAAGTGAATGTGGCAGCACTGCTGTGTTAAAATTACTTATGAATATTTTCTCAAAACGAGAAACAACCGACCAACTGTACCAAGGTCAACAAATGACGAACACGAAACCAGTAAACACATTATGTAACAGCGTAAACAAGTTATATAACCAGCGTCAGGCGATCTGACGACAGAGACGATCTTTGTTATGAAATGCCGTTACATAACGGTGACATGCAGCTGGCGGAGTGATACAAACTCTAAGACAATAAGAATTGAACATCCAACAACAGCCGCTTCACAAATTAGCGCCTGTAGCTCTCGCACAGTCGGCATGTAACTTCTGAACACCGCGGACGCTAAACAACTGTGCGTCGCCGGTTTTAGTCAAAGTACTGTGTGTTCGCCGGCTGTGCGTGATATTTGCCCGCATACAATAAAAAATGTGAATCTTTATATATATATATCTAAAATACAGACAGTTTTTCGGCCAATATTCATCCAAAATTAACAGTTCGGCCGTAAAATGTGATAATGCGAACTATAAAACAGCAAAACAGTGCACGCCATGAGGAGACACCCCAGGAGTCGAACTTCTACTCATAAACAGGAAAGTAGACATTCAAAATAATAATTAAAAAATGCTGGTTTTTCTTTTTTAAAAATTAAATAAAATGGGAAATTTAGGGAAAGATTTTAAAATGTGGGGGTAGTATGTGAGCGAGTGTGAGGTTTTGTTTAATTATATAAATAGGTAATGAAGTGCTGGTTTCCGTAGTAAAACTAATCCTAGGAGTATAGAGATTATTTCTATGTAAAATCTTGATTCCTTTTTACACTAAAATTTTATTTTTATATTAAAAGTTTTTTTTCTTTCAATTTTTTTTTTTTTTTTTTTTTTTTTTTTTTTTTTTTTTTTTTTTTTTTAGAAATGTTAATAAATTTTAATTAATGAGGAAACAAAGTTTTCTTTATTTGTTTAAACAACATTCTGATTTCCTGTTCGCCGAAAAGAACCCTAACATGGTAAGCACATATTTTTTTTTCTCTTATATGAAGTTGGCAGTACAAGATGGCTACCGAAAAATTAGATGTTCTGAATTTATTTTAACCATGTTTTTATAAATCATAATTTAATATCAATATTATCAAACGTATCATACTGTTAAAAAGTGTGCTATTTATTTTTTATAAAAAGTGTTTTGTTATTAACAGCAGGTAAAAATAGTTTATCATACAGCCAATAGTTCAACAGTACGAATAAATTAAAACTGTCAAAACAAGTATTATTATTAACAGTTGTGTTATATATTATAAGAGTTCATGTTATTAGTTAATTAATTTAAATATATTTATCTCATGGAGTCAAGGTATAACTTACAATCAACCATTATAAATTGTTCCATAATATATATATGAGAAATTCACTAAGTACTAAGGTTTTACAGTTATAACTTGAGGCATGCTTGGTACCAAATTGTTTGTAATTGTATAATTAATAATCATATAAACATTGTATGTATCATTAGGATATAATAATAATATTATATGTTAAAGGTAATTTGTAAAATGTAAAGTAGTTAATGGGTATTGATCATATAACACTTAACCTGTACATAAGTGGCCAATCAAAATTTGAGAAGTTTTGATCAGTTCGGTGACTAAAAAAGAAGAAATGACACTTAATTGTTAATTGTGATGGAGAACAGTTTCATAGTGCTTGCCGAGATGTATTTAAAATGAAAAGCTAACACAGAAACTGTTTGGTGAAAGAAAATTTTTATGACAACCACTGAAGATAAACAATTCCTTAACTACACTCATCTAACTAACCAGGAACAGACACCATAAAGAAAATATCAAGAAAAAACAAGGATACGTTCAGCGAATATCGCCTAGATGTGTAACGTATAATTCGACTTAATAACTGACAATATTTTTTATCCAAAACGAACAAACACTGGACAACACTATAATTCACACTACCACTAATCACTACTGAACATTTTAATAAGTGAAAAAACAAATTATATATAAAAATCAGTGAACAAGGAACACATTTATTTAAAAACATTAGTAAAACTTCAGTTGTTATCTGACACGGACGAAGGCAGCCATGATGATGACGTCACTCTAACCAGCATGCTTTGTACGAGGTGTACTGAATATCATCAGACATCGTATGTTTTTTCTTAATAATTTTTGTAACTCTCTTTTTAGATTATAAGTACTAGAAGATTTGTAAATGTACTCTATATTGTTGTTTATCATGTAATGGAACTTTTCGTAGCAGCCACAAGAATTCCCACGAAATATGTTAAACCTATTTTATTATTCACTCCTGAGATAACTATCGATTGTTACTAACGTGTGTATCGAATGAAAATTTCTATCAATTTGAACTCCAATTATAAAGATTAAACGTTAATGTTAATAAATCATATCCATGCGTTATTATTTCATGAACATAAAATATTATCAACATTTATTTTATAATTACCAAGACTAAGAAGACGTCGGGGAGTCGTTGGAATTACGCAAACTACAAAACCAAGATTAACCTCAAAGAATAGGGTTAAGCCTAATATCGAAGGTGAACCTTGAGAATTGTTTGGGACGACTCGACCGCTATTTTTGAATTAATTTTGAAGTTTAAACTGCTGAATTGGAATAATAATAATTCGATTATTAAACCAAGGCAGAATAATTCATTTCTTAAACTTATATATGAAATCACGTTACAGAACACGCAACATAAATAATTCAAGAACAACTGATACACCATTTACAACCTTTTATCACAATTTAACATTTAAAAATAACACGGGCAAATTATTATACAACGGATACACGAGTCTTACTATAAATTGGCGCACCAACTAGTGAGGCTGAAATTAGGGAATATTAGGTGAAGAAATTAAAACAAGCAAATTAATTTCCTAATTTTTAGCTGGCGACTGCTATAGGTTCCAAGAAATAATAAAGATGCGTAAGAGGGCAACATCATTGAAACGGATGAAGGAGGCAGAGAAAGAAGTCAGGATGGAAGAGAAGGAAATAACATCGGTGGAGGATGTGGAGACGGTAGCAAGAAAGGAAGATAGAGGAGACCCAAATCTTATAAAATTAATGGAGTTAATGAACAGTATGAGTGAAAAAATGGACAGAAATAAGGAAGAAACGAATGACAATTTTAAGAAGCAGAAGGAAGAAATGAAGGAAGATTTGAAGAACATCAAGGAAGAATTCAGTTAAAACTCAAAGAAACAAAATGAAATTTTGAGTCAAAACTTATTAAAACAAATGGAGGAACAAAACAAGCAAACGAACGAAAAATTTGATAGCATCAAGGAAGATAACAGACAAACGAATGAGAAAATAGACGGTATGAAGGAAGAGATTAACGAGAAAATCAACAGTATTAACAGGAATACAGATGAAAACAATAGACAAATGAATGAGAACTTGAGGCAAATTAATGACAAATTCGAAGAGAATAATAAAATAATGAATGACAAAATAGACAGCATTAAGGAAAGCAATAAACAAACCAATGAAAAAATTGACAGTATTAAAGAAAGTACTAATGAAACTTTAAGGCAAATTATAAGCGAAAATTATAACCAAATGAAGGAAGAATTCAGACAAATCAATGAAGAGAATTTAAGAAGATTTAATGGGAGAATTGAACAAGTAAATGATACAATTAACAAGAAGATGGACAAATCGATGAGGAAAGGAAGCAAGAAATAGCTGACACTAATGAGAGATTGAGAAAAGCTAACGAAACCATCACACAAAACAAAGTAATGGTAAATGCTAAAATAGACCAGGTCCAAGAAAATAATCGTATTCAAATAGAAGGAATACAAAAGGAACAAGAAAACTTAGTAAATTTACAGAAACAAACCGGAGAAAGGTGTGACCATATTAACACTACAGTGAACAATTTAACTGGTCAAGTACGCCAAAATCAAGAAGAAATTGAATTAATTAGGACCAGACCAAATAATATCACTCATATGTTCACAAATGAAACCAGAGAAGGGATTAATTTCAAAAATTATCGTAGAAATCCCATGGAATTCCTGGCCAGAATCGAGGAACATTTTAACAAACATAGAATAACTATCTGGAGCTCAATTAGAGAGATGTTAGATGAGCATTTTAGGGAGATTACGGACAACTGGTGGACAGCAACCAGGAATGAGATAATGGACTACGCTCAATATAAAAAATTATTTAAAGAAAAATATTGGTCCGAAGCTATACAAAATATTATCAGGGACAACATTTGTCAGGGAAGATATGATGTAAATAGAGGTACATCTCCAACTACTTACTTCTGGGGAAAGGTGTGTTTGGCTAGACACCTGGAGCCAAGGATACCTGAAGAATCCCTAGTAACTAAAATGGCATACCATTATGACACAGGAATTGCCAGAGCACGCCTGGGAAGCCAGATTAAAACGGTCCACGCAATGGCTGACTTGTTAGAAAATTATGAGCACGAGGGTTACTACAAAAGAAGCAGACAACGAACTGATCAGTGCGGTTCAAGAAATAATAACCATGGAATGAATAATAATCACTATAATAATATGAATAACCGGAATAATTATAACTTTAATGGCAATGATCGTATTTACAACCAAAATGTTACCCCAAATAATAACCAGCAAGCAAACTTCAATCGCAATCCAATTAATAATAATAGTAACAACAGGCCCAATCAAAATTACAATCCGGGTAATAGAATTAACAATAATTATAATAATTACCGAAACAACCAAAATTATATAATTTTAGAAATAATCCAGGAGTTAATGCCAATCATAACAACCAGAGTAATAATCGTCCGTACCGACCCCGAATCAATTATATTAGTGCAGAAGAAGGAGATTACTGGAGATACCAACCACCTCGGAGAAACAATTTTAATAACAGCTATGATCAAAGAGGAAATCCCAGAGCGATGAATCACCATGACAACCGAGTAAGAAGTAGAAGCCAGGAGGACTTCCAAGAACCGAGGGGGAGTGAACAATTAGACAACCGAGAAGGTGAACAACCAGGAACCGGCACACCATTCCAGGCAAATCAACAGTCATGCCCGGAAAATAATCATGATGGCATTAATTTAAACGGAGTGAGGCAGTAATAAACCCTCGCGAACTGCTCCTATCTACTGGGTACAAAAATAACCAAAGTTTAAGGACTGATAGTCAAAATCTTACTATTATTTACAACTATTATTTGAAGAATCTTCGAGAAGAACTGTTGGAGGAAACGGTGACAAGTAGAACCAACCAGCAAAATGAAATCTTATACATAACCGCTCAAATTGAAGGAATTCCCACACGAGTAATGATAGATACTGGTGCAAATGTGTCACTTATTAACGACGCTGAACTGGAGAGAATACAGAAACAAAGTAAAAATATAATACCTACCTTGCCTGTCAATAATGTTATTTTAATAGGTGCCACTGGGCGTCAAAATAAAACAGCGCGAAAACAAGTGTCATTGGAAATAGAAAGCAAGGGTGTTACAGTTAATATTATATGTCTGGTCGCAATCGGCCTACCATTCGAAATATTAATAGGATGTGATATGCTGAGGAAATATTCAGCCATTATTGATCTGAGCAAGGAGAAGGTGTCCTTGAACTCAGAAGGTGCTATGTAGACGGCAGAGTTAATAGGAAGCGATGGTGCCCCTCTGAACCGTACCCATCACCAAGTTAGGGAATTAAATTTTTTAAAGAATGACACCCAATGCAGAAAAATAATCTATAATATGACAAATGAAGACCTGTGGAACAGTAAATTACAGGAGATAAGAGAGTTTAGACACCAAGGCACAAATAATTTGACTGCAAAACAAGTAGAAGACCTCATTATGATATATAAGAAGTATAAACATGTATTTTCAGAAAAACCAGGAAAAGTAAAAAACTATCAGTGTAGAATACAATTTAAGGAACCAGCAGAATTCCACAGAAAATCCTATCCTATACCGCATTCATTGAAGGAGGCAGTTAGGGCTGAAATTAATAAAATGTTGTTAAATGATATAATTGAACATAGCCAATCACCATATACTAGCCCAATAGTAGCAATGCAGAAGAAGAGTGGGCAGGTTCGACTTTGCTTGGATGCCCGAGAAATAAATAAACAGATAGCAAATGATCGCACGTCACCTGGAGAAATAGAAGAAATTCTAAAAAAATTTCACGGTACAAAATTCATCAGTACCAGGGACACAGTTTGTGGTTACTGGCAGGTGGAGTTGCACCCGATGAGTCGATATATATGGCTTTTATTTTTGAGGGTAGAAACTACCAGTTTAAGAGATTGCCATTTGGATTAGTCAATTCGGTAGCAATTTTTGTACGATGTATGGACCAGGTATTGGGTCAGGAAGCGCTCCAATTCACCACAGTTTATGTAGACGACCTGTTGATTACCTCATCCAACTGGGAGGAACATTGTCACAGGGTGGAATATGTATTGAGTAAGTTAGCAGAGAACAACATAACACTAAAACTCGAAAAATCCAAATTAATAGCGAAGGAGGTTCAATTCTTAGGTTTCAATTTGACTGAACAAGGTATTTCCCCATCACAAGAAAAGGTTACTGCAATCCAGAAGTTCCCACAACCAAAGAATAAGAGGCAACTCCAATCCTTCTTAGGACTGTGTAATTACTACCAAAAGTTCCAACGCAATTACTCTGCATTAACATCTAAATTTCAGGAACAGCTGTCTTCCAAAACCAAATGGATATGGGGACATGAACAAGATGCTATACTACAACAGATAAAGGATAAATTCTTAGAGACAGTAATGTTTCATCATCCAAATGTTGGTCACCCATTCTTTTTAAACTGTGTCGCAAGTGATGTCAGTCTTGGGACTGTATTGTACCAAGAAGACAAAGAAGGAAACCATTTAGTTATCAGTTTCGCCAGTCGTGTGTTAAACCACTGTGAGAGACGATATAATGTTACTGAAAATGAACTATTAAGCATAGTCTTTGCTTGTAGTAAATTCCGAACGTACATTTTAGGATATCCTGTAACTGTCAGAACAGATCATAAGTCCATCTCATTTTTGAGAAGTTGTAAGCTGAGTCACGGAAGGCTTACAAGGTGGATATTCGCCTTGCAGGAGTATAATATCAAATGGGAATATATTCCAGGGAGTCAAAACGTGATAGCAGACGTGTTATCACGAATAAACCTGGACACCCAGACATTTGAGGGTGAGAAGGAAAAAATTATCAAGGTGTACAACATTCTCAAAGGTAGATCCGATTTGGAGGCATTATTACAAAATATCAGAGCCAACCAATTATTAGACCCAAAATTAATAAAAATCAAAGAACGTTTGGAGAACCAAAACTCTCCAATAAACCAATTCTATTGTGAACAAGAAGGAATTTTATTTATAAAAAATACATTGAACCAAGAAGACTGGAAGGTAATCATTCCCAGAATCATGGAGAAAGAACTCGTGTTGGAATATCACATAAGATACGGACACATATGGGTGCAGTAAAGGTAGTGAAAGCATTGGAGGAGAATTGTTACATCAAGAACATACACAGAAAAGTAAAAAATTATATAAAACCCTGTCATATCTGCCAATTGGTCAAAATTAATAATGAACGAAAGGAAGGTATAATGATACCTATATCGTCAGAACAAAAACTGGAAAAATTATTCATTGACATATGCGGACCATTTCCTAGGAGTGAAGGTAGAAGCCGGTATAAATACATTATAATCATTATGGACCACTTCACCAAATTCACCAAATTGTATCCAATCAGTCGAGCAACTACGCAGAAAATTCTTGAAGTAATAACTACTCAATACATCCCAGAAATAGGAATACCTGTCTCAATAGTTACAGACCATGGTACACAATTTTGAGGCAGAAAATGGAAGAACACATTGTTAGAACTGAACATCAAAAGTTACAAGACCTCCGTATACCACCCCAGTAGCAATCCATCAGAAAGAATACTGAGAGAAGTTGGTAGAATCTTAAGAACCTATTGTCATCAACAACAAAGGAAGTGGCCCGATTACTTATCAGCCACAGAAGATTTTTAAAACTTGGCTTATCATTCATCCATAAATTGCATTCCATACGCTGCCATGTATGAAAAACAACCACCCAGAGAGATCCAAGAATTAATTAAATTTCCTAAGTCTCCACAGTACCAATTTAATAAATTAAAATTTTACAATCAGGTGATAGAAAATCTGGAAAAACGTAGAAACAAATACCAGAAAATCAAGGGTAAAATAATTAAATATGAAGTAGGAGAGAAGGTGCTGTTAAAGAACAGGGAATTGCCTAGCACTCTAGAAGGGATATCAAGGAAGTTATTGTTACTCTACGTAGGACCCTACACGATAACAAAAAACCACAACAACACGTACGAATTAACCGACCCCAATTCAAAGAAGATCAAGGGCAATTATAATCAACAATCCATGAAGAAATATCACGAGGAAGAAGAAGAAAATGTTACATAAGTAAACTGAAGGGAGGCAACTTGTAACGAAACAAAATGTTGTAAAAAGAATTATAAATATAATAATGAAACCCTATCCAGAGAGGGAACACGAAATCATAATCAATAGATAATTAAAAGAAAATATCAAGTTTTGAAAAATCAGTAAGGAACCAAATATAACTTAACATCAACCTTTGACTTATTTAATATCATCAAGACCCAGCTAGTATTTACCCAGTAGAATAGGGCAGTAAACAAACCAAAATTTAAATAAATAAACCTAGTAGGCCTAAATAACTTGCCATGAGTAACCCAACCAAACCCGATAAAGAGTACAAGTTCATAAAATAACATTGTATTAACTGCTATAAATTGTATTAATTGTATTAACTCTATTATAAAAATTGTATTAAACAAAACTGTATATAATCAAGGAGAGAGAAGGGGACACAACCCCTTACAGTGATATAAGTGACATAATAATAATAGTGACACAAACTACTGTTAAACAGTGTGCTATTTATTTTTTATAAAAAGTGTTTTGTTATTATTAACAGCAGGTAAAAATAGTTTATCATACAGCCAATAGTTCAACAGTACGAATAAATTAAAACTGTCAAAACAAGTATTATTATTAACAGTTGTGTTATATATTATAAGAGTTCATGTTATTAGTTAATTAATTTAAATATATTTATCTCATGGAGTCAAGGTATAACTTACAATCAACCATTATAAATTGTTCCATAATATATATATGAGAAATTCACTAAGTACTAAGGTTTTACAGTTATAACTTGAGGCATGCTTGGTACCAAATTGTTTGTAATTGTATAATTAATAATCATATAAACATTGTATGTATCATTAGGATATAATAATAATATTATATGTTAAAGGTAATTTGTAAAATGTAAAGTAGTTAATGGGTATTGATCATATAACACTTAACCTGTACATAAGTGGCCAATCAAAATTTGAGAAGTTTTGATCAGTTCGGTGACTAAAAAAGAAGAAATGACACTTAATTGTTAATTGTGATGGAGAACAGTTTCATAGTGCTTGCCGAGATGTATTTAAAATGAAAAGCTAACACAGAAACTGTTTGGTGAAAGAAAATTTTTATGACAACCACTGAAGATAAACAATTCCTTAACTAAACTCATCTAACTAACCAGGAACACACACCATAAAGAAAATATCAAGAAAAAACAAGGAGACATTCAGCGAATATCGCCTAGATGTGTAACGTATAATTCGACTTAATAACTGACAATATTTTTTATCCAAAACGAACAAACACTGGACAACACTATAATTCACACTACCACTAATCACTACTGAACATTTTAATAAGTGAAAAAACAAATTATATATAAAAATCAGTGAACAAGGAACACATTTATTTAAAAACATTAGTAAAACTTCAGTTGTTATCTGACACGGACGAAGGCAGCCATGATGATGACGTCACTCTAACCAGCATGCTTTGTACGAGGTGTACTGAATATCATCAGACATCGTATGTTTTTTCTTAATAATTTTTGTAACTCTCTTTTTAGATTATAAGTACTAGAAGATTTGTAAATGTACTCTATATTGTTGTTTATCATGTAATGGAACTTTTCGTAGCAGCCACAAGAATTCCCACGAAATATGTTAAACCTATTTTATTATTCACTCCTGAGATAACTATCGATTGTTACTAACGTGTGTATCGAATGAAAATTTCTATCACTTTGAACTCCAATTATAAAGATTAAACGTTAATGTTAATAAATCATATCCATGCGTTATTATTTCATGAACATAAGATATTATCAACATTTATTTTATAATTACCAAGCTAAGAAGACGTCGGGGAGTTGTTGGAATTACGCAAACTACAAAACCAAGATTAACCTCAAAGAATAGGGTTAAGCCTAATATTGAAGGTGAACCTTGAGAATTGTTTGGGATGATTCGACCGCTATTTTTGAATTAATTTTGAAGTTTTAACTGCTGAATTGGAATAATAATAATAATTCTGATTATTAAACCAAGGCAGAATAATTCATTTCTTAAACTTATATATGAAATCACATTACAGAACACGCAACATAAATAATTCACGAACAACTGATACACCATTTACAACCTTTTATCACAATTTAACATTTAAAAATAACACGGGCAAATTATTATACAACGGATACACGAGTCTTACTATAATATAGAGTAAAACACATTAAATCAACAAATTAGAACAAACTATTTACTTAACAGTCGTTAAGCATCTTCATAATACTCCTTAAACCAATACAACATCATTTAGTTGTCTCATAAGATCAACTACACCCTTGACATAACAATTTTTAATTCTCAATAATTCATTACTAGCAATTTAGTAACCTCCTTCCACTCTACATCAACTTATACTAATCCCCCCAACTTAAACTAATTTCCCTTAACCCCTGATACCCCGCGTTACACAATTGTCATACCCCAGGGTTTTAGCCAATATTAGTATGACACTATTACTGGGACAATGGGGGCTAGGTCCCCAAAGACGGAGTCGCACCCTCGCAGCATGTAACATTGCCACCGGCCATCCATCTCTCTATGTCCCCCCATGGCTGGACTGTTGCGTCCAGTTGCTTCCACAAGGACTGAAGCGTTAAGGAGGAATTTTGTCATCTCATGTCCTTGCATCGGCGTTACAATTAAAAATTCGGATTATCTGACCACTAGTGTTTTCAATATCCTACTAATTCTATATTTATGTGCCCTTAAGACGGTTCTATCACTCTTTTTATGTTCCCACGCGAATGGGTGATAGCCGCTGTTCCATAGTTCCGGTTTGATTTCCCCCGAATCACCCCCCTGTTAATTTCTGTCACACCAATTTTCAAAAAGACAACCAACCATGGTCAGTTTACAATGCCTGCCAACAGCTGGTTGTCAGCCAAAACCACGGTCAGTGCTGGTGAGGCAGTGACTGCCCGAAAGTGGGGAATCGCATTTAAAACACACAGTACATGTTTAAGATCCCTACACTTACATAATACATAGTACGACATAATAAAACATAATACACTCATAATTAACATTGCGATTATTACCTCAAAATAAACAATTCACCTTTAAATTTCCATATAAAATTATAAACATTACATTTTAATTTCAATTGTCCTTTTTACTAATCAACCATCAATTATTTATCATTTACTATACCATTAAAATCTCCAAAATTTTTTAATTTGTTATCAACATTCATCTTGTACAATATTTCATTTATTATCTACTTTCAAATTAATTCAATTATTTTATCAAACACATTTCATTACTTTAACAAAATTCACAAAGTTGAGTATACTTCACCTTGCTACATTCTTACATTTAACATCAACACAAAAATATATACAATCCACATTATTATCTGTTATCGTTTACCACAAATCATTTCATAATACAGTCCATTTCAAAACCACTACTCACACAGTTAAATGTTCATAAACACTAATTGTTTACCCCCCATCATCGAACAATAACCTGGTCTTACGTATACACAATTCATTTTTTATTAAATACATTATATTATCTCTATCAATATAACGACTATTTAAATTTTCATACTTTTCCACAATACCATAATAATCAACAGGATTATTCCATACTATTACATCATATAACTTGTCACCATCGAGTATAGTCAAGTCGCCCTTAGTGTGATTTGTCACAATTGGGTAAATTCTAATTTCACCATTATTATCATCTGCTGCTATACTAGTTTCACCGCAAGGTAAGTACTCAATATCATCAACCTTATCATCATTTGCTGCATTAATTACGTCACAAGGTAAGTACTCAATATCATTATCAACTCTCTCTCTCCCTCTCTTCAGACTCTCTCTTAATTCTTTATAACTTCTACCCATCTCAAACAACTCTATATCTTGTTGTTGCATCCTCTTCGTTCACTTATTAATTTAATAATATATATAATACTTTCACTTATGAAAGTGACAACAGTAAGTTCATAAGTGAAAGTATTATATATATTATTAACTCTATATCCCTCTCAAAATACAACTCTCTCTTAAAATACCTCTCATCATAACACCATTTCACACTTGTTCTATCATTCCATGCAGAGGGTACTAAATCATAAAAACACCTCCTGGCTTTTCCAGGACAACTACAAAAAATTAAGGGACTACTTGAAACCACATCGTTTTCCAATAAGGGACTCTCGCCCTTCAAAAACATTTGTAAACATCTTGGTTCATGATAAATCCAGGGAAAATTTACCCTCTGCCCTATATCCACAACATAATTCTCTTCATATTCTCTCTCTAATTTATAAACACTGATTTCTACTCTCTCACTACCCTCTACTCCCATTATTCTCTCACTCTCACTTACTATTTCTATATTCTCATCATCACTATTAATTTTCATTGTATCACTTTTATATATCTCGTTTTCAATTATCTTACCACTATTACTTGTTAAATCATTTTTATAACTAACACTTACCTCGTTAATTATTTCTTCATTATTATTCGTCATCATATCATCATCATTATTTTTGATACCATTACTACCACTTACCTTATTATCTATACCATTTTCTATCCCTTTCTCTCTCTTTCTACTTTTGTTTACTTTGTCTTGTATTTTATTTATATTTATAGTCATTTCACCTGTCACTCCAGCAATAATCTCACTCTGTTTCACTAGTTTATATTTATTTCAACAAACTTCTCACTCACCCATTAAAACTCTCACTTATACTTTTAAATTGGTTATTCATACTTAAATTACTCATTTTTATTTTGCTTCTTATATTCACCAATTCGTTATTTATGTCTCCGAACTTCTCGTCTTGTTTGTTAAATCTATTATTTATTTCATTTATCTCTGCTTGTATTTCAGTTTTCAGCTCTATGTTACGTGCATTTATCGCTGACTTGATTTCAGTTTTAAATTTATTCAAACTTGTGTTCAAATTATCTTTTAACTCTACGCTACTCGCCCTCATATTCTTGTTTTGTTGGTCAAATTGTAGCGGGTCAATTTTGGGTCATTTTATTTTTTACGGTATGGGGTATTTATATTTTTATTTATTTCGTTTTTGTGGGGGATTTATAAAATTATTGTGCAACGTTATTTCATTACAATAGAACTCATGGTAAGCTGAACAGTTTGGGACAAAGGCAAGACGTGGTAGTGTTGGGCAATCAGTAAGCAAAGAATTTACCACCCTAGTTTTTCCAAGAACTATGCGAGAGTGTGGCAGTGCGCACCTATGCGTCCACCAAGCATGGGCGCCGACCCACGCGTTTGTGAAACTCAAAATGGCTAAAAGCAAGAAACTATACGAGCACATGGTCGTGGAACAGCAGGAAATAATGTCTTAAGTCCGGCCCCTTTTATGACGTCAGCCAATGCCTAGCTGAAATCGTTCGCTACCTTAATTTACAAGATGACATGCTTAGCATAGGACTAAGCTACGGCGACGAAGATAAAGGCAGTGATGTCCGTACAAAGTCAGAGATCATCTCAGCAGTACCTGTTACGTTATCGTTCCCAGTCTACTAACTGAACCCTCCGGCGCCGGAACAAGCGAAGCAGGCTTGTTACAAAAACTTACATTTAACAGTTAAAAAGTGGATTAAGCATTTGAATTTATGTGGCCGCAGTCGATTCTAACAGAGACAGTGTAATTTATAACTTTCGGGCAACATAAAATAAGCAATATCACGAGAAGATGACTGTGCGCGAAGACCGCGTGTCCGCCGTGGGGGGGAAATTTATCATTGTTAAATGTTAAGGGCATTATAAATTCTGCGTGTATGTGTGCGTGAGCAATGCTGGGCTGTTTTGTGTGATAATTGTGTTTTGTGTAATTAGCAATGGTACCTAAGGTAAGACGTAGTTCGTAAGTTCTATTATACAAGAGTTGCACAACATCTGAACCATGTACTAAAGAAATCTTCTTAAGTTCACCAAAGTAAAAGATTAAATAGTAATTCTCTTCAAAAATGAGTTGTGTCAGTAATTTGCTTAACCTGTAAACCATGTTTGTATCTAGCGTTCATGTGATCGAACCCTGAAGCCAGACAAGCGATCGTAACGGTAGGTACAAGATTAAATTGTTTTTTGTGTTAATAAGTGTTCCAAATAAGTAGAGGATCACAATTGGCGCCGCGAAACAGGCACGAATTGAATTAATTATAATTAATTAATTAAATTCCACATCTACAAAGATACAAACATGTTTTAGGTTAGCATAGCAAAATAACATTACATTACAAAATTTAATTAATTACATTATTTATTTAAGTAATTTATTTAATCAATTTATTTAATTTAAGTTAACCAATAATACAAAATGTCAGCTAACGAAAATAACATAAATGAAATGACGAGTGTCGAAGTTTTCGACGACTCAAACATTAGTAACTTGGAAGCACACTCGACTCCAAGTGTGAGTCAGAATGAAGCAGAAATAAGTATAACAGATCAAAGTAAAGTAAATGAAGATTCAGGGATTCATGTAACCCCGAAATTAGATAGGGAAAGTAGAATTAATAGTAAAGAAGTCGGCTTCACTGACGGAAACATAGCAGCACAATCTACTCCGTCGACAACACGAACCAAAGAGTTGTCGATGGACGATCTGTTTAATCTAATAAAAACCATGTCTGAAAATATAAATAGCAATTATAAAGAGCAACAAATTGATTCCAATGTCAAATACAATAAAATGAATGATAAATTGGATAGGCAAAGTAGCGATTTTAATGTAAAGTTTGAAGTTCAGAACAGAAAATTCGATGAGTTAAAAAATGAGATTCAAGAATTAAATAAATGTTTAGAAAGTACTAATGAAATAATAAGAACTAATTTGAATAAGTTAGAACAGAGCGTGGAGCGAATGGGAGTACATGTGATGAGTACAGAGAAAAATAAAACCAATGAAAATTGTAGTGACAAATGTAAAAATATGATACCAGAGAAAGAGTTAACAAATGATAACAATAGTGTTGAAAATATTGAGAATAATAATGTGTTTGAAGAATTGGTATCAGAAAGTGATACGGTGAAACTAAATAATGAAAGTACTGATGAGTTGGTGGGATGTGATTATGAGATGTTAAGGTGTGTTAGTGAGTTAGAGAGAGAGAGAAAAAATAATGTTGTAGTAGAGTGGGGACAGAGGGCAAATTTTCCCTTTATTATTTATGATGTTTATGATGATTATTTAATGAGTTCGCAAGTGTTGTTGGGCAAGAGTCCCGTAGTAATAGATGAATTGAGGTGTTTATTTTTGTTGTGTAATGTGGTACCCTCTGTCGGTAATAATGATGCTGAAAGTGTGATTTGGTATGGTGATGAAAGAGATTTAAGCAGAGAATTGTGTGTGGAGAAAGTAACAGAATTATATAATTTAAATAGAAAGTATGTTGAATGGAAAGAAAGTTTAGAAATATATGTGAGTAACAGTGATTATAATGATCTGGTAAAAATAATTAACCCGATAGTGAATGAATTTATTGACGGAGACCTAACAAAAATACCTAATGTAGACCGGTTTCATGAGTATTTGAGCAAGATGAATGAGTTTAGTTTTTCTGGTTACAACACACAAAACAGTCATTTGTGTGGTGATAAAATTGAACGATGTTATGTAGAACCAAGGTTAATTTGGGACGATGGAGGGTAAACTATTAAAACAATAAAAGACAGTATAAACATTGTGTTTAATGGTTTTTGACATGGCAGAATGGGACAATGAAGTGCGGAAAAAACTGAACAATTAATAACAAGAGTTTGTAAATAAAATATAGTGAATTTATTTGTGTGCATTGTGGAATGTTAAGTAAATAATGTGTGTACGTAAGATGATTGTTGTGATAATAATAATATCAATATTTTGCCAGTTAAATAAATAAATAGAATGAATTGTGAAAACAGTAATTGATTAATGGTAATTGTTTCGATAACTATATAATTTATATTTTTGGTAATTAATTTAATTAAAACAATTTGATACATGTTAAATATTTTGATTGCTTATTTAAATATTAATTAATTAAATTTTTTTATGAATTTAATTTAGTTTACGAGATTTGGAAATTTGGCAATGAATGATAAATTATTTGATGCAAACTAATATTTTTGTGAAATGTTTCAGAGGTGAGGTGAAAAGTATTGTGATTTGGTGATTATGTTTTGTGTGTATATCGTGTTAAATGGATTGTAAGTATGAAAATTCTATAATCATGTATAACAAAAATGTTTACAGGTAACCAAGATTTTAATTCAGTAGTAAGATGTTTATATGAAATAATTGTGTTTAATAAGTATGATAATTAAAAAATTTTAATAATAAATGGAAAACGATATATACTGATTATTAATAATAAATTTTTAAAATTTTAAGAAAGTCCAATGGTAGAAAGTTATGAATGAGGTAAAGGATTAATGATGAAAATATTATGTTATAATGTATATAAAACTTTTAATTAATTAGTAAGTAAGTTGTTATTGCGGGGGTGGCCTGTGCTCCCGTAGATAGCGAAATGGGTTGGGGGTAACAGAGAGTGTTACCCCCATCGGAGGCCAAAATGGCGAAAATGTGCGGCACAAAATTTACACCCTGATAGACGACCGTGTCGCACATAGTAATAATGAATGCAACAGGCAGTCAAATTGAAGTTAGATTTCCCCGACTTTTCGGGCGATTACTGCCTTACCAGCACTAATCGTGGATTTGGCTAACGGCCAGCTATGGTCATATCAAGTCCCTTGACCATAGCTGACTTGAAATTGGTATATATTAGAAATTCAATGGGGGAGAAATTAGGGGAATCTCCCGGAACTATGAAACAGCGGCTGCCATCCTGCCCGCTTGGGGGTAGCAAAGACAGGTGGTAGACCCGCATTAAGGGTGAGTAATTATATAACAAGAATATGTTGATATTTGATAATGTTCAAATGTAATAGCGGAAGCAAAGACACGGAGAGGTAAAGCCTGCTCCAAAATATACAGTCTTTCTCGAAGCGCAAGGGCGAGACAGTCCTCCATAACTTGAAATAGTGTGTGTGGATCAGGGGGTGGCTCAGATGAGCCACGAATGTAAATTTTATAACAAAAAATTTTTTAATGCAAAGTTGGATCAAATAAAAATGCTTGTGCTTTGTTCAATTAACTAGCTGCTCAGATATTTAATATGAGGTGTTCATTACATGCTCTTATTTTAAATGTATTATTTTATTGTTGTACGTTAGATATAGTTGTGGATAAAAATATGTATTTTCATTATGTGTGTATACTTTAAACTAAGCCAATAATTAAATTGTCTGGCAGGCGGGTAACACAAAATGATCAGAATCAGAAAGGGGAAACAATGAGGGTAGAAGTAAGTATTGATAAAGGTATATTCCATGTAATTTGTTCAATTCTGAAATGTGTTTTCATTGTGTTAGGGAGATCAGCTGATCAGCAATAATATGTCACTGGTACATTAGTTGTAAATGTTACAAGTGATTAATGTTCAATGTAATGTTTTTAATGTATTACGGATGTTTTAAAGTAAGGGGAAAATTAATTTGATAAAATGAGAAATAAAGTAACAATTGTCAGAGCTAATAAGAGATAGTTTTTGGGTGATGAATATTTTGTGGGACATATAGATCTGTCCAAAATCGAATTCCAAGTGAAGTTGAAATAGTTGAGATGATATAATGTAATATGGTTTTGAAGTAATGTAGTTTTGTGAAGTATTGATGTTGACACAGCAGTAATGGAGAATAATGGTAGAGTTTTGAGTGATATATTGTTGTTTATAATTAATGATGTTATTTTGTTGTAGTTGTAGTGAGGTAATGAGATTGAGATTTTTGGGGATGGCAATTTTGTATTAGGGGATAGTGTAATGTAGGAGTCCGCAACAAGGTTTGGGACGGGATAGGACCGATTTAGTGGGGACGGGGTTGCCTTAGGTAGAATCCAGGGGCCAAATAAGGGAATTGAGTTTTTGGGGGCGGGGAAACACGTATCCTATGTACAAAGGGTTAGAGAGTATTTTTTTATATAAGGAGAGAAGGCGGCGATTTGAGTTTAATGATAGGTTGGGGTTAGAGCGTTTTGGGATAGATGTTTTGGTAGAGATGGGTGTCATGGGAGTTGAAGTTGTTAGTGGTTAGAGCCAGGGAGAGAGTTGATATGTGTATACAGATTAAGCAGTAAATTAAATGAGAATAAATGTTTCAATCACCCAAAGTAATGTAGAATGAAATTGTTAAATAAAGAGAGAGATTTATGATAAAGAATATAAAATTTTCATTTTTTAAACCAGTGACAGAATTTTGATAAAATTGGAAAACAAGAATTGTTTATTTTAAATAATTTAAATGTCAATTTGCTTATTGTTTATATTAATATTTTGTTTGTTTTAAATGTTTTATTTTATTATATTTTGTGCTTCAAGTTAGGAGGTTACAGATGTTAAATGTATTTTCAGAAAGTATACATAACATATGTAGGTCAAGGGTCTGGGACTTGACCTAGTTTCGATCAGCTGATGAGGTCATACACATACTAAGCTTGTACAGTAGGAAGTCAATTCAGTTTGTTTATTTAATCAATTTAAACTGAATTTTAAATAATTTCTGCATATAAAGTAAACATTTAAATAAAATTAATATTTTTTTTGAATTTAAAAATTTTTGGAAATTTTAAATTTTTGAAAAAAAAAACTTGATTTTTCGCCTGCCAGCGAATGAATATTTTAGGTAATGATTATTTTATTATGTGTGTACTTAACATGTTTGTTTTTATTGATTGATTGTATTGCATTGTACTGTTAGATTATAAGTGATTACATGTTAGATTAAGGATGTGTTTAGATTAGGAGAAAGGTTTAAATTAATGCATTTTAAGTAGAAAACAGAAAACCAGGAAGAGAATTTTTGAGTATATTATTTTGAATTTTGAACTTTTTTAAATTTTTCATAAATTTTAAAAGAATTTTTTAATTTTACGATGCGTTATGTCAACATGTAATGTGAGTGTGTGTGAGCCCAGTATCTGCTAAAGGCAGCCCAGCGTGCATAAAAGAGGGAACACATCGGTGGAGGATCTGGCATAATTTAAGCCAGGGATTGAGGATATTTGGGGATAGCATGTTAAAAGGCGAGGTGTGCTGTGGTACTTGTCGGTTCGATTTCTCGGTGTTGGGATCTCTTACGGAGAAGTCCAGTGATCTCGTTCAGATGAGTCCATGGTCGCTGAGCCAGGGGGGTCGTGTACCCATGTGGATTAAGAACAAGGGGGTTGTTGGCACCAGTCCTCACCGGTCCTCTTCGGGGTTTATCGATGAGATTTCTTCTGTCGTGGACAGCAGAATTCTCATCGAGGGGGTATTGTAGCGGGTCAATTTTGGGTCATTTTATTTTTTACGGTATGGGGTATTTATATTTTTATTTATTTCGTTTTTGTGGGGGATTTATAAAATTATTGTGCAACGTTATTTCATTACAATAGAACTCATGGTAAGCTGAACAGTTTGGGACAAAGGCAAGACGTGGTAGTGTTGGGCAATCAGTAAGCAAAGAATTTACCACCCTAGTTTTTCCAAGAACTATGCGAGAGTGTGGCAGTGCGCACCTATGCGTCCACCAAGCATGGGCGCCGACCCACGCGTTTGTGAAACTCAAAATGGCTAAAAGCAAGAAACTATACGAGCACATGGTCGTGGAACAGCAGGAAATAATGTCTTAAGTCCGGCCCCTTTTATGACGTCACCCAATGCCTAGCTGAAATCGTTCGCTACCTTAATTTACAAGACGACATGCTTAGCATAGGGACTAAGCTACGGCGACGAAGATAAAGGCAGTGATGTCCGTACAAAGTCAGAGATCATCTCAGCAGTACCTGTTACGTTATCGTTCCCAGTCTACTAACTGAACCCTCCGGCGCCGGAACAAGCGAAGCAGGCTTGTTACAAAAACTTACATTTAACAGTTAAAAAGTGGATTAAGCATTTGAATTTATGTGACCACGGTCGATTCTAACAGAGACAGTGTAATTTATAACTTTCGGGCAACATAAAATAAGCAATATCACGAGAAGATGACTGTGCGCGAAGACCGCGTGTCCGCCGTGGGGGGGAAATTTATCATTGTTAAATGTTAAGGGCATTATAAATTCTGCGTGTATGTGTGCGTGAGCAATGCTGGGCTGTTTTGTGTGATAATTGTGTTTTGTGTAATTAGCAATGGTACCTAAGGTAAGACGTAGTTCGTAAGTTCTATTATACAAGAGTTGCACAACATCTGAACCATGTACTAAAGAAATCTTCTTAAGTTCACCAAAGTAAAAGATTAAATAGTAATTCTCTTCAAAAATGAGTTGTGTCAGTAATTTGCTTAACCTGTAAACCATGTTTGTATCTAGCGTTCATGTGATCGAACCCTGAAGCCAGACAAGCGATCGTAACGGTAGGTACAAGATTAAATTGTTTTTTGTGTTAATAAGTGTTCCAAATAAGTAGACGATCACAAAATCTACTATTCATCATTTCGATAATCAATGCTAACTGACTAAGTATATCTACATTATTTACTTTACTTTTACTACTCTCGGCTTCATATAAATTTGCATTTGTATTTTTCTCTGCCATTTTCGACTAAGTTGTAAATTTTCTATCTTTAATTTACAACGTCACTGTTAACGGGCGCCAACTGAAGTATTTGTTGGTAATTAATAATTAAATTCGTCCCTGTTCAGACGTCAACTTGGCAGAGAAAAATATGTAAATACTATCAACAAAATCGTGTTTATCACGTTAAATATAACATTATTTTATTCTTTTGACAACATGAAACATATCATGAAAACATTTATTCCGCCTTGAGGCGTAATACAAATCACAAGCAACTATTTCATCAAAAATAGATTACGTATTTTTTTGCAAACTCAGCACTTCTTATTATATATATATATATATTCTTCACTCACCCAATCATACGTACTTTCATACTTTTATACTTTGTTGCGCTCAATTTATAAAATTTTGTAACATGCCAGAATTTAATTGTCAGATTTACTTTCCTTTCATGATGCGTAGAAGTTCGCCGTAGGACGTCTCCTTGTGCACACACTGTTTTTGATGTTTCCTCGTTCTCACTTTTTACATTTTCGGCTGAAACTGTCACTTCAATTTTTATTAGTCACTGCGTATTACATTATTGATATGTTGGTCAAAATGGTTTCATTTAAAATTTCACATTTTGTGATTTGCGGGCGCCCGCAATTTCGTTACGTAACTTTTGCTACTGCACAGCACAAAGGATGATGGTCGACTCACTTTCAGCGTTAAAATTTCCATTTGGTGACGTCTTTAAAACCAGTTCATTCCGTTCCCTGCCATACGTCTCGCCCTTAGTATTGGAAAGTTCCGTTGGGCTTAGTATCACCTTTTCAACTTGCCACTCACAGATTTCTGTCACCAAATTCTTTCAGTGTTAGTCACTGGCTACAAATAAACTTTCGTTATGCTTCATAACCATATATGGTTATGAAGCTCTCACTGGCTATCACTTTACCTTATGTGGGCCTCATCTTCCCATGTTAATTTATTTATAAAATTATTATGTAAATTTAGCCAAGTTACAAATTCCTTATCATGATTCACTTCCTTTTCATTGTGTTTATCTTTAATTTATGAATCAGTGCAATATCCGTCCTTTCCAAATGTCTTCTCTGGTTATTTATAAAACTGAATGTCATTGTAATAGAATATTTTTAATAGAAATGTATCGTTCAACAGTCGCAAGAACCCCTTTGGAGAAAACAGGCAGAAATCTATGTAGGTCTAGATACATAAAATAATCAAGTTCTCTAAAATCAATCAAGTGTAATTATGTTTACTTATGAATTTTGTTTTTCACTGTACCATACGACAATCAGTGAGACCGCTGTAACATTATATATTATGAATGCCAGAAAGACAGAGTCCCAAAATAGATACACAGACGTTATAGCCATCAACAATTTTAGTACGCGCAAGGTGGACAAGTAGGGCTTCTCCCTCTCCCACTTTCTCTGTTCCATTCCTAATCAATGCCATGCTGTATAGTTCACATACGGTGTTTGGCAAATAAATGATCACTTCCACACAGTTCCCTTGCATCATGTGACTTTCTCCTATAAATTTCCCAGGTGTGTCAATAAAGTGAAGAAACAGCATAACAAATGATTATCAGATGAAGTTGTGTGTTAGACGTTAGAAGAGAGAAGTACTGAACTGGGAAGAGGCCTTGATAAGGGTTGTAGCTCTACTAAAATTAATGAAAGATTAAATACATAAGTGTCTACAGAATAAAAACAACATTTACAGCTAAATGAAATGAACAAACTTTTAAACATAAAACTGCACAAACTATTATTAAGACATGATAAAATGTGCTTATTCATCTCTGCTATACTGTACGAGTAATTTGGACAAAATCTATAAGTAAGTCTCATGCTGTATTCCTTCACGTCCTTTTATGATCATAAAAGGTTATGGTCATATGATGATCAACGTATTTTATGATGATCATACCAAATTGGTGAGGGTCTCGAGTTGAGGTAACATCCTGCCTGGATATATATTTCATTCTTAGTACAGCTGGTTAGAATCATAGTGGGGTAAGTCAAGCCTTCTTAGTTTCATGCAATGTTTCTTACATCGCCTCATGGAAAAGACAAGTGTGAAAACAACCAAATACGTTTGTCATTCCAATCTATAACCTTCCCAAATCTCTCTATTGTTAAATATTGACTTAACAGCACTATCATTCTAAACAGCTGACGTGTTATTTACATAGAGGCATGATTTCCGGTAATGTATATAAATAAACTGTAACCTTTTAAAAATGTTACCTAAACTAAAGTAAAGAAAATCAACAGAGACTCACATTTTTAAAAGTGTATGGTGAAACTACGTTCCCTTCTAACATTTCCACATATTGGTTACAGTCTATCAGTATAATGTTGGCATCACCTGACGTCAACCTGCAACATGTGTTTTTAACAATACAGTGCTGTGTAAGTTTATTTATTATTACATCACTCATACTACTTCTTTACATCACATGCTACTTCACTCATTACATCGCACTTCTTATTGCTACTTATTCTTTTCAAAGAAATGTTTACACAGTAATGCTATAATAAAAAATATCAGATTTCATAATTAACTTCCAAAATGCAAAGAACACAATATCTTCCGAAATTTTCTGATTTATGGATATTCAATGTAAAACACATACATGGACACACAAAATATATTACAATATATATATATTGCAACAAAACACAGGATGATGATCTAGAATAAGTATATCAGAGCATGGATGACGGACATTAACATGTTTTAAATTGATTTATGCAGTTTGTTAATTAGCTACAAGTTTTGTATTTAGTGATGGATAAGGACTTGTGTTATACCAAATTCTTTGTAAATTTTTGCTCTATAATGTCATGTACTTTGTTTGTGAATATGTGCGCGCGTTTGCTTGTGGTGAACCTTCGTTGTTATATCTTCCGCGTGAGTTAACCGATCAGCATGAGACTTGGACAGTGAATTATTTATGAAAATAGCTACATTTTCTATATACTCTGTTCTCAGCTATTTTTTAAATGTGGTTTTTTAATAATTGAAAACTCAACTTTTCACGCTTATCAATTGAAGAGTAATAAAATTTCTAATAAAATCTGAGCACGCACTCGCAGAATTATACAAAGATTCGCATACAACGCGTCTATCTTTTGTCCAATCTACCATGTAGACAGTTGATTGACCAATCAGAAGCCCCTAATTTCAGTCAGATCTGTCGATGGTCATGTGTACTTCGAGGGAGTTCATCAGAAGCCATTGCATAGTGAATGTGTGTTCTTCGCCAAGAGTTTTTCTTGTTCGAACTGGTTTAATCTAGAGCATCTATAAGTCTTGGGACTCTTTTCGAATTGGTCGACTACAACCAAGCGGGTGAACTACCAATTATATTATATTAAGTGCTATTACGTGTTAGTGGAAGATTTCCGCTTAGGAAGATTTATCTACCGTGGTAAATCCTTATTAACGCGAAACACTTCAAGAATAGCCGGAAGGCATAAGTAATATACACCGCTTTTTAAGGATATCAGTCTTTATCGCTCTAAGTATCAATAATTAATAACAATCAATAATTAATAATAACCAATTCCGAGTGATAAAACTAACGATTCGGAAAGTGACAATTTGTGCGTAAAAGCAGTATCAGTGTTATCAGCAGTTCGGCGTACCTCAGCGCGGAGAGAGAGAGAGTGTGAGAGCGGAGAGCGGCGATCATTGTGGAGAGAGGAGCAAGCAGCGGAGCGAGTAACGTCACGCATAGTGTAAAGGAATTCTACGTTCAAGTAAAATTTACCAAAACTGAACTATATAAACTTTTTTATAATAAATAATATACATGACATTTTGTGTAATTTAAATATATCGTATAAACAATTACAGTAGGACCCTGTTTATCCGGGGTTTACTTAACCGGAACCCGGGTTAACCGCAACGATTTTCCCGGGTTAACCGCAACGATTTTCGTGTAAAAAAAATAAAAAACATCGTCTAAATCAGTTAATAGTACGAGAAAAGCCGCACAGTCTAGGGTCTTGGAGCAGCGGGTGGAAGGGCCGACCGGACTGGAGGCATTGTTACTAGGGTCAGTGACACGCCGTGCCACTTTCACCATTCATTGTCTGCCAGCCTGTCTGTCTACCCCTCGCCAGGCAGTGTCTTTACAGCTTTAGTTTGATGCGTTTCGCGGCAGTGTTGTTTTGAGTTTTGCAAATTAATTTTTATTTAGTGTCTTATTAGCGATTTATTGTTAGTGTTTTCATGTTAGGCCTACTGTAGATAGAGTGTTTTAAAGTGTAAATTAGTGTGTAAATAAACATTTTTAGTGTCTTTCACTGACAATTTCAAAAAGCGTATAAGCTGTCGTTGTGTGTACAGTAATTTTTAGTCTGCAATGTCTGGGAAAAGGAAACGGAATGTTGTTGAAATAAAGGACAAGCTAGAAGCTATACGACAAGTGGAGAGTGGTGCATTATTACGGTGTGTTGCAGCAAACTTTAATGTGGGAGTTTCAACAGTTGGGGATTGGATAAAAAACAAAGACAACTTTTGAAACATTCTTCAAAAATTCCCAACCATAAAACAATGAAAACTTCTGACTTTGAAAAGGTGAATGAAGCATTATTCTTGTGGTTTACGCAGCAGAGAGTAAAGGGCGTGCCTATTTCTGGCCCTGTACTCCAGGAAAAAGCCAGAATGCTAGCTGGAATGCTAGGAGAAGAAGGTGAAAACTTTTTGGCAAGCAAAGGATGGCTTGACAGGTTTAAAAATCGTTATGGTATTCGTCAGCTTAGTTTATGTGGGGAAAAAATGTCTGCTGACCAGGACACTGTCGACGTCTTTAAAACGGAATTCGAAGAGATGGTAGAAGGGTACACAATGGATCAGTTATTTAATGCCGACGAAACCGGGTTAAATTTTAAGATGCTACCAAAAAAGTCTTTGGCTTGTGTTAGTGAGATTTCAGCACCAGGACACAAAATGCAAAAGGAAAGAATTAGTCCTTACAGCAGCGAACGCATGCTCGTTCGTTTAGGCTCCCACTAATGTGTATCGGGAAGTCTCATAAGCCAAGAGCTTTAAAAAACATCGCACCTAACGCCCTACTAGTTTACTACACAGCACAAAAGAATGCATGAATGTCATCAGAACTTTTTGAATTGTGGTTTCATAAACAGTTTGTTCCAAAGGTCAAGAAATTTTTAAAAGACAATGATTTACCTATGAAAGCCATTTTGTTTGTCGAAAATGCACCTACTCACCCTGGAACTTTGAAAGATGGTGAAATAAAAGTCGAATTATTGCCACCAAATGTCACAAGTTTAGTTCAACCTATGGACCAGGGAGTGATTGAAACATTTAAACGTCACTATCGAGGTGTTTTGCTACGACATATTTTGCATGAAAGTGCGAATAACAACTTGACACTAACGGAAGCTTTGAAACTAGTGACACTGAAGGACGTCGTGTATTGGTTGTGCACAATCTTGGGAAAAAGTAAAATCAACAACTTTGAGAAAAGCTTGGAATAAAATTACAGATGGAATAACATCCATAGACGACTATGAAGAGGAAGATTTTGAAAACCTGTCAGCCTTAATAAAAAAAAGTGCCAGGTTGTGAGGATATTGAAGAAGAAGAAGCATTACAATGGGTACAAGCAGACGACATTGAGCGTGAGCTGACCGAAGAAGAGATCGTCGAAATGATCCAGGAGCCAGAGCCTCATGAAGCAGATGACACCGACAACGAACCTTCTGTCAGCCTAGTCAAAGCAGACGACGCATTCAAAGCATTTGAGGTAAGACATTGTTACCCAATTGTTACCCGATTGATTTGAATTGGCCCAATTCATCTTAATGTTTAATGTAAAAGGCAGCAGTTACAGAGCACATGTTGTTTCAGGTTGCTCTTCAATTTGTGGAACAGTCACTTGATGCAACACCTGATGACGTGCTGCTAATAAAATGGTGGAGGGACAAAGCTGCTCGAAAACGATGTAACGAAAAAACACAAAGAAAAATTCAGGACTTTTTCAAGAAATAAGTTGAAAAAAAATGTCTGAATTGTTGCACTGTACTGTATATAAATTTAATACTGTACTGTATTTAGTTAGTAAACGACAATTTTTATGAATGTAAATACTGTATAGGCTATTGATTTGTGGTAGTTACCGACACTGTCTTTCATGCATCAGTGTGTGCATTAGTTAGCACACCTGCCTAATTTTGAGAGCCCTCGACATTTTTTGTTTCCTAGTCAACTGTTTTCAAAACTGTCGAGTACGTGGTTATCGTGATTGTTTAGTGTTCTTAACTGCATATGGGTGCTTCACTGTGCTAAAAACAGCTTGACAAGTCCGTATATCCTGTCGATGAGAACACTTGACAATCTTTCTACAGTGTATGTGAATTGTCGTTTCACAATGACAAACGTCCAAGACTATTACAAATTTCACTCTCGCACTCGTGTTTACTGATTTAATGCCCAATAATATCGATTTGTTGGATGGCTAGAATTCGACCCGTTACAAGTGGGCGTGTTTCATGTTTTTGTGGTTGTAAGTGCGGCCGGTCGTAAGTCGCATAGGTCGTAGTTTCATTATTAAGAACATTTATTTCTTTGTACTGTAGTTTAATTCTACCCCGAATCCAATGTATATAAGGTAGCATTGGTTAACCGGAAAAATTGATTATCCGGAACACCGCCGCCCCCTTTATTCCGGATAAACGAGGTTCTACTGTATTTACTTTGCTATAAATAAATAATTTTTCTACACCTCCAATATAGACTTGTGCATAATTTATACACACATAACTATCCTATGCGAAAATATTTATTTGTATCATTGCAATATATGTATAGCTTATCAAACTGTAATTACTTCTGCAAGTACAGTGTACTATTTTTTTCATTTTAATTAACCTGATGCATGTTTCACAGACTGCATCTGTATGTTCAGAGGTTTCTAAATGAATTAACAAATAATTTATTTGATTCTATTTATAAATACAAATGAATCAAATCGATTATTTGCTCATTCACTTAGAAACCTCTGAAGATACAGATATAATCTGTGAAAAGTGTCTCAGTTTATTCATCATCATCAGTAACTCCACAGCCCACCGTAGGCATCAGCTCCCCTCAGGATTTTCCTCCAGACTTTACTATCCGTAGCCAATGTCAACCAATTTTTCACTCCAAGCACTTTTGCATTGTCTAGGATTACATCAATCCATCTCAACCTCCGATAGGCCAATAAACAGACACATGAATGACATCAATAATTTTATTATACACAAAAGTTTCATATATATGTAAGACAGTAGCCATTGACTTTCTGTTGGTCAAAGTCTGCCTAAACTTTTTTGGTTTGCTAGGCAAGTGTGTGTGTCCATCCACTGTTTTGATTGTTCCTTTGTTTCCGGATTAACAAAATGAATTCATGTCTCATCTCCTGTCACTATACTGTCTAAAACACTTTGACCCTCTTTGTCATAATGCTCCAAGAACGATAACGATACACCCATTCTTCAACTCTTGTGGACATCTGTGAGTTGTTTGGGAACCCACCGAGCACAGAGTTTCCTATACCCAAACTTCTGAGTACGAATATCATAAAGAGCAGACCTAGAAATTTCAGGAAAATCAGCAGAAAGTTCAGTAATTGTGAAACGATGGCGCTCTCGAACCATCCTGTCTACCCTTTCAACATCATCAGTAGCCATGGACTTTCTTCCTTGCCCTCCTTTATCATGTAATAGAACATTTTTGGGTGTTATTTAATTAGTAGTGTGCTTACTTTTTGTGTACTTAAATAGTAGCAGGTTGTTTAATACTTTTTCTCAATACTTACGACTTCGACCGTATTCTCGCCGTTCAATTTAAATTTTCCGCCTCGCCGTCTGATTGGTCCCCACTGTTTGGCCGAGTCGACTTTATCAACTATTGTATTTTTATTGTTTGTTTATCCCAAACTCTTATATTACCTTTTAAATGAATCAAACATACAGCGGTTGATGGGTACAAAGGTTTATTTAACTCTTTTTTATATAATTAGGTCAATTACAGTTCGTAAATAATATATATCATTTAGCTTTGCGCCGGCAGGTTTACGGGTTATACAGCTGGCGGTCCGCTCATTTGGTTTGTGTGTGTAGATAGACGCTGCGTAATGGCGTATGGTTCTTCGTTGTTTATTTTATAATATTATCTCAGGGGAAAGTTCTTTGGACTACAGAATGTTTGTTAGTTTACAGACTAATAAATGCACATAATTTTATAATATACCTTACGACTAATACAGTACATAATCTGTGATATCTTTAAATATGAAAAGTAAGTTATTGCAAATGAGAATTCAGTGTTCGCTAGGTTAATTTTTGTTAGCAAGTTACGTGTTTAAAACAGTTTAATATTAAATCATAATCCAGAGATAGTTTTGGTTTATCAAAGGTGATTGTTTAATAAAGTTCAGTTCGAAAATTTATTTAAGTGACTGGTGAAGTGAAAATAAAATTGTTCATTTACTGTTGGTTATTGAAAGTTTGATTTTTCATGAAGTATTTACATTATACTTAACACTTCCTTAATGCAGCTTCTCTTCGGCGATCCTCTTCTTCTGGAATACGTCTAATGGTCCCTTCTTGTATGTTTGTTTGAGATCCAGGTTCAAATAATCGAAATTCAAGGTTCCGCTTCCATCAGACTCGTAGATTCCTTTGTTTCCTCAAGTTGGGTTGGGTATCTTCTGTTCTTCCTCCAGTATTTGGTCATCTATTAATTTTGTTTGCTTCCTTCAAGTTTTTGTTATGTTATTTTTTATATAATTGTTTTAATAATGTGTTATCTCCTTAATGGTTAATTTGTTTGCTTCTTGTCACTTCTTCATCCCAATTTGGTAAAACTTAATTTATTTATGACTTATTTGTCTTCAAGGGCTATATACGTCCACCCTCTATGCTAGTCAATAATGGAATAATTAGATTTCAACGGTCAAAACATGTAACAAGCTTTAGTTGTCATGGCAACTCTTCAAGATATACTAGTTCTCATTGGCCAATATCTTATAACATTGTTATATTCTAACGTTTTATTTCTGTTAAAATTTATAAAAATCCTTTAAATTATAATTACTTTCTTATGCTAGCCGTAATATTAATTACACTAACACCATTGTTTTGCTTTTTTGCTAAAGATTATTTTGATATCAGTCGTAGTTACTTTTGGTCCATTAATAACATATTTCTTATTTTTCCTATTGATATTTCTTTATGTAATTATCTTTAAACTGAACATTATTTATACATTTTTATACCTGATATTTTTACTTAAATACCTAAACATATTATATACTTTAATTGACCTTTGGTTATTGTTTTCTCTTTAAACTTACAAAATTCCTTCCTTCATGCTAGGCCTAATGCCTAGGTTTCACAATACTTCTATTCAACATTCTTTACAATCTTTTTATATTCGTTAATTCTATTTATTTGTTTATTGAACATTGTATAAAGAAACAAACTAGCTTAGTAAAACCATTTGTGCCTTTAACATCACACATTTTATATAATTAACATATTTTTCTTTCCAGGTCCATGCCGGAAACTAATCTTCTACTTATTATTGCTTCCTAATTTCAACATTACTTGTCTTTTAAACTTACTAATACTATGGTTCCTTTAACAACAAAACTCTTATAGTCATAATTTTTGTAACGTGTCAAAATTTGGGTCATTTCATTTCCTACCGTATGGGGTACTCGTATTTTATTTATTTCATTTTGGGTGGGATTTCATCAATATTGTGAAAGTTTTATTTCCCGGCGAACGTTATTTCCAATACAACAGAACACGTGTTGGAACAGTGTTGAAACAAAGCAGAGACGCAGTTTGTGTTGAGTAACTCCCTGAGGAATGCGCCACCTTAAAAATTCTAAGAACTCTGTATATGTGTGGCGACGCCCGTACGTAACATAGCCGGGCGGGGCGCTGTTAGTGACGCCGTTAAAACTACAACGTCGAGGTGAAACATGGCGCTGGAGCGAACGATTTGCAAAACCAACCAGCCAGCTACAGGAAATGCATTTAAGCCACGCCTACTACTAGTGACATCAGTATAGCAGAGGCGAATATCGGGTACACATGTGGCGAATATAATGGCTATGTGCCATGCATAAAACTCATAAGTCATGGCAAATCAACATTGTACGACGACTAAAACCTGTTGGCAGTGGATACGCATTTCCTACCGCTCAAGGAAGCAGACTGCCCAGTTAAGCTATACGTGTTGGCCAACACGGAGCCAAGTAGGCTCTCTACAAAATTTTTTTTATTTTCAGTTAAATAAATGATAGCACCACAAAGATCTTTTTGACCGCGGTTAGGTGAAAGTGCGAAAACCAACCAGAGATTTTTTTTCGGACAATAAAAAAGAAATATACCCGAACAATGAGTGTGCGCGGAGACCGCGTGGCCGGCGAGGGGGGAATTTTATTATTATAAAATGTTAAGGGATAACTAAATTTTGTGTGTGTTTGAGTGAGTGTATAAAATATGCAGGCTGGGCAGTTTTGAGTGTGTGTGTATAAAAAATTAAGGTAAGCGATAGTATAAGTTAGATTAAGTACGATTATCGTACGCTGATTATGTAACCAAGCAATAGGTTGCCACAAAATTACATCAGATGCAGTAAAGTATATAAAGAAATTGTAAATGAGTCAAAATTAAAGTAAAAGATAATTCTCTTCATAAAAAATGAGTCAAGGTACTTATTTCGGTAACCTGTAGATCACGCTAACATTTTATGTTCGTACGAGAATCCTGGCCCGGATAGAAATTGTACAGGTAGGTCAATTTAATTTATGTATTTTTATATATTTAATGAGTTTTATTAACATCTCAATGGCGCAGCCGACAGGGACAGTTTTTATGAGTAAATAAAAATTAAGTAAAAACCGTACCTACAAATAGAATGTTGGCGTGATGTGGAGGTTAAGTAGAAGTGAGAACCAATGATATGTAAATGATGTTAAGAGGTAGTTAAGCGATACTTAAATTATATAATACTGAATAATACAGAAATGTTTAAAATTGAAATTTGATATAGAACAAAAATCTCATAAATAAGAAAAATGGAATACAGAGATAAAGTTAGTGTGAGTGATGTATCTATCACGGGGGAGGGAGAAATTAATTCAGACCCTAAGGTGGTCAAAGAAAGCGTTTCCAATGAATCAAATAATATAAATGATTCAGGATTGGAGACAACTCCAAACCTGATAAATGAGAATAATCTGACACAATCGGTAATAATGAGTGGAGCACAAGCAGAATCTACTCCCGTAACAAGTAAAGCGAAAGAGTTGTCATTGGACGATCTATTTAATTACATGAGAACCATGTCTAGTGATATTAACGTAAAATTCGATGCAATTGACAAAAAATTTGACGTTCAGAATAGCAATCTTAATATAAAACTCGAACAACAGAATAGTCAGTTGCAGCAGAATATAAATGTAAAATTTGATGAGTTAATAAATGATATACAAGAAAAGAATAAATGTCTTGAAAATGCCAATGAAATGATAAGAAATAATTTGAATAAAGTAGAACAGAGTAAGAGTAATACAAACGAAAGTTGTAATGACAGTGTTGTATTAGATAAAGAATTAATAAATATTAATGATGTTGTTGAAAATAATGAGAATAATAATGTAATTGAAAATGTCATATCAGAGAGTACTGATGAGTTTGTGGAATGTGATTATGAGATGTTAAGGTGTGTTAGTGAGTTAGAGAGAGAGTGGAAAGAGATTTATATTATGGGTATGAAACAGAGGGTAAATTGTTTACGAGGTAGAATGGGGGGTGAAGGAAGACCTTCACGTATATATTGTGTAGACAAGTGTGCTACAAATAATTGTTTTTTGAAGTTTTTTGTTTTTCCTGGAGAAGTCAGGAAAGGTTTAATTGAATTTGTACCCTCTGTCTGTAATAATGATGTTGAAAGTATGATTTGGTATTGTGATGAGAGAGAGTTAAACAGAGAAGTGTATGTGGAGAAAGTAACAGAATTATATAACTTAAATAGAACTTATGGTGAATGGAAGGAAAGTTTAAAAGTATATTTGAATAACAATGATTTGATAAAAGTAATTAACCCGATAGTGAATGAATTTAATGACGGAGACTTGACAAAAATACCTAACGTAGACTGGTTTACTGAGTATTTTGGTAAGCTGAATGAATTTAGTTCTTGTGGTTACAACACACAAAACAGTCATTTGTGTGGTGATAAAATGGAACGGTGTTACACAAAACCAAGGTTAATTTGGGACGATGGAGGATAAACTATTAAAGCAATAAAAGACAGTGTAAACATTATGTTTTATGGTTTTTGACCTGGCAAATTTGGACAATGAAGTGTGGAAAAAACTGAACAGTTAATAACAAGAGTTTGTAAATAAAAGGTAGTGAATTTATGTGTGTGCATGGTGGAATGTTGAGTAAACAAGTATGGGTAAGTGTGGTAATAATAATAATAATATTTTGAAATTTAAATAAATAATAAAATTAATTTTGAAAACAGTAATTGACTAATAATAGTTATGATGGTAATGAAATTTGTGTTGTTAATAATTAAATTAATTAAACCACTTTGATATGCTTAAATATTTTGATTGCTCATTTAAATGTTAATTAATTAAACTTTTTAATGAATTTAATTTATTTTACGAGATGGAAATTTGGTAATGAATGATAAATTATTTAATGTAAACTAATAATTTTTGTGAAATGTTTCAGAGGTGAGGTGGAAGTATTAGTATGGTGAATATATATATTTTGTGATGTGATTTGCAATCATGTAAAAATGGATTGTAAGTATAGAACTTTTACAATATGAATCATGTATAACAAAAAATGTTTACAGGTAACTAAGACTTTAAGTCAATAGTGAGATTATTTGAAATAGTTGTGTTCAATAAAAATGATAATTAAAATTTTAATAATAAATGAAAAAGGATATATACTAATTATTAATAATAAATTTTGAAAATTTTAAGAAAGTCAAATGGTAAAAGGTTATGAATGAGTTAAATGATTATTGATGAAAATATTATATGATAATGTATATAAAATTTTTTAATAAGTTAGTTAGTTATTAAGTTGCTATTGCGGGGGTGGCCTGTGCTCCCGTAGATAGCGAAATGGGTTGGGGGTAACAGAGAGTGTTACCTCCATCGGAGGCCAAAATGGCGAACATGTGCGACACACCTTTTTCGTGTAAATCAAAATTTACACACTGATAGACGACCGTGTCGCACATAATAAGACGATGTATAACAGGCAGTGAAATGAAGTTCGATTTCCCCGACTTTTCGGGCGATTACTGCCTTACCAGCACTAATCGTGGGTTTGGCTAGCGGCCAGCTATGGTCATATCAAGTCCCTTGACCATAGCTGACGTGAAATTGGTATATAGTAGAAATTCAATGGGGGGCGAACATTAGGGGAAATCTCCCGGCACTATGGAACAGCGGCTGCCACTCTGCCCGCTTGGGGGCAGCAAAGCCAGGTGGTAGACCCGCATTAAGGGCATGTAATTATAGACCAGAATATGTTGATATTCGATCATGTTCAAATGTAACAGCGGAAGCAAAGACACGGAGAGGTAAAACTACTCCAAAATATGCCGTCTTTGTCGAAGCGAAAGGGCGATATAGTCCTCCATAACTTGAAATAGTGTGTGTGGCTGGTAGGTGACTCAAAAGAGTCACAAATTAAAATTTTACAAAAAAAAAAAAAAAAAATTTTGCCAATTCAAATTTGATCAAATAAAAATGCTTGCGCTCTGTTCAAATAACTAGATGCTCATATTTTCAATACAAGTTGTTCATACTATAATTTTAAGTGTATTATTTTATTGTTGTAAGTTAGATATAGGTATTGATAGAAATATGTGTCTTCATTATGTGTGTATATTGTAAACTGAGCCAATAATTAAACTGTCTGGCAGGCGGTCAACACAAAGTATCAGAATCAGAGAGAGGGAAAACAATGAGGTGAGAAGTAATGATAAATAAATATATATATATATATTTCATGTAATTTGTTCAATTTTGAAATGTGTTTTCATTATGTTAGGATATCAGCTGATCAGCAATAAAATGGCACTAATATTGTTATATAAATGTTCCAAGTAATTAATGTTCAATGTAGTGTTAATGTATTACAGATATTTTAAAGTAATGATAAAAATAACTGGATAAAATGAGAAGTAAAGTAATAATTTGTGAAATCTAACAAGAGATAGTTTTGGGTGATGAATATTTTATGGGACATGTAGATCTGTCCAAGTTGAAGTCAAAGTTAAAGAAATAGTAGAGATGAAGATAATGTATTGTTGTTTTTGAGTTAATATAGGTTATAGAGTTTTGAGAAGTATTGATGTTGACACAGTAGTAATGGAGAATAATTGTAGAGTTTTGAGTGATATATTGTTGTTTATAATTGATGTTGTTATTTTGTTGTAATTGTAGTAAGGTAATGAGATTGAGATTTTGGGGATGGCAATTTTGTAGTAGGGGGTAGTGTAATGTGGAAGTCCGCAACATAATGATAAGTTGGGACGGGATAGGTATCGATTTTAGTGAGGAGGGGCCGCCTTAGGTAGAATCCAGGGGCCAAATAAGGGAAATTGAGTTTTTTTTTGGGGGGGAACACATATCCTATGTACAAAGGGTTAGAGAGTATTTTTTTTATATTGAGAGAAGGCGGCGTTTTGAGTTTAATGATAAGTTGGGGTTAGAGAGAGTTTTGATAGCTATTTTGATAGGGATGGGTGTCATGGGAGTTGAAGGTGTTAGTTGTTAGAGTCAGAGTGAGAAAGATTATATGTGTATACAGTTCAAGTAGTAAATTAAATGAGAATAGATCATTTAAATCACCCACAGTAATAGGGAATGAGATTGTAAAATGAAGAAAGTTGTAGTTGAATATATAAAATTTTTATTTTAAACCAGTGACAAAATTTTGAGAGATTTTGATAATGTAAGTATATAAGGTGTTTATTTTGAATAATTTAAATGGCAATTGGCTTACTGTTTATATTAATATTTTGTTAATTTTAAATATTTTATTTTATCACGTTTTGTGTTTCAAGTTAGATTGTTACAGATGTTGAACGTATTTTCAGAAAGTATACATAACATATGTAGGTCAAGGGTCTGGGACTTGACCTAGTTTCAATCAGCTGATGAGGTCATACACATACTAAGCTTGGATAGTAGGAAGTCAATTTAATTTGTTTGTTTAATCAATTCAAACCAATTTTCAAATAATGTCTAAATATAAAGGAAACATTGTAATAAATTTAAATTTTTTTTTGAATTTTAAAAATTTTTGGAAGATATTTTTTTGGAAATTTTAATTTTGGAAAAAAAAAATCTTGATTTTTCGCCTGCCAATTAATGAATATTTTTGAGTAATGATTATTTTATTATGTGTGTATTAACCATGTTTATTTTATTGATTTATTTTGTATTGCATTGTATTGTTAGACTCTAAGTATTCACATGTTAGGGTAAGGATATGTTTAACTATAAGAAATGTTTAAATTCACTTATTTCAAGTAAAAAACAGAAAACAAGGAAGAGAATTTTTTTGATAAAATATTTTATTTTGAATTTTTAATCTTTTTGATGATATAGTAAATTTTAGGAAACTTTTTCAATGTATAATATGTAATGTGAGTGTGTGTGAGCCCAGTATCTGCTAAAGGCAGCCCAGCTTGCATAAAAGGGGAAACATATCGGTGGAGGATCTGGCATAATCTGAGCCAGGGATTGAGGATTTTGGGGGGTAGCATGTTAGAAGGTGAGGTGTGCTGTGGTACTTGTCTGGTCGATTTCTCGGTGTTGGGATCTCTTACGGAGAAGTCCAGTGATCTCGTTCAGATGAGTCCATAGTCGCCAAGCCAGGGGCGTCGTGTACCCATGAGGAGTAAGAACGAGGGGGTTGTTGGCACCAGTTCCTCACCGGTCCTCTTCGGGGTTTATCTATGAGATTTCTTCTCTTTTGAACAGCAGAATTGAGGGGGTATTGTAACATGTCAAAATTTGGGTCATTTTATTTCCTACCGTATGGGGTATTCGTATTTTATTTATTTCATTTTGGGTGGGATTTTATCAATATTGTGAAAGTTTTATTTCCCGGCGAACGTTATTTCCAATACAACAGAACACGTGTAGGAACAGTGTTGGAACAAAGCAGAGACGCAGTTTGTGTTGAGTAACTCCCTGAGGAATGCGCCACCTTAAAAATTCTAAGAACTCTGTATATGTGTGGCGACGCCCGTACGTAACATAGCCGGGCGGGGCGCTGTTAGTGACGCCGTTAAAACTACAACGTCGAGGTGAAACATGGCGCTGGAGCGAACGATTTGCAAAACCAACCAGCCAGCTACAGGAAATGCATTTAAGCCACGCCTACTACTAGTGACATCAGTATAGCAGAGGCGAATATCGGGTACACATGTGGCGAATATAATGGCTATGTGCCATGCATAAAACTCATAAGTCATGGCAAATCAACATTGTATGACGACTAAAACCTGTTGGCAGTGGATACGCATTTCCTACCGCTCAAGGAAGCAGACTGCCCAGTTAAGCTATACATGTTGGCCAACACGGAGCCAAGTAGGCTCTCTACAAATTTTTTTTTATTTTCAGTTAATTAAATGATAGCACCACAAAGATCTTTTTGACCGCGGTTAGGTGAAAGTGCGAAAACCAACCAGAGATTTTTTTTCGGACAATAAAAAAGAAATATAACCGAACAATGAGTGTGCGCGGAGAGACCGCGTGGCCGGCGAGGGGGGAATTTTATTATTATAAAATGTTAAGGGATAACTAAATTTTGTGTGTGTTTGAGTGAGTGTATAAAATATGCAGGCTGGGCAGTTTTGAGTGTGTGTGTGTATAAAAAATTAAGGTAAGCGATAGTATAAGTTAGATTAAGTACGATTATCGTACGCTGATTATGTAACCAAGCAATAGGTTGCCACAAAATTACATCAGATGCAGTAAAGTATATAAAGAAATTGTGAATGAGTCAAAATTAAAGTAAAAGATAATTCTCTTCATAAAAAATGAGTCAAGGTACTTATTTCGGTAACCTGTAGATCACGCTAACATTTTATGTTCGTACGAGAATCCTGGCCCGGATAGAAATTGTACAGGTAGGTCAATTTAATTTATGTATTTTTATATATTTAATGAGTTTTATTAACATCTCATTTTTAACATTACTAATCATTATTATCAACATATATGAACTCCCTTAATAAAATCTAGTGTCTAATTCTCACTGTTTCCATTCTAGTATATTACTTTTATCTCGTTTTTCAAAACGTTTATTATATATATTTTAGTTAAAATTCCTTGTTTTAATAATACAATAAGTCTTACTGGCTAAACTACTACTCTAACATGGTTTGCTATATATTTTATATAGTCTTATATAAATAGTATTTTACAATGTGGACACTTACACTGCACTTTTTCCCTTCACCATGGGGTTTATTTCCCTAATATCACTATCACTTTTTTTATTCTATGTTCTTTACATAGTTAGTGGTTATTAGTTTCTACTTAGGTAGTTCTATACTTCACCTTACATTTCATACATTGTTTATTTATTTAGTATATCATCACTGGGTTGTTATTGGTCATTAACATTTGCTTTATTATCATTTATCATTTGTCACTTCTGTATTAATTATTACATTTGCTAAGCTTGATTATATTTTACTTGCTTTTGCCTATTTTATTATTTAATAAGGTATTTTTATTCCTATCTTCCTATCTTAGATTTATACATGTATTTTTCTTTTCTTTTCTTTTAACTCATATAATATATTTATTTTATATTTATATTTTTTTTATATAGTTTATATCTCAATTATGCCCTATCTGATTTAGTGCATTTATTTTACATTTTATTATAGCTATATTTTGGTAGTTATATTTTACGTTGTATCATGGTTTTCTTGTTCCTTCACCTTACCCAATCTATTGGGTTAAGTCGTAGTCAGTGTCTTAGTCAATTTTTTATTGAGTAGGGTTGGGCTATCAATCTTCAGGTTATAAGTTTATATTTTTTCTTCTACTTTCAGCTTTTTCTTCTATAAATTATTAGTGATATTTGGTGCTATCTTATGTCATGTTACAATCATGAATATAAATTCGCCCTTCTTTAAATTTTCGACACCATTCCCAAACTGAACCATCACTCATCACATTTTCTCCATACACATTATACAACCTTCGATGAATTTTGGCAGCACTATGACCTTCAGCTTAAAGAAATCTAATAACAGACCGAATCTCACACTTGGAGGCAATTTCAATTGTAGTTGCCATAATTAAACTGTCATCACCATAGTAATAGACAAAATAACTATAAAACCAGTGGTTATAGGTTAGAACAAAGCCTCAAAAACATTAATCAACAATCAGATTGTTGCTATGACAACAGAACCAGGTTTCCCAACTCACCGGAGGTTGAAAAAAAATAGCTCTCATATTTTTAAGTTCTTTTATTACATTTTTAACTTCCTCCATTGTTGGGACTTCATTATGTTGATTATAAGAACTAACCAAGTGAATAAACTTTTATATTTTTACTTTTTAATTTCTACAAGGAAACAATGCCACTATTTTTATATTAAGAGGATCAAAACTTTTAGAGTACTTTCAGCTCAACAAAGTAGACACATATCACAACCCAGCTTTCAGGTATAGTATTGTTACAACGGTCTACTTGATCGTCGTAGGTACAGTGGAAACAAAATAAGTACAAGACACCAATTAAGTCACTATCACCAGCTTTAATTTTTACAGTTAAATAGTTCGTAATTAACAACACAGTCTCCTACAAAAAATCAAATAAAAATTGTTCACACGCAATAAACAATGTCTACTAACAGAGTCTTGCACAATTATAAAACACATAACACAATAATTCTTCACTTTGACAAGCACTCAATCCATACTAGCGGAAGTCGCTCACGTAACTAACTGACAACCCGGCAGCTATGGCTTTATATACGCTGTGCTGAGGCTAATATGCCGGGATTAATATTGTTTTGATTTCTTCCACAGGTGTCGCTTCTTTTTCTTCCATGTCTAAATCGATTTCTTCTCCTTCTGTGCGCTTACGTGAAGTTGCTCTCCGTCTCATTTTGTTTGTTTTTTTCCGCAATCGCCGCTAGAATATTATGTTTTCTTTAATTCTAGCCTCACTAGTTGGTCGCCAATTTATAACACACCATAGTCGTATCCGTTAAAGTCCCAAGTTGCTGGTGTCAATTTATTATCTTACTGATGTTGTATAATTTTATTTCCCGTTTTAGGCGCCAAATTGTTTTATTTTAAAAAACAATTAACATTATTCTACTTATTTATTTATCCTTCTCCCTTATATTAGTTTAGTTCAACTCACCTTTGTCTTGTAGTTTAATTTGAATTTCGTTCCTAAAAAATAGGGGTTACCAACCTCTATTTTCTGATAAAAATTTTCACCTTGGCTATATAAAAGAATAAAATGTCATTAACATTACAATAAATCAAATATACGATTGAAAATAGTCAATACTGTATTATTTTTGTAGTGTTTTTATTTCTTTCTTTTCTAAACAAATGAAATATTTTTATAATATAATGTTTGCTCCAGCTCTTGTTTTTTACTTGCTCAGCGGTTGGCAATAGTGACTAGGGTCATGATAACTAAAATACTATGTTTTATTTTAGTTATTTTAAATTTGTTTGGTTCTTGTGATTACGGAAAAATTAACAAAAGATCTTTAGAAAGTACAAAACTTCACATAAAACATAATTAAATAATATACAGTTTCTTAATAAATTAATTCTTAGGTTATATGATATGTGTTGGGTCACAGTTGGTGAATGTAGGTTAACAGTTCGTTTTAAGAGAAGATTACTATGTCCAATAATTTGATCACCATAAATTAGTAAGTGAATAATGACAAACTGATTGTCACTAGTTTATTCATTAATTGAGTGTTTTAATAAAGTTTATTAGTGAGTGAAAAAGTGTCAATGTGTAGACTAGTCTTTTTCTTATTTAGTTTTTAATTCAATTTTATACTTAGCACATTCCTTCACATCTGAGGTTTCACTCCATGTTCATTTTCTTTTATAATTTGTAAGATATATTTATTCTTTCAATTTAAAGTGATTTGGTTTTAAATATTTCTTCTTGTCATACTATTACAATACATAATATCATTTTAGTTCATTACTATCTCATTTCTATTATTATTTATTTCTTTTGTATAATTATATTGAGCTACATGGATTTAATCTTCTCTTCTCTGAATCCAATAATAGACTAACGAATTTTTCTGTTAATGTTTGATCGTCAAGGCACCAAGGCTATTCCTCCCATTGGTTGAAAAATTGTTTACATTAAACGTTGCTACTGATTTTTCTACAAAATTAACAAATATTTTTAAATTAGTATAATCTTCTTATACTACTATTAATTCTCAAGATAATAACACTATTGCATTGTATTTCTTTCATAAATTAGTTTGAAACCAAACATGAATAGTTTCTATTTCTTTTATAAATTTGCTAACTGCTATAATTTTTTATTGTTTGACTAAGCTTTTCGTCATTACTGACATCTTCAGGTCTTAAACAACCTGAAGATGTCAGTAATGACGAAAAGCTTAGTCAAACAATAAAAAATTATAGCAGTTAGCAAATTTATAAAAGAAATAGTAAGGATGGCTGCTAATTTAAACAATACGAAGAATGAATAGTTTCTGTTCAGTATTTACCAAGTTACTATTTTAACAATTTTGTTTTTATTATTAATTAATTTCTAATTAATTCCTTTGGTATACATTATGTGTCTCTAAAGTTATATCATTAAACCTAATAGTATTACCTACATTTTGCCCTTAATTACTACTGTTATAATAACAAATTTTACAAATTTATGTTTTTTACCATAGGCTTCTTACGCCTAATCCAGCTGTTGTTCTTTAGACATTTATTATAACAGATTCCTTTCGTTTTATGAAACTGAACTATTTTAAACATAAATACAATAAACTAACATATAACATTTGATTATTCATAATCATTTTTTAAAACATAATACAATTATTTTTAACATGCTATGCAAATGCCAGTCTTTAATACATGACATACATTCCTACTCCCATTAATTATCATTCATTAAACATGCTTTTTTACCCTTATATACTCTTTTTAAAACAAACAAATAACCATAACTATTACTTAAATATTATTTCTTATTTTAAAACATAAACATTAATTCTACCTATTTCACTTGTATAGGCTTATTATGCTTTAGTTTTTTGACCATATACATTTATCATTTTTTCATATTATTCACTTTACACTTTATTCCTACTACTGATTTTCAGTTAGTATAACTTTCTTGGTTCTTTTTATACACTTTTTTCTTCCCTTTATTCACTTTGATCTAATCACACAACTCACCTTATCATTAAAAATTGTATATTTATTATATAATAGTTCTCTTCCATTTATATTTTAATAACAATATTCCTTATCATTACTCAATCTACATTTATGTAGTGATAGTTTTATATGGAACTACTTATACTTTTATCTATAGCTTTGTACTTCCATCATTACATCTACTATTTTATTATTATTGGAAAAGGGGTTGTGTTAACGTCAGAATGTTATTCATTTTTATCCTTCACTCTGCCAATCAATTGGGTTTTGTCATCGTCTTAGTCCTTGTCTAGTTTCTATGTCAGTATTGTGCTACATTGTAATACTCCTATTCAGGCCTGTATTTTGGATGTATAACGCCCCTGTGCAGTCATTAATTTTACGCCCCCTATTCCCTGAGCTAAACTTCAGTGTCGCTATCCGTTTACAGACTATGGACAATAAATTGTTTAATTACTTACTTCAATTTTAAACTGTATTATAGACAGTATTTAAACTTAACTGAATACACAATATATGAAACAAAGGTGCAAGTTAAACATTTATACATTATTCTGAAGACGATATATGGTAAACACATAGAAAATAATCACTACAGTTTAATAACCTCAGTTAAAAATATCACTGAAACATCCAATTTGGTCAGTCAAACGTATATGGTAGAAACACTGCAATTTGATACTAACCATTTTGTGAAACTTACCAAACTTAGAGAAATGACTTTCTTCTGACTTTTGCATTTGCAAATGCATTTATCACTTCCTCAAAATCCAGACTGACAGTGATGTCTGATTCTATGGCGAGCACTCCAAGACTGACCAGTCGTTCTTGATTCTGTGCTGTCCGTAGATAGTTCTTGATTCGTTTTAAAACTGAAAATGACCTTTCAGCAGAACAGTTTGTTGCTGGAGTACAGTTGTAGATCTTGAGTGCAGTGTACACATTTGGGTAGACATCACTAATTTTCTTCGAAGCCAACATTCTGCAGAGAAATGGAAGAGACGATAATTTGTTACCATCTTCTGTCTTCATAGATAACAGATAGCTTTTCAAATGGATGCATTCTTCACCAAAGCTGCTTTCTATGTCGGAATCATAAATGGCTCGAAGTTTCTCTGCAGCATCATAAATTTGAGGAGCTTCTAGTTTGGTGATATTTGAGAGAAATGAAAATATTAAATTATATTCTTTGTAGACATTAACTCTCTTCTGTAACTCAGTCTGGAGAGTTTGTATGATCTTGGAATATGAAATTTCCATTCATCTCCAGATCTTGTCATGTTCCCAGTCATCTGATCCTAGTTCTTCTTCAGGACTTTCTGGTTCCGCTTCTGATTCAGATGATTCATCAAAAAATCGCCTACGTTTAATTTGACATTTTGGTCTTGAAATCCTCAACAGCTGAAGAAGAAGGAACTGATTCCAGACTCCTGATCTGATTAAGTTTCTTTCAGCTGAATCTCTGTGATTGGGGAAACAGGTCTGAAGCTCAGTTAAATACACTGTAAGAGAGTCGTACATTTCAATAACAGTGGAAATGTCCATTTCCTGAGCTTGCAATTTTTTCATGACTTTGCCAAATTGTTGAAGAATAGAACCCCACACTGATGTCATGAATGCTACCTCAATGCTATTTAATTTCCTAAGAAGACCCTCAGCTTGACATCTACCTTTACCCGTTTCATTTTCTGAAATAGTTCTTAATGCAGAAACCACTGCTTTCCAATCTGCAACCAAGCTCTTTCAAGCATCCTCACGTGCACACCATCGAGTTGTTGACAGTGATTTCAATGTAATGGTTACAGAATCAAAAAATGTTTCCCAGATATTCCATCTACCTGTAGAATCTGCGAAGTAATTATATAAACTTTGCAATAACTCAAAAAACCGTACTGCAGCAATACAGCATTTCACTGCTTGTGAACCAACTAGATTCAGTGAGTGAGCTGCACATGGAATGAAGAAAACAAGAGGATTTCTTTCCTTGAGTCTTGCTTGCAAGCCAGAATATATTCCAGACATGTTGGCCGCATTGTTATATGATTGACCTCTACAGTTATCAACTTTCAGACCATGTTGTTCTAAAGAATTCATTAGTGCTTCAAAAAGCTTTTCTCCAGTATGGCCTGTATTTTTCATAAAACACAGAAATCTTTCAACTGAGAGCCCACAATCAGTTACATATCTAACAACTACACTTAACTGGTCATTATGAGATAAATCTGGCTGAAAAATATCTACTATGACTGAAAAATATTTAGAAGAAATAACTTCATTGCCTATTTTTTCACTCACAGACTTTCCCATAAGATGTATTAATTCTTCATAAGTTGCTGGTGACAAGTATGATGTAGATCCTTTTCCAGGATTACCGAACCGTGCAATATGGTCAGCCAGAAAAGAATCGTACTCTGCAATTAATTCCAAACACATCATGAAATTTTCATTTTCACAGAGCCAAACTTCTCTTCGTCTCCACGAAATGCTAAACCCCTAGAAGCTAGTTTTTTAACTACAGAAACAACTCTTTTTAGTACATTTCTCCAATATGTAACTTCATGTTCATGCTGGCTGAGCAATCTTTTGTCAATTCTGTTCATCTCATTTCCTCTGCTTTTCAATTTTAACAAGCAGTCTCTGTGAGAAGCAGAATTTTCATGTTCGGCTATTCTTATGCCAATCATTGAAACCAGATGTTGCAAACTGAGATGTGCCACCGAATAATTTGCATGGGGCACAGAACAGTGATCCTTGGCTGGGAGAATAAACAAGATATACACGGTTCATAATTTCCCCATTTACTAAAATCCTATGGAATCGTTTCTTGCTGCAAAACCGTTGTGTTCCATCAACATATCGCCGCGAGGACTGTGAAAAGTCAGCGTCTTTGTTTTGATTAATACCATTTTTTATCAAATAATCCCGAGTGTGATCAGTGTTTTCCCAATAGAATGGATCATTACTAGGAATAGACACTGCAAAATCCACTTCTGTAGAGAGTGTAGCTTGTTCCTGTACTTAGAGATTTTCGACTTCCACATTGTCTTTACTGTTTTCCACTATAATTTCACCCGAATTTTCAGGCCTACACTGTTCACTTTTGTTTTCACCACTGAAATATGAGTCCAGTCGAGGTATTTTCTGCAAAATTTTACTCTCCCTCTGTCTTTTTTCCTCAGCTTTCTTGCGATATGCAGCACCACTTAACCTAGATCACCCATCCATACCGTCCCTAAGCTATTATATCTTAACGGAAAAACCTATAGAAATACTGCTTTCTAGAACATTTAAAACTGAATAATTCACTGTCAACAGTTAAAATACTCGGCATATCGTATAAAATGCCTTGATTTTGAAAGTTAATAACAAGTTGGAACCACGTGGAACGATGAAACGCCAACTTAACTCTGAATTAACAACAATATACACACCAAAGAATATGCACACTACTGCATCCGCATAGGTGTACGAGCCATGAGCGTCTAGCCAGAGTAATTTCAATATAGGTGCTGCCCTCTTGAAGAGAAGTGGTGCACTAATAGTACCATACTACTTTAACCCTTTGAACAGTGACAACTCGGTCAGTATGCCGGGCCCCTGAAAGTGGAATTTTTTGAAATTTTGTAAAATGTATTTTAATGCAAAATTGTCAACTTCAATTATAAGCAAAATGATTAAAAATGTATAAATAATGTTAAATTAAAATTTTCAACTTACTTTAAAAGTTCTTCTGTGTGTGAAAAAAAATAGACACTTCGTCACCCGATTCACAGTTTGTAATATATTCACGAATTTCGTCTTCAGTCAAACATTTAGACATTTTGCAAAGATAGCAGGGCTGCAAACTGGTTTTGAGGTCTAAATTACTGATTTTACTGACTAAAATCATTGAAATACTGACTTCTTACTGACCTAAGATAAAATAACTGACCTTAATTACTGACCTCCATCGACCATATTAATATTAATTTACAAGTAATTAGAGACAGTTTAAAACATATTTTTTATAATTGGCCACCCTTCTCCCCACTGAGCAGCTGTAAAACAAAATCTAACGTACAACGGCATTATTTTAGTTTGAGACTTATTAAAAAACATTAAAAACTAAACATTGTTCAAGTAAAATCAGCAGGCATATTGTTAACTGGTTTACAGCTACTCAGGCCAATTTCCCTTGCCACCATTATAAGTTAATTTTGTATATTTATTTTATTGACATATTATTCAGCGCTTAACTTACATCTTATATCTAATAAAACTGTAACATAATTACCCATCTTAAATATTCCTAGAATAATATAATGTACATACCAAGAGAACGTTAAATATCCTTGGTACTCTATGATCAGTCTGCTTAAGAATTGTAATTGAAACTCATTGCTTGGGTTTTTTATTGAAAAATGAAGTAATTAGTGAAGATTTTCTTTTCTCAACATTTTTCTGAATTTTTTCCGCATCATGTCTTTTTATGTCAGCTTCTTCTTTAACTTTCTGAGCACTTTCCAGGATTGCCTGTGCAACATTAGCCACAACAAGATCCTTATTTTTAATAGCCTGCTTTAATCTTCCATTTGCATCTTTTAAAAGAGTATCAGCTACTTTTCTTTTCTCTTCTTCATCACTTTTCAGTTGTTTTAATACTACTTCTTTTTCATCAATACCTTTCCTCTCAGCTGAGAGTTTTTTCTCTAATTCGTTTTCGGCAATACGCTCTTTCTCCTTAGCTTCTTCTTCTTTCTTTTCCTGTTCTTTCTTTAAACGTTGTTCTTCTAGGTTATGCCTATGATGTATATAGGCTGACTGAGCGAGATTCAAGAGCTCTTTGTTTATATGAACCAAATGTACTTTTCCATCATAAAGTTTATGCAACTTAACGTTAAGATAGGCATCCAGAGTTCTTTCAGACATACTTGCCCGATCAGAGGTCATAACTCTCTGTGAGCTTGAGAAGCCTCTTTCCACATCTGCTGAACCATGAGAAAGAGATAAAGCTGCTTTGACAACCTTAGAAACAAGTGGGTACTTAATCTCACCTGCCTTATCAGTTTTCTTAAAAAACTGGTTCCAGTAAACATCAGTGCGATTGCTCTTGCTATGGAGCTCATCTTCTTCCAAACTCAGTAACTTCCATTCATCAATAAGGGAGGCTATGTTCAGATCAATAGGCAATGCTTTTGCCACTTCAACGATGGACTTCCAACTATTGTCTTTTGTTCTTTCGGATGGGATCAAACATTCAAAATGCTTCAATAAAGGTTTTGACGTCAACGAAGACTTGGTAAAAATGTGTTTACAACTAGCAATGAAATGCTTTTTTGCTTGGAGCAGAAATGCAAGTTTGTCCTTTTCTGGTAACATTTGTAATTCTTTTACATCTAATCCACAGTTTACTTCTTTAAGAGGAAGAAAACGTTTCTCATCATTCAAGGAATCTAACGAGAAGATAACCTCAGAATGACATATACGAGTCATTAGTCTGCTTGTTAGAGTTTTGAGGTGATCATACAGAAGGTGAATCAAAGGTTCTTCTTTCTGAAAGTGACCAGTAAACTGTGAAAATATGTGAGCACTGGAGCAAGCAAAGTTTATTTCCACTTTCATTGTGTTAACTTTCACAAGACTAACAATGTTCTTGTATTTGGATGATATCATTAAATCACTTTTATATTTTGGCACAAATACCATGAAATACTTCGTGACTGCTGGCCACTGTTCTAGGAGTCTTAAACCTGCTGACTCCAAAGACAACCACCTTGAAGAAACATGTTTGATGAACCTGTGCTTAGGTAGCTTCAGATCATTCTGAATTTTTTCAAAATCTTCCCATCTCGAAGGCCAACCATCAAAAAAGTCATGAATAATGAATATCAAATTTGAAGCGTTGTCACCAAGTTCTTTCATACCGCGCCTAAAAGCATTGTGAAGTATGTGAATGTTGCATGTACCAATGTCAACCATTCGTTTTTTTCTTAATAAAATAAGAGATTCATTCATCAGGTTTGTAACTGCTTTATTGACATTGGGCCCATCATTACTGAGCATCAGTAAGTTGGTTCGCAGTAAGGTTGTGTTATCTATAGCTTCACACAGCTTATTATACAATTCATCAGCGGTAGCTGACCCCATAAAAAAAGTCTGCAAATGCCTTTTAACAATCATTTCTTTAGATGGAGACCAATACTTAACAACTGTTTGAAGTTCTTTTGATGAGCCAGCATTAACAGTTTCGTCAAAACATAATGTGAAAAGAGCACCATCCATTTCATTCAACATTTGCTTTTTAAAGAATGGTGCCAGAGCATCAGTTATCAAGTATTGTGCCTTTGTTCTTGAAAGTGAAAAATCTGTAGGAACACTTGATGGAAACATCGCTTCAAAAGTCTCCCGAATGTCTTCACAGGATGGAAGCAAAGGAAAGTCCGCTGCAACTGTCTTCATTACCCAAATAAGTTCCGCTTTGGCTCCACTATCTCTAATGTTGTACAACTGAACCGTTTGCTTGATTGTTTCACCAACACTAGTAGATGGCGCACAGTCTTGTGAACCAGCTGTGCATTGGCGAACTGAAGTCAGGTGAAGTTGTGAAGAGGAAAGTTTTTGTTTACATTCTTCTTTATGCTTCCGAGAAGATGCATGCTGTTCCACGGCTTCATATCCCCACGAAATATTGAAAGTTTTTACACAAAGGGTACAGAACATCTCATGGTCACTGGCTTTACGTCCCCACTCAGCAACAATATATCCATTACAGTCAGACTTTCTCAGCCAGTCACTTTTAAATTTACACCTGCCCATTTCAAATACTTTACACAGTAAGAAATTGTTTTTAAACACTTAAGAGTCCCAACAAATTATTTGATTTCAAAAAATTATAAGGCCGGTACGAAACAACGGATTAAAAAACTTTGGGTGGTCGCTTTCTTCCCTTCAGTTCCGGTTGTATTCTTCTTTCTTAACTTTGAGCCAGTGTAGTAAGTCTATGGAAGCTCTAACAATTTTTTCAGTGATCTTTCATGGATATTATCGGCCTTATAAATTATACCAGTAAACCAGCACGTGAAACAAAAACACAGATGAAATGTACTGTTAAAAATATTACGGTGTTATAAAAATCTGTTAGTGCAACAGGAATTTATAGCACCAATATTACGCCCTCAGTTAAACATCATTGGGCAAACAGTACATTCCAGACTGCTTTTACTTCCATATTCCTTAAGGAATGGAAGTATGGTGATGGCAAAAAAAATCGTGTTCGAGATTATTGCAGATTCTGATTCTACTACACTCAAAACATGAAAAAAAGTCGTTTTCCGAAAAGTGTCTGTGTGTGTGTGTCTGTCTGTCTGTAGATTTTTTTTCTATGGCAAACGATAACTGCCGCAAATTCAAACAGAATCAAATAATTTTTTGCATACAGCCCTGATTTGTAGAGTACTCACGACCTATTGTTTTTGGTGAAGATCGGTTGAGGGAAAGGGGTAGTTTACCTGCAACGGTTTTTTTTTATCAAGGGAAATTTTTTTTTTTTGGCAAACAATAACAGCCGCAAATTCAAACAGAATCAAATACTGTTTCGTATACAGCCCTGAATTGTAGAGTTCTCAAGACCTATGGTTTTTGGTGAAGATCGGTTAAGGGAAAGGGGTAGTTTACCTGTAACGTTTTATGTTTTAACAAGGGTATTTCTTATGGCAAACGATAACAGCCGCAAATTCAAACAGAATCAAATAATTTTATGCATACAGCCGTGATTTGTAGAGTACTCAAGACCTATTGTTTTTAGTGAAGATCGGTTGAGGGAAAGGGGTAGTTTACCGGCAACGTTTTTTTATCAAGCGTATTTTCTATGACTAACGGTAACTGCCGCATATTCAAACAGAATCAAATAATTTTTTGCATACATCACTGAATTGTAGAGGACTCAAGGCCTTTTGATTTTGGTGAAGATCGGTTAAGGGGAAGGGGTAGTTTACCTGCAACCTTTTACGTTTTAACAAGAGTAAAGTACATGAAAATTCATTTAAACTTTTTCAAACAATGGTAATTGTTAAAAATAAAATAATTTTGTTGCCAGGCAATAAAATTATAATTTTTTCATTTTAATGTAAATCTGTACATAGTATAAAGTAAAGTCGGTGCGTTTTCTCTCTGTGTTTTAAATCGCTAATCTCAGGAAGTACTGAACGGATTTTATTCAAGTTTTCGCCAATAGATAGAGTGTCTATCGAGGAACATTTATGTGTATAATTAATACATATATGTTGTACATTAGCTTAGCTATCACGGTTTATGTCAAGTAAGTGGTATAGTTTACATCTTATATATAAACATCACCATACTTCCATTCCTTAAGGAATATGGAAGTAAAATGAATGTTTCTTTGTTTGTCCCGTATGCGTTCCTATACCATTCATCCGATTGCGATGAAACTTCGGTGAGTTGTTGTGCGCACGTCCGCGAAGGTTTCTTCCACATCTCCTCCTAAACCACTGTACCGATTTCAACCAAACTTGGCACAAATATTTTACGCAAAGGGAGAACCAATATAGGACAAGTGTTTTTTCGATACGATCCTTTGGGGGGTCCTTTGGGGTCTTCCACGTCTCCACCTAAACCATTGGACCGATTTCAACCAAACTTGGCACAAATATTTTATGCAACGGGAGAACCAACATAGGACAGGTGTTTTTTTTCGATACGATCATCTGGGGGGTCCTTTGCGGTCTTAAAAAACTATTAGATCTGGTTACTATGGCAACCCAATAGAATAGATTCTGTTCTAAATATATTATCGCATTAAATTGAAGACCACGCGAACGAAGTTGTGGGCAACAGCTATTTATTTTTAAGAAGCCTACTTTAATTAAACTTTATTAATTAAACTAACATTTTCATTACGTACAACGTGAAACTCCGTAGCGAAGCACGGGTATTCTGCTAGTCATGTATAAGAGAAAATATATCGTGCGTGGCAGGCAAGCATATCTCAGTTGTGTACTGTTTACGTTTCCATTTTATTATTATCACTACCGCAATAAAAAGGCAGGGAAGACACACACACACACACAATTCGCGTTATTTCTGGCCTCATTCATGTTTATTTTCTTACATTTGCACGGTTTTTAAATGGAAAGTGCCGAACCCATACCAACATAACGCATGCAAGCCGAAAAAGTGTCCAGCGTGGATAGCGATTTGCTTCCTGTGGATCGCTGGGCAGTGTAACTGCACGTGTTTACAGAGGAACGATTCATAGACAGACTTTTCGTCTTTAGGGAATGAACCCTCTGCAAGATGCTGAGGGTCCATGAGTGACTTCAGAGCGCTCCTTCTTTTCCGCGTGTTTGTTCTGTGAAACGTACACTGTAGATTCGCAGATTTATTCTAAGCAACGCTCAATAGGAAATGTTGAAAATTTTTGTCCACGGTGAACCCTCATACACACTAAACCTGCTCTGATGTTTTAATTACGGACATCATAATATTAAAACTTTGGAAACTTGAGCACTACTTAATGGAGATCAATCATTAACTTATACAGGGTCCGCCAGTGAAGCGGGAAATTTTTAAAGTCCAGTAGTTCATTTTCTGCTCACGAGAGGGCGTGGAGGTTTTCGATTGTTGTTTTATATTTAATGCCATTTGTTAAACACGGAGCAGTGGTCCGGTGCACAGCGTGCTTTCTGCGTAAAATCGTTTTATAAGAATGGTGACTGTGTGACTTCTGTACAACGATTGTTTCGTAATCATTTCAATATTCCACGACATGGAAGAGTGCCGTCCGCTCATGCAATTATGTCATGGGTGAACAAGCTTGAAGAAACTGGTTCCACATTAAACTTAAAGCATAGAGGAGCAACAAGGTCTGTAAGAACAGAGGAAATCATTGAAAGAGTTCGAGTAGCATTGACGCGTAGTCCACAACGTTCTGCAATGAAACGTGCATCCGCACTAAACATTAGTGAAACATCGTTACGACGAATTTTGCATAAAGACTTATCTTTTCATCCTTACAAAATTCAAGTAATCCAGGAGTTGAAAGATGGCGATATGCTGACTCGCAGGATTTTCAGCGAAGAAATATTGCGACGTGTAAATGATGATGAAAACTTTATTCACTGCATGTTTATGTCAGGTGAAGCACATTTTCATTTGAATGGATATGTAAACAAACAAAATAGTCGATATTGGAATAATGAAAACCCAGGTGAGTTGCATGAAAAGCCATTACATAGTCCGAAAGTTACGGTGTGGTGTGCAGTTTCATCATCTGGCATTATTGGGCCATATTTTTTCCAAAACGATAGAGGAAACACCACAACTGTCAATGCAGACCGCTACACACACATGGTCAGAACATTTTTGATGCAACAGCTCCCTAGGTTTCCGGAAATTAATTTTCTCCAGCAGGATGGGGCCACAAGTCATACTGCTCGTGTGTCCATGACTGCTTTAAGAGAACTCTTCCCGGACGGACTCATATCCAGATATGGCGACATCTCGTGGCCTGCAAGATCCCCAGATTTGTCCGCATGCGACTTTTTTCTTTGGGGATTTCTGAAGAGTAGGGTGTACATTGATAGACCGCACACCATACCGGAATTAAAAACGAATATCAGACAAGAAATTGCACGGATTCAACCTGACCTGCTTCGTCAAGTGATGGAAAATTTTCGGTCAAGATTAGAAGAATGTTTACACAGAAATGGCTCTCACTTGAGCGGCGTTATTTTTAAAAAGTAAAATAATGGCATACTTTACTCAACTCAAATCTGTAAAAAAAAATTCTGATAATAAATGTTTCATGAAAAAATGGGTACTTTTAATTTTCCCGCTTCACTGGCGGACCCTGTACAAGCCATTAATTTTATGCATATTTTTTATATATATCTGTACAACGTTATCGGCAACAAAGAAGTAGTTTTTGTTAAAATTCCTTCCCGGGATATTTGGCCGTAGTCCAATGTTTTCTACAAAACCAGACGTTTCGGCAATGCCATTGACTTCCATCATCAGTGAAAATCGAGTGTGATAACGTGAGGTGTGGTATATGTTAGTGACCACAGTACTGTGGTTAAGGCTGAAGCAGTAAGTAGAAAGAAGTAGTAGTGGTAATATTTCATTTCGAAAATGATTTTAAATATAAATCTTAGAATATGGAAGTCATGTATGGTTCTCCATACCGATATTTTTCTATGACGAACGATAACTGCCGCATATTCAAACAGAATCAAATAATGTTTTGCATATATCACTGAATTGTAGAGGACTCAAGGCCTTTTGATTTTGGTGAAGATCGGTTAAGGGAAAGGGGTAGTTTACCTGCAACCCTTTTACATTTTAACAAGAGTAAAGTACTTAAAAAATCATTTAAACTTTTTCAAACAATGGTAACTGTTAAAAATAAAATAATTTTGTGGCCAGGCAATAAAATTATAATTTTTTCATTTTAATGTAAATCATGTATGAGAGAAAATATATCGTTCGTGGCAAGCAAGCGTATCTCAGTTATGTAATGTTTACATTTCCATTTTATTATTATGACTACCGCAATAAAAAGGCAGGAAGACACACACACACACACACACAAAATTCGCGTTATTTCTGGCCTCATTCATGTTTATTTTCTTACATTTGCACGCTTTTTAAATGGATAGTGCCGAAACCCATACCAACATAACGCGTGCAAGCCGAAAAAGTGTCCAGCGTGGATAGCGATTTGCTTCCTGTGGATCGCTGGGCAGTGTAACTGCACGTGTTTACAGAGGAACGATTCATAGACAGACTTTTCGTCTTTAGGGAATGAACCCTCTGCAAGATACTGAGGGTCCATGAGTGACTTCGGAGCGCTCCTTCTTTTCCGCGTGTTTGTTCTGTGAAACGTACACTGTAGATTCGCAGCTTTACTCTAAGCAACGCTCAATAGGAAATGTTGAAAATGTTTGTCCACGGTGTACCCTCATACACACTAAACCTGCTCTGATGTTTTAATTATGGACATCATAATATTAAAACTTTGGAAACTTGAGCACTACTTAATGGAGATCAATCATTAACTTATACAAGTCATTAATTTTATGCATATTTTTTATATATATGTGTACAACGTTATCGGCAACAAAGAAGTATTTTTTGTTAAAATTCCTTCCCGGGATATTTGGCCGTAGTCCAATGTTTTCTACAAAACCAGACGTTTCGGCAATGCCATCGACTTCCATCATCAGTGAAAATTGAGTGCAATAACGTGAGGTGGTATATGTTAGTGACCACAGTACTGTGGTTAAGGCTGAAGCAGTAAGTACAAAGAAGTAGTAGTGGTAATATTTCATTTCAAAAATGATTTTAAATATAAATCTTAGAATATGGAAGTCATGTATGGTTCTCCATACCGATATTTTATACTGGAATGCAATCTCACAATCTGCTTTTCATACCTAATCTTAATTATTTATTTCTGAAAAAAAAATTTTTTATTATCATGTTAGAAAGTAAGGAAATAAAAAAAATGAATTGCCGGTATTGAGTAAAAACCCTTTCTTAAGAACCACTAAATTCTGCTTTAAAAAACTGACTTTACTGACCAATGTGAAAAATACTGGCTTTTTACTGACTTGCTCAAAAATACTGACTTCTACTGACTTTACTGACCAGTTTGCAACACTGAGATAGTTTATCAGATTACTAACTCTATACTCAACACTAAATCCAAATTTTACGTCCTATAATTTAAATAATACGAATAATAAACGTTATTTATAAACGAAAACACTGCTCACACCTTTACACTTTCGTACACAACGCAGAACGTAACCTCCAAACACAACACTGCAAAGCACATGTAAAATTATTCACCACAGCCACGTAAATTACATCAGCCTAAGAAGGAATGAATACCAAATGTTTCAGAAACTATCCGCTAGAGGGCAGCATGAATACCATTCCAATAAACCACGTATGACGGCAATACTAACGAAGCAAAAGTTGAAAATGTAAATATACGTGATTACTGATTTTGGCCCGTCTGACAAAAAACGTGTATATTGTAACGTAGCGTTTATTGATGAGGTCTTTGCGAAACATACACCTTTAGTCAAGCCCCAAAAATTGGGTTCGCCAAATCTGTAACGTTTCACTGTGAGGTATAGTAGTTATTTTATATGCCCCACGTAGTATGCGTCACTTTTGAATTATACTAACTGACGTTGTTTTTCAAAAGGTAAAATAAAGGATTTTGTTTATTTTGTTTTACTCAATCTGAAGAGAAATCGAGAGTGTGTGATTTGTGGTCAAGGAGGGAAGTTGTTCAGCCTTATGCAGAAGAGAGAGTAAGTATCATTATTTCCACTCAGTTGAGACGATTTCTTCTTTTTGTTGTGCTGAAATTTATTATAACTACCCACTACAATAAATTATAACACTTTATTAGTCAAGATTAATTTTCAATAATATTGCTTTATTTATTATTGACTTTGTCTCCTGCCACCAAGATATAGGTATCACAATTAATCTTATCTGGAAAAAAACATCATCTCGACTTTACCGAGTAAACATAGAGTTGTCTAAGGAGCAAAACATATATGGTGTTATTTACCCAATTTATGCTATAATAAAAAACATCAATTATTACATAATTCTTAATAATTCCCCAGGGGTCAGGGTAAGTTCTTTGTGTTACGAGAGTGTCAGAAATGGATAATTACTACGCTTTACAAATACCAAAAAATTAATAAATAATTTTGTTTATTTTTCATGTAGTATGTAGTTCCAGGATTGCCATAAGAGAGCAGCGTATATTTGTTTACTTTGAAAAACATATGATCAAATGATTATTTTTTGTTCTATTTCACCGTTCAAAACGAGTTTTCTTCTGGAATTATTACAAAAAAATGTTTATATTACCTCGCTCCGTATGGTTCTTACTGGATTGCCGCTTTTCTGTGATGAGGTCCGTCTTGCGTTATAATTTACTTTTCGTCTGAAGTATTTTCCAATTGTCAACGAGAACTAGGCCGAACCATGTTGGATCCTCAGAAGGTTTTCATCCACTGTTTATTAATGTATATAACCATTTAATTTGGATTAATCAGGTATAATTAGATAGTGGTCACTCTGTTTGTTAATCTTGCGTTAATTTCAACTCCTCCAACGTCCCAAAAAAGGTTATTTTTTATAATTTTTGTCGCATCGTTTCTTCAACTCTCCGGTTTAGTTCAAAATTTTTTATATCTTCTTAACAATACTTGTTATTTTTCATCACTCTTAGTAACACATAGTATTTTTATTATGCAGGCAGTTTGTAATTATTATAAATTTATATTTTATTTATGGAAAAATAATTCCTTTCCATTCCGGTTTCTTTACTAATTTAATTTACATAATAAGTTTTGGTTAATTTTTTTATGGCATTGTATATAAGTATTTTATCATTTTATTATCCTTAAATAAATTTATATATTATTTATTTAGTCTCGAATAGTATTCATACCCGGCACTACTTCCTGTTGCCATTTCCTTCATAGGATTATTTCAATTTTTTATTATCTTTTGGTATTTAAATTTTTATGTCTTTTAAAACTAACCCTGGGTTATCCTATATTACAACACAAATATTTTAAAAAACATATCATTAACTTATGTATAACAAGTGGTTGTCCATACACTATAAATTACAATAAATAAATAAAATTACAAAAATCAATCAGTATTATTACATCCTACTTCCATAGTTTTATCCTTTCCAAAACATACAGCACAGTTTGGTAATACGTTACTTTCACTTTTGTTTTTCACCTCAATGGGTACACTAGAACTCACTTTGCACTGTATACCACTCGAATTGTTTATCATGTTGAGTGATATAATTTAATTTTGAGCGAGCCATAGGTTACCCATTTCTGACATTGATGTTACTATGATTTAGTTTATTGGGACAGGGTTATGTAACGTTACAATATACGTGATTACTGTTCAAAGGGTTAATGCCAGAGCCAGAACGCTAATCTACTTCGGGCTTTATAATGATATGAAGCAATGTTTTTTTTTAACCAGCTATATTTTGCCGCCCTCAAAATTTTGCCGTCCTGTGCACCTGCACATGTTGCACATGCCTAAATACGGCCCTGCTCCTATTCATTAATTCTTTGATACTTTGATTTTCTTCATTCCTTCAATGTTGTAACTTATTTTTCTTTTAAATGGTAATTTCTTCTTTATAGATGGGCTACTTTATGTAATGTTATAGTTAACACTAAAAATTCTGTTATAACATGATAAACAAGTCCATACATGCACACCTCAAAACAGTGCAAGTTACAAACTGTGAAAGTGATGAGGGTGCCAATGAACTTGACACCGAAAATGACAGCGAAAATTCTTACTGCTACCAATATGCTTTCATTGCGACTTCATCAATATTTAGGAGCCAACTGGGAAGGTGAAATTTTGACCACATTGATAAAGCCGAATAATTTGTTAAAATACAGTAGTAAAGAATTGTGTGCAAAAGAAAATAATGGACTACATCAAAAAAATTGAATACTGTCACTATAGGAACAGTAAAACACATACTACATTACTGCACAAGAAAACCTAAATCGTAAGACTAAGTGAAGAACAGCTACAGTGTGTGTATACACTACGTTTTACAAAAAATTAACCATATTCTTTAAGGAGGCCTTGACTCAGTAATGAGTTGTCGCACCGCTGAAGAAGAAGAAGAAGAAGAAGAAGAAGAAGAAGAAGAAGAAGAAGAAGAAGGAGAAGAAGGAGAAGAAGGAGAAGAAGGAGAAGAAGAAGAAGAAGAAGAAGAAGAAGAAGAAGAAGAAGAAGAAGAAGAAGAAGAAGAAGAAGAAGAAGAAGAAGAAGAAGAAGAAGAAGAAGAACCATATTCTTTCCCAAAAAATTAACCAGAAATTATTCAAAGGATGAATCAACCATTATATGCAAGTACCTTCTGAATATATTTTATTGCTTTATTTAACTACATAATACAGTAAGTAATCTGTATAGTATTTGTTTGTTTATCTTATTTTGTTTCACTTTTTGTCCATTTAACATGAAATTTTGTTAACACAAAAAAACAGCTGGTCCCCGTCACTTTGCGTGAAACGTTTTCCACTATACGTTGTAACATCACAAAATGTTCCATAATAATAATGAACACCAGAAGGGTGAATAATACTAAAATAACTATAAATGAGTAACCAGAAAGAATGTAACAGTAAAAATAATAAACCAATAAAAAAGAACAGAAGAGAAGGAATTCAAGTAAACCGTGATAAATCCACTACATGTACTAAATGACATACAACATAAAATATACTAAATGACAAAGACGAAATGACAAGACAAGTTTCCCACATAAACTGTCAAGTGAGTTCAATAAAAACATTTGATAAATAAAATCAAACTGAATAAGTAAAATAACAAATGACTTGAATAGTATTGTACTATATACATTATGAATAAAATACAGCACATTAGCTGATCAAAGTCAAAACAATGATTTAAAAAAGACAAATATAGTGAACTATGCTAAGAATAGTCACAAACTGTAAAAGATAATATGAAAGCCAAATATGTATTATTATAAATTAAGAATAACTATAAATGTAAGCACTGTATGTGTTTAGGTAACTTCATAAATAAGTAAAATGTGTACAAAAAGATAATGACAGTCAGGGAACAAAACATTGTAACATGATGATAACAGACCCTGAATGACCAATTTAAATCAAAGAAATAAGAATTAAATAGAAACCCTACTAAGCATAATGCAGTAGAATCATGACTATGGTGAAAAGAATGTAAAGCACCACCACACGGGTAGTGTTATAAAAATAAGAGATGAGAAGGACATGTTAAAATAAAAATAGTAAAATATGGAAGTTTATGTTAGTAAATCAACATATGTAAACAGATAATTAATATTGTTCAGCTGAATGCAGCATTTATATGTAATAAGGTATTCTTTTTAATCAATTAATCATCTTCAAAGTAGAAATTAAGAATAATTAAACAAATATTGGAAAAAAAAAAGTTAATAGTTGGATTTGCAACATTTAGCAGACGACGCATGTAAACCAATATACTAGTAAGTTTAAAGTAACAAAATATTAATGAAAACTGTGACCAAACTGGCATCAAGCCATGTCAAAATAAAGATAAAGAAATAAGCTGTACAATGATAGTAATAGAACCCGAATTGAGATTGTAATAATTGAGATATAAACGTTAGCATCATAAATTTGGAGAATATCGAATAAATACAACAAATACTAGTAACAATGAAATCAGACGCTTCCAATACAAATATGTAATGCCTATTAATAGAATTACGTCATCATGACATAATTTCGGACCAATCACGAACGATTTTAGTAAGACCTCTGGAGCGCCTAGCGGCTTTCTGAAAAAAGTATATAAACGAGGATCATTGTAAACAGAGGAGCATTTTGTCTAAATTCACTCAACCAGCAACAACAAATCCAGGCCAAATAATCATCAAAATTTAATAAATCAACGATAAAGAAGTATAATTCAATCAGTGCATCGACAATAGTAGTGAAACTTTAACCAGAAGTGCGTGTGAACGAAGGAGGTTAGGTATCAAACATAACCAAGCAGTAGCTTATTCAAGAAGAGAATTAACCTGTTCAAGTGTGAATATCAGTGAAGTGTAAACACGATCATTAAATAAGATCGTTAAAAGTGTTAATAAATTAATCTTTGCGATTAATCACCAGGGAGTACAGTGCTCATACTTACTTTGTTTACATTTTAGCCAATAACAATATAGAATAATACACAATTGTACTGACGCAAAAAACAATAATACTATAAGTAACTAACACTGTATTAAAGTTATTTAGAGGAATTAACAGATTCCGATGTAAGATTTCATATGTTAACATTTTTATAACTAACCTAAAACTTGTTAAGAAAAAATTAACTTTTCGTTTATTAACTTTCAATAACTAAAGGTGTCTAACCTAACAATATGATATATCATAATAGCATTGTAGAATAAGGCAGTGGCGTTCTATTCTGTAACTTAAAAGAAGTCACCCTTGAGATAAATAACCATTATAAATAATCTATCGATTATAATTAGAGTTTTCATGTTAACCAAACTAAGCTAGATAAAAGTAAAGAAACCGGACGATCTGTGATCCGTTTGTTATTTTCAAATGAATGTAGTTAATTGAATTTATTCCATAATGAATAATAAATAACAGAATTGTAAAGTAACAACACTTGTCAACAATTATTTCAACTAGTAATTAATCAGTAGTACTAATTACTGAGGTGCATTTTTGTAGTAAGCGAATAAACAGAAATTTAATGAATTATCTTGATCAAACTATTTGATCAATTATTGATTTATAAAATATCAGAATTAACTATTAATTTATTCAGAAGAATTCTTTTTATGGGACATTTCTCTCGAAAACCCATATGGTGCCCAAATAAAATCTAAAAGTGTTTACAAAAAGCTTTCACAGCATTAATATACTGTTCGATCAAGCTTGACAGTTTATTAACCACCTGTGACCAACTGAACGTCTAGTACTACATCACAGGTACGTGAAGGTTTGATTTATGTAAAATACCTTGTCAAGACAATACACTGACACACACAGACGACACTATTCCACAGAAGAGTGAACTAACATCAAGAGATCTACGCAATTGTTTACATTCATCAACGGATCTACAACTAATTATTTACTCACAAATAAATAAACAAAAAACATCAAAATCGATTCAAACAATTATTCAAATAAATAAAAAATAATTGAAGAATATATTTAATGAATGCCAGTGTTAAATTCAACAAACAGTAAAAGTTACATAAAACAAAAAGTAACAGAGGTGAACGGGAAGGAATAGTTATAAAGTGACGCCAGCAACGTGTGGCTTATAAATAGTAGAACCAAAAAAAGCGAAAGAACGCGTAAGGAATAGTTATAAAGTGGCGCCCAACGTGGGGCTTTAAAAAATAAACAGAAGAATATTTTAATTAAATTATCCCCATTTAGCCTGGCAATTACAGTAGAACGACCATACCAAGAAGAGTGATGCTACAACCAGACAAGAAGATGCCAGAACCAGACAGACCATTAAGCTACGCAGAATGGATGACAGTATTATTCAAAAAATTCAGCAGAGATATGTATTATATTTATGAAAATACCACTGACCACGAACGAGCACAGATGGGTCATGCGGCTATAATTTTGACACCGAACGACAAAATGTCATTGAGACAAATTTATGATGAAATGTGGAAGCTAGACACCAAGTATAATAAAGAAGAGGCTATCGGGACAACCCACGACATTAACAATAAGAAGGTGGAGAAAATGACTAATGAAGATTGGGAGAGATGGTACAATAATGAAACACAAATGAAAAACGAAAGAACGGGAGTATACGCACATGTGACAGAGCAATATACACAGGAGGAGTATGAACAATGGAGACAATTAATCAGACATCCAGAGAAACTGATACAAACGGAAAATACTGAGTTAAGAGCATGGATAAGCGTTATGTTCGAACAATCCAGGGAAGACATTCGTGAATGGAGGAAGGAATTAAATGAAGTGCGAGAAGAGAAAATGATGGAGATGAAGAAGATGGACGATAGTAAGAAGTCTACAGAACCACTAAAAGAAGAGATAAATAAAAACACCCAAGAACAAATTATCAATGATAATAATAAAAAAGAGGAAGAAATAAATACTAAACCAGTGATAGAACCAATAAAAGAAAATGATAATAATAAATCATGTGAACTTTTAAATGAACACAGTGAAACCGTGAATAAAAACATGGAAAACCCCTACAAGAAAATAAATAATAATAATGATATAACGGAAGTGAATAATAAAGACACAGAAGAAATAATAAATGATGATAAACCATTAATAAAAACTAACATGGATAATACAGATAAAAACACACAACCATTAAATAAAAAATTAAAAGAAACCAATAAAACGAAAAAGCTTGAACTCACACAAGAAGAGATGCAGGAAATAAAGGAATTACTGAAAAAATTCGCGGAAGCTCTCTCCCAGAAACTAGAGGATAGTAACAAAAAAATTCAACTATGGAGCAAAGAAATAAAAAATGAGGGCAAACCAGCGATAGAAGAAGTACCGAATAATGAAACCATGGAAGAATTAAGTCTACAATCTGAAGATAATGGTAAACACACAGAGAATAGAGAATACTCAAAAGCATTGTTATTTGAAAATAAACATAACCGAAACAATGACAATAATAAACACATGGAGAGTGACACTAAAGGTGTAAAAAACCGAGTAAGTTATAAAATAAAGAAAATAGAAGAACTACGTCACAAGAAAATGATAAACACACGAGAAGAATTGGAGATGATCAAAAATGGGTTAATTAAGGTGCACAATATACCAATTACTGAACCAAGAGGAGTGAGTCAACTTCCAAATGCTAAGCAAACATCAAGTGACTTCCCGGAAGAATCGGTAGGGGCAAAAAAACCAAAACTCACCGAGGAGCACGATATACTAATGAAGATCATGAGGGAACAATTCCAACAATTAAGAGACAAGATAGAGGAACCAGTAAAGAAGACCATGGAATTGTTCATAAAAGACAACACAATACGCGGGAAAAAATTCTGCCAAAGAGTAGATGAAATCCATGAAAGAATGAAGGAGAACCATCGACCATGGATGACCAAAAAATTGCCACATCAGAGAGTGAAAAAGGAATTAACAACGACGGGAGTAGTTCAAACAAGGACGGCAGAACGTGAAGAAGATTTAGTAGCAACCAAGTGGAAGAGCCGTATGATGAATAGATACTTCACCAGTACAGAAATCAATCTGGACACCAAAATAATCCGAGGAAACAGAGCGACAAGGATAATCGACCATGGTTAAACCAAGTAACCATCAACCATTGAAGAAGAAGGACGGATGTTACAGATAACCGAATGAAGCAAACCAGAGAAGAAGAATTATGTGAACCTAATTAAAATATATTAAACCAACTACGAGTAAAAATAAAATGATTACGGGAACAGACGAAGACTAGACAATATCATGAACAATCCAATTAATATAAAGTGTATAATAAATGAAAAGAGATAATGATTAAATGACAAACAATGAGATAATGATAATAAACGAAACAACTATATAAATAAACAATTAAAAGAAACTAAACAACATAAAAATGTTACAAACTATTGTATAATCAATGTTAAAAATGAATTATGGTGAAAATGAAGAAGAATAGAAAACTATAACATACGGTGATGATGAATTTAAGAAATAACTGCTTAATTATATGGTGATGAAAATAAGTATGAAAATAAAAATATGAATAATCACAAAACCAACATCCAAAATAGTATTGATGAATAACAGCAAAGCTTATAATAATATAACAAATGTGTCAAGTTATAACAAATAATGACCTGTGAAGAGGAATATATTAAATGAATTGATAAAGCATCAGAAGTGATACAGTAATGGAATTTATGTAATGGAACCTCTAATCCCTTGAGTATCTATATATTAATACGTGAAGAGAAAACTTTGTACCCCTTTTTAAGCTTATTGCGCGCACGGAGGAGTGTGAGATTTGGCATAGTTAAAGTTTATATGGAGAAGGAGTGCAGAAAGCTAAAATTTATATATAATATGTGTTACAAATACATTAAATAAAATAATAAAATAAAACATTCATTTGCACTTGAAAATTCATTTAAACTTTTTCAAACAATGGTAATTGTTAAAAATAAAATAATTTTGTTGCCAGGCAACAATAGTCTGTGGAGTGTATTTCAAGGCAAAAAAAGTGTTTATTTTATATTTTGTATATTAGATATCTGTGTTTTATATATTAATGTGCAGTTGAAAGTAAAATACAGCTTGCTTAATACTGACAGACTGACTGAATGAGCTGTGAATTTTGTGTGATTTCAAATGTTCCTTTTTCAATAGTCTGTGGAGTGTATGCCAAGGCAAAAAAACGTTTATTTTATATTTTGTATATTAGATATCTGTGTTTTATATATTAATGTGCAGTTGAAAGTGAAATACAGCTTGCTTAATATACACCTGTTGCAAAAGGAAAATTTTGTAGCAGCAATCTGAATTGACTTACTCTCGCCTAATTATTATTGGTGGTTTCAAAAAAGTGAGTACATTTTATTATTTTTAAATTAAACCCTGTCTAATCTTAGTTTCAGTAATTTCATTACATGTTTTTTTTTACATTCAGATATTCACACCTACTTCCATTATGCCTCGACAGAACATTGACGGGTCGGAGTGAGAGACAAAGAAGAAGGAATGTATATTCGCGTGCAAGTCAAAATAATAATAGACCAAATGCAAATTTAAATAGTGTAAATAGTATACAAAATGATGAAATTATTTTTAGGGATACATTTAAATGCACACTGAATGTCATTCCAAGAAATTTTAATACTTTTGATTGTGGATTAATGCATTTACAATGCAGGTTTTGCAATGCAAAACATTTCGAATCTGAGGTCACTTTAGGTGAAAGGACTGCATTCACTTCATGTTGTCATAAGGGTAAAGCAATATTACCGGCCTTAAGTCAAAATGAATACTTTAAATCATTGTATGATGGACTTACTTCAAATGAACCTTCAATAAAAAGAAAGTCAAAAAATTATTTTGAAAACATTCGTAAATACAATTCATCATTTGCTATGGTTAGCTCAGAAGCTAAAATTTCGGATACAGTTACGCGTGGAGTGTATCATTTTAAAATACATGATGTGTTTTATCACAGATCAGGTCCAATGACTGCTGGATATGGTCGCTCACCATGTTATGCGCAATTATATTTTTATGATGTTGACACTGCTGTCAATTATAGATTACGTGAACACTATAATCAAACATGCAATAACAATATAATGCGCGAAATCTCTCTTGAATTGGAACGCCTTAATCCTTTCGTTCGGTCATTCATTGCAATGAAAGCTCATTGTCAGAGAGTTGAAAATCAAAATAAAGAAATTTGTATGCTCATTAAAGTAAATCGTGATTTAGATCTACGCCGTTATAATGATGCAGTTCAAACTGATTTAGCAGTAATATTTAGTACAGTTGATAGTGAGCCACCCTTTGAACGAAATATGGTTTCGTTTTCAAAAGTTAATGGTACCATTAAAAATATCTCCGTTTTGGATTCATCATTGGACCCTTTAGCATATCCATTACTTTTTCCAAATGGTGATACTGGGTGGCATATCAATATTTCTCATAATGTACCAACTACATCTAATTCAAGAGCGCCCAGAAATAAATTAACCATGCTTCAGTATGCAGCCTATCGACTTGCAATTAGAGAAGATTTTAGCATGTTGTACCATTCACAAAAATTATTTCTGCAGTGGATAGTTGATATGTATGTGAGAATAGAGGGCACAAGGTTACATTTCATTCGACAAAATCAAACAAGTCTTAGGTCTGAAGTTTACAACAATTTAACAGATTATTTAGAATTGAACCCCAATGCCAATAATGTTGGCCGTAGAATAATTTTACCATCTTCATTCAATGGATCTCCAAGAAATATGTATCAGAATTATTTAGATGCAATGTAAATTGTACAACATTTCGGAAAGCCTTCTTTGTTTATTACAATGACTTGCAATCCAAGTTGGCCTGAAATAGTTAGCAATATTGGTGTAGGTGAGTCAGCTAATTTTCGACCTGATATTGTTGTGCGTGTATTCAAGTCCAAACTGAAAGCATTAATTGAGGGCCTTACACTAAAAAAAATCTTCGGTAAAGTTGAAGCACTCATTTATACAATTGAGTTTCAAAAGAGAGGATTGCCTTATGCTCACATTTTACTCTCTTTAAATGAGCAAGATAAAATTGTTAACGCTACCGATATTGATAAAGTTGTATCTGCGGAGATTCCTAACATTCAAACACATCCTACATTACATGAATATGTTGTAAAACACATGATGCATGGTCCATGCGGTGTACTTAATCCAAATTCTGTATGTATGAGAGATGGAAAATGCACAAAAGATTATCCAAAACGATTTAATGAATTTACATGTGAATCATTAAATGGATATCCATTATACAGAAGGCGTGATAATGGTATTAATGCTGAAGTTCGCGGTAGTTGCCTCGACAATCGTTATGTTGTACCATACAATCCGTATTTACTTGCCAAATTTAATTGCCATATAAATGTTGAAGTATGCACTACAGTTAAAAGTGTTAAATACATTTATAAATATGTGTATAAAGGCTATGACAGTGCATCTGCTGAATTAGGTTCAGAGAGAAATGAACCAGGTCAAGAAATACAAATTGATGAAGTTAAAAATTTTTTAAATGGCCGTTATGTCGGATCAACTGAAGCTGTATGGCGCATCTATGAATTACCAATGCATTTTCAATCACATATCATCGTTAGACTTGACATTCATTTACCGCGTACACAGAATGTTTACTTTCGAGAAAGGCAAGAACGTCAAGCAATTGAAAATGCAAGACAAACAAAATTATTAGCATTTTTTGAATTGAATCGATCAGATCCATCAGCGCATGAATATAAGTATCTTGAAATTCCTTTGCATTATGTGTGGGAAGATTCCCGAAAAAAATGGAAGAATAGAAGGCGTGGAGGTGATAAAATCATTACACGCATATATGTAGTATCACCAAAAGACATCGAACTTTTCCATTTATGATTGCTTTTATTACATGTCTGTGGTCCAAAATCATTTGAGGATGTTAGAACATACAATGGAATTATACACACTTCTTTTGTTGAAGCGTGCCATGCTCGCGGCATTGCTTCAAATGATAATAAATGGCGCGACTGTTTAAATGAAGCAAAAGAATTACATTCACCAAAACAAATGCGAAATTTATTTGGTTACATTTGTGCATTAAATGTGCCAGCCAATGCATTGGCGTTATGGAATGAATTTAAAGTATATCTTAGTGAAGATGTTTTGAGAGATTACAACGAAGAAGTATCCTTTAACACAGCTCTATTAGAAATTGAAGATATTTTGAATGTTCATAATTTGTCATGTCAAGAACTTGGTTTACCAGTTCCCACGTATTCACAGAGAACAGACGAAGCAAATGCTATTGATCCAATAGAACAAGAGTTTCTGTTTTCTGAGCATTATGAAACTGCAAATATTGAACAGCATAATCTAATTGATCGTGTGATTCATGAAGTTTTGCACCATGATACTGGATCTAATGTTTTTTGTTTAACCGCTCATGCAGGTTGTGGAAAAACATTCACACAAACAGCAATCATTCACAAATTAAATTCGCTTAATCTTAGTTGCATTGCAACAGCGTTCAGTGGCATAGTTTCAACTCTATTACTTGGAGGTAGAACTTTACACAATGTGTTTAAATTGCCTATACCCATTTTGGAAAATTCTGTAGCGAATATTACCGCAAATAGTAGCTATGGACGTTACATAAATTCATCATCACTGATAATTATTGATGAAATTTCTATGTGCCCACTGCAAGTGTTGAAAATCATAGATAGATTATTGCAGGATCTATGCGATGAAAATGATAAACATAAACCATTTGGAGTGAAAACGATACTTCTGTGCGGTGATTTTCGGCAAATCTTACCAGTTGTCCCTCATGGATCACGTGCAACTTTAATTGAAAATTGTGTCACGAGTTGGCATAAATTTGTTTATTTTCATAAAGTAACGTTTACTAAAAATATGAGAGCCTTACCAAGTGAAATAGAATTTGTCGAATTCTTGAAAAAAATTGGTAATGATGAAGCCCCACAATTCCCTCAGTTTGGTGAAAATATTATTGAAATACCTCAGCAATTAATAGGAGATGAAAATAATATTATTAATGAGGTGTATGGAAATATTTCCGAAAACATACTCTCAGATAACATATTGAAGTCAGTTATTTTAGCACCTAAAAATGATGATTGTACTTTTATTAATACTGATATACTTAATCGAATACCAGGTGAACAGAAAACATATCATAGCTACGATAAAATAATATGTGATGACGACAATGAAATCAATAACTATCCACTAGAGTTTTTGAATTCTTTGACTATTAGTGGTTTGCCACCACATAAGTTAGTACTGAAAGTTAATTGCATCGTTTTACTGATCAGAAACTTAAATACAAAGGAAGCATTAGTCAATGGAACAAGAATGCGCATCAAGTGTATGCATCGTAATGCTATTGATTGCGAAGTTTTAACTGGAACCGTACGCAATAAGAGAATTTTGATTCTATGTATAAATTTAAGATATTCCGGTACTGTTTTACCATTTAACTTTCAAAGAACTCAATTTCCAATTATACCTGCATTTGCGATAACAATAAATAAGTCTCAAGGACAAACATTCGAAAAAAATTGGAATTTTATTGAGGCAGCCAGTTTTTACACATGGTCAATTGTACGTCGCAGCAAGTAGAGTTCGATCATTCGATGGTTTGAGATTTTATATTTCCGAATATAATGGCCAAGAGCATTTAGCAAATGATGAAAGAGTTTTTACAAAAAACATCGTTTACACAGAAGTTCTGAATCATTAAATTCACTTTCAAACTATTTTAAGTTCAATGGACAACATTTATTTTTTTAACCGCCCGGTTTTTTTGATTTAATGAAAAATATATGAAAAAAATACGAGGCACGTATTTTTATTTCATTTTTTATTTTGTATTAATTTTTTATTTAAATTTTATATAATTCGAAAAAGATAGGGAAAATAACTGTGTAGCCTTGGCGAAACCTGGTCAGTATAGCAATAAAAAAAACCCAAGGAAATGTCAAAAAACGCATTATTGCTTTTTAAATATGGCTTAGCCAAGCTAAACCTCATTTTTCCTATATTTCATATTTTTCAAATAACTCGAAAATTAATGCATACAAACAAAAATTAAAAAATTATATAAGCTTTGTAGCACATAATCTTCAAACTGTTTTCGAATTTTGTACCTTACCAAAAATGAAATGTAATCCACTGGAATTGAAAACAATGTATCTTATACTTCTATGAATGTCAAGTCTCATTTTTATTAGCGTTTATTTGATTCAATAATAACATGAAAAAATTAAAACTGACAATAAATTATCTCAAAAAATAAATACGAATACAAGCTGTAATTGTGTTTTTTTTTTCAACTGTTACTAACATTAAATTTTAAATTTCATAGGTATTGCAGGGAATTAAGGCAAATAACACACGCTAATGACGTATTTGTACACGCTCGCAGCTGACATAATAGAACAAAATTCAAAAAAATTATATGCAATGATTATAGAGTTATACTGTTTGACAAAAGAACCTCAATAACGTTCAAACTTAAAAATTTAATGAATTACGGTCGAATTTCGACCACTGGGCGACCACTAGTTCTAATAAATGAATATAATGTCTTATAATGAAGTATAAATAATATATTATGTCTTATGTGTTGTGATAGTGCAACTGTTGTTACGTACAACGTTTTATTGTCTCAGACAGAGATGAAGATTCCTCTGGTCTGTGAGTGTATAGTTAAGGAACGGCGGAGAATGGATGCCAAGGAAAGCCCCTCTGACTCCGAACCTGCTATAAATGTTACGGGAAAATGTTAGGGAATTATAATATTTCAAGGATTAAACCAACAACTTAGAGGTAAATGAAAGAGCAAAGGAGAATAGTTATAAGAATCAGGATATGTATAATGAGAAGGACAAATGTATTACTACAGGAGAACAGGGAAATTATCAAAATGGGAACAAATGTATAATGTAACCAAAAAATGAAAAATTTGACCAATACTTGTAAGCTGAAGATAGGACTAACGATGAACACAGTCTAAACCAATACACCAAAAAACCATTAAGTTAGATAAAGAATAAAGCAGTAGTTTTATAATTGAACCAAGTTAAAATGATAATTTCATCAAACCAAAGAACTTGTTTTTCTCAAATTATCAATTTTGAGAGGGAAGCATATGTAACATCACAAAATATTCCATAATAATAATGAACACCAGAAGGGTGAATAATACTAAAATAACTATTAATGAGTAACCAGAAAGATTGTAACAGAAAAAATAATAAACCAATAAAAAAGAAAAGAAGAGAAGGAATTCAAGTAAACCGTGATAAATCCACTACATGTACTAAATGACATACAACATAAAATATACTAAATGACAAAGACGAAATGACAAGACAAGTTTCCCACATAAACTGTCAAGTGAGTTCAATAAAAACATTTGATAAATAAAATCAAACTGAATAAGTAAAATAACAAATGACTTGAATAGTATTGTACTATATATATTATGAATAAAATACAGCACATTAGCTGATCAAAGTCAATGATTTAAAAAAGACAAATATAGTGAACTATGCTAAGAATACTCACAAACTGTAAAAGATAATATGAAAGCCAAATATGTATTATTATAAATTAAGAATAACTATAAATGTAAGCACTGTATGTGTTTAGGTAACTTCATAAACAAGTAAAATGTGTACAAAAAGATAATGACAGTCAGGGAACAAAACATTGTAACATGATGATAACAGACCCTGAATGACCAATTTAAATCAAAGAAATAAGAATTAAATAGAAACCCTACTAAGCATAATGCAGTAGAATCATGACTATGGTGAAAAGAATGTAAAGCACCACCACACGGGTAGTGTTATAAAAATAAGAGATGAGAAGGACATGTTAAAATAAAAATAGTAAAATATGGAAGTTTATGTTAGTAAATCAACATATGTAAACAGATAATTAATATTGTTCAGCTGAATGCAGCATTTATATATAATAAGGTATTCTTTTTAATCAATTAATAATGTTCAAAGTAGAAATTAAGAATAATTAAACAAATATTAGAAAAAAAAAAGTTAATAGTTGGATTTGCAACATTTAGCAGACGACGCATGTAAACCAATATACTAGTAAGTTTAAAGTAACGAAATATTAATGAAAACTGTGACCAAACTGGCATCAAGCCATGTCAAAATAAAGATAAAGAAATAAGCTGTACAATGATAGTAATAGAACCCGAATTGAGATTGTAATAATTGAGATATAAACGTTAGCATCATAAATTTGGAGAATATCGAATAAATACAACAAATACTAGTAACAATGAAATCAGACGCTTCCAATACAAATATGTAATGCCTATTAATAGAATTACGTCATCATGACATAATTTCGGACCAATCACGAACGATTTTAGTAAGACCTCTGGAGCGCCTAGCGGCTTTCTGAAAAAAGTATATAAACGAGGATCATTGTAAACAGAGGAGCATTTTGTCTAAATTCACTCAACCAGCAACAACAAATCCAGGCCAAATAATCATCAAAATTTAATAAATCAACGATAAAGAAGTATAATTCAATCAGTGCATCGACAATAGTAGTGAAACTTTAACCAGAAGTGCGTGTGAACGAAGGAGGTTAGGTATCAAACATAACCAAGCAGTAGCTTATTCAAGAAGAGAATTAACCTGTTCAAGTGCGAATATCAGTGAAGTGTAAACACGATCATTAAATAAGATCGTTAAAAGTGTTAATGAATTAATCTTTGCGATTAATCACCAGGGAGTACAGTGCTCATACTTACTTTGTTTACATTTTAGCCAATAACAATATAGAATAATACACAATTGTACTGACGCAAAAAACAATAATACTATAAGTAACTAACACTGTATTAAAGTTATTTAGAGGAATTAACAGATTCCGATGTAAGATTTCATATGTTAACATTTTTATAACTAACCTAAAACTTGTTAAGAAAAAATTAACTTTTCGTTTATTAACTTTCAATAACTAAAGGTGTCTAACCTAACAATATGATATATCATAATAGCATTGTAGAATAAGGCAGTGGCGTTCTATTCTGTAACTTAAAAGAAGTCACCCTTGAGATAAATAACCATTATAAATAATCTATCGATTATAATTAGAGTTTTCATGTTAACCAAACTAAGCTAGATAAAAGTAAAGAAACCGGACGATCTGTGATCCGTTTGTTATTTTCAAATGAATGTAGTTAATTGAATTTATTCCATAATGAATAATAAATAACAGAATTGTAAAGTAACAACACTTGTCAACAATTATTTCAACTAGTAATTAATCAGTAGTACTAATTACTGAGGTGCATTTTTGTAGTAAGCGAATAAACAGAAATTTAATGAATTACCTTGATCAAACTATTTGATCAATTATTGATTTATAAAATATCAGAATTAACTATTAATTTATTCAGAATTCTTTTTATGGGACATTTCTCTCGAAAACCCATATGGTGCCCAAATAAAATTTAAAAGTGTTTACAAAAAGCTTTCACAGCATTAATATACTGTTCGATCAAGCTTGACAGTTTATTAACCACCTGTGACCAACTGAACGTCTAGTACTACATCACAGGTACGTGAAGGTTTGATTTATGTAAAATACCTTGTCAAGACAATACACTGACACACACAGACGACACTATTCCACAGGAGAGTGAACTAACGTCAAGAGATCTACGCAATTGTTTACATTCATCAACGGATCTACAACTAATTATTTACTCACAAATAAATAAACAAAAAACATCAAAATCGAATCAAACAATTATTCAAATAAATTAAAAATAATTGAAGAATATATTTAATGAACGCGAGTGTTAAATTCAACAAACAGTAAAAGTTACATAAAACAAAAAGTAACAGAGGTGAACGGGAAGGAATAGTTATAAAGTGACGCCAGCAACGTGTGGCTTATAAATAGTAGAACCAAAAAAAGCGAAAGAGCACGTAAGGAATAGTTAAAACGTTTAAAATTTTACAAAAATCACAGTTGTCTGAGACACAATACAATATACAAGTATGGGCAGATTTCAAATATTTCCAAATTGCTCTGTACACTTCTATACATCATAAAATTCTTCTCTTCAATCATTACAAAGAAACAATCAGATGACACTTGCAATAATTGTTATTTAACTTTGTTGAAACAACTGATCTTGGCTCTAATGGACTATTTAATTTTTGGTTGTGTCTGGAAAACAATTCTAACATACTGGTACGTCTCAGTTTTATTTCCTGTTGCAGAGTTTCTCATATGATTCATTATTATATACAGCACGGATACCAAACATCCATCTGCCCATTTTCAATGGCTTTGAAATAATAGTGATATCCTTGTACGAAATTATTATTTGGAAAACTACAGATCAAAAACAACATCGGCAACTGTTTGAACAGTAATAACAATCCAACAGGTTTGTGACCGACACGCCATGGCGTAATTAGAAGCTGCTCCTGGGGGGGAGGGTGTTACTCTACTATTTTTATATGCAAATAAAATTCATCCCTGTTCGTACGCCATTGTAACTTTATTTTTATAGTAAATTTTTTTGAAAAATAATAAGCACACAAAAACTCGACTTCCAATATTTAATTCTTAGCTCTTACCTTCACACGTTGGTCCAGGATTCTATATACGAACTCGTGATCTGTAAAAGTAGTTACTGGGTTTTACTGCATAATAATTACTAACACCTTTTCCTGATAAACCAAGCTCATTATTATTTTGTTTTCAACTTAACTTCTTTCTGTTCTAAATTTTTGTTTTAATTACTTTACAAACGATTAGGCAACGTGATGTTGCGTCACTCTCAACCTTTAGACTTAACAATTTTTTTTCTATCAATGGTTATAAATACAATCGTACCTAACTAGTTTTTTATATATCTTCTTTTTATAGACAAACCAATGCTTTAATGACACTCACGCTCTCATACCTCTATTGATTTCATTCTAATAACACCCTTTTTATAGAGCTCTCTGAACAGATTTATCTTATTAATCACCCATTTAAAATGGTAAATGCTGTGTAAATAAGTTAATTATTTAGTCAATTATTATTTTAAGTACTCATCCCTGTCGTAGTCATCTCCACATGGTTTCACCACTATTGTTGAGTCGCTTTTTTCTTAACACTCCGAAAATAACTTTTGATCGGTTACGTTTGCATAACTATTGTTACTGTTGCACTTTTGACATTCTTTTCGATTGTTTTTACATTGAATTCACTTTTTATTTGTCGGCCGACTTTAATTTTGCTTGAGCACTTTTTATATGACCGCGTGGTCTGAAGAATTTTAGTCGACTGCCTGTTATTTCTCGCGGGTTGCATGCGCACAAGCCGTCAGGCATTAGCTGCGAAACATTCAGGGTTTATAGCGCCTTCTCTCAATGGCTGGTTCCATCGAAGCTTCGAGACGCTCGGCCAACAAATTCTGCGAACTGCTCGCCTGGTGATATTGGGGTTTCACACTCGTATTGTCCGTGATTTACGGATGCCCTGAATTGTAAGTGATTGAGTAACTCGTCTGGACTAGCTGACGCCAGACGCAAACACAGACTGATGTTTCATAATAATTGTAAGCATGTGGTTTAAAAAAGAGGTTCCCCAAAGGTTGTACATGATAACTGGTTAAAATTATTTATTCCCCTAATCTGTCCAGTTACAGTCCCGGGATCAGTCTAGCTTGAAGGTTATAGTCTCCATTTACCTCAGGAGAAATGAGATATTCCAGACCCTTCACATATAAATACTTATAAATAAACCTTATTTTAACATGCATAACTGGTTTAGAAATAGGCCTACGTTAAGTGGTAATAGAATTCCACAGATATTTTTAATAGCTAGGGGTGGGAGGACTGATCCATCAGATCCCCCCCACCATAGTTACATTACTGCTTACAAGTATATATTATTCACAAACACCCTATTTTGTTTTATAAATATATTTTATATTAAAGTACTTCTAATTTATACATGTCCAATTACACTGGTACCACTGTTTTGCAAGGAATCAATATTTAACGCAAAATTTAAAACATTAATAATTTTCAGATACGAAACTACAAAAATTCAAATAAAACTGCCGAAAATTAATTATTTCAAAGGTTTCCGGTATATTAATTCTTTACCTTTGTGACCACGTTTCCACAACATTTGATCACACATGCTGAGTTCAAATCTGGGTTGATACATTGTGCATGTTATTATCTACAAGCTCTTGGCGGAAGTATGGGTAGGAACATATCTAGCATAGTAGCTTCAGAATGCTTTTTGCAATGTTATACAATCTGTTGGACAGTTCACAAAGACTATGGTGACAAATATTTACTGAGATCACTTGTTGTTCATCCGAGTATTTTAAGTTATACCAGATAATTGCAAATATTGTCAGAATAGGATATATATCAGTGGAACATATACACAGTTATACACACTTCCTACAAAATTATTATAAAATAGCAAAATAGAACATATCAGTATATTCTGAAGCAGAATTATTATGAAAACCCTAGTTCCTAGTAGTAGAGAAATAGGACATCGATCTTTTCTCAAACATGAAAAAATTTTTATTTTTACATTCAACAGATTTTATTATTTATAAACAATATATTTATATATCTTATACACATCTGTAGACAACAATATGTACTTTAGTATCAGAATTATTACTATTGGACTGTAGTAAAACAAGTAAGTATACTTTTTTAAAAAATGCTAAATATGCCTGGGATTCTAATACACTAGACTGGCCAAGAGCTGGAACACAAGGTGTTAAATATGTGACGGTTTGGCCATAGCCACCCAAACCCATGCTAACACTATGGCAAATATACAAAAAAAAATACTAATGCATTGAGACTGAGCATGGTGCAAGCAAATTGGATGTGTATTATATTAACCTCATTATAAAACAAATAATATTCAAAGTGCTTGTTTCTTCTTATTCATGAAGACAAATTAACGAGTAAGGAGATACCAACTCATGGGAGGAGGGTTCCGAGTGATGGAGAAACATTTATTGGAGATGTTGACAATTGGTTGCTTGATTACAATGAAGTGGTTAGTTGCTATATAACAACAAGTTCTTAGGGAGTGTTTGGATGATCCCTGATCAACAGCAGGCTCAGCCTGGATGATCCCTGATCAACAACAGGCTCAGCCTGGATGATCCCTGAAATATGTTCTCACCCATAATAATTTACAGTTTCCCCTGGGGGGGGGGGGGATGAGACTACCTGGAAGGATCGACTCCCCTTTATTTTATTAATTTACAAATATTGTAATTACTTTTATTTCTATAATTATTTATAAGTATTACTTGTACAAACAAAACTGGCTTAGAAATGGGTCTACTTAGGAAATTATGAAATTCTGCTGAAATTTCGAATAGATCTGGAGGGGAATTGATCCCCTGATAACCCCCCTCCCCAATTTACTCCACTGATCCCACTCTACAAAGTTCCAAGAAATCCTGTATTTAGAAGTTCAAAAGAAAGTGATACAGACTCTAAAGATCTCATTGTAGCATTCACTACTGAGACAGTTCATGGTTTAGAGCTTCCCTTATGTGCCTGGTAAGTGAAGGAGAAGGGATCCCCTTCTCTTCTATATCAGAGAGTAATCAAAAATAAAACAACAGTGACCTGACACAGACAGTTGTATACAATACTCCAACAAAAACTTCACAAATCTGTCTGTAATAAGGCAGGTACCACGAAATGTCTGTATATTGATACAAACACACATTTTTACAAAAAACCTTCTACTTCAAGCTACACACAAAAATCAATATTCTACTACAACACAAAGTACAAAGCAATCTACATTCAACTGTTCGATGCCCTGGGTGAAATTAAGAAAGGTGACAACACAGACGGATCCACTTACTACTAACAATTTTCAACATTTCAGACTACGGTTCAAATTAAACAACATGTCAATGCATGTAATATTATAATTGCCAATACAACTGTACAATAGAAATCACATGTAACGATGTTGAAGGGGACTGAAGTTATGATCATGTATTAGATAATTTGTTATACTGTCCAGGTAACTGCATGACTAAAGGCAATCATCTTTAATTTGAAAATCAATATCAATGTAAATGATGTTTACTGTAATAGTTACTTTTTATATAAAGTGAAGAATTTTGTATCATCAAAAGTACTTTTTGAACTCAGTTCTCAATCCATAATATTTTCAGTACTCAAGCTTGGTTTTGCAGTCTCAATAGCTTGTTGCTTTATGATTTTACAATCGTTCATTCTCCCCCCCTCCACACACGCGCGCACACACACACACACACACACAGTTTTATAGTATAAATATCTCACACAGGCCTATGCACTTACTTGTCTCTTTCCTTTCTCTCCAACTGCTTGATGGTAACACACTCTCTTAACGGTATCTTTATCACTGGCTTCATACAGTCTTTTGGTTCAAACACAATTGACTTTGAACATATTTTCAGCCTTCCTAACTCATTCTTCCTGTCATTTATTGATGTCTTTTTTAAACTGGAATCATTACTACAAATCATGTACACGCTTAAATCGTCAAAGTATATTTCGCCTGGTTCCAGTAATAGTAGTGAAAATCTGGAAAAACGGAGAGAAAAGAATACTGTGTCATTTAACATTATTCTTTCACATAACATTTTCTTAACACCTGTAACTGATTATGAAAAAAATAAAAAATAAAAACATGATACTACTTCAAATAGTGTAAACAGCAGACATCTCACCTCTTAATTAAAAACATGAGCTGCTTTATAACATTCACATTTACCCTGATAACAATTGGCCAACTAGTTAGTAACAAGAGTCTGCACACAGGGAACAGTGAGAATAACTCTCTACATCTCATAGCACGTATGATACAATACCTATTTAAAAATCTGTGTGTGTGTGTGTGTGTGTGCGCGCGTGCGCGCGCGCGCGTGCGTGCGTCCGTGCGTGATGCTTGTTATGATATAAAATTAACACAACCTTTTGTTCATTTACAGTTGAACTCCATTTATCCGAATCACCAATTATCCGAATCGTTATCAGCAAAATTAAAAAAAAATGCAATTTCTAAAAAAAAATTTATTCAAACTGCATTTGCCATACTAACAAAAAAAAACATCGTAAGCAAATAAAATACATATAAGACTGTGTTAGCTATGCATCATAGTTTACTATGATCAGTACAATGTTTTCTAGCCTACTGCTCGCCTAAAATTATAATTATGTGTGAGTATTATTGTTAATTTTTTTGTACGGTAGTATATGTGAACATTTTGCAAAACAAGTGTGACCTGATTTTTATTAAGATATTGTATTCGTGTAATATAAATAAACAAAAGTGATTTTTGATAAATTTTCGTGTTTTCTTTCACAACATAACCTTTTTCTTATGTTTGTCCCAATTATCCGAATTTCTGCATAACCAAATTACGTCTGGGACTCATTAGTTTGGATAAATAGAGTTCTACTGTATTTTATAAATATATATATATAATATATATTTTATATATATATCTTCAAATTATAAACACTTTTGCAAGTAAAATTAATTGAATTATATTATTGTGTTTTCACCTGACGCACGTTTCACAGAATTATTCTGTAACTTCAGAGGTATTTATATAAATTAACACATAAGCCCTAATTTTAATTTTACATATAACAGAATTGGAGGGAAATCTAAGACAAATGGAAAACTTAAAATATTTGGGTATAGTGACATCACACAAGGGTAGGTTAGATGGGAAAATTACAAAAATAACAACAGCAGATGGAAGGCTATTCTGCAGAATAAAAGTATGCTCCTATGTAACAGTGGAATCCTCACAGAAACAAGAGCAGAAATATTCAGAAAAGTAATTATCCCCATATTTACATACACGTCATGGACAATATATAAAACCAATTAAGGAAACTAGAAGCTTGTGAAAAGAGATGATTCTTACAAAAGATAGACAAATCAAAACAATCATGGACAAAATAAAGAATATCACTTTCACAGAACGATTAAAAACAAAACCCGCAGACTCTATAATGTAAGATAATCAAATGAGACTGTTCTGTTAAATTATAATAATGAGCGAGGAAAAAATAACTCCAACAGTATATGCGGCAAGGCCAAGAAAGACGAGAAGCAGAGGGTTACATACGAAAACATGGTGCAATAAGAAAACACTTAAAAAAGAGGAGAAAACAAAGTAGGCCTACTCAACTCCACAAACCAAGGAGTTTGTAATACCATGGAGTTTATTATAACTCCATGGAGTTTTAAGTCAAGCTAAAAAAAGTCAAACTCTCGAAAATTCAGTTTGGAAGTACTCAGAAGAAAACTGATTAAAGGAAAATAATGAAATAAATCAAATGAAAGAATACAGAAAGGAAGGAATGACGGTAAGCAGGACATAGGAGATAAACTAACAGTTGGTAAAAGTGTTTGTTATAGAACTGTATTTAAACTGTCAATGACAAACCCAGTCAGATCTAGAGGAAGTAGTCAAGAAGAGAATAGTTGACGTGAAGAAGAAATTCTGAACATAAGCAGTGCAAAAATTCATACAGTACTGAGGACGATGAAGACTAATAAAGTACCAGACAATATGATAATTTAGACTACTAATATTGGGAACAGGAGTTTCATCGAAAAACTAAAATGTTTTTAATGTATGTCTACATGATTGGACTATATCTGGTTATAGTGCTGTCACTTTCTTCTGCAAACACTGGAGATAATAACATGGAGTAATAACAAACCATGGAGTTTGTTATAGTCTTGTCTATCCTGTAAGGCTACACAAGACTATACGTCAGTATGTAATATCCACATGTCCATGCACTGAGACTAAAGAAGAAAGATGGACTACTTCTTACTTTTCCACAAAACACAGGAGGAGGAAGATAGAAACATACAGAATAAAGAGAAGAAATCTGTGGAAAAAACAACCAGTCACATCATTTTGACTGGTTCAAGAAACCCAGCCATGGTAACTGGAACAATGAACCACTGTTCCACTGGTAATCACTGGTCATTATGGTCACCATGGATTCCCTACCTAAACAGGTGAGATTGCCTATGTCATTACTCTCCCATGCAACTCCTACCTGATTATGTATATTTACAGAATAAATGAGATTTCATAGGCACTACTGACAAACTAACAACGTGCTGTCAGACTATTATCAGATTACTATGACATTCAACAAAAATCAAGTAATTCAGTGTTTACAGTTTATTGAAACTACTACATTTCCTCTACTTTTTCTTTCAAAAAGAATAAGCTTTTGAGAACAGTTCCTGATACGCACATCGATATGTGAAATTGTTAGTATATTTTACAGTGTCAGACCACAGATCAAGTAATAGCCCCGTTCTTTTATTTAAACAGATCCCCAAATACCTCACTACTTAGCCGTTTCAACCCAGCATTAAACTCTAGGTCCCCACATACCTGTTAGAGGATCTATAAACAAGCTCACTATAAGCATACATGCTGACCTTTGTTCAATTGAAACCCGATGAAAACGCCAGCAACTTCTTAAGTTTTATTAAATGCCTTTTCAACTTTTCAACTCCAGAAATTGTTTTCTAGACAAAAGCGTCTAAAAAAGCAACTTAAAAAAGGGGAAAACAGAATTCTCTTTTCCTACTGAAACATTATAACCAATATCAAATGAAAATACCAAGCCCAAGATGCAATCTTACGGAGTTAACATGAAGGACTAGTATACAAAAAGTTAAGCAGTATCACACAGTAACTATCAATAGTTTAACTCTGAAGTAGCTTAACCTACAAGCAATATCCAATACAGTTTGACTGTCTAATGAAATTACCACTGATAATTGGATCATATATTTTTGATTGAGGGAGTCCCCAATTTGCAAACTACCAACCTGTCATCATACCTACAATTTTTTTAGAAACGTAAGTTTGTATCAGATATGTTACAAAAATTACAGACGAACACAACACTCATAAGGAACCCTCTAAAAATGCCCACATCTTACAATTCCCTATAGTTACTATTTGTATTCATAAAAAAATCAAATCAACTGCACTGTCTGAATTTTTTACTCTATTTTCAAGAAATTTTTTTTCTTTTGTAACAGCACGATATATTACACTAACTGACGAAATTGTCAGTTAACCAAACAATGGACCGTTGAATTATACTTATTCTAAAAGTATATATCTAGGCACATTTTAACTAATTAATACACAAATCATATTCAAAACTTAGTCTCAACAAATAGATAAACGTAGTTTCAGAATTACATGTATATTTAAAAGACACAGTAATTTTCTTCGTACCTTTCTTTGTCCATTATTACTTATTACTACAAACTTCCAGACACAGCCAAAGAAACTAGATTGTATAACTATTTCCTTTCGAAATTTCACACTTAAATCACAATTACCATTAGGCCTACTTTAAACACTTGGTTACACGGAATTGTTGTTATGAAACAAACATATGACATACCGCCTCATTAATTTCACACACGTCCTATCAGTTTGAATTTCCAACATCGACTACAAAAATTAACTTATAATTAGCTACGATAAATCGCATTGTACGATTTGTCGAAAATTCGTATTCATTTAAAACGAAAATACTGTAGGTTTATATAAAAAAGAAAAGCAATTTATACTCCAGTAACTAATTAAAAACAAGCGTAATCTGTAAATACTAATTAGCAAATATTCTACCTGCATTAGTTTTAAGATGAAATTATAAAATTGTGTTTGTGTATTGCAGCACTGTCAAGTGATTTCATTCCCTTTTCTTTAATGAATAATCTTAGTTCTTCTAATCGATAAATTTAAAGTAAAATGCTATTTATAATTAATTACATGTGCAACACACATGAACATATTCCAAAATAAATACCATTAACTCTTTGAAAAACTCATGTTGGCGAACCTGAATAAATTTCCACTGAATATTTAAATGGTTGATATTCGGCAAATTATAAAACATTTATAACGTTTAATATATTTAATATATTATTGAAACTTTCTCTTGTGAAAACTTACTTGTCTTTTTCGTCGAACGCGTTTCGGCGTCGTATTCGCCTTCGTCAGCTTAGAAACAGATTGCCAGTACTTAGTAACGGTTGTTGCTTGGAAGGTATAGTGGGGCTGGTGTGTAGAGGAAGGGGATTGGCGGGGGTATCCAAATTATTGTTTGTTTTTGTATGATTGTGTCGAAAAGTGTATGTGATTTATATTGTAACTGGTCGTTTAGTATGTTGTTTGGTTGTGTTTTGTGGTGTTTGTATATTTCATACTGTTCAGCTGTGTTGAGTTTTCGACCTTTGGGTAAGAGGTGTAATATTTCAAGATTAGTATCTATGTTGGTGTAGCTATGGTTATGTGTGTGTATGTGTTTGGCAAACGCAGAATGTATATTGTTGTTGGAGAGGGCCTTTAAGTGTTCAGAGTAACGGGATGAAAAAGATCTTCCCATCTGGCCTATGTAGAAACTATTGCAGAAAATAGACACTGTAGAAAATACCCTTAAGTAAACCAGATTATACTGACGAACTCAACACAATCAAATACATAGCAATGAAAAACGGTTACAACCCCAATTTAATAAACAAAACTACACAAACGCATCAAAAACAAAAATAACAAAACACAAAATACCAACAACACACAACACAATAAATACATCACACTCACATACCAAAACTCCAACACACACAAACTTGCCAACACATTCAGAAAACACAGGTACAAAATAGCATTCAGAACTAACAATACCATCAAAAAACACATCAACGATACAAACACGGACATAGACAAATACAATAGAACAGGTGTATACAAATTAAATTGTAATAACTGCAATAGTTTCTACATAGGCCAGACGGGAAGATCTTTTTCATCCCGTTACTCTGAACACTTAAAGGCCCTCTCCAACAACAAGATACATTCTGCGTTTGCCACACACATACACACACATAACCATAGCTACACCAACATAGATACTAATCTTGAAATATTACACCTCTTACCCAAAGGTCGAAAACTCAACACAGCTGAACAGTATGAAATATACACACACCACAAAACACAACCAAACAACATACTAAACGACCAGTTACAATATAAATCACATACACTTTTCGACACAATCATACAAAAAACAAACAATAATTTGGATCCCCGCGCCAATCCCCTTCCTCTACACACCACCCCCACTATACCTTCCAAGCAACACCGTTACTAAGTACTGGCAATCTGTTTCTTAGCTGACGAAGGCGAATATGACGCCGAAACACGTTCGACGAAAAAGACAAGTAAGTTTTCACAAGAGAAAGTTTCAATAATATATTAAATATAGTGCTGTGAAAGAAGATGATGAACAAACAAGACAACTATTTATAATGTTTATACAAACTTTGTACAGGAAAAGTGTAATATAGAACATACAAAAGTTGTCTAATTAAACTGATATCTTTAGATAAAGCATTAGGAGGATGGTACTGTATGTAATGTAGCCTTAACACTAATTAGCAGTTTTGTTTTTTAAACTATTTCTTATTTACATAATCTAAACAACTGACATTAGTGTCTATTACATTCTTAATTAATAAACATTGTGTTGTTTTGTAAATAAACTGTCTTTAACTGCACACCATACTGACACTTTGACTGAAATTATTTGAAACATATCAACTTACATATAATCATAAACACAAAATATTAATTTACATAGAGTAAATAACCTGTACTGAAATACTCGAATTTTTCCAAGTACATTGGATACTAGCTTTATCCAAAAAAGAAAATTTTCAGTCTGTTTCGATTGTTAACCAACTGAATGTTATCTCAGATTGAGTAACAAACTCCCAATGGAAAATTTTGTATCCCAATCTGACAGCGAAAACACTTATCAGCAACTAAATGAAAAAGTCGATTCAAAATTTACTTTCTTGAATAAAACACTTCCTTGGAGTTTTCTTTATTTTTATTCTTAGTAATGAGAGAGTACATACTTGATTCTTCTTCTTCTCCTTCTTCTTCACATCAAGTATTAGGTTATACAAACCTCTTCCGGCATCCATCTCATCCTCAGATGACCCACGTCTCTTCTACCAATGGCTTTATAGTTCAGTGCTACTTTCAGCAATCGATCCTCTGTCATCCTTTGCATTTGTCATTATTTTTTACAATATAATAATACTTCCTTGTATACATTGAACGACAATGATAGTCTCTCATGAGTTTGCACAATATCAGTACACCATGTGCTGTACCACAGCAAATTCTGTCACAGTACAGCACATTTTTCAGCACCCTCATAAGGTTTTTGCTCTAGTGAAAAGCCAGTTTGCTAGCTTCTTTATCTAGTAATGAAGAAGACACATTGTTTTATATGTACTTGTGATTAAGAAAAAAAGTGAAATGGTACTGTCCTTAATTTTTTTAAATCTCTAACCAAGCTTTTTTGTTGTATCTTTATAAGAATAATGTTCCTATTTAAAACTGTACAAGTACTTGTATTATGAAGTTTAATTTAATTCAGCAGTCATGATGAACACATACAAATAAGTCATATGGCAAATGCTGCTTGTATGCTGATTACAAATCTGCAGCATGCTGCACTGAACCTTGAGAGGGAGACAATTAAAAACTATAGCTGTGGTAGTGATTCTGCACGTAGATTCCTTCCTGCCTCTGTGCCATACTGACCTGTGAGATAACAGCCTCAAAGGAGAATTATATTTTATCTGAACTTAGTCAGCATGTTTATAACTAAAACCAATTTTTAAATTGTTTTAATTAATGAGCATATTCTGGAAATAATCGTAGGTAGTCAAATTTTTAACTTTTGACCTCTGTACATAAGCTCTAAGTACATACTTTACAGCAGCAGTCGGCAACCCTGCGCCTGTAGATAAGGTTTGATGCGCCCGCAAACCAATTTGTAATTTTCTTTTCTTTTGAATGAAGGAACGCACCCACATCATACTTGCTTTGAAGTACTGTATAATAAACTAGTACAAACCGTTTACCGAACCGCGCTACGTCTTCCCCCAATACGATTGTCAAGCTTGTCGCCCAGATCCTGTAAACACTTTTCTCCCCAAAGTGACTTTTTCAGGATTTACATTTCTGTGAACTTTATGAAAATAAATAGTGTTATTGTGGTAAGTTCTTTAATTTATTTTTATTAAAATGTTTTCCTATTTAACCAGTTTTTTGTTTAAAGTTTTGCTAGTTTAAACATGCGTATGAATGATGACACATTGTTGATGACCTACTCCTAATGTAACAAATTTTGACAAATTTATGTGAAAAATACAGCAAAGATTTTTTTGATTTGGTGTTCCACGTCGCTAAATATAAACGCAAGGATATTATAAAGCGACAGTTAATGTTTGTAACGTCAAGCCATTGAACTCTCCAGCTTTCTATTTTCCAATGATGGGGTGGGGAAGGATGCGCTTATCAAACTAGCCCTGAGTTATATATATGCGCCCCCATAAATTCAAAGGTTGCCTACGACTGCTTACAGTATCAACAGGAGTAGTAACAATTGCTGTAATTCTTTAGGTGCTCATTATTTTTTCATATATCTACACAAATCATATTTAGATTTTACATGAAATTTTAACAAAGCTTTATGACTTTTAGATCAGATATAGGTTAATTGTTATATTTTGTCTGTCATCGTGAAATGTATTGGCAATAATATAATGCTGTGCTGAAGTGATAGGTAATGTGTGACTATGTGATACTTCGTACACGCCATGTTAGCACCAGGATTATGTAAGTATATGCACACTCTTCGATCGTTCCAGGCGTGCCATCCAAATTGTGGCCAAATATTCTGACATCCAGGTCTTCTTCTTTAGCATTATAGCCCAATTCTTTAGCCTTTGACTTCCAGGTCAGTTTTGTCAAATGCAGGAGATCCTCTGCTTTTCGACATCGACTTTCACTCTTTTGGACATTCAAAATTGATACTCTTTATTGAAGTTTTGAACTATAGCGTCAGACTTTTGAACACTGAGGGAGGTGTGAGGAAATGAATAAGCATTAAGACAAGTGCACATAATCATTATTATTCCCACTACTATGTTTTTTGTAATGAATGTTAGTCTATTAATATAAATAATGCAAAGTGATTAATTTTTTTATATTCTTCTTATATACTAAGACAGTGCTATAGGCTGTTCCACAAACTCTGCTTATAAACTTTACTAATGTACAAAAATTATTAATTTAGCATGTTACTCAATTATACATTTTTGTAGTAGGAGTAGTCATATGATTTAAATTTAAGCGAGAATAATATGAGTAGTCCAATTGCAAAACTCGTTATGTCCATAAAAACAAAATTTTTAGAAAAACTGTTGTTCTTTTAATATGTTACATGACTTGATTTTTTTTCTGGAAATAGGTAAAATTATGCTGCATATGGTCCCTTAATATAAACAAAATCCAGTTAGTCATTTGGTGGGAAGATCAAAAAAACGTTTGGACATAACCAGTTTTGCAGCCATTTAGGATATAACATGGTTTGATTCAGTTTTTATGTTAAATGTTTTTAGCAATTTGTTCATTATTTTATGTGTTAGATAATACTTTTATAAAAAAATGTTGCAAAACCAGGTTTGTGAACTGTTAGGATTTTTATAGCAATTTAGTTGTACCCATCCAACTGGTTTGTTACATAATGGCAGGGTAACAAAGATAAGAGCGAATTTATTGAAAATATTAGTAGTAATTGATAAACAAAATTTACAAATCAATATAATTTGATATAAGAATTTACAAAACAAACAAATGGGTCTGCCTCCATTATATCCCCACTGTCAGAATCTTCGTCAACTTATTGGTAAAGAAGGGCCTCCTACTCCTTAGAAAGGGTTTTAAAGAAAGTAATATTTCGCTTTTCTTTCCAGGTAGGCATGAAATATTTGGAAACTTGGCTGGCTTCAAAGGTCCTCCTTTGTTGATGACCTGTGGGTTAATTGTATTCAGTTGCTTTCCACACTTCAGTATACTTTTCCCCTCATCCACATTTTGGTTGTAGTTCGGTTTTCTTCTCTACCAGAAACAATCCAGTTTGTATTGTTTTTGATATAACTATCCTCTGGCAGTGTTGTAGTTTAAAATGCTAATTAAAAGGTTTTTTTTACCACTTCAAAGACTGTTTTTTCCACTCGTGTACTGGTTAGTCCTTACCTAGCCTGATGAACTGAACATGTTGAAATATTTTAATGTAATCTTGGTTCATGTCAGAAGAATACTGTGTTTTTCTATATATCCAAACACCCTGTCAGGGGGTATGAATGAATGAATGGCCCATAACTGGAAATATGAGTTTTATTATCTTAAGAGATGGTGGTGCAACTGAAAAATTGAAGAAACGTGATTACTACAAACAATAGTAACAAACAGTTTATTCTTTTGTAATAAACGAAAGAAAAACAGTTCCTTGTTTTGCTGCAGTGTTATTTAGTTATCATTTCACAATAACGGGGTTTTTGCTGCAGTTTTCCTACAGTGGACATAACGAAGTTTCCTGCAGTACAGGTAATGGACATAATGAGTTCTGCAGCAGTTCCTGGTTTTTACACCAATAAAATAATAGAGTTTCAACATGTTAGAGGCAGGACGATGTAAATTGAACACTGAGGTCTCGATGCGCAGTAGACAAACACCTTGTTGCAAGGCTAACAAAATTTTCATTTATTTTGCACATGCGCACAAGTCTTGTACATTGTTTCATAGTGTGAACATCGGCTCCAACAAGACTGGCGAGAACAACGGAAGCATGTGTGTGACGGAGGGAAATAATATGGAAGTGAGACACTGAACGTTATAGCGACGTCTCCCCTCTCTAGATAACTTAGCCTTACTTGGAAGTGGGGGTAATTAACGCATTGGGTCGGCGCAGATGACTGTTCAGGAAAGGCTGGCAGGCCTATAACAGTTTCTCTGCTTCAGAACATGTGTATATGGTCTCAGCACAAAATAACGGCCTTAACTTAAAATCGACCTCAGCTGGACATAACGAGTTTTACAAATGGTGTACTCATATCAGATTTCATTACTGTACAGTGTATTACAGTACATAGAACCGATCCTACAAACGTATGTGCACAGTACACATACAGAAAATATAGCCATTGTATATATTGTACAGTACTTGATTTTAGAACAATTCGAGCTTAACTATGGTTTCAGGAATGCATTGTGTTCGAAAGTTGAGACCTCCTACACTACACCATACAGCCTGAGATAAAAGCACTCTTTCTGAAGCCAGCCAGTCAGTTTTTTTGATTGGTGATTCATGGTGCTTTATCAGAGTTGTCGTTTGTGTGTTTTATAGAAATTTAGTGTCAACTGCTGTCATGAATTACTGAGCGCAAACATCTGTAATTGGTTACATGTTTTATTTAAATGTGACACTGTTAATTGAGTAACATTTACTGTTTGTTATGTTAGTGTGTGTGTGCTGGACAATCGTAAACTTGAACAAGTGTTGTATACAACAGTTTATTGTAGACTTTATTTATTTAAACTGCCATCAAGTTCTAAATAGTGACTTAATTTCATGTCAATTATTCTGTTTCAACTGTTCAAACACAATAATCCACGCAACCACTATAACAATAACATTGATGAAATTCTCGTATGAACTATGGATGAATTATTGTATGTACACATATGTAATAGTTGATGAGGTGACTGGCTTATTGTGACTACTTGATATTTTTGTTTTAATTGTAAATGTGGAGAGTTGTGTATGAGTATTTATGTTCAATGAAACTGGTATACAAGTACTGAGTTCTGAATTCTCTGGTTGTTTGATTATTTACTTTCCACTGTTTAAAGATAACAAACTGAACAATTGGCATAACAATGTGACACAGTAACACTGGTTTTCCACTTTGAAATTTTAACTTCAGTTTGCAGCAACAAAAGCTTGACTAACTAAAATGTGAATGTGGTAAGATGTAGATTTAAAATGTCAAATTTTATAGCACTATATGCAGCCAAAGTTACTTATGAATTATATTACTAGGAAGGTAGTCTTTATGATCATGTGTGGTAAATTAATCCTTAAATGAAACATCAGTTGCATGATCATATGAGGTCTGTCCAGAAAGTATCTTGCCATGTAATATTTTAAGACAAATTGCTTATATTGTCAAACTGAGTTCAGTTATAAACCGAAGGGACGGAGAGGAGTGGAGTGTCCAAATAAGAGTTAGAGTGACCAGCTCTAGTCTATCCACTAGGGACCAGAACAAAGCATTTTTTTGTTTAATCCTTGCTTAAGATGATGATGATGAAAATGGCTTACCTAGCACAATAGGGCCTCAATCCCTTCAAACTACTCCACTTGGGACTTTGTACACTTGTCCCAGCATCTCTTTCAAAAGCACCATCAGCTGCCTCATTGTGTTCTCCTTAAATTTGGCCATCATCTGAAATCCCCCCCTTGTCAGTAGTGATTTTACCTTTGGAAAGAGCCCCAAGTTGAAGAAATCCAATCAGGTGGGTGAACAACCTGTATTATGCAATGTTCCGTCAAGATTTCCTGTACCAGACACACAAGTGTGCTGTGTATTGTCATGGTTTGGTGGTGAAGATGTTAGTAACAACTTGCCCACAGCTATTTCGATTTTCTCTTCGCTATAATTTTCAGCCTGGAAAGGATTTCTACGTAGTAGTCCTTAGTTATTGTCTGATCTAGAAGCGTGTACTCATGATAGACAAAACCTTCACGAGTCAAAAAAATAGTTAAGCCCTGATATAGCTTCCTATGGATTCACAGTCATCTTGAAAGCATTGATACCACATTCAAGGAATCCTCCCTAAAGGCTACGTTAATCATTCAAATGTCATCAATAGCTGTATCTCCAAGTTTCAAGCAAAACTTGTTCCAGTTTCCTGAGCTACTTGGTCAGTTATTACAATTCAAGTCACAAAAGCAAAAGTTTACTTAATGATTTCTCACTGCTGAACAAGGGGTCCAATGGGAGCCAGACTGTTTGTTCATGCATCAGCAGTAAGGTCTCTTTTGATTGGCTACGCAGTTTTGTGAAGTCACATTATATATTTTCAAGATACTCGAAATGGTTGTATGGTTGACTTTCTGGATAGACATTGTATATTGTCACTGTAATACAAGCAATTCCAGGAAGTTTGTAGTATAGTAAGGAATCCACCTTGACCACTAAAGGTGGATTTACACATTTAGGACTGTTACTACTGTGTCTCAACTGTTTTAGCTGCAAAATGGTCTACACCAGTGGTTCCCAAAGTGGGGTCCATGACAATGTTTCAGGGGGTCCGCGGACACTTTTAAGAAACTTTGATATACCATAATTGTCTCAGATTTTTTATAGTTTAGTATCTAAATTTTGGAATCTTAAAACAAATAGAAAATTCCACTATATTTTATTTTTGGTTCCAATAATTGTAATTGTAAAAGTAATTTCAAACTAAAGCCTTTAATAATGTCTTTAAATCATGTCGCATACCAGATCTGTTTGTCAGCCAAACTGACTAGAGCGTCGCATCAACGCAGAACAGATTACGCTGTTTTAGTCCACGTATATTGTAACGGTACATAACCCGGTCCCAATAAATTATCTCATGTAATACCATAAAGGTCAGAAATGGGTAAACTGTAACAAGCTCAAAATTAAATTGTATCACGAAACATTATAAACAATTAGAGTGATATACAGTGACAAGTGAGTTATAGTGTACCCATTGAGGTAAAAAGTGAAAGTGAAGGGAACTTCTTACAGAATTGTGCTGTAGGTTGTAATATGCTTACTCTTTTACTCTACACTTTAATATTATTACATATATCTAACAAGATACGTATGACAGATACCATAATTTGGTAATTCTGGGTACTTACCAAATTCATTATTCGCCGGGCTCATTTCTTCTTTTATAAACTGTTTTATACCTAAGGGGTTCCAAGGTTCGGGTACAGGAAGATTTCGAAACACAGTTGACGACACAATTGATAACAAAACATTCTGGAGGTTAACCATCAATTTTAATTCACTCTAAGTTAATACATACATAACCATGTGTTCACAATAATGACGTCATGTGATCTGACCCAAAACAAAATGGCGGTTACTTTCTATATCTCTTGGTACTCTTTTAATTTCTTTATTTTCTGGATTGATATCAATTTAACTTTACTGCTGCAGCTTCAACATTATTAATTAATAGTTAATTATTTCTTACACAAACCAATGCCCTCGGCATATGTGTTTATGGCCATACATTCACTCTCTCATTCGCACATTCAATTTTAGACCCGTACATTCTTTTGATTAACAATTTGATATTAATGAGCTCATGAGATATAAAATAATAAAAGGAACTTCTCTGGTTAGTCGGTGTTGATGTCCATCCGTTGGTTGTGCGTGCTGCCCATGGTGATGGCTGGTGTTCGCCTTTTAGTCTGCCGTTCAATTAGATTGATGTTTACACTGAATTTACATATTTTGTATCTTTATATTATCAAGTTATATGAGCCTTTCTTGCTCCACTACTGTGGTCAACATTTTGCCAATTATATTTAAAACTATTGTGAAATTTTATGCACACAACGATACATCGCTGTGGCTGCTATGAAGAATGGCGTTGAAATGAGATCGAGGCAAATGTAAAATTGCGCTTGTGTGTGTGTAGTTCTTACGTCATCCAGCTTTGTCTTGCTGGACAACATCTCGTTACACACATTGTACTCAGTGCGTCATTGTTCTTAGCGATGACGGAGCCGTGCTATAGCCCAATCATAATTCATATTGTAGTCCTTCGTCATAAACACCACCATGGCCTCTTCTGATGATTTCACGTCCACCGGCGACCTTGGTGTTTTACTCTGGCCGAATTTGCGTTGTTCCTTTTTCCAGAGGGACAATGTACCTAACCATTCTGCATGTTTTAATAATTACATAATACAAAACATTGAAAATCACCCTTAATTCCCATAATTCTGGTACTGGGTCATTCTGTACTGTTACAAGGTGTGAGAATTATAAACGATGATAGTAGACTATAATGCTACTAACTGATTATGTATTTTGTTAATTTATTGTAATGTTTATATTGTGTAGACAACCAAGTTTAATACCTAAGTTAATTTTATATTTTTTCAAATATTTGTGTTATAGTATAAGATAACCCAGGGTTCGTTTTAAAAAACATAAAAGATTTAAATATCAGATAATAATAAAAAATTAAAATAATACTGTATGAGGGAAATGGCAGAAGGAAGTAGTGCAGTGTAGGAATACTATGAGAGACTAATAAATAATATATAAATTCATTTAAAGTTAATAAAAATATTAAATACTTATATCCAGAGTTATAAGAAAATGAACAGAAACCTATTATGTAAACCAAATTGGGAAAGAAACCGAAATTAAAAAGAATTATTTTTCTGTAAATAAAATATAAATTTATAATAATTACAAACTGCCTATATACTAAAAAGTAAATAGCAGAACCAATAAAAAGATATAAAAAAATTATGGGTTACTAAGAGTAACGAAAAATAACAAGTATTGTTAATCGAATTTATAAATTAAACCTGTCCAGTTGACAAAATGATGAGACCACAATTTTATTAAAATATCCTTTTAGAAACCTTTGAGAAGGGCAAAATTGGTACAAAATTAAACAACAGTATGAACATTATATACTCCTACCTTGTTTATCAAAGTTAAATTGCTATACTCCATAATAAAAGTGAAAGAAAACCATTTTGGACGATCAGGCCTAGTTTCACTATGTTTCAAGTTTGACGAGAGAATATTTTCCAGACGGTTATGAAATTACTACCAAATACGGACACCACCGGAGAAACGGCTTAATACAAGTAAGAACTTCAAGAAGAGAGGTAATATAAACATTTCGTTTAATATTTAACGAAGAAAACATTCCGAATGGTAGTGTCGTACAAAAAACTATTAAAAATTAACCACATGTTGTAATGAAAACAAACGCCATCTGCTCTCTTACGGACATTTCCGGAACTACGTATTAAGCGAAAATAAACAAATTTTGAATATTTTTCGGTATTTGTAAAGCGTAGTATAATTATCCATTTCTGACCATCTCATAACAAAAAGAACTTACCCTTAACCCTGGGGAAATAAAAAAAGAATTATATATTGATTGATGTGTTAAATATAGTATAAAATTTGTTCAAAAACCATTTTTTTTCTTGACAATTCCATGTTTACTCAATGAAGTCGATATTATGTTTTAATTAAGGAAAAGATCGATTGTGATATTTGTATTTTGGCGGCAGGGAAAAAACCAATAATATAACTAATAAATATTATTGAAAAAATGATATTGAATAATAAAAATGTGTTATATTTTTTGTAGTGGGTAGTTGTAATAGATTTCAGAACAAAATAGAAGAGGTCGATCCACCGGGTCATATTCTGCCACAGTGTAGTCTGGTTGAACTATGTTTGGAGACTCGTCTCACAATCAGCTGATTTAATTCACGGCGAACAATTTGAAAAAAATTTCAGAAATCGTCTAAACCGAGTGTAAACAAACGGTACTTACTCTCTCTTCAAAATAAGGCTGAACAACTTCCCTACTTGATCCAAATCACACACCCTCGATTTCGGCTTTGGTTGAGTAACATTACCAACAACTTTATTTAAACTTCGGTCTTTATAATTCATAAGTGGCGACTGCGGAGAGGTGGAAACCTTGATACAAAAAACGCACGTTACAAATTAAATAAAGTACTATTTAAGGACGTTTCGCTAACACATCTACAATAAGACACGCACGTTACAGATTGGCGAACCCAACATTGGGGCGGAATTCATTATAAACCCGTAATCAGTAAAACACACTCAAACCGCTACGTTACAGACTGGCGCTTACAACAGTGGGGTTTGAATCAGACGGTTGTTTAGCTAAATAACACCTCACCTCTTAAACCGCTACGTTACAATATGCACTGTATCTAAGCAAAACGTTTTTCCATGTAGCTGGAAAGATAGAGCCGAGGTTGACAAAGTTAAGAAATAAACTTGATATTGAGAGTGATTTAATATTCAAATTATCAGACATTAAACCTAATATTGTACAGCTAATAGTTTAAAAGCAGCTTCATTGTTCACATTAATTAAACTATATTTGATATCATTAATATTATAATTTTGCAAGTTAAGAGAATTTTGATTTTAATAAATTTTAATTAAAATATAATAGTTTGTATCATATTTACTGTTTGTTTTTATTTGATAACTCAGACAGGGTCCGTGAAATTTTTAATTTTTTGAGGGGGGTTCGCGGACTGAAAAGTTTGGGAACCACTGGTTGTGACGATTTAATTGATAATAAAATATTTAATAAAAAAAAATTGAAAAAGCAATTAAGTATTTTTAAATCGCACAATTAAACCTAATACCCCTGTACTAACCCAGAATAAGTATGAGATTTAAATGGGAAAAAATCTAACTAAACAAGTAATAAAAAAAATCGTATTGTAAAAAGCTAATAATATCACAGTTAACCCTTTAGAAAATCATCATGCGTTGACCTGTTTAATTCCGGACACAACGTGCTTAGCGAACCGTCTGTAACTTAGAAATGTCTGAAAATCGTAATGTAAGTAATTAATAATTTGAAGGCATGAGTAGTAGTTAAAATAATTCCTGTAAATTAAATAAGTATAAATAATCTGTTTCATCTTGTTATAATAATGTATATTTAAATAAAAGTAGGAACTATATTATCGCGGAGTACTCGCTCCGTTTCGTTGTAATGTACCAGTCGTATCAAGTTAAGAGTTACTATGCCGCCGTCAGACAGTACACACCTCCGAGCGAGAGCTCTTCAGAAATGTGTTAATTAAACTTAAATATAATGGTTAGCCCCCACTACAAAACGTGGGGAGCTAGTATTTTTTAAATATATAAGCTGTAGAAACGTTTGTTTAAGAAATGTAATAATTTAAAGAAAATTAACAACACGTAAAGAAGGTGACGTCTCTACTTAAGATGTAAACTCTCGTACAACTCTACTGGTGAATATGTGACCTGCACATATGGACGTCTACAACCCATACGACGCTGACCAGGACCGACGTGGATCAACCCAACTTTAACCAGCATTACTTCAATCTCCTCACTGATACAGCTATAAGATATTCGCCAGAGACACGATCCAGATGACTACGCCGACTACCAGAATTCCGAAGAGTTACACCCCAGGACGAGGACAGCAAAGCTTATTTTAAAGGTGACTCGATAGCTTGGCTATCGAGAATTAATTACATTTGAGACATAACTTTATAGATGAAAGAGACTTTTCAAAGACTATATTTTTCTTTAATCAATAAATAAAACCAAAGAAATGTAAACTGTAGAATTGAAAATCATACGTTGTAACGTTAATATGGAAATGTTAATTATAATCCCTTTAGTAAATAACACCATTCTTCAAATGGTTAATGTAATCTTGCAAGCTCCTAGATGAGCATAGTATAACTCAGACGTCTTTACAATATTTAAAGTAAACCCGGATCCGAGGTAAAATTACATGATCAATATGATCCCTTGTTTTACAGAAAACCCTTTTGAATATTTTAGTATAAATAATTATGTTATGGGATCTTTTCAAATGATTTGTTAATAAAGAGATGTCATCTTATTACACATTGAAGTGAGTGCATAAATCAGTGAAATACCTTCCCCTTGAGTCCTAATAAATAGCGTAAATACTATTGTTATTTGTGTTGAGTTTAATTTCAGTTCGTTACAACGTAGGCAGCCTGTATAATTGGCGAGTGTCAATTATGATGGGTTCCTTGGATTTGTAACATAGCCCACAACGTTACATGGTTACACCATTTGAATTACACGGGTAGACCATTTTCAATTTACACATATATGGTTGTGCGAGTGCTGTTCGCAGACTGTACTATCTTCGACTGCTCCTGAAGGAATTTGTCAAGATCACAACAGATGGCAGTCCGACACGGTAGTACGCGCACAGTACCCTGCAATCCAGACTGAGACTGCCATAAAACAATCTAAAACAGTCTAAACTACTTTTCAACGAGCTGGTGGGGAAGACCACTTCACATCACACCATACCACACATCACACTTTTCCATTGTCCCTTCAGCTACAATCATTATTCGTTCGTCACTTTATTTCAGTTCTTTGCACCTGTTTGTGAAGACGTACCTACTAAAGTTAACTATGAAAGAAGGAAACTGATCTTGCTAGTACAAGTGTATCATGCTTTGTACGATTAAAATCACAAAGACTTCAACAATAATCTTATAAAACATAATATATGGAAACAGATTGCCAAGGAAATGGATGCATCAGTAAACAGCTGCAAAAATAAGTGGAACTTGTTAAACAGACGTAAGCCAAAGAGCAGACAGGCAGCCAAAAAAGTTAAAAATGGAGATACGAAGACCAGACGGAATTTTTACAAGATTATCTGCTGGAAGAAGATGACACAGCAACAAATATTACAATAATAGACGAAGCAGAAGAGGACAATGAAGAACAAAATTTTGAAACTTAAGTGCAGATTCATACCACTCCATCTCCACCTGTTGGTCTCCATCGGCATCACCAAAAGTGTTTGTCAAAAGAAGACCACTGAAACAACAGCCACCTTCTGAATTAGCTTCTTGTCTTTCAGTTTTTTTTTTTTATTGTAGCAAAACTACCGGTACGACTATGTCAACAAAAAGGAAAAAATTTAATAATTTTCTTTGATGACACAGCAGAGACAATGCTCTAGTTCGACAATTTGGAACAAGCAGAAATAAAAAATGAAATATTTAATCTTGTGAGTAGAAAAGAAATAGAAATTTTATTAGAAGGAACCAGTTTGGACTGGTTTAGTACATGAGAAATTCAGATATTGAAAGTGTTCTAATGCCTTGCTTACTAAGATTTGAGAGTATTCTTTGTGTACAATATGCTTTTCAATTACCACAGATCAAGCAAAAACCATCTGCAGAAACTAGCTCTTGTAAGAGAAGATTGGAATGCTATTGTAGCTTCTTCTGATTTGAGTATTTGAGCTTGTTTGACCTATAAGCTTCAATTTAAGTATTAATGGACCCATCTTACACAATAATTATGTGTTTGAAGTAACTACAGTTAGCTTTATCTTCTTGAAATATTGAAATAATAAAGTTGTCTTAATGGTTATAATCACAAACATAAATTACGCTGTTGCACACCACTATATAAAAAATTCCTGATTAGTGCTTTTGAGCCCCACAGCTCATCACCAGATTGGAACAGCTTTATCTTCATTGACTTGGGAGTAATGGTTCCATATTTCATTAGTCTTTTGTGAACTCACAGTGACTTGTTGTCAACAGTATCTGATACCTTTTTATATACAGCCATTGTTTGTTGTGTTCATAACAATTAATAACTAAATGACATACAGACAGACACAGGACAACCAAAGAACCATTCAGAATCATTTCATTACGAACCACCCACATTTTCTGCTCAACAAACTGGTGGTATAGTGGATGACAACCACCTCCAGACACGAACTACCACACAGCTGCAAATCAGAATGTAGATGTACTTACATAAAAAATTACTGATTACTTAATTTTTTTGTTATTGTATTTTATATTGTATACATTTCCTTCACTTGTTCCTCCGAAGCATAATAATAATAAATAAATGTATAAAATAAAAAAATGAAAAACTGAACATATATAACATCACATTACAATATTGTTATGACATTACAGAACATGCTACGTGTTTCTCGGCTATAATGTTCCAGTGGAGGCAGAGGCGGCTCACTCATAAGGGCACATGGTCACGTGCCCCACCAAAAAAACACGAAATAAATAAATAAATATTGTAGAAACGTCCTCGTTTTAAAAATGATAGCAATAGTTTGTAACAGTGCGAAGTCTGGAGAAATGTGGCAACGCGAAAACAAATGTGGCAACATAGCGACGGTCACAGAGACGTTGTGACCCAATATTACTACTCCCTTCCTCTTCACTACTCTCTTGTGGTGGGAGAGCGTAATGCTAAAATCCCATAGCGCTCGGTCACACTAGACTATGTGACCATTGACCAAACATTTACAGTCTTCAAGTAGTAAACTCTGAATCCTGTAGGTGCGCCACATTACTGCAACTAACGGATATGAATCGGAGCTATTTAGTAGACTCTTACATTTTACCGCCATCTGAGCTGTTCTATAATACTAATAATTACTGTTACTTTCTTAGTGTATATTGTTACGAAATAATGTTATTATAATGTTTCTATCGTGAATATGATTATAATAATTTTTGCGATTTTATATAATTTTAAATTATATTCTCATGGAAGGAAATATTAAAATAGAACGTGTACCTAGAGCGGTTATGTTATGTGCTACACGATAGTTGTGGTGGCAGTGCTTATAGTAATTGTATAAATTGTAGTGTTACAAGTTTACAAGTGGTTTTCAGTAATCAGTGTTACGCACGCGTGTAAATAACGGTGTTGAAAATATTCAAGTGTCGGTATTTTGTGTGCTTGTGTAAATCTCTGAGACAAAATGAATGATGTCAAGTATTTACAGAGTAAAACTTTGTGCTATGAAGATAGGTTAATAGCAAAACAATTGGGTCCACCAAGACTGCAGTTGTCTATCAACCAAGTGTTTAAGGACAAAAACAGAACCTATAATAGAACTTTCAATACCACAGTGTACGAAAAATGGGAATGGATGTGCGGATGCCCCACAATCAATGCTTTATTTTGCTTTGCTTGTCTTCTGTTTGGCGGTGAAGACACGTGGACTAAGTCGGGCGTTAAAGATCTGAAACATTTACCAGAAAAGAGTAAGACGCATTCGCTGTCTAAATGTCATTTAGACAATGAAATGAGTTTAGCCGTGCTAGGTATTGTAAATATTAGATTGCAACTCGATGATGGTTACAGAATTTCTGTTCGTAAACATAACGAACTTGTAGACAAGAACAGATACATCTTGTCTCGAATAATTGATGCGATTAAATTTTGTGGGGAATTTGAATTAGCTTTACGTGGCCACGATGAAACGGAAGAAGCAGACAACAACCCAGGGATTTTTAAAGGACTAATCAATTATACTGCAGCACTTGACAGTGTTTTGAAAGATCATTTAGAAAATTCAACAGTGTTTAAAGGAACCTCGAAAACAATTCAGAACGAACTTTTAGATACCATTTTGTCAGTGTGTCGAAAAAATATTGTGACTGAAATTTCTACGATAGACTTCATATCACTTCAGGCTGATGAAACAACTGACAGTTCGTGCAAAACACAGATGGCACTGATTTTGAGATACCTCATTGAAGGGAGAATAATTGAAAGGTTTTGGGGTTTTTTTGGAGTCCCTTTTGATAAAAGTGCTCGAAGTTTAGCCTCGACAATTTTAGGACAGTTGGAAGAAATAGGAATATACAAGTCCCCGGAAAAACTAATTTGTCAGACTTACGATGGTGCATCTGTTATGAGTGGTCAGAAAGGAGGGGTCAAGTGTTTGGTTAAAGTGAAGTATCCAAATGCAAATTTTATTCATTGTTATGCCCATCAAGGGAATCTGATTCTTCAAAACTCAACATCGTCTGCCTCCCAGAGTAGAATATTTTTTCAAGACCTGCAAGGAATAGGACCATATTTTTCAAGATCTCCAAAGAGGATGGATTATTTAGTAGAAATTGTAAAAAAAAAATTGGGTCTGTGCCTCCTACAAGATGGTACTTTCAACACAGGGCTGTTAATACTGTGTTTGAACATAAAGATAATCTAATAAAATGTTTTGAACACATTAGGGACATAGAGATTTCTGACAAAAGTGCTTCTAGCCAGGCTGCAGGATTTGTACGAACTTTGAGGGATCCTCAGTTCATTTTCTGGTTGACTTTTTTCCACAAAATTATGCCTCATGTGGCGATTTTCTTTGATTGCATTCAACAAAGAAACATTGATGCAATAAAAATGAGAACATTTGTTAAACATTTTGTGAGTGCAGTGGTTAATATTCGTAAGACCTATGAAGACAGTGAAGTGTCTGTAAGTGAGCCTGTGACTAAGAGACAGTGTGTCGAACAATTAAGTAATAGGAGCAACCGTGTGGCCGCTTTGGAAGTATGTGATATGGTTGTGAACAATATTAATGAAAGATTTCAATTTTCAGATCATTTATGTATTTCCAAATTGTTTTTAGTTGAAAAGTTCCCACAATACTGTGTTGAGTTTCCGGAAAATGATTTTCAGACTACAATTAAATTTTATACAACAATAAATGGTCTGAAACTGAGAACCGAACTAGAAGTGTTATACAGTCGTGAAGATTTACGTACTGCTTCTGGTGCAACACCCTTATTACAGTTTTTCCTTGATAATAACATGTTTCGTACCTTCTCAGAGTGTGTGACTATTTTAAAGATAATTGTTACCATACCGATGACAACTGTTGAAAGTGAAAGGTGCTTTTCTACATTGAAAAGAATAAAAACATTTTTAAGAAATTCCATGGGCACTGATAGACTGAATGCATTGGCTATGCTATCCACAGAAAAAAAATGATTCATGGAATTCAAGATTTCAACAAACAAGTGATAGAGGAATTCGCTACATCTAAAAACAGGAGAATGGAATTGTTATACAAAAAGTGAAATACCAGGTAAGACATTCTATATTTTTTTACCTAAGTACTAATTACCGCGAATGGTGGCCCACCTTAGATCCTCCCCACTGTGTGCCCCTCCCATTTCATTACTCACGAGCCGCCACTGAGTGGAGGCCGGCTATAATATGTGTGTGTATACATATTGCTGCTACTTTCAGATGAAGGACAATTACGTAACACTTGTCACGCATCCGTACCCGAGACTGATCCAGCTTTCAGCAGTCCGCGCGCGCTGTGTGCAAGGCCGCAATCAATTACATACTGGTGTTTTCTAATAGTGCTGAAGCGTCGTATGGACTATTCTGGAGTTTCAGCGGGGTATAAATTCAAGTACTCAGCGACGCTTAGTTCAGTTTTAGTGGCGATTTATTCCAGTGTGGTTCGTAGTACTGTGGTGAAGTATTATGTGTTTTATAATTGTGCGAGACTCGTTGACATTATAATTAGTGTGTGAACAATTTTGATTTGTTGTAAGAGACTATCTTGTTGATTACAAACTGTTTAATTGTGATAATTAAAGATGGTAATTAGTGACTTAATTGGTATCTTGTATTTTTTTTCCACTGTACCATACGACGATTAAGGTAACAATATGTTTATCACTGTAATGTGCATAGTGTTACGCATCACGGACACAAAGTGAAAAGCAAAATGCGTCTACTTTCTATTAGCAGCAACGTACTTTTGCTTTTCCCTGTTTTTAAATTTCAGTTGTGATTATTATTGTATGCTTTATTACAAAGAAAACAATAACAATAATGAGCAAATAAAAAATCCAGAATACAGAAATACAAATTTTAAGCTCGGTAGGTAAGAAAAAAATTAAACTTAGCTAAATACTATTCCACTAGAAGCTACAAAATGAATAATTATTACTGTAACATGTGATATCTGTTAGTGGCTGTTTGTGCTCAGGCCTCTTCTTATCGCATCAATTTGCCATGGAACCTTTCCAGGTCCCACATTGTATGACCTCTGCAGTACCTCGGGCTCTGATATTTGGAATGGAAGCAAGTAATTACGTTGACTTGTCAGATCCGAAATTGACACATGAAAATTTAAATTTGTCTTCGTGAAGGAAATTATATGTAGAATATAAGCAGAGAGTATAACTTTCTCCACCTGTTCTGGCTTCATTTGAAGACGCCCACAGAATACTTAAAATCTTTGTACCAGTTGACCAAAAGAATTTTCTGAGGTATGTCGGGCTCTTGATAGATGATTGTTGAATATTTTCTGATTTTCATTATTCTGTGAAGAGGGTCTTGGGTATGATCACAGTAAATATTGCTTAAGAGGGAAAGCTTCATCACCCACCAGCACAAAAACCAATGGATCTGAAGTTTCTGGTAGTGGTTTCGGTGGAGGTATATGCAATCACCCTTTCTCCAGTTGCTGACCTAAATTTGAGGTCCTAAATATATTGACACCACTATATTTTCTGTATCCTCCAATGTTCAGAACAACACATTTGTAATTCGCATCGACAGGTAGTAACATAATTCAAAATGAACCTTTGCAATTAAAATAAAGTGAACCACTATTTAGAGGTGCTTGTATCACTACATGAGTTCTGTCAATCGCACCAATGCAGTTAGGAAATTGCAAGCAGTAATTAAACTCGTCTGCAAATTTTTCTCCACGTTTTCCGATGGAGTTGGTAAAAATATGGAGTACCTAGCTTTTCCCAAATATTGTTGCATGTTTCACGATGATCTTGTGAACAGTGCTAGGAGACATTCTGTAGCTGTAACTTAAAGGTGACTTGATTACTTCCAGATGCTAAAAATCTGAAAACAAAAGTGTAGTATTAACACACACATGCAATAAAATAGTTTATTAGTATTTTTTTAATATTTATTACACAAAAATAATTACCTATTTTCTGAAAATAGTTCAGAAAATTTTGCTACTGCAAGTACCTAAATGTACACTACTGCTTCAGTTTATTAATAAAGTTTATGCAACGATGATGTAAACTAAGAAAAATACAAACGTCAATGGTAAGCGTAATCTCTCTTCTGGTGATATGCACTGCCGCCATTTGGTATTTTGTTTTGTGAGCTGAGGCCTCACCAAGTCAAATTTCTGGACACTCATTTGAAAATAGTTTATGAATTTATTCGAATCGTCCCCCAATTTATTAAATATATGAAATTCTCCTTCTTCTCTACCCCTGTATAAGTTGTGACTCCAATAGGATTTTATTTTTCTTCTTTTCTTCCCCTTGTATGAGCTCATAAAGCAGCACAGCAGGCAATCATTACATCCTTCTCGTCTTGACCCACGATCTCAAATGAAAGCTGCTACAAAAAGACAGGTGAGAAGAAACAGTATGGTATGCACACAGTACCATATGTGTAAATCTTACCTTAAGTCTCCAAGCATAAGTTGATTAACTGTCACACCTGCACTGCCACTGAGATAACAACTTTAATATTATTGTGACAGTACAAACCATAGCCGAAAATATCACATGGTGTAAGCACTTTAATAAATTGTAATTCGGGGTTATAATGTGAATAAAATGGCTAGAAAATATGGGTTCAAAAGTTGGATGTACATTGTAAACCAATGAATCAACAGCTATTTTTAGCAATGCCCATCCCTAATGCATTGCTAACTGACGTCACAACCACGTCACGGGCCGTGCCCATAGTTACATAACTTTGGAATGTGGGCTGAACATTGCCAAGCCTCAAAATTCACCGACGAGGAACGTTTAGCAGAGGAGGAGAACCACGTGATCTACATTTAATACAACTATTATGCAAGCAGCTTTCTGCAGCAGATCTGTATTCCATCTCGTGCCGTACGGCCATATAACAGTCCGTGGACGAAATTTCGTGTGGGCCCACCGCCAAAAAGTACAAAAATGTAATTAAAACACTGTTCGGAAAATGACTACAAGTGTCAATTAAGTAAAAATGTAAAGTAACAGTTTTAAAACAGTTTTGGCAAGTTTTAGTGATGAAACAACCAGATTCTACAAGAATGGCTCCACGCGTAGAATAAAACATTAAGATAAGTAACTAATGGGGGGTTAAACAGGTTTTTCAAAATTCATAAACATTCACCAAAGAAACTGAGATCTCAAAGAAAATAAAGGGGTGGGATTTATTAAATGGGCGAGAGTGTGCATATGTAAAAAAAAGTACTGGTTTGCGCTAATCAAGTTTAATTATATTTTTGTATTTGTTCTCTTTTTTAATAGTACATTTTTGTATTTGTTCGCATTTTTTTTTAATAGTACATTTTGTATTTGTTCTCATTTTTAATAGTACATTTTTGTAATTGTTCTCATTTTTGATAGCACAATTTAACCATCAAAGGGTTAAATTTCATTATATACTAAAGTCGATAAAATGAAATTTTGAACTATTTGAATAAGTTTTTTACTGAAAATAATACCATTCTGCTCTCCCGTTGACCCAATGGACTTTGGACCTCGGTAAGTAAGTTGGCAACAATCAAAATGGCGTCCGATAAAGTAGACGCGAGTAAAGCTGTTTAGTATAACATTGTAAAAAAGTAAAATATCTTTACATTGGTTTGAAATATAAACACATCTACTGAATTCTTCTTATATGAATACTCGTTTAAATATTCTTCTTACACTGGTCTAATAAAACAACCATGAAATATGACAATATTTTTATTAGAAAAATGTTAACTTTGTAACATACAGATTAATTATATTACGTAATGGATTTAATGAAACCAGAAGTTAATTTTACAATTATTTTACTTCTTCTGTTTCTTCTTTTCAGCTTCTTCTTCTTTTTCTTTTTCAATTTCTGCTACATACTCTTCAATCTGTTCAGCATCTAACATCTATAAACAAATAAAATTATTAACATATTTTTTACACAATATTTCTTCAACCGGATAACCAAAACTGAAATAACATGTTCTAAGGATCAAATAAACCTTACTACAGAACATCTTAACACTGTGAATACCGACAGTGTAGTATTGCGCTGTTGGGTGGAGTTGTTACTTTGATAGATGGCATAATATTATTCACTTACTTTCCAAGGTGTTCAAACACTTCCCATATTAATAGAAAACTACAGAAAGCATGCACAAGCGTGCAAATAAAAAAATCATAGGACAAGTGACACAAAGTGATGAGTTATATTCCACTTTATGGAGCAATCAACTAAGGCCCAAAACAAAAATTAAAATACATATGACAATAGTAGAATGTATTGTAATGTACGGGAAACTACAGAACATATGAGGAAAATATTAACAGTGATGGAAATGAAATACTCGGGAAGAGTATTTCCTAGGCTTACAATATAGGATAAAGTTAAAAATGAAGAAATAAGAGAAAGTGAATATATGTACCAGTATAAATGACACAACTGATGCAAAAAGATTAAGATGGCTCAAGCATATGTGAAAATAACCAATGACAGATGCCCAAAGAAATTGCTAGAATGGGGCTCCTGGAAAAAAGAAAAAGAGGAAGGCTCCTAAAGACTTGGATAGATAAGCATAAGGAATGCGATGGCACAGAGAAATCTGAATGATGACGATATATACAAAGCATGCACACAAGTTTCACTATTCAGTTCTAGTTTTCGCATTCAAACTGCAGCACTAACAAACATGGAATTTTTATGAAATAATTTCAACAGTTACTAAAGTGTTCCATTTTACACATGTTGGAGTTCAAAGTGAAAGTTACAATCTTTTTGTGTGCACATTTTGGAATTACAGTAATTCCTCATTATCAGCATACTTTTATATCCACTTCTGCATATCTGCAGCTACCAATTCTTTATTTATTTATTTTTTTTTAATTTATTTCATGATACGTGTCTCCAATGATATATTATGAATGACAGAATTTGTAATATCAAAAATACAGGGTGATTCAAAATTGCACGGCAATCTCTCGAGGCCTGATTCTATGGCTAAAAATAAGAAAAAAAAGTCCATATAAACACAGCTCTCAAAATGGTTCATTAGCGAGTTATGGCTCGCGAACCAGTTCACCCTGGTTTCTGCTCCCACAGTAAAAATGACGCCATACTGAAATTCTTGGGTTATAAAGTAAAGGGTAATTTTTGTGGTTTCTTATGGTTTTTGATCTGAAAACGTGAATAAAAAAAGTCCCAGAGCTCTATCTCAATTAGTTTCTAAGAAAAACTGTGTATAACACAAAACATTGGAATTGAAAAACACTCTTTTAGATTTGGGATAAAAAAACTCCATTCATTTTCCAATAAACAATTACAAATTTCTAACTTTTTAGAGAATTTAATTATGAGAAAATTGATGTATATAATATTTATTAAAAGTAATACAAATTTGAAAAGTTCGACTTTAATTAAACACAAAACAGACCAAAATGCGCCAGAAAAGTGTTACAAAGAAAAACTGTTGATAAACTATTTATTTCAAATTTAATTTTTCTTTTGAGCAGGCCTATGGCTATACAAACATTTTATACTTCTTATGAGTATGTCATACTCACATAGCTTCAATAACTAAAGTTTAAAATGAAAGCAGACGAACAAACTTTCTGGAATTGTTGTACACTTATGAAATAACACTTTTGCTACATTGTTCACTGGGAAAAATATGTTTCAATTATCAAGTTATAAACAAATCATTAATGAACAGGTCTGTTTTATGTTGGTGCTAGACTGTTCTTCATTGCTAACTTGATAATTGTGTAATAACCCACACGTCATAAAGAGTCAACAATATACATAAAATAATAACAGAAAGTTTACAGTAATATGGCAAAAGTGTAGTGAGTTTTGACTGTAATAACATGAGGAAATCACTTTTGACAGTTGTGAAGTCCTTGAGAATATGATGGTTGTGGCAGTGTACATTGATTGGAACAGAAGAGTTGTAAAATGAATGTTAACAGATTGGAATCATAAATGAAAGTAATCCAATGATGACAGCAATTGGTGAAGCAATGAAGGCCTAGGGATCCACTTTCCTCGTGCAGGGTACACAGAGTGCCATGCCCTTGCCGAAAAGTATATATCGGCATCATGAAATGTGTAGGTGCACCATCGAGACTTGTGTAGGTGAAGACAATCGACACTGCCGTCTGGGCCAAACACAGAGGTCTGCTATAGTGGAACATGTGCTATTAATGAAGGTCATACTGTCTTGTTTGGAGAGACCCAGGTCCTGTCCTCGACTCAGTGGCATTTAGCTCAGTTGCAGAGGGAAACAGTTGAAGGACGGCAACTGCAGCATAAATAAGAAGCATGTATCACTAGTGGTCAATAAATAATGGATACTGGTATTAAAACATGATTTAAGCACGCCAATCAAAAAAGGAGAGCAACATGATTGGCCAAAAAAAGACCAACCACCACCTTAAAAAATTGTATAAATAGAAATCCCTCAACGGGACAGAACAGTCTTTGTTTGTATCTGTTCGCCAGTATTTGTGACTGTTCCTGTGCCACTGAAGATGTCCGTTATGGGTATGGACAAAACGTATGAAAATGAACACATTCACAATCTGTACCATTGCCAAACAGCCAGGAAAATTGTGATAAAGTTGGAGATATGTTGAAACTAAAAGTACAGGAAGGAAAATAAAGAGATGCATGAAGAATGTGATGAGGGTTTCGCAAAGTGCTGTGTCTGTCTTTTCTCTCTGCCTACACAGTCTGATTTGTGACTGACATTCATCTCCGTCTTCCACTATCCTTCACAGGGACTTCTCTCATTCATTTTCATTTCTATTACGATGTTCATGGTACCAGTCTAATCTAGAATGGCATTGCCTTCTCTTCCAACTTTGTTTCCTGTTTCCGTGTCACAGTTTGCTTGGGAAATCTATTTTCTGTCATCCTTTGGCCACGCTCACACCAGGCCAGTTGCCGGCCTCCTATTACTTTAAGGTTATAAGCAATAAGGCCCCAATACTTACCTACCTTAACATTCCAGAACACCGGCAAAAAAAAAAAAAAAAAAAAAAAAAAAAAAAAAAAAAAAAAAAAACACAGCTGCCACTACATTTTGACAGGCGACATGTGGAAACCACAACACTGTCCCCATTAAAAAAAAACAGTTTAGCATGGGGTCTGGGTAAGTGATAGCTTCCACACGGTCTGGCAAGGTGAACACCAAAGAGAACAAAACACCAGCAACCACATCTCACTCATAAAGCCCTTGGCTTGGTTCAAAAATGTAAATAGCAGTCAAATATTGTCAGTTGTGCCTCGGTGAAAAGTGATCAGACCTTTAAAAGTAATATAGACAGTCACCTTGCAACCATCAGACAGTACACATACTAGAACAATATTTTCATCATTTTTCTTCTTATATCATCATTCCTGACTCTCCCCTTTTTAAATTCCAACTGCTCTTAAAAATGTATCCATCTTAATCGTATTTTTCTGCCTTTTATAGCTTTCAATAATTTTCCCGGTTTCTGCTCCATGTGTTAATATACTTTTTGTAATTGCACTATAGATCCTGAACTCCTACCCTTTTGATGTTATAGCACTCCATATAGGCAGTCAATCATTTTCCATGCTTGACTCTATAGTGATAACCAACAGTGAACCTATAAAACAATGCGTGAGTGGTATGTATTTTAGGGTTATTATAAGATATGAAGGAACAGACAATATTTATCTGCAAAACACAGGTATCAAAAACTGGACGACCTGCAGCAGCTGATAGGAGAAAATGGTCCACACATAAGGTTAGAGTGCCACCATAACATAAAGAAATAAAATTTATACAGAAAATTATTCTTATTCTGATTATCATTATTATTAGATACAGGGCCAGAATGATCCATGTACAGTGTTTGTAATAGTTATAATTAATAAAGCCTGCATCTAAAGAATACGACTATACAGATTTCCACTAAAGGCCACAAAATATATCTCAAAGGCATGTAAGTATAGGTTGAGTGGGAATTCTATACTTACACTGTGATAATATGAAAGGTCATTATACCTATACAGTACATGCAGACAAAAATAAGTGAATTATAAAACAAACTCTGCCTACCTGCATTGGTTGTCCTCTTCGCATAACAGCGATTTCAAGGTTTTTACGACCTGACTGAACAACTTCCAACAATGCCTTAATTGCAAGTTTCACTGTTCCTTTCTCAGTGGCCACATCTTCAGCTGTATAATATTTCTCCAAGAACTCACGAACCGTTTTCGCACTTCGACCAGTTGCATTTGCCTGCAAATTGAATCCATTAAGCAATACGTATACAGACATGCACGCTGTAACGTAACAAAGTTGAGGTTCCCGACGTTACATAAAAACTTTGTCAAAATAACTGAAAACAATGCCCAAAGTATGCCATAATTAAGTACAAGAGGGCCAATCTCACCTAAAAAATGCATTGATGATACCTAGTAAGGTTACTAGGTAATAAAACATTGAAGGTGTACCTAAATATAAAATATGTAATGAGCAGTGTAAGATGTAAACTATAAACACTGTGTCTAATGGGATGAGTTTACTGTGTATGAGTTTGAATATAATAGACTGTTAAATTAATATTTAATGTTTTATAAAATGTACTTGTTGTTGTACTTTATCATGATATTGAGTTTACATGATATTTATTTTATGTTTTGTATGTAGTAAGTGTGGAGCCATTGCTTTAAGGAAGTACTAAGTAATGGGTACTCATTTCATTCATGTTAAACTTATATTTAAATAATTAAATACAAGTATATTTATTATGTATGGTATTATGTTAAGTGTATTTACTATAAATAATTAATGAAGATGTTTTAAAATAATATTTGTAAACTTGGCCAGGAAGACAATAAATGTTAATAAGTTGTCAAGTGGTCATTATAATTATGTTAAAAAACAATGAAGGGTTCAATGATGAACTAAATAATAATAATGAATTGACATCAGGAAATTAAAATTGATATAATTGGCCATAAGCCAGTGACTCTTTGTACAGTAGGTCAGGTAAGAAAAATTAAATTAAAAACAAAAATTATAACACATGTAATAAAACTAATAGGCCTAAAAATTAGTATTTTGTAAAAGGAAATTAATACCTTTTAAAATAAGTCAATTAAGAAGAAAATGTAGTAAAATGTATACGGTTTAATAAGGCAGATTAAGTGAAAGTTTTATGTGATTTAATGTAATTCCAAGCAGGGAGTATTTTATTAAATAAGTGTAAGAATATTTCCTAATTCTGGCTCTAGGATAACAGATATTATCCAATGACAGAAGAAGCAATGGTTGTTAGGGCAACAAAATGCAGGAAATCTTGTTGATTTAGACATTCAATTGTTATATATAAACGAGGACAGTTCAGTCATTAGAAATCGCCAGAAAACCACGAAACCTCATGAATAAAACTATTATAAATCTAAATTAAAATATAATCATTAATTAAAAAGAGGGATTGGACGACTTCCTAAACTATCACTTTGAGAATATAAATACCATACAACAAAAAATTAAAGAGGATTAAATTTACCTACCGAAACTCACTTTTAACGACAGAACAAGAACTTATTACTACATTAATTCCATCGGGACCTGTGACCACCAGAAACGAAAAACCAGCGAAGATCAAGAACTGGACTTTCCATTACATCCTGGGACACTGACAACAACTTTTATTGGGAAGCTGGAGGTGAATAAATTCTAGCCATTCTTCATCACCCGTCGATCTGACATCGTTAGTGGAACACGGCCTGAATGAGTATCTGGTGAACGCTTGGTAAAAACCTGCTTATGTTAATACTTTATATAATACGATTTTAATTTAAATTGTAATACCTAGTAACCTGAATTTGCATTACCTGGCCTTACTAATAGTTAAAAGAATTACATGTACCCTGAGATAATAGATAAACTGAAAATTATAATTAAATTGTAAAATAAACCACGAGTTCAACAACAAATCGATTCAGTATTGTATGATTGATATAATGCTTTAATAACCGAAGAAAGCAACTGTTGGAAATTTAAAATAATATAAAATAAAGAATCCTTCTTGTATTTGACGAGTCTGTGTTATTGTAGAATAGTTATTGTATTTCGAATAGGGTGTAATTTACTGGGAAAGAAAGTGATAAAAGCGTCAAGTGGAACAACTTAACCTATAAGAACGGGTCATTCGCTAATAACAGCGCTCGACTGCAGACAGCTGGTGAATACGGGAGAATAGAGAACTAACTTATTCTCTCCACTCTCCGCTCTTTTCAATTTAGATAATACATAGTGACTAGGGTTGGAGAAAAATACTGAATTATTCATTATAATAACCGTAGTATAGCGTTTTTCTCTGGTAAGACACTTGATAATTAATTAACACAGGTCTATAATCAACAACCGAATAATATCCACAACATAATAAATATTTTTCCTTATAAAAAGATTGAATTGGTAACAAATTGGTGAATTCAACGTGGGCTGAATTAACGATAAACCCGCAACCGTATTACACTCGTAATAAATAATAACAAAAAGATACATTGTTACAACGCATACGTGCACACAAATCTTTGTTCATATATCAATTATGCATGTGACTGATGTCTGTAACTTAACACTTCAACAGTATTATCATTCTATTAAATTTGTATTCGTACTATATTTTATCATAAAACATGCTAAAACTACACTGATCGAATGACCGCTTGGCACTTGGTAGAACATTTAATAATACTGGGATTGAATAAACAAACCATTGGTATAGTTTTTCAGATAATTTTTATTTTTCCAACAATTGTTTCACCAGTTACAGCAGCTTCAGAGGTTGGATTTGAAACATATGTTATTTGATTTCACACAACTGACCAATTTGAAATGTATGTTAGATGGGGGAGGATTGGAGATGGTGTATGACCAAGGGTGCATATTGGACTAAATGCTAAAACTAAATTAGAATTTAAAAAAATTTGTTTTCATTTAAACTACTCTTATAAATGCTGGTAGGTCCATAAAAAAATGGAGCAAGTACAAATGCCTAAACATTTTAAACAAATAAGTGAAATATTGACACTCAAGTGTGTGACAGTACAAAACACAGGAGTTCTGAGCCAACTATAAAAGTATAATGAAAGGTCAGAGAACCTCAGATTTGTCTTTCTAGTTTTTTCTTTTTTTTAATATAAATATGTTCATGAATCAAAACGAAAAGAAAGATCTCACACGTTCTGACCTTCAACCTGAGTTATACGATTCCCTGTGAAACCGAGTTTTATGTTTTTCACAAACAGTCAAGTGGCTGACGCACAACTGTAATCTATGCAATAATGTCACTGAGGTGGAAGCATATGTTAGAAAAAGTTTCACTCTGACATAGTTGGTTTCATTCAACTGTATTAATCAATAGTCACTTTCTATTGTACTTCAATTACCGTATTGGCCCGAATATAAGACGATGATTTTTTCCATAAAATGCCCTTCTGAAAACCATACTCGTCTTATATGCGCAACCTAACATTTAAAAATTTCGTGTTAAGTGCCTAGCGTATTTTGTAATGCACAGGCTTGCCGTGAATCAACACGCACGTTTTATAATGAGCTCAAGGTCAAGCTCAAGGTGAAAATCCCAAGCACACTTTCACCACTGCGCAGCTGAAGTACCGTATTGTGTCACAGACGTTAAAAGTTGTTCACTTTAAGGTCCCTTTTATGCATCCAATACAAATCGTACGATGAGTTTTGCATCAGAGTTGACTCTGATTTTTACTGTGCGTCAAAAATATCGGAAGTGGGTGGAACAAACTCTATCAGTGTTGCCGCCATCAGTACTGAAAATGAATCCGTGAGTGTTGTATGCCGCTTATCGGTTCATTTTCACAAACTTCAGAAGCGGGATCCCATAGTGCTCTCCTGTTCTGGATTTCGTCAGTGAGCCTTTCTGTATTAATGTCTTCCGTATTTACAAAACAAATTAATAAAATCACATCATGACGTGAATGCACTGATTACTTGGCATAACTGGCCTCGCTGACTCTAGGCAGGAAGGTTGGCACCACTGATGTCTGAAAGTCATACGATAAAAAACTTGAGCGGGTTGATAAACGAAACAATTACGACCCATGTATCTAAACAACTCGTCTGATATTTTATCGGATGCATTTCCTAGGACTCCGCGATATGTTTTTGAGTACGAAACGATAAATTTATCGTACAACAGTGCATATAACGGGCCATTTGTTTCTGTTGTTCTACATGACATACTTGGGCTGGTGTAAACGTATGATGTGGTGTCCAGGTCTATGTTTACGACGTCGGACTACACTTGAGCAATGCCTACCTGCAGATTATACTAACAAGTTGATCGCTTATCAGCGATATATTATAAAACTGAGAAAAGCCCACAATTTTCTGCTTGGCCAAATGGCATATGCTGACCAAACACCAGTGTTTTTCGATATGCTGTCGAATGTTACTGTTGACAGAAAGGGTGCAAAATCAGTTATAATTAAATCTACAGGCAACGAAATTCACACAATACTGTGATGCTAGGAGTTACTGCCGATAGAAGAAAATTCTCCCATATCTTATTTTGAAGAGACAAATGCTTCCGAAGGAACAGTTACCAGCTGGCAGCTGGGATTGTTTTTAGAGCACAGGAAACGGGGTAGATGACTGAAGAGCTTATAGCACATTGGCTTAAGGTTGTTTGGGGACGTCGACCACATGCTTTACTAGGGCAGAGGTGGTTCTTTCATGGTCACACATGTGAGAAAATAAAGAAGCTGGTAGCAGAAATGAACACTGATCTTGTTATAATCCCTGTTATAATCCTTGTTCTCAGCTTCAAGTTTTAGATGTAGTTGTTAATAAACCATTTAATGACTACCTATGGAAGAACTGTATTGACTGGTTAATTAATGGAAACCATGCATTGACTCTGACAGACAAGTTGAAGAAACCAAGCATACAGTTACTGGCCCAGTGGATAATCGCAGCCCGGGGAAAAATCAAAAGTGAATCTATTGTAAAGGGGTTTACAAAATGTTGTGTTTCTAATAACATGGATGGGAGCGAGGATGACATTTTGTGGAAAGAGTACTCCAGTTATGAATCTGATTCCAGTACCAATTCTGAATATGAACTTGGAGAAGAAGAAGAAAACGAGGATGACGACTGGAACTAAAAACAGTAAGGTAACACTTACGATTTCACCTTTAATGTAAAATAGCCATATTTACTTAGTGTAACTTCAAGGTATGATATTTAGACCATTTAATTGTCTTTCTGACACAACATTTCAAAAAATTCAGTGTCGGCCTTTTTTTTTCTTGTAAAACACCTTCAAAAATCTAGGGTCGTCTTCTATGTGAGGCCGTCTTATATTCAGGCCAAACCAGTATTAACCTATATATGTCAAGTTTAGAATAATTATGTACACTTCTCTTCTGTCACTGTTAAGAGCATCTAGTGTGTCTGTATAAACTTACCCAAAATTTGCAGTTGCAACATAGAGACAAGACTGACAGTGTAATATATCTGATGATTATTATCAAGAACTTGGAAACTGCTTGACAAATAAACATTTTGCTTTGCACAATAAAACTCTAACAATTGTTTTGATTGGTTCAATAATCTTCAGAAAGTACATCATTTTATACTGTGGCATTGTGTGTGACGATACGAACGTCCGTCTTAGGGAATTATTGTACAAGGAAATATTATATTGTCTTTTTATATTGTATTTTCATATATAAAACATGGTTAGAACAACTCTCCCAATCATCAATAAAACGACGCAGTTTCAACAGTGTAGATCGAAACCAAGGTCAGAGCCTACGTGCGTTCCGCCACATACGTTATGTAAAAACAATGGACAGACAATAATGAGACGTAATACAACCAATGAAAACGTCATAAGTATGACGCAAAACAAAGGCGTCAGATGGATGAAACAAAAGACGGTGACGACATGACACTACTACATACGCAGATTTTGCGTATGACCCGCTCTCAGTCTCTATCATCAACTCAGACCCCCCCCCCCCGGTCTGAAGCGTACACACGTTCAATCGTGGGCTGGCAGATTATCACCAGCAGAAGTGATCTAAACTTGTAAAAATGTAATCACAAATGTAACTAAATTCAGTGAACCAGTTAAAATGAGGTAAATTAAATTCAGTGCACTCAGGAACAAACAAACTGTTACTTCGGCCAAACATCTGCCGCTAAGAATGAAAAACGTCTGAGGCGAAGCCACCACCACCACATTTCAGGGAAGTCTTAAAATTCAAAATTCTAACCATTGATATGAGCTCAAAATTTTATTAATCAAATATGTAACAACAATCAATATATGAGACGTAAGATTGAGAGAGTGAGAGTGGATGAATGCCGGCATTTAAAAGCAATATCATGAGGTGTTGGTTCGTGTTTTCAAAATAAGTATAACGTAATAAGTAAATTTAAATTGAATACTGCAGTTTAGAAAATACTCTTGTGGAAAAAATAAAGCCAAGATAAAATCTAATAGTATAATGAGATTAATACATGGTAAAAAGGCGGAAGTCATGAAGCCGCCATTTTGTTAATTAGTTTAGTTGGGAGGTGACTCCATTTTGTTTATGGAAAATTGATAATTGCAAATCTAAATAAAACCACAAGTTGTTTAACCCAATGCTGTGTATATTGTTATTTCGAAAGCCCAACTGTCTCTGCCTTTCGTTTAACGATACCCTGGACCCTAGTGTTAAACGTAGTGCTGGTGGTAAAACCACGTGTTCACACCGGATGTATGGTGAGTACTATGTTATTTATAATTATTAAAATAAATAATAACATAAAATTGAAAAGGTGAAAGTTAACATGTGGAAAAAATGTAAACCAATGATTTACATTCTATGTGCATGCACTGATTTACTGTATGTGATCTGACTGATCGAAACAATCCTTAAGAATTTTACTATGTAAGACAAAACATATTTGTGAAACAATTACAAACTGTTTTTATTCTTGATAACAATTATTATAAAGTTTCATCTGTGTGCAATATTTATACACGACATCTGATATCTTGCTGCCATAAAAGTACATACAAAATAAAAGTGTTGTAATATAATTAGATCATTAATAATATATTACACTATAATAACATTTTAATATCAACTTATATTTAAAAAAAAAAATTATTTTCCATTTCAAACTTAATTTGGATTCGCCTAGCTGAATCTATTTATCAACTCCATGACATACCAATAGCCAGCCAATATAATCACGGGAAGGAACAACGTTATTAGTCTCCCCCTCCCACCACACACAAAATGATAATTTACAATAAAATTAATTATTATGTAATATCTTCAAATAAATATACTGCAAGTGGGTTTATTTTCACCTTTTATTTGTAATATTTATCTGAAGATATTACATAGGAGACCTGCGGAACACTAAATGAGTTACTTACAAAGGAATAATTAATTATTATTATTTAAAAATGTTATTTACAAGCATTAAATTCTATGCCCACTTCCCACAATGTACTACATCCACTTTCGCTACTTACCTTCCATTCATAATAAATGCCTGAAGGCTCTGTCTGATAAAGGTGGGGTTTGCCATCGTAATCAAATCCTGCCAGTAAACATGAAATTCCAAAAGGTCTGCGTCCATTACTCTGCGTATATTTTTGCTTCAAACCTTACAAAATAACAGAACAAAATGATACTGTTACAGTTACAATTTAAAAAATATTATGAAATAAACAAGCTGCAGCACCATCATACATGAACTACATACCCAGTTTAATTGAGAGTAAAGTTACTTGTACTACAATATTTTTATTGGAAAATGGCATTTTTCATTTATTCAAATCTAATTAATGCCTAGTTCCCACCATCTGAATGCTGAATTCAACAAACTGAAGGCCACGACACAACCATTTTGAATGAGTTGTATCTAAAATGTGTCTTTAACAATAAACATCTCAGTAATAAATTATATTGTCATACATTTTAATATACTTTGTTTTTATTTTGATCTTTAAAACATGTTTCTATAATACTGAACGTACTTTAGAATCATCTTGTACGAAATTACAACTTCCAGATAATTTGACAATTTCTGATGTTTCAGTAAACAAAAGCAATAATTACCTGCAATATATCTTGTAATATATTCTAAAGTAACTGGATCCTCTACTGTCAGTTTATGAGACTGACACTCTATCTGTGCTCTATTTATTAATATTCTCGCATCTGCTGTAAGCCCTATAATCAAACAAAACATTGGACAACTTTTATTATATGACTTACACCGTAATGTCAATGATAAATGGTAAATCAAGGCATAATTTATTGCAAACACATTTTCTCTCTTATTATGAACCTTTCATATACAGTCAACTCTTGCCAATAAGAGTATATCGAGCTTTGTGATTAACATGGTATTTCAGTAGGGAAAAATTAACCAACATTGTCATGATTTAACCACATGCAAAATAGTAAAACAGCATGTATGTAAGCATATGTGTAAATGTACTATCCCTACAGAAAGGGACATGACAAAGGTGGTAACGCTTACAATGCTGCATTAAAAAATACTAAAGTTTATTAGAGTGTTTTGACAAATAGTCTGGCACTTTATTGAACATTAAACTTGTTTTCAAATGTGTCTGAGGAATTATTAAAAACAGCAGCATAGCCTATATAATAAAATAGAAAACAAGACAAGGTTTTTTCATGTTCAACAGTTCAAACCAAACTACTTAAAATGTATGGTTATTCATGTATTTGTAGTTTTTAAACAATTGTTACACGTTGTTTCATTTTTCAAAATAAACTATCAACATATTTGGGATTACAGCGAAGGAAGGTATTATACAGCAAGTCCTCTTTACATTACAAATTAAAATTAAATACTTCCCAGTGTAACTAAAAAAAAGATAATAATTATCATGTACTGTAACAGTAGAGTATTTAATACTTGGTTTTTGCTAATCCAGGCAATACCTGCCAGAAGACATTACAAAAATTAGCGAAAGTTAATTGTATCCTAAAAAGTAAACACAACATCTTTCCCTTTACAGTCAAAACTTCCAGCTTAATACAAAGAGTTTGTTTGTATTTACCTATAAAGTACCTCAAGTTACGGCACTCTTACCTGCAAATGCCATAACCACATGATCATCTAAAAGGCATATTTTACGGACGGTTCGTTCTTCCTGAAGTTTGGCCATTGACTTTTTTTCTACACCAAGTACTACAACATCTTGACCTCGTACGCCTACCTAATTGTGAATGCAAGATTTTTTACACAAATTTGACAAATATTTACAAGAATCGTTTAAAGTATAAACATTAGCAACATTCTAAAGATTAAAATACACAGAAGATTCTAAAAGTTCCTATTTCTAATACGATAGGTTACAAATTCCAGTAACCTCAAACATTGTTAGACAAACGCAACATTCGAAATGTTACTCTGAATAAATTCTAACATTCCAAATACATTCTAATTAATAGCAAAATTTATTAGAAATTTTCCTTTCTTTTAAATATTTACAATGTACATAAACTTTACACCGTAACATATAATATGAAGTTAGATGTAACGATTTCCATAAATATTCTTTCAACTTACTGCTGTTGAGCCTTTTCGTACGGCTTCTTGTGCATATTCTACTTGAAGAAGATGCCCATCTGGAGAGAAAACTGTGATTGCCCGGTCGTAACGAGAAGTACCCATTTTCTGTGTTCAAACTTATTTAACAAGTATAACACCTTCTTTGCAAGTCACCGCGATTATTCTTAACCTAAAACACGACAGACAACTAACAAAATGCGCTGAGTAGATATCAATTACACCAACATTACACAATCTAAATCCTTTCGACTTAACAATCGATTACATATTTTAATATTCTTATTTAATTCAATGTATTCGAGAGAATATAACGTACATTCTATTTCAGGTACAAATCAAAACAATCGTAAAATTAAATATCGGTATGGAGAACCATACATGACTTCCGTGTTCTAAGATTTATATTAAAAATAATTTACGAAATGAAATGTTTCCATAGAAACTACTTCTTTCCACTTATTGCTTCAGCCTTAACCACAGTACTGTGGTCACTAACGTATACCACCACACGTTATCGCACTCGATTTTCACTGATGATGGCAGTCGACGGCACTGCCGAAACGTCTGGTTTTGCAGAAAACATTGGACTTCGGCCAAACAGCCTGGGAAGGAATTTCAACAACAAACTACTACTTTGTTGCCGATAACGTAGTACACATAAAAAATTATCCCCTCCCCCTTCAACTATCATTTTCATTTATAGAAAATAACCCCCACCCCGTTCAACTAGCAAGACATTTATACATATTTCATCTACGTTTCTACAGTGGATTATTAAGATCTTATCAGGATAGAAAATACCCTTGTAAAACCATAAAACGTTGCTGGTAAACTACCCCTTTCCCTTAAACGATCTTCACCAAAAACAATAAGTCTTGAGAACTCTACAATTCAGGGCTGTATGCAAAAAATAATTTGATTCTGTTTGAAGTTGATTCTGTTATCGTTTGCCATAGAAAATACCTTTGTTAAAACATAAAACGTTGCTAGTAAACTACTCCTTTCCCATAACCGATCTTCACCAAAAACAATAGACCTTGAGAACTCTACAATTAAGGGCTGTATGCGAAACATTATTTGATTCTGTTTCAAGTTGCAGCTGTTATCGTTTGCCATAGAAAAAAATTACCCTTGATAAAAAAATACGTTGCAGGTAAACTACCCCTTTACCTCAACCGATCTTCACCAAATACAATAGACCTTGAGAACTCTAAAATTCAGGGCTGCATGCGAAACATTATTTGATTCTGTTTGAATTTGCGGCTGTTATCGTTTGCCATAGAAAAAAATTACCCTTGATAAAAAAACGTTGCAGGTAAACTAGCTCTTTCCCTTAACCGAGCTTCACCAAAAAAAAAAAAAAAAAAAAACAGGTCTTGAGTACTCTACAAACCAGGACTGTATGCAAAACATTATTTGATTCTGTTTGAATTTGCGGCTGTTATCGTTTGCCATAGAAAGAAAATCTATAGACAGACACACACAGACACTTTTCGAAAAAGGACCTTTTTTCATGTTTTGAGGGTAGTACAATCAGCATCTGCAATAATCTCGACCACGATTTTTTTTGCCATCACCATACTTCCATTTCCTTATGGAACATGGAAGTAATAACAACGTTAATAAGATACTCCTACCTAAAAATTAAAAATCAGTTGAGGACAAGATGGGCGTTTATAAGATAATGTGCAATGACTGCGATAGTTTCTACATTGGCCAAACTGGTAGACCCTTTAAAAAACGCTTTAAAGAAGATTTACCTAATATCGGTATGGAGAACCATTAATGACTTCCATGTTCTAAGATTTATATTTAAAATACTTTTCGAAATGAACTATATCCATAGAAACTACTTCTTTCTTAAGCCTTAACCACAGTACTGTGATCACTAACGTATACCACCTCACGATAGTGCACTCAATTTTCACTGACGATGGCAGTCGATAGCACTGCCGAAACGTCTGCTTTTGTAGAAAACATTGGATCAAGCCCAAACAGCCCAGGAAGGAATTTTAACAACAAACTACTTCTTTGTTGCCGATAACGTAGTACACATGACATAAATAAAAATTTTCCCCTCCCTCTTCAACTATAATTTTCATTTATAGAAAATTACCCCCACCCCGCTCAACTAGCCTCTTTATTTATACATATTTCATCTACGTTTCTACAGTGGATATTAAGATCTTCTTATCAGGATACTTTATATATCAAAATTAAATACTTTAGTACTTTACTCTGTTACAACAAAAAATGTTTCCGGTAAACTACCCTTTCCCCGTAATCGATCTTCACCAAAATCAATAGGCCTTGAGTCCTCTATAAACTCAGGCACATATGTAAAAAATTATTTGATTCAGATTGAATTTACTGCAGTTATAGTTCTTCATGAAAAAATTTCTCTTGTTACAACATAAAATGTTGCTGGTAAACTACCCCTTTCCCTCAACCGATCTTCACCAAAATCAATAGGCCATGAGTAGTCTACAACTCAGGCACATACATAAAAAATTATTTGATTCTGTTTGAATTTACGGCAGTTATCGTTCTTCATGAAAAACGTTCTCTTGTTACAACATAAAATGTTGCAGGTAAACTACCCCTTTCCCTTAACCGATCTTCAACAAAATCAACAGACCTTGCGGTATGTACAATTGAGGAAGGTATGCACAAAATTATTTGATTGTTTAAATGTGCGGCAGTTATCGTTCGTAATAGAACAATAGGTCTTGAGAACTCTTCAATTCAGGGCTGTATGCAAAACATTATTTGATTCTGTTTGAATTTGCGGCTGTTATCGTTTTCCATAGAATATACCCTTGTTAAAACATAAAACGTTGCAGGTAAACTACCCCTTTCCCTTAACCAATCTTCACCAAAAACAATAGGTCTTGAGAACTCTACAATTCAGGGCTGTATGCAAAACGTTATTTGATTCTGTTTGAATTTGCGGCTGTTATCGTTTGCCATAGAAAATACCCTTGTTAAAATAAAAAACGTTGCAGGTAAACTACCCCTTTCCCTTAACCGATCTTCACCAAAAACAAAAGGTCTTGAGAACCATTTAATTCAGAGTTGCATGCAAAAAATAATTTGATTCTGTTTGAATTTGCGGCTGTTATCGTTTGCCATAGAAAATACCCTTGTTAAAACATAAAAGGTTGCTGGTAAACTACCCCTTTCCCTTAACCGATCTTCACCAAAATCAATGGACCTTGAGAACTCTACAATTCATGGCTGTATGCGAAACATTAGTTGATTCTGTTTGAATTTACGGCTGTTATCGTTTGCCATATAAAAAAATCTATAGACAGATAGACACATAGATAGACAGACAGACAGTCACACACACAGACAGACAGACACACACACACAGACAATTTTCGAAAAATGACTTTCATGTTTTGAGGGTAGTACAATCAGAATCTGCAATAATCTCGACCACGATTTTTGTTGCCTTATGGAACATGGAAGTAAAGATCGTTTACATTGTAAAATATTATTAAACTGTATATTGTGCAGTACTACATTAGAATATAATGCTATAACTTGATTAATTTCGACTTCAGTATGATTGTTGTAATTAATTTATATCCTAACTAGCCTATTTACCCAGCGTTGCTCGGGTTCATAGGCTCATACATTTCTTTTTCAAAAATTATCACTAACTTTCAGCGACGAAAAATAAACCTTTTTTGCATGCTATTTTAAATTTAAATCTTTCAAATGTAGCTTGAATACTACAATAGTTTGTTATACAACATTGCAACAATTTGAATAGAATATTACAATAGTTTTTGTTTAAATGAAAATGCGTGTAGTTTTAAAAGAAACATGTATTTGAAACTTACACATAGGTACAAAAACAATAACTTATACAAATATACGATATGCATACAAATAAATACAATACAACAGTAAATTTTAGGGTGCAACGACAAAGTCTATCGCAATGCTTGCCTGTAAACGACATTTCTCGTCTTACCTCCTGGAGCTCTAATAAAGAGGTTTTTTGTGAGCCAATTCTTTAGCACGCTACATGGAGCTGTCCGTGTGAAAAACAGGGATTCTAGGTGAACACCACACCACTTGATTGATTGCCCCTGCGCCTTGTTAATTGTGATGGCAAAAGCAAGTCGCACAGGGAATTGCAATCGCTTGAAACTGAAGGACATATCAGTTGGGATCAATGGTATTCGAGGAACGAATACGTCCTCACCTTTTTCTTTGCCTGTAAAGATTGTAGCTTCTATGACGTTAGCTAAAAGTCTTTTCACGCTGAGTCTGGTACCGTTGCAAAGTTTCGGTGGATCTAAATTACGTAACAGCAGGATAACAGAAGCTGAAGGCGATGTGGTGGCATTCCAGTAAGGTCTAGTGCGTTCAGAAATTTTATGGGAAAATTCACTGCGTCATCAGCGTCCACTACTGTATCTATAGATTTGTACTCAGCGACTGGGCCTGGTATCATATTTTGAATTCGGCTGCCGTGCACGGCATCGTTTTTAGCTGCAAGAATGGCTCTTTCGCATAACCATTCGTGATTTCTGTAATTTTCAGGCATACCTGGATAAATTTTGTCTATCAGTTCTTCAACCGTTGCAACCAGAGTGCAAAAAGCATGTGGAAAGCTAATTTCGCCGTTTGATTCAGTCGGAAATGTGCCTTCACCGATTTGTAGAAGTTTATCTGCAAAATGTTGGACCGTCTCATCTCCAAAGAGCCGAACTCTCATGTTTGTTTTTAATGTGAATCTTTTAACAAACTTCCACAAAGACGAAGTTTTCAGGTAAGCTTTGAGTTCATCCGCCGGAGTTGATTTCGGTATGACTGGAAGAGTTTGTCGAAAGTCACCAGCAAGAACCAGCAGAGATCCTCCCAGCAACTGATCATTCTTTTTCAGGTCCCGCAGAGTCCTGTCAAGTGCTTCTAGGGATTTCTTATGGGCCATTGTGCATTCATCCCACACAATAATTTTGCACATTTGTAGTACCGTTGCCTGGGCACTTGTTTTGCTGATATTACACACAGGGTATTCTTCCATATTTATTTTTAGAGGCAGTTTTAATGCCGAGTGCGCCGTCCGTCCACCATCCAGTAGAGTAGCTGCTATGCCAGAGGAAGCCATCGCAAGTGCTATGTCATTTTTTGATCGAATTTCGGCGAGGATCAAATTAATCAAAAAAGTTTTACCAGTTCCCCCTGGAGCGTCTAGGAAAATGATAACTCCCTTTTCTCTGTTGACACATTCCGTGATGCCGTCATAAGTTTCCTTTGATCATCCAGCAGTAGTGGTTTATTGGATTCAATAAATTTTTTCAATTCTGTGGTATTGTAATTTTTTTCACGGAGAAGATCTGCATCATTATTTGCGTTGTAAGAGTTTCTTTCCGGAGCTGGTAGCCCAAACTGTAGCAAAGGTTTGCTACAAATCGATAGACATTTGTGCTCTAGTATAATGAGAACTTCGTTAAATGTTTCTGTAGAAAATTGTTTGTTATCGTTGACGTTGTTTCGACGAAGTCTGGCAAGGATGTCTTCACTCACGCTTTCGCGGTATTTCTCCCACAAAATTCTGGGATTAGATAGATTGCAGGTAGTCAAGATAATTGCAAACTAATTTCCTATTTGCTCAGGAGATGACGTTAACGTTGCTTCGGACATTGCTTTGCCCCTGTGTTCATCATCTTCCAGCAAACCCGTTTTTTGACAGGCTTCCCTGAAGGTGTTGCATACTTCACCATTCACAGTTTTAAGCATTTCGTAAGAAGCTGGTCCCCGGACTGTATGCAGCAGCATTCTTAAGAAAAAACATTCGGCATTATTTGGGTGAACAGTGTAGACACGCTCTAAAGCCTCACTTGCAACAACGTCACTGCCCAAAACAGGTACTCTTTTTTTTTTTTAGAAAAAACTTTCCTTCCAGAATCCCAGGTATAGTAGCGAGGAACTTCCGAATATAACAATGTCTTTGCAAATGCATCCTGTTGAATAACTGAAAGAAGGCTGTCAAAGTTGTCCTGGGCGGTTCAGCAGCAACTGCTTGTGCATTTTCTCTTGTGAAGTAGACTCTTTGGCTATTCTCTAAGGGTACGTTCAGTTGAAGGACTGTAGGATGCCTCTCATGAATGGGAAAACTCAGTATTCGCCAAACTGCCTCGTTGCTGCTTATGTATCGTCCCAACTGATAAACTGATATCTCATCATGCTCATTGGCCTTCATCAAATCAAAGACAGCCATATCACTACCCTTGTTGATATATTTGCATATGTACTTTATAGATTTTACTGAATTACAGTATTCAACATTTATGTGAGCCTGGAACATTTTAGAAAGCAGAGGTGAATACGGAACTACCCACTTGTTGTCGATCTCGATTTCCTTGCCTCGAACACTTAATTTTACTGTGTATCCACCATCTTCTGGACCCCTTCTCCTATACTTGGGGTAGCCGTCATCCCCAGTTTGTGTCTCCTTAATCAATTGTCTAGGATATTTCTTGCTACATCTCCCGTCTTTCATGCAAGGTGCATTCTGGTTAATGTTTCCACATGGCCCGTGTACCATGTTTTTTTTTTTTACTACATCCGAAAGAACTGGATCTACTTCTGGATTTGGAAACTCTGCAGAAATATCATCGTCTATTTGGGTGGGATGAATTTTTCTTTCAGCCAGATTAAGTTATGAGAATGCGGAAGTCCTCTTTTCTGCCACTTAATAGAATACATCCAACATCTGGTTTCTCCAAAGACGTGGCTCTTGGTCAATACTGCAACAGTACAAACATTAACGGTACTGTGCATGGCCAAAATAAATGAAATAAATAATAAAAATAAATAAATGTAAATTAATGAACATGATTCAGATTGCATAAGCTGGATCGTAGTAAAAACAGGGAGAGCAGAATTCATGCATGGACATGCATTTTCGACACACCTGTCGCTAGCATTGTGTACGCGCGTATTTTGTTGGTGTGTCTGAAACCTGTCCGTTCCTGAAATGTAACCAACCCTTTCAAGTAAAATAGTTGTATGTTTATTTTAATTATAAGAAAACTATGTACGATAGGATAAAACAAAAGACACCAAAGTGTATAGAAATTATAGGTGAATAAAGTGTTAAAAAACCGTATCGATGTGACGAAAGGTGCAATTACTATACGTAAAAAATGAATAACTCTTCTTGTGAGTACCATAAAGAAGTCCAATTTACGTAGAGTAATCACATAAAAATTAGTGATCGATTGAGCATCGAGTGATGTGAAACAAACTTCGTAATTCGCGAGAACAGGCGAAAATTGTGACTTGAACCAGAGTGGGGAAAGTGACGCTCGACAGAATCTGACAGGTCAAATATTGTTCAGACAGGAATTTTTGCACGACCTGACTATAAATACCAGGTCGCGCTAATAAAGTTTTTTCTTCTCGATTCAACCATTGCCGCAGGAGGTTATGTCAGTCGACGACGTCAATTCACATCTATAGTGAGAGTCACAGGACAAACTAGATGTCCAACCAGAGCCGCAGAATACATACGATGAGGTCTATGGACACACCGGCAGCATATGACGTGAGACGAGACGGCTATTAATCAGCACATGCAGTGGAACACGACCAGGAGGACCAGAAGGACACGGAGAACACGACCAGAGGACCAGAAGGACACGGAGGACACGACCAGAGGACCAGAAGGAGGACGTACAGATGAATAACCACGTCTAACGAGGTGATAAAAAACCATTGTAATTATAAACATTTGAAAGACACTAATTAAAGTTGGAATGAAAGACATTCAACCAATATTAAAATAAATAAATTATACATAAATGTAAAAGCAGAATAAAAATTATAATAATATTTCTTGTATCAAATTTAGTAATCAGTAACGTAAATGGTAAGAGAAATATTTAAATTTTGAATTAACATAATTAGTAAAGTCTTTGATGATAAAGGAGAATGCATATGCAGTAGAAAGTTAAAACAAAGTAATATAAAAGAAATTTGAATAGAAGTCAATTCAGTTTGAAGCTAATGAATCAGCAATTGCAAAAAGATGAGCACACAATGAGTAAGCCGAGAGCAAAATAAATATTTTAAAGTAATTAAAATTAGATAATAAGCTTTGTGTATAACTTGTGTATGTAATTTGTTAGCAATAAGTTATGTACGAAAACTTCGTACAAACGATATAATAATGAGTCAATGTTTAATATGTGATATGAAAGATTTTGTTTAATAAATAAATTATGGAACAATTTTAAACTTAAATAACGTATCGTCTTCTTATTACGATTACACCCATGAAATCAATTCAATAAATTAAATTGAATTTGTTATGTTATATAACACACATTTTCACACACATTTAAATTACATTAAATAAATATCAATTTGTAGTGTTATAAAATTTTGACGTCCCAAGAACGTGGGGCTCCTGAAACACAAATAAATTTGTATTTGCAACCCATATACACAAAGATATACCGTTGTATAAATTGTCTCCCAAAAGCATGGGGCTACACAATTTAAAATACATTTAAATTGTAAAATTTGTGTTGTGATATAGAAATTGGCGTCCCACTTTGAGCGCCAATTTATATAACAACACAAACTACACAATTTAAATTACATTTAAATTGGTAATTTGTGTTGTTATAATACATTGATTAACTTTTGTTGTTTTTGTCGGAAAACTCTTGGCTAATAAGTCATGACGATCATTTGATGTTTGCCCATGAGTTAATTGTTCCTTTAATTCTGGCCAAGCTGGATAACATTTAAATGTAATAAACAGGTCGGGACGTCCGTATGATCTGACGTCGGTCATAGCATCTTGAGAGTACTCATGCATTTGCCTGGGACTTCCTGTAAAAGTGGCGGGCAAAATCATCATTTTCCCAATATCGTCGACATTTCTCTCACTCGCAATGGCGTCTCTTAAATGAATATATTCTTCACTCCGAAGCTTTTTTTGGTTAAGTCTTATGAAAAGAAAACGCTCAGCCTCAATTTTAGCGTATATATCAACGATAAACTGATGAAATAGCTGTCGAGCGTTTAAAATATGATTATATGAGTTGTTTCGAATCATTATCTTGTATGCATAAAAGTTCATCATTGAAACTTTCTTATCAATCGTTGGTATACCGCCTTATGGTATATTTGACCCTGAACCTTGAAGGTGGTTTGAAACCTACTTTGTCCTTCTATGGATGACGCTCCAAACGAAGTCATTTGAAAACATGAATTGTACCTACTGATATTCTTGAGGAAATGTTTGGAATGTGAAATAGTCCCAGACATGTAAGAGGTAACGGCTCTGGTGTCGTTTCGAGTGCTGGTAGACGGACTTTTCCGCTGCAACAGCACATACCCTGAGGTTCGCCTTTATATTTCTTGGCAAAACAGTACTTACATATTTGGTCCATTCCTCCAATAACAGCGCTGTTATGTTTGCTGTTCTCTTTGCTGGATTGTAATGAAAACCTCCGAGAAATAAATTTGAATGCCATTCAGCCGCCCACGATGTGCTAGCGTGTTCCCGCATTTCTTGAAGACGACGTTCATGTTGTTCCTCAGATTCAGTCGCCCAGGATGTGCTAGCATGTTCCCGCATTTCTTGAAGACGACGTTGGCGTTGATGCTCAGATTCAGCCGCCCGGGATGTTCTGGCACGTTCCCGCATGTCCTGAAGCCGTTGCTGTCGTTGATCATCTGTTTCGTCTGCTCGCAAAAGCTTGGCTTTGTTTGCTTTCGGTTGAATTTGACCAATGGACTTTCTTTTCCTTGTAGGTATCCTAGATAACAACGCTAAAGTATATACACTGATAATATTGACCGAACACTATAATCTGATTTTACGCGCTATCAAGGAATTGATTTTTATGCTCGCTTATATCTAACTTCAATTTGCAGCGCACCTGCTTAATTCACGCACTATACAGTATGAATTTAGAAACCTTGGTTAAATTGTCGGATATGGTGCACGATTATTCGCCAAGCAAAAAGAGCAACAATAATATTAGAAATGTAAAGTTAACAGAATCGAGAAATTTTCTCATTAAACTACAAAGGAGTTTATTTTGTTGGTTGCTATGGCAAACAGAATGTATTCTGTTGGGTTGCCATAGTAACCAGATCTAATAGTTTTTTTTTAGACCCCAAAGGATCGTGTCGAAAAAAACACCTGTCCTATGTTGGTTCTCCCGTTACGTAAAATATTTGTGCCAAGTTTGGTTGAAATCGGTCCAGTGGTTTAGGAGGAGATGTGGAACATACATAGATACAATGACTTTTATTTATATTACTAGCTGATTTACTCAGCGTTGCTCGGGTTTGTAATTTATTCATAGGCTTATAGGCACCTATTCTTGTTCTAACGTTATATTACTTCTATATTGTATAATCTTCCTTATATTGTTACGTTCGCATTCTCACTGGAGGAATAGGCCTACTCTGTAGCGCACCTGTTTAAGAACATGTCATAAACTTTATTCTTATATCTGGAGAAGAATTCTGTTGCGCGTGATGCTCCTGCTCGATTTCTAACCCTGGGAGAGGGCGAATAGCTAAATTAGTTTTCAATAAAATGACTACAGTATTTGCACGCGCTGCGTATTTAACTGTCGTTTTATAATTCGTTGTGTTAATGTTGAAATAAGGTATTTGTTAAATTAGTGTCTCCTAAACTTATTCTAACAATACAATACCTCTATAGATTTCAGCTTATCAATTTTTAAATTCAAACTGAAGCAAGCGCATTTATAGTGTCTGAACACTACGATCTGAATACATTCGCTATCAAAACGTTGTTTTTTATACTCGCTTATAACTTACTTCGATCTTAACTTATCCACTTTTAAATCCAAACTGAAACAAATCTGAATTCACGCACTATTAAGACGTTTCTTAAGATGCATACACCACCTTCGATATCATAACCTATATCTTTATTTATAAGAACCGTGGACTCTGGCCCGGCCGTCTTTCGCGGAATCCGAACCAAGACTCCCCGGATTCCGTGGACGGACTCCGGGGAAGGCCCGTCGGACAATTCCCGCGCTATTCCCTACGCGGGAGGCTTCCACCTATGCCGGGACACCGCCTGCTTTTTCCGGCATCCAGGCCGGTCGAACTCCCGCGTTAGGACTTGGTCAGAGACCTCCCCGGGGTACGGAAGGTTGTCCGAAGCCCGGGAAAGCCGTCGACATGCCAGGCGAGGCGCTGGGACTCTGGCCCGGCCGTTTTTCGCGAGATCCGGCCTAAGACTCCCCGGGTTCCATGGACGAACTCCGGGGAAGGCCCGTCGGACGACTCCCGCGCTATTCCCTACGCGGGAGGCTTCCACCGATGCTATGGCAACCAGAATGTATTCTATTGGGCTGCCATGGTAACCAGATCTAATAGTTTTTTAAGACCCCAAAGGAACCCCCAAAAGACCCCCCAAAGGATCATATCGAAAAAAACACCTGTCCTATGTGGTTCTCCCGTTGCGTAAAATATTTGTGCCAAGTTTGGTTGAAATCGGTCCAGTGGTTTAGGAGGAGATGTGGAAGACCCCGAAGGACCCCCAAAGGATCGTATCGAAAAAAAAAACACCTGTCCTATGTTGGTTCTCCTGTTGAGTAAAATATTTGTGCCAAGTTTGGTTGAAATCGGTCCAGTGGTTTAGGAGGAGATGTGGAACATACATACATACATACATAGATACAATGACTTTTATTTATATTAAGATTAATATTTATACGTTTTTGTACTAATATTGAGCACTAAAATTTCTCTATTGAATTAGTCGTTAAACATTTCTGATTACAGGTACCTATGACGAACATGTAAATAACATACCTAAATTAAAATGTACCATATCAATTGAACATTCAAAGATTGTGTTTTTAGCGCCAAATTTACTAAATTTAAATGTTTAAATTTTAGGCTACTACATTTATTTCAATTCAGCCGTTGCCAAATATAAAAACAAATTAAGTCAGAAATTTATGAAAATTATAAAGAAAACAAATTGTACTTAAAATACGGTAGTTCTAAAATGTGGCTATGCACATATTTGATTAAACTTTTGGTAATCGTCAGCAGTCACAACCTGAGCTGTGGTAGCCATAAAACTTGCAAAACCTCTTTTTGTTTTTGAGAAATTTGCAAAAACCAATTATGGGATCCAAATAATTAAAAAATGCTTTTTTTCATTTTCTATGTGAAACGCCACGCCTAATTTAGCAGAATACGGTAAATAAGGTAGTTTTTTTGACGTAAATAAGGAGAAAATTGACGTTGTTTTGTCAACATGCAAATTAAAATTACACATGAAAACCAACATGCTTTTAAAATAATACTCGTTTTTGTGAAATTCACTATACCATGTCTCTCTTTTTGATGCAGAACTTGTTTGCCACCAATACTCGGTTTCTGTGAAGATAACTGGAAAAGCAACCAACTCGAAGCAGCATTGTGTTTCAAGCTGTATTGCTGTAATTATGCATTTTTTCGCAACGTCCAAATAAAAAGTGCAAATTTTAAAATAGTTTAAATAAACAGTTCATGTAGGAACAGTGTAAATTGGTCCACCTTGTTTTACTTCGTGTTTTTTTTACGTGATTTCACAACAAGTGGGTATGATTTTAAAGGCATGTTGGTTTATATATGTAATTTTAGTTTGTATGTTAACCTAACAACGCCAACGTTTGGCGTCACAGGCACAGGCATTGGAATTATATTGCTATAAACATTTTCCGTAAAAAATAATTGTCACGATTCCAATCAACAAACTATCGTATAACATACACAAATAACTTTTCATGATTTTTATTGTCAAACTAAAATTATATGCGATATTCACTACATATCGATGCCAATAATCACATAAACGAAATATCGGAAATGAGTGCGGGTACGGTCATTGGGACCACAGAGTAGGGATGGCAACATTGATTGGTATATCGATATATCGGTCTTCCGATATATCGTAACAGCTATATCGATATATCCGATATATTGCTTGAAATATATCGATATATTACGATATATCGGTAAATTTAGAACACCTCTTGGATCTTATGACTTTCAATGCTCCATTGTTTATTTGTGTACCTTTTCATAACTTCATGTTCATCATTCTTTTATGGAGACGTTTATGTGAAGAGTATGAGATTCATTTTAGGTAAACTGGTTAAATGAACCCTAAAATCATGCTTTCTAAATAAACGGTTTGCAGTTTCGTAAGAATGTATGGCTTGTGAACTTTATACATACGTAGTACTGTAACTAATGTTTAGTCTTGTTTTGTAGACTAAACATGAACACAACACTTGCCATTGTTTTGTAATTTTGTAACCAGTGACTTATCGAGTTGTATCTGTTGCAATGTTTCTCCAAAGTCGAGCCTAGACATCAACAATCGTATATTTTGGAATGTCTACACTTTGTGTACATGTTACGATTCACGAAAAAGCGTAGTAGTATATGGTTGACATTGCTCTGGCATCATAACAATACTAACACGTGTAAGAGCCAGACAGTACCATTGAGTGGACAATAGAATAGCCTACAATTTACTCTAATTACTGTGACTTTTTTCATTGAATTTAGATTTTCTATTCATTTTTTATTTTTTGCATAATGGCTTCTAACAAAATATTGTACACTGCTGAAGAAATATTAGCAGAGTTTCAAAGGCAAGAAGAAGAAGACTCAGACTTAGAAGAAGAAGATTTTGACAAAGAAGTTTCCGAGACTGAAGATAACATTCTTATAGACAGCGATAACGAAGATGACGAGTTCGACTTAGCTGAAGGGACACAGGATTGTAGCAGTGCTGATGATCGAAATGCCTATGAAAACACTGATGATGACAGGATTTTTGAATTGTGGAAAGACGAAGAAACCATCTGGACGAACAAACCGGTACGCTCCAAATTTTCACGAACCTCATCTTTAAATGTTATCACACACCTGCCCGGACCAAAAGGAGATGCTCGAGGGATCGTTGATGAGGTACAATTGTTTTCTTTATTTGTTACCGATGAGATGCTGGAAAAAATTGTTCTCCACACTAACAGTGAAATAGAAAGATGGAAGATCAAATACCAATCTGTACAGTGGTTTACATCTCCCCCAAACCTGCTAGAGATAAGAGCTCTTATTGGGCTGTTCTATATGAGCGGTGTTTTGAAGAACTCTGGTTTATGTCTTGATGATATGTTTTCTGTAATCTATGGACCGGCTGTATTTCGCTGTTCAGTGTCACAGAAAAGATTCTCTTTTCTAATCCAGAACTTACGATTTGACGACAAAACTACGAGAGATCCAAGGAAGGATAAATTTGCGGCGTTTCGAGACCTTACCTTGCATGCGTAAAAGTCCACCTTACCGTTAGAGGGTTAATGAAGTACTAAAACACAATTCCCAATTTGTTACAACCTTATTAAAACATCATTTTAAGAGTAGTGAATTTAATGTTTTACATTTTTTAAATCAATAACAAAAAAAACGATATATATCGCGTTTTTAGTGATGTATCGATATAATCCAAAAATATATAAATAACGTATATCGATAAAATATATCGATATATTTAGAAATATATCGATAAATTTCAACTATCGATATATCGTTGCCATCCCTACCACAGAGTTCCCATATACTGGGACAGTTACATACACAGTACATGGACCACAGAGTACGAATATATATATATATATTTCAATCACTTTCTGCTATTGAAAGTGATTTCAATAGCATTTCAATTTCATGGCCTTCACCATGAGAAACAAGATGGCGAAGGCTGAAGATGAGAGAAAAGGAACTCTCGAAACATGTTCCTAATAGGGAAAAAAGTATATCTTGAGGTAAATTTAGTTATAAATATTAGGGGGTTTGTTATATATATATATATATATATATATATATATATATATATATATATATATATATACACACACACATGGCCAATGTATTTTTTTTATGAAACCCTTCTGCCATGGCCTTCTGTATATTCTGTAGTGTCGGCCATGGACAGTACCATTTAGTTTACACATAAAACAGCTGTTATTAACAATTGATTTATATTTAAAAGTTTTATTGATTCGTAATATTTTGGAAAAAAAATCATCAGTCACTCACTTGAAATCACTCACTCAAAATCACTTAAAATGGAACAACTCTATTGCCTGTCAATCAAATCTGTAATACAACTATAGTATTTAGATGGTAAAGTATAAAAATATATAAAACTATTCAAACACATCTTTTCATTTTTCAAAATTTGTGAGCATACAATATTTTAATTTTTGAGATTGGCAAACAAAAACCGCCACAGATAATGTTTTGTATTTTGATTTTGATTGTTGTTAGGTTGTAGTTCAGGGCAGGATGTCGATGCGACTGGTTGTTATGGTGCCGAATTGTGTATAATGTTTAAATTTTCGTAAAAGCTTCTATGTTTAGCTTAGAAGGCTATTCAGCCTCTAAAGAGGTTAGTATATAGTTTATGTACCTAAACATTTTTTGTTTTCATGGGCTAAAGTAATGTACACCATACGTTAAATAGAACATGTGTTTACTATTAATTGAATGAGCGAGAAGAAAAAGGAAAACATTCCACAGATCAACATTTTCATAAAACGATAAACTGTTTTGTAACTGAATAAATGAGTGACTGAATGGAAAACTTCCAGTTACAAAGATACTCCATAAAACGATAATTAACGGTTTCAAATTACAATATTAGTACAATTTTAACAGGAAAACCATTACATGATAGTAAACTTTGTGGAATATTTTACTTTTTTATCTCAATCCAACTGTATAGATTAAAAAAAAAGATAATTAAATATTTTATTACTGTCTTACAATTGTTTACATTCACCATAATCTTTCTATGTTTGCATACTACAAAATAACAAACAAAAATTAACAAAAATTCTTGTCACTTAGTAACTCTTTTTATCATTTTGTGTATCATTATAAAATAAACAAAATATATAAAGTAAAGTAATCAATGTTTTCCTTTTTTAATATTAAAACCACTTAAATCACGTAGTAGCTCAACATTTTCTTCTTGTGTATTTAATGCAGTGGCAGCTGGTGGTTGCGGTAGTAGGTTGAGGGGGGGAGGTTAAAAGAACACATTAAATATGAGGCAGACCTACTAACTACGTATGTGCATCATACATTGTGCTGTCATATGGAAAAAAATACAAAGTTACTATTTTCCAATTGTTTGAGCAGTTAATTTGTGGGAAATTCAATTCCAAGTACGTTGTGTTGGGACAGTTAATCTAACAAGCATGATGCAAGCGACTGAGCATCATGTTTAGGAGGAGCAATGAAACCCCAGAATCTTCAACGTATTTACCTCTGATTATATAACGATACACTATGACCATTTGAAAGACATTAGCAACTTCAGTGGTCTCATCAGCAATTACAGCCAAATAATCCGGTTCTTGTATCTTACTCGTTATTTCTTCATGGAATATTTCTAACATTATATTTAAAAGTTCACTTTGAATGGTTTTTGAGGTACTCTTAAATACAGTTGCTTCCTCTAAATGATTTTTCATTGTTGTGTCAAGCTCAGAACTGAAACCAATTAAGCCTCGAAATACACCAGGATATTATGACGATTCAGTCTCGTCATGAACCCACAAAGCTAATTCAAAAGCTCCACAGAAGCAGGTACAGTTTATTATTGAATTTAAGACATACCGATTATTGCGCACTCTTTCGTTGTGTAATACAATATTTCGTCTATATTCACTGTCCCGCTGCTATGCTATACGTACAAAAAGAGAAAACTGAAACGCATTCATTATATGTACACTTGAAGCCTGATGATTTCTTATTTTTTTGGCTAGATGATTAATATCTTTCATTCTGAATTTTGTCCAGGGGTCCTCCCCTCCAAACAATAAACATGGAAAACACACAATGAAGAATTTCTTTCGTCACAACAACCTAACCAGTCATTATTTTCATAATATTCTAGTTTACATAATCGATTAAATTGTTGACCGCCTATCCTAGTCTATCGGTTCTTAACACTGTTCATTTTAAACTAAAAAAAATCGTTGTTTAAAAGTATGCAGAATCAGTAACTCCGAAAAGCACAAACACAAAAGTACACAGCAGCAATAGCCTAAACAAAGAAAATATAATATTTAACACACAGTTTAATTAATAAAAAGTTATTTGCCACTTTATTATCACAATCAAAGTTATACAAAATTATTACTACAATTTTATAAATCCAACTAATGGATAATGTTTAACTTAAAGCAATGTAAACACTAAACATGACACAACTTACAAATCAAGAAGGCTGTGTAGACTTCACGATTCAACTAAGGATGAGCTACAACACTACTAGTGGAGTGTTGCAGAAGCTTTGCAACCACCTAGCTAACATAGGGAACATAGGACAACTGTGAAGAGTAACGCACATACTCCTATACGTTTATGTAGTAAGCTCTCCCATTTACACTTCAAGTTGCAAGCGGCCTACAACCACCAGCCTACATGCCACATTTTAATTGTATGTGACCATTGCCAAATAGAATATAATTCACTCTCCATTGAAATTTATGACACTCTTAACTGCTTAATGTTTTCGTATATTATTTTACAGTTTAGTTATTCTATGTTGGTGGGTGTGCAACGCTGCAACCATAACACCAGCTGCCACTGATTTAATCTAGGCCATGGCATCATATGCCTGTAAAATTTTTTATGTTCATCTATGTTCATTACGTTCATTTTATATATAACATCTTTAATTTTCTTATTATTTATAAGAACTTCTCTATCATAAACGTTGGTAACAGGGAGTAAAATAACGTAGAGTTTGAACACTTCACTGTGAATCCTATAAATAAACTCATGTGCTAGCACAATTCCCTTTTGTTCTGCCTTGTAGATGAAATGTTGATATTTGCTTATGTTGAACATATTTCTATCCCAAGCTTTTAGTACTTTTCTCAAAAATTTAGGGCACCACTCTTTAAAATTTAATATTTGTTGACTTTCCACTGATGCTATTTTGAATAATGCCTCTGTACTGTAGAAAACATACAGTATACTAACTATATATTGAGAGTAAGAAGGGACACATTCCAGGAAGGGCAACTCCAAGAATGTTTTCCTTCTTGCACTCAGACAAATTTTCAACCTGTCGATAACTTCATTAAAAATCAAGAAGTGTTTCCCTTTTATACACCAACTGATGTATTTTTAGTTTTTAAACAAAATGGCTATCTCAGTTAGATCTGAATAAAAAGTGTAATCTTTTCCTTGTTCTTCTTCTCACCCATTCAGTTTTATTATGGATGTTTACAGGTTGCAGCCCGCCTAATAAATTCGTTGAAATTTTTAAAACAGAGTACAGTCAACTCATTAAAATATGTAAAGAACAATGACAATTTTGCCCAACCTGTTGGACTGTGTAAAGAAAGTTTTCGTGAGGTATGTTGAATTTTTTAACGATTTCCGAGGCACATGATCGCGTGGAAAATGTAAATTTTATATATATACATAGTGTATAGGCTGAATAACACAATATAGCTAGCGTACTACAGAATTAATTGTAAAAGAATCATACAGAACCACAAACAAAACAGAACACACACTGTCAAAAAACACAGACAGGACAAAACAAATTTGGTTTACCTGGTGTGTACAAACTAAACTGCTCATGATGTAACAAATTCTATATAGGCTAAACAGATTAAAAGGTTGCTGACAAAATTTATTATTTTTTAATTTTTTTACACAAAGTTGTAATATATTCAGAGAGTAGAAAACAAGCATTCATTCATTTTTTAGATGTTCAGTTTTTTTTGAGCGGCCATTTTGTATAGGTGCGTTAGTCTATTTTGTACTTTACAAAGGTCTGCGGTAAACTCTGTAGCTCCTTTATTTTTGAAGATGTTGATTTCAAACAAAAACCATTTTAAAGAGAGTTAAATGTACAACATTTTATGTCCAGTGCACATGTAAGCCTACTGCACTACAAATACCTTAAAACTATTGTTGAAAGTTAACGTTTTAAAAACGCAAATTGTTATTTTTGAAATTAAACATTTTAAAGAAAAAACTGAGACTCACCTTTAATTTTTTTTCTAGATATAGGCTTCATAGTATACTACTTCCTAAAAATGTTTGATACCTGAGAGTCTCATCCCTTTCTTTTATGGATCTTCAAACATTGCGATTTTTCTGAAATCGGCTATATTCAACCTGAAATATCTCAAAAGGGACACACTTGAAAAATCTCAAATTTTCACAAACCAATCTTTACTTGTGTAGTAACAAGTGGTTAAAATTTGATAACTGAGACTTTACTAGTTTTTGAGTTAAAACTTTTTTTAAGTACTGAAATCCCAAGAAGTGGTGCGATGTGCAAATATTATAAAAACTGTGTTGTAAATCTAAATAATACATTAGTAACATTATCCTAGTATATTTTTTATTTATACAGTTCACACTTTAAGCAAAAACACAAACACTATTAATCCTTTCTTTTATCTTCTTAAAATGTCACTGATGAAAAAAGTTGACTGATTTCTGTACATAGTTTTTCGCTGATATTGAAGCTTCGACCTGTAGCATTTGTGAACTCTGTTGGTGTTAGTTTCCTTAGGACCTTACTAATTGGCACCCAAACTTTGTCATCTTTAGAGATTTGGAAAGAAGTTCTGGGGCCATGTGGATGAAAAAAGTGAATAAAAAGATCGTTGTTTTCCTCACTTGTTTCTTCAGTTATCCCAATCCACCAGTTCTTGTCATCAATGCAAGCTACTGCATCTTGTATATTAAATGAAAATACACTTTCTTCTGGAATTTCTGTAGTGCTGCAATCAGTAAACTCTTCAGATGTGAGTATACACAACATCTGATTTTTGTTTGAGTTAGAGGTACAAATCTATGAAATGACCTTGTCTGTGGAATTTGCTTACAATAATCAAATCTCCTCTGTAATTTCATTCTGTTTGATTGCACGTCTTCTGATTGTACATAAATAAAATGGATGCCTGATACATTCTCAAGGCAAAACCTGTACATTTCCTCAGCAGTTAAAATTTGATTGCTATATGGTCGCTGCAGGCTTGCCTTGGTCACCGCTCTTTTTGTGGTGCCACCGATTCCGTCACACGCGTTTTTCCCATGTGAGGAAACAAAAAAAATTCCACTCAACATCAAGACCAAAGTCAGTTTTATGGTGACAAATGTTGGTAAAGTTTTTTTTATTCTTGTATTGGCTGCTGGCACCATCACTAAAATACACAATTTTTTTACTGCTGGTGCTACTTTCTTAACTTCTTCAACTAAGTATTTTTGAAAAGTGTGTACAGAAGCAGTATTGTAGTCCAAGTTGTCACTGATCACACATAAGCTCTTGCAGCAAATCTTATCATCATTTTTCTTATAATAAAACAATAAGACAATAAGACTACTTTATAAATTGCATAAGCTCAAAAACTAAATAAGAGAAAACAGCGTTTATTCTTTAAAAATTATTTCCTTCAAAACATGCTTAAGAATTAGTTTGTCCCAGTAAAATATTATTATAATAAAACAACAGGCACAATTGAACAGAAAGTCCTTTTATTGTTGTTTTAATACCTAACATATAGTTTAGTTGTAGAATGAACCATAAGTTTAGTTGCTAATAAACTGAATTTCACCACATAAAAAAAAAGTAACTCAAAATCTAGTAAAGTCTCAGTGATCGTATTTTAACCACTTGTTACTACACAAATAAAGATTGTTTTGTGAAAATTTGAGATTTTTCAAGTGTGTCTCTTCTGAGATATTTCAGGTTGAATATAGCCGATTTCAGAAAAATCGGGATGTTTGAAGACCCATAAAAAAAAGGATGAGACTCTCAGGTATCAAACATTTTTAGGAAGTAGTATACTATGAAGCCTATATCTAGAAAAAAAATTAAAGGTTAGTCTTAGTTTTTTCTTTAAAATTTTTAATTTCTAAAATGATAATTTGCGTTTTTAAAACTTTAACTTTCAACAATTGTTTTAAGGTATTTGTAGTGCAGTAGGCTTACATGTGCACTGGACATATAATGTTGTACATTTAATTCTCTTTAAAATGGTTTTTGTTTGAAATCAATATCTTCAAAAATAAAGGAGCTACAGAGTTTACCGCAAACCTTTGTAAAGTGCAAAATAGGCTTACGCACCTATACAAAATGGCTGCTCAAAAAAAAACTGAACATCTAAAAATGAATGAATGCTTGTTTTTTTACTCTCTGAATATAGTACAACTTTGTGTAAAAAAATTAAAAAATAATAAATTTTGATAGCAACCATCACTGGTTGATTTGATATGGATTGATCCACGCCAGACAAGGATGTAGCTTCAAACAGAGATACATTGAACACAAAGGCATTACACGCCACCACCGAATCCACCTTTGCAAACTACCTCATTGAGGCAAACCACACATACACAAACATAAACAATAACATAGAAATTCTACACGTACACACAAAAGGTCGAAAACTAGACACTCTTGAGCAACTAGAAATATACAAATACACAAAAACACATAGAAACAACATCCTAAATGAACCGACACAATTTAAATTACACATACTATTTGAACATATCCCCCCCACACACACACACCATCGATCTTTTGAACGACGGTGCTGTCACCAAAAACAAGACAGACAGAGCTCTTAGCGGCAGCCTCTGATGAAGCTTATAATAAACGAAAACTAGTTCAGTCTCTAAGGTAAAAGTTCAACATTTTTTACCAGTAAAAAATTAGTGATCTGAGTCAGTAGTGATATATTTACAATTAGTAAACGAATCTTCAAAAAAACTGTGAATTGTGTTTTATGAAAATTTTAATTCTTACGATAAGAGTAAGTATAAAATTTTGGAGAGAGCAATATTATCTCTGATAGAACACTTATCACACATCAGTACAAGAACATAAATCAGTTAAATACCATATATATCTTCAAAATATATACTTTAAAGTAGAGGTGTGCTAAACTAGTATTTGAAAGTAGCAGGTGCAAATGAAACCGTTTCAAAAAAGTAACAGTTACAAATACCTGTTATTATATACCTGTATACATATATCTGTATTATATAATTTGTTATAAAAAATAAATTGAAACTAAAAGTATTAACAGTGTTACTTTACACTGTGACTTTATTAAGCTGTTACTGTTTAAAAGAAAATAAGAAACAAGAGAATTTATAGGCCTGTATGCCTTTGGGAATATTAATTGTTCACTAGAAATAAACAAACTGACATAGATTTAATATTAGGCCTATAGATTATAATATTATTAAATAAAATTTAATTCTTGGATTTTGTTGTTCATGATGTGTTATTTAACTAAATATAATTATTTCACTGCCAACTCGGAACACAAAGTTTTTTATGGGTAAACACGTAAAACCTTTACGTGTTTACCCATAAAAAACTTTGTGTTCCAAGTCGGTAGTCATATAATTTAATATATTACTAAGAATTTAATATTACACTATAATTTTTAAGTTTTTGGTTCCATTTTGGTTAGTAAAATCAGTTGCGAAATTAACACAAAGTACTATATGGCATATCAGCCACTATGTAGGTTATAACACAATATAATTGGCTTTTCCAAAATTTACCATGTTGGTGACTAGTATAATACATAATTTTTTATTATAATCTGTATTATATATCTGCATAATGCACGAGAATAAATGTAACATCAGTATGAATTTTTTTCATATATTAGAAACTGCTTTGTCTCATTGGCATAGACCTATTATGAATACCTCGCCTCTTTGTTTTGTTTCGTTTCGTACTTGTATGGCAATCGGCACAAGCACAGAAGGAAGTATTCAGTACCAGTAACTGCTACTTTGTACTCGTTTACTCGTTAGTTGGGTAGGGGGGTCCTGCGAGTAACCTGAACAGGTATTTTGACTTATCAGTAACCGTTACAACTGTTCAACAAATCATTACAAAATACCTGTTGCAGGTATATTGGCCCACCTCTACTTTCATCATACATGTGGTAAATGTGACATGTATCTTTTCTCAGATTCATACAAGAACTTTTTTTTATGCTTAAGCATTGATGGCAACCATTGACACCGTTTTACCTGTTTGTGTTCATTTTGTATATTGAAGAATACAGTGAAACTGATAGCTGTGCAATGATTTATTAGGTACTAAGTTATTGTTTAGCTAATCTAGGTAAATCTTATGTATTTATTGAGCCAAGATTTAATATTTTTATATACATGTTTGGGATCCTTCCTGCTGTCTGGCCACCACATTTTGTTGCAATTTATAACTGCATTTGTATAAAATCAGCCAAAAAATACTGAATAACTAGGGATACCAACTTTCCCTAACCTTTCTTGTTTTTATGCACCTTGTTTTTGCGAATTACTGATATTTTGAAAACTGATTCAGTACTCTGCATATTATAAAGTTACCTCTTCCCGTTCTTATTATTTGTTTCTATTTTCAATTAAACGATGTCGTACTCTCAACGTCTTACCAAGTGGTCGTCAATTTGTAAACATATCTCACGCAGACTACGTCCGTCGCGAATGCACGAATAACCAGTACTGATATCCTTACCTGTCCTTATTTGATGCATTTAATTCCCAATCGGCGCCAAATTGTTTTTGAGAAAACAATTAAAAGATTCAAATTAGTTTGTCTCCTGTGCGGTGATGATGAATTCGAATTACCCTCGCAGACTGGCGGGAACTCGAATCTCGCTTGTCGTTCGACGTGTTGCCAACATAAATTTTTGGCAATGAATCCTATTCTCCGCTAAAGTACACAAACTATATAATAAAATTCAAATAAAAACAAAGGACAGTTAGTAATGATTCGTACTTGTTTATTAGTGTTTAAAATTCGCTAATTATTGATAACTCAAGTACAATAGAAATTATTATAATAAAAGTTTCGCTCCGGCAACAACTTAATTTTCACTCAGCGGATGGCACAGGTGACAGCAGTTGTGCGAGGCCATAATGGCCGCTAGTAATTCTTATTTACACAAGTTATTCTGCCAATGAGTTCTTTGGATTACGAAAACATTCAAAACAAGATGTTAAATAAAGTACACCACCTTACATTTGTGGTACTTAAATACTAAAAGGTTTACATAAAATTCAACTCTTGGTGTTTAAAAGTGTGTGTCAATTTTATAGGCTTCGTACATAGGTTAACTTACAGTTACATACTGTTTGAATAAATATGATCTATTAATCCTTGAAAGAATTTGGTGTTCAAAGTTCAGAGTGAGAGTTATTGTTTGTGAAAAAAGTTAATCAGTTTTAGTTCGTAATTATTGGTAATTTAATTTATACTTAACAAAACCATGTTGTTTTTGTTATGGGTCATCAGTATTTCATCCAGGTTGTGGTTGTACTTTCGTTAATTTTCAATGGTATGGTTTCCCTTCTCCTTCTGGTGTCTGTTTCTTTTTATTCAAGTTTTATTTATTTTTTATTGTTAAAATTTTGTTTATTGTTCCTCCTTGGTTTACTGGAACTATGGTTGACTTCTTGTATTCATTTTACTTTCATTTGGACCTTATTTTCTTCTTTATTAGACTTTAATAGAGACGAATTCAATATAGCGTCTGTCTCGGTGGATCGTTAATAATGGAAAAAATATCATTTATAACATATAAAACAGTCAAATCATTTTATAACAGTCAAAAATATAATAATGTTTTGTTGTTATGGCAACCGCTTCCACTCTTATTGGTTAAATACATTTGAACCTATTGTTATAAATCCTGGGTTTCTGTTCAAAATGAATAAATATTTTATAATGGCTATTGTTCCTTGGTGACATTACCAATGTATGAAATATTAACATAGATGTCCCTATTTTCTTTCAAAGATCAATTTGACATCTCACAAGGCTGGTCTAGGTCATGTATTAATGTTTTTTGTCAAACTTGCTAATGCTATGTTATTACATATTTCACTTATTTATACAGTTTATTACATTTCTGACATATTATTATTGTTAGTTAATGGTAATCAAATAATTTACTTGGTCTTACTATTCAAATACAATAGTCAATTGTTTACAATTGGTTTTCTGAAGTTAGACAGTTAGGTAATTTATAGGCCTAAGCTGTAACATTCTAGAATTTCTTATTTTGCTCTATTTAAACATTATTTATTAAAGCCATACGTTCTTGTCATTTCGTACTTATTGGCTTTTGAATTACGTTGAAGCTGTTTTACAGTCTATTAGTGTTATTATACTTTTACAAAATCATTTCTTATCTGATATTTTTTTCTTTTTTATTTATATAATAATGAGTAATCTTGTGCTTGTTAAGTGTATATCATTGCTAGCTTATTCCTACTCCCATCTCTTACACACCTTTTTAACACTTAATCCTACTAACAAAACATAACATAGAAATAAGTTTATGGCCTGTCTATTGTTCAGCCATATTCCTTCTTATTAATTACAATTGTTCTATTGTATGTTATTATTTGAAATTAACATACTCATCATCTCTTTATGATATCATTACATAAATAAAAAATACAAACATATTAACTTAATGTCATGCCTTCTTGGTTGATACTCCAATGAACACTAAACAAATAAACTAACTTTCCTAAAACTAACAAAACTGTTTAACATACATTAATATCATTTTTCTCAGTTCAGTTTCTTCAACCCAATTTAACTTAATTCTTCCTAACTGAATAAGTAATGTACATTATTGTTATTGATGTCTCTTTGAATCAACATTAACTGTTACAAAGACATAGGGAGCTTTTGTAACTAATAACAAAATTGGTAATCCTTCTACTCATTTAAAAGTATAATTGGGAATTATTATTATTGTTATCCGAACATTGTTTTTTAACCTTTTTTGTTGTGTACACTTATATTTGCACTGAAAGAACTCATTAATCTACACAGTCCTGTCTGTTTGATTAGTTATTATTATTCTTCACTTATCACATCACTTTTACTATTAAATATTGTTCACAGTTATTTCTTATAGACTACAATACATTAGTTTTTATTAAATACTGTATTGTATTTCTGGGTTTAATATAGGGGTTTTATCCCTTTCATTTTATGGGTTTGGTTTATTGTTACAAATGTTCACCATTCTTTCTCCTTAAGATTATGAATTGTTTCTCTTAATATCTTCTCATCACTTCACTATTTATTATCACTCCCTACCTATCTCTCACTCTTGGTTTCTATGATATTTTAAACACACATTTATAGTTATTCTTTCAACATGTCTTACTTTCTTATCATAATAAGGTTCTTAACAACATACCTTATCTACCAATAATTGTTTTACTTATTTCTTATGGTTAGTGTACTTTCTTTGGTATTATTTTATTCATTGTTAGTTATTAGATTTGCTTTACTCGTTTGTGCCTTTTATCATTCATTTGTCTTTTCTTATTTTATTGTCTTCATCTGGCCAATCTCTGGGGTTGGGTCATAGTCATTTGTTTGTCAGTCTAGTCTATTCACTTATTTATTATTCTTGTTTACAAGTCTCCTTTTTTCCTTTTTTCTTTCTCAATTACATTTTATATTTTTTTTTCTCATTATTCATTAAATTATTTTACTTTTTATCATTTATCTAACATTTGTGGATACCCTATAGGGTCTGGCTTTGCAAAGTTATAATATCTATCTGCAGCAACCATACCTAGTTTTTTTTAAGAGCATGTTGGCGAAAAGTTTATATAGCAAAAAAGTTTGAACAGTAATGAAGGTATTGTACCGTTTTGGCCCCATAGTGACACCGCTATCTAATTTGTTGATATTTATTTTTTTTTATACTAGGCTATATATGTTATGTTTTTTCATATATTTCTCAAACACTTTCAAAATATCTTTAACAAAATGGAACATAAAAGTATAAGGTACGTTTTTAAATATAAATTAGAACCCAGTAAATTGTGGTAGGCTGTCATTGGTAATTGTAATTGGTAATAGAAAGTAAATAGATGTTCATAGATGATGATTGGTAGAATATAAAACTTTTGACATGATTTTGTACTCTTGTTTTCGTTGTTTTTTTAACTCTCTGTAACATTGTATGCCACTTTACAGGCAGTAAAAAATTGCACTCAACTTAACACTAAAGACATTCCAACTGGTTTTCTCCTTGAAAAAAATTATGAGCAATGGACCTCGTTGATTACAATTCCAAAAAGAAAAAACGTATTAAAATCCATTTCAAAGATGGGACTTGATGAAATAGTGAAACTTGAGACAACACTCCCGGCATTGAGAAATCTGAATACGCATTGTCTATTAAACAGGAAACTCAACAATACGATGTTTTCTTCAGGTAGTATATTTATAATGTGTGAATTTATACTTAAAACACATATATTTCCCACATATATTTTAAAGGAAGAATTGTTATGTATCTCATCATAAGCTGGTTTCGTTTGATATTGTTAATTTATATACGAATATACCGGTTGCTGATACTTTACAAATTTTGAGAAATAACCTCGTCAATACTAATAAATTGAATGTTGAAAGTATTAATGAATTGATGGATCTTTTGGAGGTGATTCTTAACCAGAATTATTTCACGCATGACAAGCAATTCTTTAGCCAACATGATGGTGTGGCAATGGGTTCTCCACTCTCTGGCCTCCTTGCTGAAGTGTACTTAAACCATTTCGAAAACTCCTTTATTTTTTCTAATAGTGTGTACAATGATAACATAATATTTTATGGCCGGTATGTTGACGACACCTTTTTGATCTATAAAGGCACACATAGACAAATAGATAGGCTACACACATATTTAAACAGTATTAATAACAATATACAGTTTACACTGGAGCACGAGGACAGTGGAAAATTAAATTTTCTTGATTTGACGGTCACCAGAAATATTAATAAATTGGAGTTTAATATTTATAGGAAACTCACTACAACTGACACTATAATACACGCCACATCTTATCATCCGGTATCGCAGAAAATGGCTGCTTTCCACAGCATGGTTAACCGCCTCTTATCATTGCCCCTCAGCGACAAGGATTATCAAGACGAACTAAATACAATTAAACATATTGCGGTCACCAATGGCTACAAAAAAGCGGTAGTAAATAATATCCTTAAAAAACATATGAGACGAAAAAACGCAAACACGCTAAGGGCACCTGGGGACAGTGTGTATAAATACATTTCTATACCATACATGAGCTTTCTACCTAGAATTCTGTCTTCTGTTTTAAACAAGTCAAACGTTGTTGTCACATATAAGACTACAAATAACATTTTAAATAGCCTTCGTACTCGGGAACCAACCGTCCTTGAAAAGAAAACAGGGATCTATAAATTAATATGTAATAGTTGTGATGCTTTTTATGTGGGCCAAACGGGCCGTGGTTTTTTCAAGAGGTTTGTTGAACATAAGCCACCCACTCATTTTCATAACACAGAAAATGTAAAATCTAAATTCGCTAAACATCTTATTGATGAAAATCACAACTATACTAATTTTCATACCAACTTGATACCCCTTCACTTTTGTAATAAAGGACGTTACATGAACGCCCTTGAGGAGTTTGAGATATATAGAGCGTATAATAATCCTGTTACCAGGCCACATGTTTTAAATGATCAGCTGAACTTTAAATCTAATGTCCTGTACGATACTGCGTTGCGATATTGTCGCGACACGACTCAATGAACCAGTGCGCTGTCGGTTACCGTGTGGTGTACACCGAAAATTGTTGTGTGCGTACTTTTGTTGTGTAATTGTTTTGTGTTATGTGGATTTTAATATTTTTAATATATTGACGACTGTGCCATCGTATGATGGTATGAAGAAACTTTTTTAAATATTCTGAGGATGGGACAAGTGTCCCGAAACATGTCAATTGTATAAAGACATTTACTTAAGCCACAGACGGTGAGTTACATAGCGTTTAGTTGATTATAAAATACGTGGCTTGGACTATAAGCGGATTTATTCCATTAACAATACGATTTATTGGATACAGTTTTATGAATTTAGTGTAATGGTCGAATACTATGAGCAGATAGTTATATTGCCGTCGACCTCCACTTCTAGGGAATGGACCGCAGATGTCCACAAAAACTTTCTCTAATTTGTCTGATGAGGTTATGGGGATCATTAGCCCCTCCTTTCTTTCATTGGTGCATTTCACCATTTGACATATACGACAACTTTTGATATAATTTTGCACCCTTCTGTTGATGTCTTTGATATACAGGTGCTCTTCCAGTGCTTTTATTACTTTAACTGCTCCCATGTGTCCATAATGAATATGGTAGTCCATTATGATATCTTTCTCTAGTGTTTTGGGTATCACTAGTTTCCAGGTGTTGTTGTGGTATTTGGTTTTGATAAATAACACATTGTTATGTGTACAATAGTATGGTATTATTCTATTGTCTTGTGCATTTAGTCTTTGGAAAATTTGCATCAATTTACTATCTTGCCTTTGGTGTTGCTCCACTTCTTTAACTATATCGTCCAATTCTGTCCGACTCTTTAGGATGTGGTAGACATTCGCAATTGTCTCCTTCTCTCCTTCATAGGTCTGGTTGGCTATATTGATACGTGACAGAATGTCGGCTGGTATGTTCTTTTTTCCTGGGACGTATTCCCAGCTGATGTTGTATTCCTGCAAGACTACGGTCCATCTTGCTAAACGACCGTGGCTTAGCTTACAGTTTTTTAGGAAGGATATGCATTTGTGGTCCGTCCGTACTGTTACGGAATATCCTAAGATATAGGTTCGGAATTTTCCGCAGGCGAATACCACACTTAAAAGCTCCTTCTCCGTTATGTTGTAAATCCTTTCGCATTTGTTTAGTGTTCGACTGGCGAAGCTTACAACCAGATGGTTCCCATCTTCATCCTCTTGGTACAGAGTAGAACCTAGGCTGATGTCACTGGCATCACAGTTGAGATAAAAAGGTATGTTGAAGTCTGGGTGATGTAGCATCACTGTCTCTAAGAATTTTGTTTTGATTTGTTGGAATACTGCATCTTGAATTGGTCCCCATGTCCATTTGTCTTTTGAGGATAACTGTGGAGATAATTTGGTCGTCAACTCTGAATAATTATTCTGGAATTTGCGGTAATAATTACATAAGCCTAAAAAGGACTGCAATTGTTTTTTATTCCTGGGGACGGGGAATTTTTGTATAGCTTCTATCTTTTCTTTAGATGGGGTTATTCCCAGTTCTATCAATTGGAAGCCTAGAAATTGCACTTCTTTGGCAATGAGCTGTGACTTATCTAGTTTTAATGTGATGTGGTTTTCGGATAATTTACTCAACACATGGTCTACTCTCTGACAATGTTCTTCACAGTTTGTAGATGTAATCAGTAGGTCATCCACATAAATAGTAGTGAACTGGAGCGCCTCTTGGCCCAATACTTGGTCCATACAATGTATAAATATTGCTACAGAGTTCACTAGTCCGAAGGGCAACCGTTTAAAATGGTAGTTGCGCCCTTCGAAAATAAAAGCTACATATTTCCGGCTGTGGGGGTGCAGTTCCACCTGCCAGTAGCTGCAGACAGTGTCCCATGAGCTAATGAATTGCATTCCATGAAACTTCTTCAAAATTTCTTCGATCTCGCCAGGAGATGTTCGGTTATTGATTAAGTTCTTATTTATCTCACTAGCGTCTAAGCATAGTCTCACCTTCCCATTCTTCTTTTTGATCGCTACAATAGGGCTAGTATAAGGTGATTGACTGCACTCTATGATATCGTCTTTTAGTAATTGGTTAATTTCCGTTCGAACTTCTTCTTTTAGGGAATAGGCAATTGGATACGATTTACGATTGAAATTGACAGGTTCTTTAAAACTTAACACACATTGATAGTTTTTCACTTTTCCAGGAACGTCGGAAAATACATGTCGGTATCGGTTGTATATACCTACCAACATTTCAGTGTGATCTGGACTTGGTGAGTGGTTTCTGGTGGTTGACTTGAATCGTCGGATTTCCAGGATCTTTTCCTCCCACAAGCTGTCATTGGTTGTTGGATACTCAATTTCATTAATAGGCATTTGATACCTAGGATTTCTTACTTCTCGAATATGGAAAATGGTCCGGTCTTGAGGAGATTCCATGCTCCCAATAATATCAGCCGTCCATTCCATATCTGACATACTTAGAGTTATTTTTTCTCTATTCAGATCGATAATAGCTGAATATTTCCGCAAGATGTCGCAGCCAATTAAACTGCGAAATGGCAATCCTGTAGCTATCAAGAATATCATGGGTATTTTGACTCCCCGACTGGTCACTTCAAGAGTGACTTGTTTCTTACTGTTTTGTTCTGTCGTCCAGTCGCTCCCACTAAGATGATATTAGTAATTGGTAGAGTTGGTATTACTGCTCCGCCTTCCTCCTGGATGCGGTTGAGTTCCGTACTATCCATTAATGAGACATTCGCTCCCGTGTCAATCATCAGTGTGGTTGTCACTCCATTAATTTGTGCAGTCACGTACGCTATGTCATGGTTGCACTGATGGTGATCACTTCCTTCTTCTTCCAACAGCTCTTGTCTAATATTTTTGAGATAATGACTTCTTAATATAGTGATTTTATTTGAAGTCGTGTCGTAATTGTACCCAATAGAATGGATCAGCGAGGGGTCTATGTTGTTTCTCACTTGTTACATTCATTAATAAATGACATAATAATAATACAAAAATAGACGTTCATAAACTTCTACTTACCGTCATTGGCTTCAAGGTTACGTCATACGTATTTTAGGATGCAGGCGTAATTTCTTAAGGGTGTGTGAATAATTTGCACAACACATTGGTATGAAGAGAATTGAAATTTTAATTTTGATTAAGTCATCTAAATTTAAATATACAAAAAAAAAAAAAATATTATCCTGCTTTCTGCATCTTACTCATAACCACCTGCAATTATGGCTTACCTTATGTTTGATACTTACACAATTTGATTTATACACAGATACCGAACACAATTAGAAAACACAAACAAAAAACAGCCCAGCTTTGCCACACTCACATTCACACTGTAAATTATAACGCCCTTAACATTTTATCTTAAGCCCACCCCGGCCCTTACGTAAACCGTTGGCACGTGGTTCGTACGCGCACTCATAGTTTTAAGAGAATGTTGATTGTTATCTTTCCGAAAAAATACTGGTTTCACTACTTCAAGTTGGATTGACCGCGGTCACATAAAAATTTGCTGTAATTACAACTTTTTTTACTGGTAAATTAAAACTTTTCTGGCGAGACTACTCGGGTCAGTCCGGTACCGGGAACTGCTGCTCATAGACTGACACCGGTAATGTAACAGGTATCGCTATTGTGATCTCACAGTTGGTATGGAAGTCACGGCCTTATCCTTCGTCGCCAACGTTTCGCTCCATGCCATGCATGTAGTTTTTTAGGTTAACATGGTCAATGATTTCCATTAGGCACAGGCTGACGTCATTGGAGGAACCGGACTTAAACAGCACTTCCTGCCGCTCAAAAGCACATTGCTGAATTTTACTCGTCCCATGACATCCTGTTTTGTGGCTGGATGCGTCACTCGAGCTCGTGGTGATACAGTTGCGTCTGTGTACTGCTACACAAGTACAGATTTCTGAGAATTTTGAAGGGGGTAAATTCTTCGCTCGCCGCGTTACACAATAACAACTGCGTATCGCTTGGTTACCACTGTTTCTTAACATCGTTCTGTTACACGGAGAAATACGTTGCACAATAATTTTCATAACTTTTGACAAGCCCGCCCAAAATGAAAGAAATAAAAGATATAAATGCCCCAAACTGTTAAAAATAAAAATACCCAAAAATTGACATGCTACAGTACCCCCTCGATGAGAATTCTGCTGTTTGCAACAGAAGAAATCTCATCGATAAACCCCGAAGAGGACCGGTGAGGAACTGGTGCCAACAACCCCCTTGTTCTTAATCTGCATGGGTACACGACCCCCCTGGCTCAGCGACTATGGACTCATCTGAACGAGATCACTGGACTTCTCCGTAAGAGATCCCAACACCGAGAAATCGAGCAGACTCGTACCACAGCGCACCTCGCCTTCTCACATGCTACCCCCAAAAATCCTCACTCCCTGGCTCAGATTATGCCAGATCCTCCACCGATGTGTTCCCTCTTTTATGCAAGCTGGGCTGCCTTTAGCAAATACTGGGCTCACACACACTCACATTACATGTTGACATAACACATAAAAAATCCTTTTAAAATTTATTAAAAATTTAAAAAAATTCAAAATTTAAAAAAATAATATTTTATTTAAAAAATTCTCTTCCTCTTTTTTCTTTTCTGTTTTTAGTTAAAATACATCAATTTAAACCTTTCTCCTAATCAAAACATATACTTACTCTAACAGGTAATCACTTATAATATAACAGTACAGTGCAATACAATCAAACAATAAAATAAACATGTTAAGACACACATAATAAAATAGTCCTTACCCAAATATTCATTCGCTGGCAGGCGAAAAATCAAGATTTTTTTTTTTTAAATTCCCAAAAATTTTAAAATTCAAAAAAATTTAAATTTATTTAAATGTTTCCCTCATATGCAAAATTATTTAAATATTGGTTCGAATTAATTAAACAAACAAATTAAAATTGACTTCCTACTATACAAGCTTAGTAGGTGCATGACCTCATCAGCTGATCGAAACTAGGTCAAGTCTAAAACCCTTGACCTACATATGTTATGTACCTCCTATCTGAAAATACCTACAATATCTGTAACAATCTGATTTGAAACACAAAACAATAATAAAATAAAATATTTACCATAAACAAAATATTATTATAAATAATAATCAAATTGACATTTGCATACTAAACAATTCTTGACTTTACATTATTTTCAATTCTATCCAAATTTTGTCACTGGTTAAAAAAATGACAATTTTATATCTTCATCATAAATCTCTCTTTTTGCTTAACAATCTTACTCTTCGTTTAACAATCTCGCTATACTTTACTGTGGGTGATGTAAATTATTTATTCTCATTTACTGTATTAGATCTGTATGCATATATAAACTTTACTCTCTGACTCTAATATTAATCAACTTCAACTCCCATGACACCCATCTCTACCAAAATATCTATCCAAAAACACTGTAAACCCAACTTACCATTGAACTCAATTCGCCACCTTCTCCACATATATAAAAAAATATTCTCTAACCCTTTGTACATAGGATACGTGTTTCCCTCCCCAAAGCTCATTCCCTTATGTTGGTTCCTGGACCCTCCCTAGGTAACCCTTTCCGGCGCCAATCGGTCCTAATCCCGTCCCAACCCTTGTTGCGGACTCCCCAAATACATTACCCCCTAATACAAAATTGCCATCCCCAAAAATCTCAATCTCATTACCTTACTACAAATACAACAAAATAACATCATTAACTATAAAAACAACAATATATCACTCAAAGTCTACGTAAATTCTCCACAACTACTGTGTCAACATCAATACTTCTCAAAATTCTATAACATACATTACTTCAAAACAATATTACATTATCTCTACTATTTCAACTTCAACTTCAACTTGGACAGATCTATATGTCCCACAAAATATTCATCACCCAAAAACTATCTTTTATTAGATTTCACAAATTCTTACTTTACTTCTCATTTTATCAAATTATTATTTTTTTATCATTTCTTTAAAATATCTGTAATACATTAAAACATTACCTTGAACATCAATTACTTATAACATTTACAAACCAATATACCAGTGACCTGTTATTGCTGATCAGCTGATATCCTAACACAATGAAAATACATCTCACAATTGAACAATTTATATGAAATATATATGTATTTATTTATCATTACTTCTCATCTCATTATTTCCCATTTCTCTGATTCTGATCATTTTGTGTTACCCGCCTGCCAGACGTTTAATTATTGGCTTAGTTACAGTATACACATATCATGAAAACACATATTTTATCAACAACTATATCTACTTACTACAATAAAATAATACATTTAAAATTATAGTATGAACACCTTATATTAAGAGTCTGAGCATATAATTATTTGAACAGAGCACAAGCATTTTTGATTGGATCAAAATTGGAATTAAACAAAAAAATTTTTATGTGGTAAAATTTAAATTCGTGGCTCATCTGAGCCACCTCCCATCCACACACTCTATTGCAAATTGTGTAAGACTGTGGCGCCTTTTCGCTTCCACAAAGACTGTATATTTTGGAGCAGGTTTTACCTCTCCGTGTCTTTGCTTCCGCTATTACATTTGAAAGTATTGAACATCGACATGTTCTTGTTATATAATTATACACCCTTACTGCGGGTCTACCACCTGTCTTGCTACCCCAAAGCGGGCAGAGTGGCAGCCGCTGTTCCATAGTTCCGGAGATTTCCCCTAATTTCTCCCCCCATTGAAATTCAAATATATACCAATTTCAAGTCAGCTATGGTCAAGGGACTTGATATGACCATAGCTAACCGCTAGCCAAATCCACGATTAGTGCTGGTAAGGCAGTAATCGCCCGAAAAGTCGGGGAAATCTAAACTTCATTTGACTGCCTGTTACACATCAATCTCGTTATGTGCGACACGGTCGTTTAGCAGTGTGTAAACTTTAATTTACACGGATAAGGTGTGCCGCACATTTATCGCCATTTTGGCCTCCGATGGAGGTAACACTCACTGTTACCCCCAACCCATTTCACTACCTACGGAAGCACAGGCCACCCCCGCAATAGCCACTTAATAACTAACTAATAAAATTTGTATATACATTATAATATAGTATTTCCATCCATAATCATTTCTCTCCTTCATAATTTTCTACCATTTAACTTTCTTAAAATTTTCAAAATTTATTATTAATAATCATTAAATATCATGTTTCATTTATTATTAAAATTTTTAATAATCCTTTCTTATTGAACAACATTATTTCAAATAGTCTCACTACTGAATTAACATCTTCGTTACACCTGTAAACATTTTTTATTATACATGCTTATAAAATTTTTCTACTTACAATCCATTTAACATGATATATACCCAAAACATAATCACCATCATCTCTGAAACATTTTCCAAAATTAGTTTAAATTAAATAATTTATCATTCATTACCAAATTTCCATCTCGTAAAATAAATTGAATTCATAAAAAAATTTAATTAATTAACATTTAATCAAGCAATCAACATAATTAAGCATATCAAATTGGTTTAATTTAATTAATGACTGACAATATAAATTATATAGTTATCAAAACAATTACCATTAGTCACTGTTTTCAAAATTAGTTCAAATATTTCAATATTATTATTACAACAATCATCTTACGTACACACATTATCTATTTGAAATTCCACCATGCACACATATAAATGCACTACATTTGTATTTACATCCTTTCATTATTAATTGTCCAGTTTTTTCCGCACCTCATTGTCCAAATTCGCCATGTCAAAAAAGCCATTAAACACAGTGTTTAACTGTCTTTTATTGTTTTAATAGTTTACCCTCCATCGTCAAAAATAAGTCTTGTTTTTATATAACATCGTTCAATTTTATCACTACACAAATGACTGTTTTGTGTGTTGTAGCCGTACAAACTAAATTCATGTATTTTATCTACATAATCATTAAGCCAGTCAACATTAGGTATTTTTGTTAAGTCTCCGTCGTTAAATTCATTCACCATCGGGTTAATCATTTTTATTAAATCATTGTAATCATTATCATTCACATATACTTCTAAACTTTCCTTCCATTCATCGTACTTTCTATTTAAGTTATATAATTCTGTTTCTTTACTAACATACAATTCTCCACCTATATCTCTCTCATCACAATACCAAATCATACTTTCAACATCATTGTTACAGACAGAGGGTACAACATTATACATCAATGAACAACTCAACTCTTCTATTAATACGGGACTCTCGCCCTTCAAAACCAACACTTGTGAATTCATCAAATACTCATCATAAACATTATAAACAATAAAGGGAAAATCTGCCCTCTGTCCCCACTCCACTACAACATTATTTTTCCTCTCTCTCTCTCTAACTCATACACACACATTAACATTTCATTATCAATACATTCCACCAACTCATCAGTACTCTCATTCTTTATTTTTACCGTATCTGTCTCCGATACTAATTCTTCAAATACATTACTATTATTCTCATAATTTTCAACATTATTGTTGTCATTTATTAACTCTTTCTCTGGTATCATATTTTTACATTTGTCATTACAATTTTCATTTGTTTTATTTTTCTCTGTATTCATCACATGTACTCCCATCCGCTCCCATGCCGACTTCATTGTCATTATTTTTATTTTCTCTATTTGATTTTGGGGTTGTTTGGATCCCCGAATCATCTGTATTATTTGATTCATTTATACTACTTGTGTTCAGAGTTTTGTCGCCTTGACCTACATTCGGCGTTGAATGTAATTCAAAACTATTCATAACAGCTGATTCATTTAATTCAGCTATTTCACTTATCACAGTCGAGTCAGACAAATCGACCCCGTTCTCTGCTGTATTTTCCATTATTATTATTTTTAGATATTTACTCTGTCTCTTATGTGAACAAATATTCTTTACTTATTTTGCGTAACTTTACATAAGTACCTTTTGCGTATTTTCACTCAACCTCCAAATTACGACTGCATCCCATTTATAGGTATGGAATTTATATTATTAAATTCGTCCCGTTCGTGGCGCCATTGTTACATTCATTAATAAATGACATAATAATAATATAAAAATAGACGTTCATAAACTTCTACTTACCGTCATTGGCTTCAAGGTTACGTCATACGTATTTTAGGATGCAGGCGTAATTTCTTAAGGGTGTGTGAATAATTTGCACAACACATTGGTATGAAGAGAATTGAAATTTTAATTTTGATTAAGTCATCTAAATTTAAATATACAAAAAAAAAAAAAAATATTATCCTGCTTTCTGCATCTTACTCATAACCACCTGCAATTATGGCTTACCTTATGTTTGATACTTACACAATTTGATTTATACACAGATACCGAACACAATTAGAAAACACAAACAAAAAACAGCCCAGCTGTGCCACACTCACATTCACACTGTAAATTATAACGCCCTTAACATTTTATCTTAAGCCCACCCCGGCCCTTACGTAAACCGTTGGCACGTGGTTCGTACGCGCACTCATAGTTTTAAGAGAATGTTGATTGTTATCTTTCCGAAAAAATACTGGTTTCACTACTTCAAGTTGGATTGACCGCGGTCACATAAAAATTTGCTGTAATTACAACTTTTTTTACTGATAAATTAAAACTTTTCTGGCGAGACTACTCGGGTCAGTCCGGTACCGGGAACTGCTGCTCGTAGACTGACACCGGTAATGTAACAGGTATCCCTATTGTGATCTCACAGTTGGTATGGAAGTCACGGCCTTATCCTTCGTCGCCAACGTTTCGCTCCATGCCATGCATGTAGTTTTTTAGGTTAACATGGTCAATGATTTCCATTAGGCACAGGCTGACGTCATTGGAGGAACCGGACTTAAACAGCACTTCCTGCCGCTCAAAAGCACATTGCTGAATTTTACTCGTCCCATGACATCCTGTTTTGTGGCTGGATGCGTCACTCGAGCTCGTGGTGATACAGTTGCGTCTGTGTACTGCTACACAAGTACAGATTTCTGAGAATTTTGAAGGGGGTAAATTCTTCGCTCGCCGCGTTACACAATAACAACTGCGTATCGCTTGGTTACCACTGTTTCTTAACATCGTTCTGTTACACGGAGAAATACGTTGCACAATAATTTTCATAACTTTTGACAAACCCGCCCAAAATGAAAGAAATAAAAGATATAAATGCCCCAACCTGTTAAAAATAAAAATACCCAAAAATTGACACGCTACACACTGCCGCGAGGCGTTTAAAGAGGTTTCACTCTCTTCATTGCGCCTGTCTTGTGTGTCTACCGGGTTTCTTTCTTCTATATCAGGCCGTCCTCCATGATGATTCTGTTCATGGTTTGGCGCGAAGTGAACTTGTGGCCGATAATCATTGTTGCGGCTGTCGCCTTCAATACTATTACTTCTCCATCGTCCGCCCCTTGCATTCCTCCTGTCTCCGCTGAAACTATCGCGCCGTGGATAGTATCGCCTCCTGCCCTGTTCATAGTTGGCTTGTACATAGTTAGCCCTACGGTGTTGCTGCGGCTGGTTGTTTCCGCCTTGGTTCTGGGGTCGGTTGGGATGGTTGTTAAAATTCTGTGGCCGTCTTGTATTATTATTATTATTATTATTATAATTACCAGTTGAATTATTATTATTATTATTATTCTGGTTACTTGGCCTATAATTATTCTTGTTATTATTGTTTGCATTATTCTGGTTATTATTATTAAAATTACCTAGGTAATTTTGGAAGTTCGAGTTATTATTATTGATGTTACCGCTCCTGTCATGGAAGTTCTCGTTCCTCCGGCGGCTTCTTCTATAATAACCTTCATGTTCATTGTCCTCAAGTAAAGCTGACATGGGTTGGATTGTTTTAACTTGTCCCCACTGACGTGCTTTGGCAACTCCCTCCTCAAAATGGTAAGCAAGTTTGGTAACCAGGCACTCCTCAGGTATTTTTGGTTCAAGGTTACGCGCCAGACATACCTTACCTAGGAAGTAAGAGGTTAGAGTGGTTCCTTTACTGGCATCATACTTGCTGTGGCAGATGTTGTCCCGCACTATATTCTGCGTAGCCTCCGACCAATACTTTGCCCGGAATAGCGTCTTAAATTCTTCGTAGCTCTGGACTTCGTGGCGTGTAGCAGTCCACCAATTGTCGTGAATTTCTTTAAAGTACTCATCCATCAGACTCCGTATCACTGTCCACCTATTCTCCCGAATCCTGGTCAGGTTTTCGTCTACGCGTTCTAGGAACTCGATCGGATTTTTCTTGTAATTTTTGAAATTTATCACATCACGGTTATCTGTTGGTTGGATGTATTGACCCTGTGCTGGACGATTACGGATGATTTCTATCTCTTCACGCATCTGCAAGATCTCCCGTTGCTGTAGTTCTTCTATTTTCTCTCTGTTGGCAACTGTCAAGGTCCTTACAGTATCCACTGATGCGCTTATCTCTTCACACCTTTCTCCCACATCTGTTCTCACTCGTTTGATCTCGTCCTGGCTCATCTTCTTCAGCGACTCGATCCGGGCTTCATTTACTTCTTCAATGTTGCCGATTCTTCCATCAACCTCTTCTCTAGTCCGTTTTAAATCTTGACCGTGTTGTTCACATCTCTCATGTACTTCCGCAATCTCTCTTCTTACGACTGTTATTTCCGTGTCTACTTTTGTGTTAATTTTCTCATTATTTTCCTCCATCTTCTTGCTGATATCATCTAATTTTGTATTCAAATCTTCTTTCAATGCTCTGTTGTTGTCGTCTAATTTATTATTTAATGCGTCCATGGATTTATTGGTATCGTCTATTTTCTTATTCAAATCTTCCTTCAATGATTCGATATTCTTATTATTATCGTCTAATTTTGTATGTAGATCTTCTTTTAATGACTCCAGTCCATATTTCTGAGACTATCTTCTTTTATTGACTCCATATTTTTATTAATTGATTCCATATTTTTATTATTATCGTCTAATTTTTTATTTAATGACTCATTATTTTTCTGGCTATCGTCCATTTTCTGGTGGAATTGACTCCATATTCTTGTTCAGGTCACGATTATCCTCCTTCAATGACTTGATATTTTTATTTAATGTTTCTTCCATCACTGCCCTCACCATCTCCAACCAGTTCGCATTCCCTGGTTGCATGACTTCCTCAGTTTGTCTGGGTTGTTCGGGTTCTGCAGGAGGCGTTCCTTCTGGTCGGGTTTCCACATTATTATTTGTCGCGACTTCCATTTCGGACGTTGGTTGCGTCTCTTGTATCTCTACATTTATTTCAGTATTCGTTTGTGCCCCTTCTCCTTGGCTGGCCTTGTATCTAGTGTCGTGTCTGTGTGTATGAGGCATGATTGTTCTCTTGTATTTACCGGGCTTAATATTGTAATATTAAAAATTTATTTGTTTAATATTTTTAAAACCACACTCTGTTGGTCGCCAATTTATAACAAAACCCCTTCGCTGGTGTTTAATTATTATATGATTTAAATTGAATATCAATTATAACTGTAATGAATCTCGTGTTACAACTCGAAATGAACTCTTTTTAAAATATTTGCAGTAATAATCTTTAGTAATAATTGATAAATATTGTTTATTTAGTAAAGTTTGATAATTATAGTGAATAATATGTTAATCGCTGGTCGGTGGATGAATGTAGCCGTAGCGTCGATCTTGCAGCGGAACTCCTCTTCTCGGTTAAGTATCGTCAGTGTACGTAACGTTAAGTCTCGTCTGGACAAATAATTTATAATAATATACACTTTCACGTACCTGTTCGTGATACTGGAATTCTGAAGTTCACTTACCAAAAAATAAACTGTCAAGATATACTTAATACCAGCTTGCTTTATCAACAAGGTTATATCACTCCTTGTGTGCAATAAGGGCGCCACGTGGGTTTATTTTAGGAAAATTCCCATGAAAAACCAATTAATAAAATTTAGAATTTGATAAATTCACTTTAAACTTTGTTTAAATGCTTGATGCATTCACTACAATTCAAATCTAATATAGTAGAGTCTCTACTCAGAGTTATCTCTCTGTACTCAATGTTAATTATTAATTCACTATTTGAAATAAATATGATCAAGGTTTATGCTGAATAAAAACGGGGTTTATTTTACCCTTTGAAAATAAACTCAACAATTAAAATACAATTGATACGTTAATATAAACTTGATGTTACTTGGTCCGTTTACAATACAGTCTAGCTCAGTTAGAACAATAAACTCTTATATCTATTAACAAATTTAACTTTTAGTTATATAATATACCTCACGGGTAGGCTCTTTGAAATACAATAAAGAACTATCTTCTGCCTTTACAGACGTTAATAATAATAATTAATAATTTGGCCTCTTTTTAAAACTCGTAATTACGTTTAATGGTTAGCGTTTGTTACGCTTCCTTATCTACTAACATATATTTTTAACACTTAGTCCTAATACAGATATCTTACATTGGATTGATAAATCCGCTAAGTAAATTGAAACTGTGTATACAATTGAAAGTTTTGTTGTTCTTGCGTCAGTACAATTTTGTGGCAAATGATGAGCAGTGCAAGCAGAATAAATAAAATAAATTGTCACAGTGTTACCTTATTTCTTTTAATCGTATAGATTAAAATTTATTAAAACACTCCAGTGATCGGATTATAATAATCACCGGTCAATTACACTTCACACGAACTATGAACGGAGAGTCGGCCCTCTTCTGACTAAATCTGGGCTATGTTAATTACTGCTTATTAAACTCTCTCTCTCGTTCTAAAATCACGCACCAATTAAAATATTCACTTTACTTTCGAAGCACTTCCTGGTAATCAATTGTTGTATGGTTATCTGTCTTGAAGAAATTTTTAAAAGGATTCGCTGTTTACATACTATGTTAACTTATTAAAAATGTTGCGGTGACGAGCGACAACTGTCTCGGTCGAGATGATGACAAAAAGTGTAACGAATTCTCTCCGTTTTTGATTATATACCCCCTCGTTTCATAGGGCTTAGGCGGTAAAATCGTTTCAAACGATCGTTTATCGTATCGTAATAAACTCTTTTCTGATTGGCTATGATAACCGTTACAAATGACGTATTGTTTTTTATAACGGCCGTCTGCGAACGTTGTTGACAACTGTCGTTGTTGTTGGTTTTACCCACACAATTTCTCAATTTTTAACAATAAATGATGCTAACGCGCACTATGCACTTATTATTGTTTCGATCACGAGTTTATTACCACCAAATTAAAGTTTAGTTTATGGGCTTTAATTTGATGTGGGTTATCACTGGTTTTAACCTCGTTTTCTTTGAGAATGCTCATAAATAATGTTTAGAAACATGGTTTCTCACTGTCGTCTGCTACCGATGCATAATACGATTATTCCCTATCTTTTGACATTTAGTGTTTCACATTGCGTTTTCTTTATGACGTCTTTGTTTGAACACTAACACATCTGTGATTATACTTAGTAGCTATTTATAACTGTGCAATATTAAATCTTACATAATTAAGGCGATACATTATTATCGAAAATCCTTATTTCTAATTACATTTCGTTTGGCCTACTCAATTTAACGTTAATCATTAACAATTGAGTGGTGATATTTCACATTTAGTTATATTGATTGTTCAGTAAATTTTATGTTCACTAGGAGTCCTTCTTCCTTATTAATTTACTGACAAACGTTTGTTTAGGCATGGGCTAGACACATTTTTAGCATTATGTTTATGCCTTAATAATTGTTACTAGTTACATTTCGTATAATAAGGAAGTTACTCATCCATATAAGGTTTCCTTTTATAAGTATTTTTACTCACTAATATTACCTCTGGGTTTGTAATGCTAGTTTTAATACACATTGTGGCCATAGCTAATCTAGTCATAGGCTTTGTCATTTACTGGTCATGGTTCATTTACTTTCAGCCAAAATGCTGTTACTGATATTACATTATTTTAGTCATTATTTAATTAGTTTTATTAACACATGACATTACATTCATGTCATTGACTGGCTTGTTTGACAGCTTATTGTGAACTTGGCATGTCCATTAGTTAGAGTCCGTCATAGTGTTTGTTGTAGTGTCATGCAGTGTATTCATCACTGCTTCTTGGGATCCTTCTTCTTCTTTCTTCTTTGTTGGTCCTTCTCTTCTTTGCTACTTTCATCATAAATGATTCATTAATGTCACTACGGTATCATTATTTACCCTTCTGGTGAATGTCTAGGTTATGTAACATTTTGTGGTGTTACACGCTTCACAGCTGTTCGTGGGGCGAACGTGGTGCCACGATGCGGTAAAAAACCGAAACACCACACATTTGTTTCTATGGTAGCCCACGAACTTTTCAAATCACCCTCGTGTAAAGAATTCCGCACTAATTATAACATGTGATATTTCTTTTTATTGATATTAATAACTAAATATAATGTGATTTCGAATTTGTCAAAATTGTACTATCTACTTTGTCGGGCGCCATCTTGCCAACTGCAAGAAAATAATTTACCAAGGTTCGTATCAGCGAACTAGAAGAACAGAATTGGTTGTTTGAAATGACTACTTCGATCTACTATACTCAAACAAACTTGTGTTTATTCATAATTTAGTTTTACTGTTGCATATTAACGACAATGACAAAATTACTCCTCCCATCTTTTATACTTTTACTATTTTAACATTGACAGTGTACATGCTTTATTCTGACTACAACTTTCAAAACATTATTGATAATTAAACTGTGAACACTAAAACAAATGCTGTAAAGAAATAATACTCAACTAACTTTTCTTAACTTAAACCAGCGCCTTTGTAATTACGTAATTCAAACTCACCCATACACACTCACACACTTTCACATTAGACAAGTTATATTCCCATTAGAGCTCATATTTTAAATTAATTTTCCCCCTCTGTTCTTGTACTGTATGAAAATAATAAAATTTGTTAATTTACTTTCCTGTTATTACGTTGAAGGTACCCTCCTACAATGTCTTCTCGTATACACACACTGATTTATTGCCGAACTGTTACATGATTATTTACTTATTATTTTCTCACTGTATCTATTCGGTTTCAAAAATACTGTTTTAGATGATCAAATCTTAAAAATTTTTACATTTTTTATGTTGCGGGCGCATCGGCGAACACAATAACTTCGCCCGAAAACCGGCGAACCGGCGTCGCACAGTGGTTAGCGTCTGTATAACTCAGATGTTGTTTTGCGACTGTTTGTTCGGTTGTGTCCCAATGTTGCTGGCGTGACACACCCAGGATAGGCTCTGACGAAACCGATGACACACAGTTGTTATGTAACCCAGTGACGCAACACCTCGCCTGATGTCTGGTTGCATAATTGGTTGACAGATTTAGTTACATAACGTGTTTACGTTTTCCGGGTTCGTCATTGTCCTTGAACTGATTTTGGTACAGTTGTTGGCTGTTATTAAACTGTTTATATGAATATCATTAAATAATTGTCACAGTCAATGCTGCCACGTTGCGATCGCTTCCACAATAACAAATTTACCTCTCGGTCACAAAATTTTCCTATCACTCAACAAGTTATTTATTATTTATAAAAAAAAATACAAATTCTGTTATTACCCCAGGTATGCCCAAAAATGCCCTGCTACAATACCCCCTCAATGAGATATTTTATGCCGAAGCATAAAAAATCTCATTGACACATTCATACTTGCTAAAGGGATCAGCCAGGATATGTCGCCTCAACCCCCTGTATGGTTTACAAAAAAGAATAATCAACTCACCCTTGGTCCGGTGACTGTGACCGCATCTGCATGACAATACTGGACTTCTCTCTCGAGATCCCAACACCGTAGAGTCAGACAGATACTCAACGCCCCTGCCCTGACGCGCAGGCCAGCTCAGGTCCGCCGCCACAGCACCACCAAACACTGAAACAACAAATCAAAATATTAAATAGTGGCCTTATACAACACCATATCCCCAACTGATCTGTTCCCCCCTAGCGGTGCTGGTTTGCGCTAAGAAGCACTGGTTTTGTTTTTACTCACTTATTACTAACATGTATATATCAGAATACCTAACATAACTTAACATAAGAAAACACAGTACATTAATAATTCATTTTAAAATAAACAACTTACAATTAAAATGTTACACACTTTACATCATTAAATTGGCATATAAAATCAAAAAATTACTTTTAAACTTGATTTACTCTTATTAATGCTATTCTCAAAATTACAAAAATTTATTTTATTTTATTTATTTATTTTTTTTTTCAATTCCGGCCATCATTATTCCATTTCATTACTTTGGGTGATTCTACGTTATTCATTATAATTTACTTTATCCACTTGGCATTTACTCACAAACTTCCCCTTTCATTACTCTAACGCTCCCTTACAAAATCTTTAACTAGTATGACACCCCACTATCAAAATTTTACTAACCATTCTCTACCTCTAACTACTTACTACTTTAACTCCAATCGCCACCTTCTACTCTTATAAAAAAAAATACTCTCTAACCCTTTGTACATAGGATACGTGTTTCCTTCCCAATACTCATTCCCTTATGTTGGTCCCTGGACTCCCCCTAGGTAACCCTTTCCGGCGCCAATCGGTCCCTATCCCGTCCCAACCCTTGTTGCGGACTCCCCAAATACACTACCACTACTACAAAATTGCCATCCCCAAAAAATCTCACTATCATAACCTCACTACAATTACAACAAATTAACATCAACAAATAAACAACAATATATCACTCAAATCTCTACATAAATCTCCATAACTACTGTGTCTCCACTTATACTTCTCAAAATTCTATAACATATACTAACTCAAAACAACATTGCATTATTTTCATCTCCACTATTACTTTAACTCTTCCTTCGATTTGGACAAATCTATGTCCCACAAAATTCAACTTGAACTGATTCAAACATTTTATTCAAACAATTACTATCACCCACTTCTATCTTTTACAACCTATTGAAAATTTTACTTATTACAACTATTTTTCATTTTATTTTAAAATCTATAAACACATTGAAAACATAATATTATATTTTTATCATACTTATTCCTAACATACTAATGCAATCAACACAATAAGACATAATAACACAATATAAGAAGTATTTAGTGCATCTATTTTTTAAATTCAAACAAAATTATTGAGTAGCAAATCATCATTATTAATTAAAATATATCAAATTTTTAATACGTTATCCCCTTGGATAACCTCCCAGCCACACACACTTGTACAATACATTACATAACATAATACACAAATATACATTGAACAAACAATTCTCTTTTAACTAATTTAGATAAAATTTATAAACATTATTATTTAAAATTTTTCATTAACTCTTTTTATTTATCATCATTATTTATTTATCCTGTGTTGCAATCAGATTTTCAAAATTGCTTAAAATTTATTATTAACATATATTTTTAACCATTAAGTTATTCCACAAAATAGACCATTTAACATTTATTTATTTATTCATGATTATTAAATTAAAATCTCACCAAACAATTTAATTACCTTATAAAATTCAAACACATAATATTCAATCACACTATCTAAACATCTCCACTTATTTAATTCATTTGATTATTAAAATAACATATTTCCATTATTATCAACATTCTATAAATCATTTCTTATTGTCTTCATAATTATTTTATTATCTAATTATAATGCAAAATATTAATAATATTATTATTATTAACACAACATTTTCTAAAACATATACACATTACTTTTCTAACATTTCACAATACACACAAATGAATTCAATATTATTTACAAAATATGCGTCAAAACTGTTCAAGTGTATCTCACTTCAGATGTCCAAATCAGCAAGGTCATTACCAAAAATTTACAATATTTAAAAATGTCCCAACACTGATCTTTTAGCTCATCCTCCATCGTCATATATATATCTAGTGTATTTGTAACATTCATCATTTTTATCAACATACAAATTATTATAATGGTTACTATCATAATAATCCATCCATTCTATTTCATCCATTGTACCACTATACATCATGTCAACATCAGTTAGGATTGTCCCGTCTATATCAGTGTTATTTGTTAATGTCCGGTAAATCGTTTTCTCATTCCTGTATTCCTCAACTACTACGTCAGGTAAGTCATTATAGTCAGGTAAGATAGTATCAAAATTATTCTCTATCTCTCCTTCAACAGATAAGTATTTCACATGATTCATCATCACCCCTTCTAGTAATTTTCTCAATTCATCATACTTTCTTTCTAACTTATATATTTCTATTTCATTCTCAACATATAACTCTCTTTCTTCATAGCACCACATCACACTCTCACAATTATTACGGACAGAGGGTACAACATTATACAACATTACTTCATTTAACAATAAGGGTCTCTTGCCCTGAAAAAACAACATTAAATCATCATCATCATTATAAACAATAAGGGGAAAATTTGCCCTCTGTACCCATTCAATTACTACATTATTTTTCCACTCTCTCTCTATTTCATAAACACTCATTAACATTTCATTATCGCATTCTAAAACTTCATCAGTACTCTCTATATTTACTCCATTATTTTTTAACATCATATTTTCACTTATATTGTCATAATTATCATTCCTACTTACCTCAGAATTGTAATTAATACCATTATCATCACTAGTCAACACTATTTCTCCCACTATTTGATCACTGTTAGCTATTAACTCATTATTCGAATTGTCACTCACCTGGTTACTTATTTCTTCACTATTATCAAAGACACCACTTACCTGTGTTAACTCAACTTCTGTATTCTTTTTTACCTGATATCTATCCCTTCTCCACTCCTCGTTTTGTTTTTTCAATTTATTATTGAATTCCTTGACATCACTAATCATGTCATCTAACATTGCGTTTTGTTGATCCAAACGTTCCTTGCACATCATAAATATCATATTCATCATATGCGTCTTATAATCAGATTCACTCATCTCATTGCTTACCTCATTATCTGCCACCTGATCAACTTTAATTTTGTTAAATTGATTTGTTTCTCCACCACCTTCTGCTCCCATTATATTATCATCCTTAACATTAGGCCTATTTACTGCCTTATTTACTACTACTATCGCTTCAACGATCTTACCTCTATTACTTGTCACCTCACTATCAATATCATCACTGTGCTTCTTAATTTCCGCGAATATTCCCTCTTCCATTTCTTCCATTCGTGTTAAACTATCGTCTAACCTCCCCCATTCCTCGTCTGTCATTTCACCTACAACCCCTCTAAATTCGCTTTCCCACTCCTTCCATACGAAGCCACTATCATTTTCTTGTATCTTAGCCATATTAAAAAATTTTATTATACTACCCTTTATATAATATAATTCATCTCATACACACTAATTACCCTCACAATACTCATAAACACATAAACAAATAATGCACTACATACATAACCCTATCAAAACATAACCCCATACTTGCGTCTATTTTATGTACGAAAAAAAAAATTTATTCTACCTCAACAACCATTCTGTTCTCCCCGTAGGCCGTATTTTATATAAATTTATTGATATAAAATTGTCCCTGTTCCAGAAGCCAAATGTGATATTTCTTTTTATTGATATTAATAACTAAATATAATGTGATTTCGAATTTGTCAAAATTGTACTATCTACTTTGTCGGGCGCCATCTTGCCAACTGCAAGAAAATAATTTACCAAGGTTCGTATCAGCGAACTAGAAGAACAGAATTGGTTGTTTAAAATGACTACTTCGATCTACTATACTCAAACAAACTTGTGTTTATTCATAATTTAGTTTTACTGTTGCATATTAATGACAATGACAAAATTACTCCTCCCATCTTTTATACTTTTACTATTTTAACATTGACAGTGTACATGCTTTATTCTGACTACAACTTTCAAAACATTATTGATAATTAAACTGTGAACACTAAAACAAATGCTGTAAAGAAATAATACTCAACTAACTTTTCTTAACTTAAACCAGCGCCTTTGTAATTACGTAATTCAAACTCACCCATACACACTCACACACTTTCACATTAGACAAGTTATATTCCCATTAGAGCTCATATTTTAAATTAATTTTCCCCCTCTGTTCTTGTACTGTATGAAAATAATAAAATTTGTTAATTTACTTTCCTGTTATTACGTTGAAGGTACCCTCCTACAATGTCTTCTCGTATACACACACTGATTTATTGCCGAACTGTTACATGATTATTTACTTATTATTTTCTCACTGTATCTATTCGGTTTCAAAAATACTGTTTTAGATGATCAAATCTTAAAAATTTTTACATTTTTTATGTTGCGGGCGCATCGGCGAACACAATAACTTCGCCCGAAAACCGGCGAACCGGCGTCGCACAGTGGTTAGCGTCTGTATAACTCAGATGTTGTTTTGCGACTGTTTGTTCGGTTGTGTCCCAATGTTGCTGGCGTGACACACCCAGGATAGGCTCTGACGAAACCGATGACACACAGTTGTTATGTAACCCAGTGACGCAACACCTCGCCTGATGTCTGGTTGCATAATTGGTTGACAGATTTAGTTACATAACGTGTTTACGTTTTCCGGGTTCGTCATTGTCCTTGAACTGATTTTGGTACAGTTGTTGGCTGTTATTAAACTGTTTATATGAATATCATTAAATAATTGTCACAGTCAATGCTGCCACGTTGCGATCGCTTCCACAATAACAAATTTACCTCTCGGTCACAAAATTTTCCTATCACTCAACAAGTTATTTATTATTTATAAAAAAAAAATACAAATTCTGTTATTACCCCAGGTATGCCCAAAAATGCCCCGCTACAAACACAACAATACTTCTACAAACACTCGATCCGTGCTAAGGAAATTGCTCACTGTCAAGTAACTGACAAGCTGGCTGCTATGGCTTATTATAGGTAGTGCATGTCTTCTAGAAAATTTTCATCCTCAATGTGGTGTGCCAGCTACTACGTATTTCAAGTGTTCTCCAGAGTAACCTGGAACATACTTGACAAAGGCAACACCTGCACTACTAGTTGGGGGGGGGGATGCTCTCAGCTGTTCTAGGCGGTTCCATTTGTTTTAATATTTACCGTCATGTAGTTCCTTCATTTCTAATAACCAGCTGGTTGGTTTTCAAACTTATTTCGAGTGTTCAGGATTTGTAATCTTCATGGACTTTTTGGATCATATAATTGGAACTTGAACAGGAACGGGGACGGATAAATCATAAAGGCTTTGTTTGGTAAGGTTACCTGCACTTAAACATTTTGTCAACTGCTAGGACTTCAAAACAGGGCCACTTAAAATTTACGTAATAGAATGTAGATGACTGATAAGTTTCCTGATACCTCTGATTTTGGATAGCTCAAATAGTTTTTTTTACCTTCAAAGTGGTAGTGTTTGTTAATACTTGATAAAAAAACAGTATAAACCTTATTTTCATAAAAAGAGCATTACTGGGGGTAGAAAGAATGCAAACAGCATTTAAGAAATGTGTTTGTGTAAGAAATGTACAAAGTGCCTTGTCTTTTGTGACAGACCAGTGCAACATGAAATCATGTTTTGAGGGCATGTTAGGTCCAAGACTTTCTTGAGGGGTTACAGCAGTTATAAAATCACTGTTGCTATACTTGAGCCATTGAGTAAGCAACTCTGACATTTCGCTGTGATGTTGCCAACCGTATTTGGGAAGCTTTACATTTACCGAGCAAAACTGACCATTTGTTTATCTTGGTAAGAATGTGGCAACACAGTACTGTTACAGGTTGTTACTATGATGACATGAATGAATTTTTGTAATGTGATTGGTGGAGGTTTTTACACATGCATATGTTCCCACCACATATATCAAACGTCAGCATTTCTTATTTAATGGCTCAAGTCTAATCTAGGTATACTGTTAGTATGCTACAGTAAAGTACTATTGATTAAGTAGGATTGATTGTTAAGTTTATAAGAATACATTTTGGACCAAATTCAAATTTTATTCTACAACCAGGAGTAATCAATATGTTAAAATGTTCAGATTTACAAATTGATGGTTAGAGTTAATTATTCTGTAAGTTTTAATATGGCGTATTAGACTTAATGAAATACTAATCTTGTTTTTTTAATTTCATGTATTGTGTATTTGCACCAGTAAGATTATTGTAAAATGTTTATAAGATTTAATTAGTAATTTATTCTCTTATTGATGGTATTATATCTTTATATATATTATATATTTTATAATGACTTTACCTCAAGATGTTTTCTTCTTATTTGGAACATGTTTCGGGAAGCCTTGTGTTCCCATCTTCAGGAACAAGGCTCAAAATCAGGAAGGCTGAAGATGGGAACACAAGGCTTCCCGAAACATGTTCCAAATAAGGAGAAAACATCTTGAGTTAAAGTCATTATAAAATATATATTATATATATCAAGAAACAGACTGTACCAAAAAGTGTTTGAATATATATAGTAGTTGTTTTGATAGTTGATCTTCTTTTTTCACAGCACTAAATTAATATAGATTATTAAACTTTCACTTGTGAACTTACTTTGTTTCCTCCCGTACGCATTTCGGCATGATGTGCGCCTTCGTCAGCGGTGTGAGACAGACTGCCAGTAACTTGTAACGGTTTTAGTTGGTAGGTTGAGTGGGGGTGTTGTGTGGTGGAAGGGAATAGGCGCGGGGATCCGAATTATTGTTTGGTGTATGTATAATTGTGTCAAAGAGTGTGTGCGATTTATAGTGTAATTGGTCGTTATCTTTATATCTACATTTTACATAACTCTTATTTATTTTTAAATTTCTAAGTGTCTTTTCAATGTCTTTAGTCTCTCATTTACAAATTATAAATTGATTATTTTTCATTCGATTCACCCATGTCCTCCGTTGATCCGTAGGTCCTCTTATGATGGAGTTCCCTGCATGTTCCCCCGGTTCCACTTGTCCTCCAGTTACTCGTCCCTCATGGTTGCTGTAGTGTAGAGTGATATGTTGCTCTGCACCAGCTGCTGTTGCTCTATCAGACGCCTCTGTTGTTCAACATAGTGTTCCTCTGCATGACGTAACCTCGTAGCTTGTTTTAAGTGACGGACGTTTGTGTGTAGACATCGTCAAGTACGTTCTATAATCGTATTCGTAACCAGACTAAGAGTTAATGTTTGATACTTAGATGAACATAGCGTCCATCTGCCTTTACTGTTCAATTAAAAAATTTAAAATTCGTGTCTATACTGGACATAGCGTCTCGCCGCTACTGAAGACTGATTGAGAAGAACTTGGCTTCTTCCGTGCCCTTATTTATATTCGAGCATCGTACCGCACCTGTTGGGACAGAATTCAGCCTGTCAGAAATTGCTTGGTGGCTTCAGTTCCCCCACTATCGTCCAATTTCATATTTTCGCACATTTCTGCCAATGGCAATGTCTACTGTGCACTACAGGGTGCTCTAATGATGGATAATTTAATTACACATGTTCAATGTAATTACCATCGTAATCGCATAATTCGTGTAATTACTACGCTCTTAAAATCGCACTGAATTCGCACTGCACGTCCTTTTCACACCGTTTTCTCACTACACATGTGTATTAATTTTATACATATTTAGGAGTCTTTGAATTTTTTCTACCATTTATGGTTTTCTTATAATTAAATAAAAACTATAATTTAACACCTATTTAGGGTGAGATTGCATACTTTCATGCTCGAACCGGCCTCACTCACACACATTATTTACTACTGTACACACTCTCAGCGACAATTGCGTGATCGTGCAGGTCGGTTCCTGCATGTCTATATGCCGTATTTTTAACATCAACTCAGCTTTCAATCTCAGACCTGTTTATTTATTACATACTTATTAATTTAATTTAAATATTTATATAATCTCTTACATGCACAGTACAGCATATGATTGTACTGTCGCATTATTCCTCTGCTTGGTAAAAAGAAATTTAATAAATTCATTTATTAAAAATTTTTTTCTCTTATCATTAGACACATCATATTTTTTATATTTCATATTATTTATTTCTACACGTATAATAATAAAAAAATAATAATAATGAATAGTAATTGTTTCAATTCACCCTTAGTTGGAGGGTTGAGCAAGTAATGTTTCCCCTCCCTCGTACAGGTGTTGTTGTGTGACCAAGTTAGTCGTAGCTCCACTTTAACAATTGTTCTCCTTTAAATTAGTTCCACTGACCTATTTATTTTATGTGTAGAACTTCCTAAATGAGTTGCTTTCTCGAACAATGATAAATACTTTGCATCTTAACATTTTATGCCATCCTTCCTCTGGAATTTTACATTTCCTTAATCATAACATTCCTACCATTCTTTAATCTTTTCTTAACATGAACGTTCTTTACATTTCTTACATTTCTTTTCTGATCGCTCATAATTTTCTTCATTCTTACCATGTGGTGAAATACACTTCCGTAGCAGAATATTTTTTAGCTTTGTAGTGGGTCGCATGATCGGATACAGATGACCTGCTGTAATGGGACAGATTTGAGGGGTTTTCTTTTAATAAATAATAAATGGTAAAGACGGGGACTCGCCCGGACAAGGTTTCAATTTCAGAGCAGCGTTCACTTGTGAAACATCCAGTTGCACGTTGGCTCAGTTAGCTCGGCCAGATACGCCAGTTCCAGGTACTGTGGAATGTGAAAGAGCGCGCGTATGCCTGCCCGCACAGATGAATTGTCACGTATGAGATTCGCTAGTCAGCCAGAGCGAGTTTCCAATAATTACAATCAGAATGATCAATATCGCGCACCACTAATAAAAATTATTCCGATTAGCGCTTTCAAGCTTCACAGCTCATCGTCAGATCAGGAATAGACATGAAATATGTAAAACCCAACCCTTCACCCCTCTCCCCCACCCTGCTCACCCACAACAAACTAAAAATTAATGACCCTTCCCCACCACCTAAACTCTGTCTCACCATCTATACAGTTACATATTTTTCTAGTAAATTCCTTGTGTTTCAGTGTGTGTGTGTGTGTGTGTGTGTGTGCATCCATCCTTTTAAACTACCCTCTTCCTCTCCACACACGTGGTCAGTCACACACCCTTATTTTAAAACACCAATTAGTACTATGAAATATAATTCTTAATCTTATCTATCTGCTCTCTCTCATTTACTTCTTAATCATGTTATAAAATAATTAGTGGTCCAATAATTTCCAATAATTAGTGGTCGCTAATGAGATGTCACATGATGCCCGTTGGGCCTATCAAAAGCAAGCTGGTGAGCCGGAGAACGTTTTGGCCATCTTGGAAGCGTCGATTTTGGCGTCTGTTGTCCTATAGCTTCGGAACCGGCCGGTTCAGCGTAACAAGGCTCGCGAGCCGAAATACAACAAAATTATTAAAAAATGTGCTTAAACCATGTGATACAGTAGTGAAACGACAGTGGGAGAGCGAATAACCGCCAGTGAACAAAATTTTAATCAGTGCAACATCTTTCGGATGCAAACCAGTGAACAAAAATGTAATAAGTGTGACACGTGGTCTACAGGGACGCCGCCAGTCAAGTAACAGAATAACATGTACCAATCAATATATAAAAAATTTATAAAAGCGCAAAATCTAAATTAAAAAGGGGTTAAAAGATATGAGTGTGTGTGTGAGAAAAATGCTGGGTTGTCTTTAATGAATTTAATAAATAAGTTAATTTAATTATAAGAAGTAAGAGATAAGGTTGTTGTTTTGGTCAGATGGGGTCGTTACCTCAATATTTAATTGTGTTTAATTGAAATGTTAGATAATAGAGCTGGAGAAGGCATGTTTTTAATTGATTCATAAAAAAGAGAATAATAAAACAGAATAATAAATGAAGTTGAAATAGTTAACAGTAAATGAGAGTAACTATTACAACACATAACCCTAAATCACGTTTATAGGCTGCGAGTTCGTGTGTAAAACCCTGGAATCCGAAAAGGTAAGATGAGTTTTTATTAATTATTATGTGGTAGTTAATTGTATGATCACAATTGGCCCCCAAACTGGGACTGTTTTATAAAATCAATTTTATATAAACCACACCTACAAGTGGATATAAGCGTGATTTGGGAATATGTAGAAATTACGTGCAGGTTATGTGAGGTTGTTACTATATTTAAGTAAGACTTATAGTAGTAATTGATACCGAGTACATGTAAGGTTAAAAATTTTTTAGATTTAATCGAATAAATAAAATAGAAATGGAAGATAATGAAAATAAAGTCAGTATGATGAACGTAACTATCACGGGGGAGGTAGAAATTCATTTAGACCCTAATGCGGTCAAAGCAAGCGTTGTAAACGAATCAGATAATATAAATGATTCAGGGATGGAGACAACTCCAAGCCTAATAGACGAAAATGATTTAACACAATCTGTAATAATTAGTGAGGCGGGAGCAAAATCGACTCCCGTGATGACAAAAATAAAAGAAAAAGAGTGTACAATAGCTGATATGATGAACTTTATGAAAACCATGTCTGAGAATATGAATAATAGATTTGATGTTAACGATATTAAATTTGAAGTTCAAAATAGCAAATTTGATAAAATAAGTAGTGACATAAATGAAATAAATACCAGAGTCAATGGTATAAAGAGTGAGATCGTAAACGAAATAAATGAGCGTTTCTGTACTATTAAAGAACAAGTGATAGAGTCTGTAAATGAACAATTAAATAGTCATATTAACGAGGTAAACAAACAAGTGTCAGAGACAGTAAAAGTACAAGTTAGTGAGCAACTTAATGAAATAATAAATGATTTTGAGAGTAAAATAAGTAAATGTAATACTGAAACCGAATATAAGTATAGTAATGTAGTGGATAAGATTGAAAAAACTAATCAAAATATTGATGAGTATAAGAGTAATACAGACATTAAAATCAACGAAATCGAAAGTGTTTGTAAAACAGAAATACAAGCATTACAAGAGTCAGTCAATGTAATAACCAAAAGTAGCATACAGTCTGAATGTACTAATGATAAGAAATTCTGTTCAATGGAGCAGAGCGTAAACAATGTTAAAGACGAATTGCAAGTGGCCATAAGCCAGAAAATGAATAATATTACGGAGAGAATATTAGTAACGCGAGATGTCACCAGTGACATAGAACTAGAATCATTTAGTCATGATAGTAGGGGGGTACACCCTATGCAGTTTCTAAATCGGGTGAGGGAGTTTAACAAGTTTAACCATAATAATTGGGAAGTACAATTATTAAAAATAATTAAGTGTTTCCAAGGGAGTTTCGTGATATGGGCGGAGGCTCATAGAACAGAATGGGAAAATTATGAGTTTTTTGAAAGGGCATTCCGCAAAAAATACTGGTCGGAGGAAGATCAAGAAGTTTTAAGAAGGCGAATTATGGGCCCGGGTAATTTTGGGGGTCATAATAATAATGTCACCATATATGTTACAAGACTATATAATGAGGCGAAATACCTTGAACCGCTGCTACCTTTTAGATCGTTTGTGAGACACATCAGCAAACATTTACCCCGGGAGGTACAGATATCGTTAATGACACGGGAGATAGCTGAGATAAATGAACTCAAAAAAATATTAGATATTTTTCATAGCATCAGAGACAGGGAGATAGGCAGGCGTCCGAATCCACCGGTAACATTCAATAACGGGAATCATAACCAAACAAGGGGGTATCCTACAGCATACAGGGGCGTGAGGGTGGATGGTAATAACCGTAGAGGCGAGATGTGGCAATGTCCAGATTGTGAGTACGAAAATTTTGCTACCCGAACAGTATGTTACAGATGCAACAAGGTGAGAGGTTGCCAACAGAGCAACGTGGCCTCCACTCATCACAGTCAGCAGCAACAACAACGAGGCGGAGGTAACAGCAGAGGAGGTGGGGATGCGATGAGAGGTAGAGGAGGATATTCATCGAGCAGTGCAGCAGTACCACAGGGAAACTAGAGGGGACAGTGGATGACAGGACCCAACCATTGTCAGCAGGTAGCAGTGGGGTCCAAGAAGAATGCAACTACCAGAGCAATATCATCATCACAGACCTGTCCAAGGAACTGATGGAGGAAGGAGACATGGAGGCAGGGAGACAGGAGCAGGGGTTAACAGAAATTAAGGTCAATATAGAAGGTAAGGAAGTTAAAACTTTAGTAGACACTGGGAGCGAAGTCTCCGTAATTTCAGAACATATATTAGATGAAATAAGGGAAAACATCAAACACATTCCTTCTTTGCCAGTTGCGGGGGTTAGCATTGTAGGTGTTACTGGAGTTAGAAGTAAACGAGTAACCAAACAAGTACAACTAAACATGATAATAAACGGTGGAACATATGAAAATTCATTTTTGGTGGTATGCGGGTTAAATTTAGAAGTCATACTAGGTAACGACTTTTTAATCAGGCATAGCGCGGTAATTGATTTTAAGAAGCGGATAGTAGAATTAAGTCATGAAAGTCAACCAATCAGGGTCAGTTTTGAGCGGGTTTCAGACACGGTGAGAGTATCGGGACTAAGGGTGATACAGAATAAAGTTTGTGATAGAGGAATGGAAGTTAGACTGAATGTATGTAGAGAGAGAGAGAGAATGATGAACGGGAAGAGCAAATTTGGGAAGAAGGGCACACAAGTTTTGTAGTGAGGGTGGCGTGGTAAGGAGTCCCCAACGTAGAGCATTGTGGCTGGTCGTGAGAGTTTTAAAGAGGTGTTTGCAGAGTTACCTGGACGAGCCAGGAACTACGAGTGTGAGTTAAAGGAAAGGGAACACGCACCCTATGTACAAAGAAGTTATCCAAACGAAAGGCCGTTCAAGAAGAGTTAGATAAAATGTTAGAGGGTGGTATCATAGAGAGATCGGTATCATCTTATTCAAACCCGTTAGTAGTAATAATCAAAAAAGACGGTAGAGTGAGACTGTGTTTAGATGCCCGTCGTATCAACCAAATAATAATTATAATTTTATAAAGAAAACTACAAACTTGTTTTCGTGATTTTCACTCGTATATATTTAAAAAATATAATAGCCACGACAGCTGTTTCGGCACACAGTGCCTTCTTCAGATGGTAAGAGCTGACTAGTTACGTACAATAAAATATCACATAAAGCCAGTGCTATGGAAACGATAATCGACTTAAGTTAGAACAATAAACAATACACATAACATATACACAACTATATAAAAATTAGAAAGGAACGTACATTTACTTATATAATTTCAAATTTAAAAGCGGAGAGCTATTTAAATCAGGTTGGTTGTTCAAAAGCAAACCTAAATCTTTACGCTTATTAATTTCGAGGGCTTCAAGTAAATCAAGTTTTTTACCTTTTTCCCATACATGTAAAATTTTAAAGTTATCATTAAAATTATGATCATTTTCCGACAAATGATTCGCATAATTAGATTTACCATCCTGATATCTCAAACTATAATTGTGTTCACTATATAAAGTAAAGATTGTGTATGTTGATGATGTATCAGCTGATCAATAGTGTTTATATTATATGTTTATAACCAAGTGTAGTTATAATGGAATTAATGATAGTAATAAGTTGTTTGGTTTGTAATAATTGTTAGCATACAATTATGAGGAAAATTAAATTCATTTAGAAGATTTTTGAATTTTGAAAGTTGCAATTAAAATGATTAATTAAAAGAGATGATGTAAGTTAACTTGCATGTGAATTCTTGGTAATGAGTTTAGATTTATTTTAATCAATGAAGGAAATTTAAATAATTTATTTTCGTTTTGAAATAATAATGTCAAACAAACAATTAAAGGTTGAGAAATGGGAGTGAATTTTATTTAAAGGTAAATATGAAGTGTTTATGTGAATTTGACATTAATGATGAATATTTGAAGATAGTGTGTTTAAGATAGTAAGGCACCCAGTACTTTGCTAAAGGCAATCCAGTATATATAAGGGGAGATATATCGGTTGAGGATTTGGTTTGGTACAAGGCCAGTTGTTGAATTTTACTGAAATGTTACAAGGTTAGGCGATACTGTGGTGATTGCCTGTCTGATTTTACAGTGTTGGGATCTTGAACAGAGAAGTCCACTATAGTCATTCAGGTACAGCCATAGTCGCCGAACTAGGGGGGTAGATTACCCATGATTTAGTAAGGAATTAAGGGGGGTTGTTGGCACCATATCCTCACTGGCCCTCTTAAGTTTTAGCAATGAGATTTTTTCTGTTTTGGCAGAAAACCTCTCATTGGGGGGTATTGTAACGGGACAGATTTGAGGGGTTTTCTTTCAAAAAATAATAAATGGTAAAGACGGGGACTCGCCCGGACAAGGTTTCAATTTCAGAGCAGCGTTCACTTGTGAAACACCCAGTTGCACGTTGGCTCAGTTAGCTCGGCCAGATACGCCAGTTCCAGGTGCTATGGAATGTGAAAGAGCGCACGTATGCCTGCCCGCACAGATGAATTGTCACGTATGAGATTCGCTAGTCAGCCAGAGCGAGTTTCCAATAATTAGTGGTCGCTAATGAGATGTCACGTGACGCCCGTTGAGCCTATCAAAAGGAAGCTGGTGAGCCGGAGAACGTTTTGGCCATCTTGGAAGCGTCGATTTTGGCGTCTGTTGTCCTATAGCTTCGGAACCGGCCGGTTCAGCGTAACAAGGCTCGCGAGCCGAAATACGACAACATTATTAAAAAATGTGCTTTTAAACCATGTGATACAGTAGTGAAACGACAGTGGGAGAGCGAATAACCGCCAGTGAACAAAATTTTAATCAGTGCAACATCTTTCGGACGCAAACCAGTGAAGAAAAATGTAATAAGTGTGACACGTGGTCTGCAGGGACGCCGCCAGTCAAGTAACAGAATAACATATACCAATCAATATATAAAAAATTTATAAAAGCGCAAAATCTAAATTAAAAAGGGGTTAAAAGATATTAGTGTGTGTGTGAGCAAAACGCTGGGTTGCCTTTAATGAATTTAATAAATAAGTTAATTTAATTATAAGAAGTAAGAGATAAGGTTGTTGTTTTGGTCAGATGGGGTCGTTACCTCAATATTTAATTGTGTTTAATTGAAATGTTAGATAATAGAGCTGGAGAAGGCATGTTTTTAATTGATTCATAAAAAAGAGAATAATAAAACAGAATAATAAATGAAGTTGAAATAGTTAACAGTAAATGAGAGTAACTATTACAACACATAACCCTAAATCACGTTTGTAGGCTGCAAGTTCGTGTGTAGAACCCTGGAATCCGAAAAGGTAAGATGAGTTTTTATTAATTATTATGTGGTAGTTAATTGTACGATCACACTGCCTTAGAAACATGTCTATATACAGACTATTATGTTTTTAACCCTTTCGACTTAAGTGTAGTACTGGGTCCTAAGTAGTCTCTGCCCTTGACTTCCACTTTCGCTTTCTTCTGTGTCCTTGCATGTCCACATAAGTATGAAGTTTTCGCTTGATCAGCCGTCTGACAATCATAACATTTCTTTCTCATTTCTAACCCTTTCTTAACATTATCAATAACATTCCTTACATTTCTTTAATATAACATTCCTTCTACTTCTTATATTTATTTAGCATAACATTCCTTTTTATTTATTCTTTATCTTATTAATAATTAACAGTAATATTTTTTAAAATAATTATTTATATTCGGGTGTTGAGTGCAATTTGATTTACACCCTCCTTAGTTAACAATTGTTTTTCGTTCACAGGAAATACATTGATCCTTTTGTAACGTGTCCAAAATTGGGTCAGTTTATTTATTACAGTTATAGGGTATTTGTATTTTATTTTATTTTATTTTTCGGGGCTTCAAAAATTATTGTGCAAATTTTAATTCGATTGTAACAGACCACGTGGCAAGTAGAAAAGTTTTAGAACAAAGGCAAGGCGTAATATTCCATTGTGTAATCTGTTATGGTATGCAGCCACCCCAAATTTCTCAGAACTGTGCGTGAATGTGACGGTGCACGCACTCAACGACTCAAGCATGCGCGCTGTTGGGACGCCGAGAGAAACAAACGCCGCTGTAAAAAATGGCGCATGAGCGAACAGTTTGTAAAACCAACCAGCCGAGCTACAGGAAACGGAGCTAAGTACTGCCTCCGTGTTAATGACGTCAGTCTAGCAGCGCCTAATATCATCAGCCAACACTAGGAAAAAAACACACTATGTATGATATTCATAGCTAATAAGCCACAGCAAATCAGCTATGAACGGCAACGAAATCAGGTGGCAGTGAACGGCAGCTTCCTCCCGCCCCAAGACAGTCTACATTAGGCAGTCCACGAAAACCTCCTACGGGCATCAGACGTAGTTAGTGCGACTCGGTCCCGGTCGGTTGAACTTTCCAAAATGTGATCACTTCGAAATAATGCTGTTTTAGTACCGACCGGGAGCCGCGGAATTAACATAGTGGAACCAGTGTACAAATAGTGGCGAAAGACTGACAATGGAACTGAAATAACGGGCAACTAACCAAGTCGGTGAATGCACGTGTTCGGCCGGCAACGCGGTAGTGGACGGTTATATCGTAACGATAAAGGAATGTGTAAAATTTAATAAAAATGAGGGGTAAAGTATAAAATGGCATGTGTGTGTGAGTGATGCAGAATGGGCTACCTTAATTAGTACTTAATCATGAACGATAAATGTATATTTTATAAACTCGTGTTTTTCAGTGTCTGTGTTTAACTCATTAAATTTATTTAGTTTACTATGAACATGTGTTAGCCTAAGTTATTTCGTCATTACCACTTTCTCATTTCTGTGTTGCAAAAATTCGTCTAACGTTCCGGAATCTTTCTGAATTATTAATTGGGTGTGGTCAGATAGCGAAATTGTCCTTTTTATTTAAGGTGGAGTGTAAAGGTTTTCGATATTTTACCTATAAAAAATAATCATGGCGACCTTGGTCTTCTGAAGAAATTTTAATATGGTAAGTAGTTGAATATGCATACAGGTAAGTTCTGGCAGTGTATTTTATTTATTAATATATTTCGGCTTCTCTCTTTTATATAAATACAAATGGCGACCCTGCCAGGATTTTCGTTTAATTTTATTTATACGAGATAGACCTATTTTAATGCACAGAAAATAGGATGTGGTAATGACGAATTGGTAAACAACATTTAGAGTACGTATTTACGTGTGAGTAGGTTATGTTTGTGTTGTGATTCACAGTAGTGTTAGGCGTTTGAGTATAGGAAAAAAGTGGTTTTATATATAAAAAGTGTTGTATAAATAAACTTTAAACATGTCTCTAATACAAAGTAATGATACTGATTTTGCGTGGGATGAGTGGGAGAGTGAATTTTGAGGTGTTGTGGGTGAAATGACGGATGAGGAATGGGGTAATTTAGACGATAGGTTAACCCGAATGGAAGAACAAGAAGAAGGAATATTTGCAGAAATCAATAAACATAGTGAGATGACCAATGTTAAAGGTAAGATAACTGAAGTAACAGTGGTAGAAAATAAGACAGTGAATAGGCCTAATGATAACGATAGTGTAGGGGTGGAAGAAAAGGAGTATACATTAAATGACCTATTTAACCTTATTAATGAGTTAAAAGTAGTAATAGATAAGGGTTCTGACATGATAAATAAACATTTTAACGAGTGGGACAAAATAAGGGATAAGGGTTTCAATAAACTAAAAAATGCTCTTGATAAACAAGACGAGAAGCGGGAGGAGGATAGAGATCAATTAAAAGAGAGTACGGAAGTTGAAGTAAAACAGGTAGGTGGTAATAATGTTTTTAATAATAGTGAAGGAATAATTAACCAGGTGAGTGATAATTCTGATAATGAATTCATAAATGACAGTGACAGAATAGTGGAAGAAATAGTGTTGAATAGTGGAGATAATTATGATGGTTACAATTTTGAGGTAAGTGGTGATGTTGATATAATTAATTATAATGATGAAATAATGGTAAATAATAAGAATAATGATGAGGTAGCTGAAAATGGGGTATCAAAAAGTGATACAGTAGACAATAGTGATAATGAGAGTAGAATGAGAGTTGAGGTTGATCACGGATTGCTAGTTAGTGTTTATGATTTAGAAAGGGAGTATAGGGGTAGTTTAAATGTAGAAGGTAAACAGGGGGCAAATTTTTATGGGGTTAAATGTGAAGCAGAGACTTCACAAGTGTTGATGGAGGACAAGAGTTCCTCGATAATTTTTGTAGAAGACGAGAGTTCTTCAGAAGGTCGTATAAGTTTTTTGTGTTTATCTGGTAGGGCCAGATGGTATTTAAATAATTTTGTGGTATTGCCCTCTGCATGGAATGGGAGAGTTCAGTATGGTTATGAGAGGTGTTGTAATGAAAGAGAGAGAGAAATAAAAATTTTTGAGATTAATAGAGGTTATGAAATGTTGGTGCAGGTGTTAGATATTGAGAGAGATGAAGAAAGTAAATTGCATTATGAAATAGAGAGAGAGGAATATTTGAATAAAACTGTTATAAATAATGATAAAATAATTGATTTGGTGTTTAGAAAAATTACTAACGGAGACTGGATGAAATTAATTGATCGTGACAGGTTGTATGAAATAATAGATGGTATGATGAACTTAGAAATAATGGTTTATGAAAACAATAATAATAAAATAAAGGTGAACAAAAATCATTTAGTCTATAAATATGTGAGATATCTTTTTGACGATGGAGGCTAAACTATAAAACAATAAAAGACAGTGATCAACATTTTGTATTGTGGTTTCGACATGGCAGATTTGGACAATGAAGTGCGGAAAAAACTGAACAGTTAATAACTAAAGTTTGTAAATAATTGTAGTGCATTTATTTATGTGTATTGTAGAAGGTCAGCTAAACAATGTATGTATGTAGGTAAGTGATAATAATAATATTAATATTTTGCAATTTAAATAAATATCAGAATTAATTTTGAAAACAGTAATGGGTTAATTGTAATGGTTTTGGTAGAAATGAAACTGGTATTTTTCAGTAATTAATTTAATTAAACCAATTTGAAATGTTTAAAATATTTTGATTGATTTAAAAGTTATATAATTGAATTTTTCTTGTGAATTTAAATGGTTTTACGAGATTTGTGAATTTGGTAATTCAATGATAAATTGTTTGATTTAAACTAATATTTGTGTCAAATGTTTCAGAGGTGAGGTGAAAGTAATGTGGTATGGTGAATATGTTTTGTGTATATCATGTTAAATGGACTGTAAGTATAGAACTTTTACAATATGAATCATGTATAATAAAAATGTTTACAAATGTAACTCAGAAAAAAAAAGATTTTAATTCAGTAATAAGATGTTTATTTGAAATAATTGTGTTAAATAAAAATGATAATTAAAAAATTTAATAATAACTGAAAAATGATATATACTAATTATTAATAATAAATTTTGAAAATTTTAAGAAAGTCCAATGGTAGAAAGTTATGAATGAGTTAAATGATTATTGATGAAAATATTATATTAGAATGTATATAAAATTTTTTAATTAGTTAGTTACTAAGTTGCTATTGCGGGGGTGGCCTGTGCTCTCGTAGATAGCGAAATGGGTTGGAGGTAACAGAGAGTGTTACCTCCATCGGAGGCCAAAATGGCGAAAATGTGCGACACACCCTTTTCGTGTAAACTCAATTTGCACACTGATAGACGATCGTGTCGCACATACTAATGATAAAGTAGAGCAGGCAATGAAATGAAGTTAGATTTCCCCGACTTTTCGGGCGATTACTGCCTTACCAGCACTAATCGTGGATTTGGCTAGCGGTTAGCTATGGTCATACCAAGTCCCTTGACCATAGCTGACTTGAAATTGGTATATATTAGAAATTAAATGGGGGTGAAACTTAGGGGAAATCCAGGTACTATGGAACAGCGGCTACCACTCTGTTCGCGTAGGAACAGCAAAGCCAGGTGGTAAACCCGTTTAAGGGCGTTTAATTATAGACAAGAATATGTTGATATTCATAGATTGTAAAATGTAACTGCCGAAGCAAAGACACGGAGAGGTCAAACTACTCCAAAATATGCCGTCTTTGTAGGAGCGAAAAGGCGCCACAGCCTTACATAACTTGCAATAGAGTGTGTGGATGGGAGGTGTCTCAGATGAGTCACGAATTTAAAGTCTATAACAAAAAAAATTGATAACTCAAATTTTGATCCAATAAAAAATGCTTGTGTTCTGTTTAAATAACTAGCTGCTCATACATTCACTGTAAGGTGTCCATTGTGTAATTTTTAAAGGTAATATTGTAGTTTAGCAGGTTAGATATAATAGTTGATGTAAAGTATATGTTTTATATAATGTGTGTATTTTTTAAACTAAGCCAATAATTAAACCGTCTGGCTGTCGGTTAACACAAAGTATCAGAATCAGAAAGAGGGGAAACAATGAGGGTAGAAGTAAGTACTGATCAATATATATATTTCATGTAATTTGTTCAATTTTGAGATGTGTTTTAATTGTGTTAGGGATATCAGCTGATCAGCAATAAAATGTCACTGGCATATTGGTTGTAAATGTTCCAGGTAATTAATGTCGAATGTAATGTTTCAATGTATTAAAGATATGGTTTTAAAGTAATGAGAAAGGTAATTTAATAAAATGAGAAATGGAGTAATAATTTGTGAAACTTAATAAGAGATAGTTTGTGGGTGATGAATATTCTGTGGGACATGTAGATCAGTCCAAGTTGAAGTTAAAGAAATAGTAGAGATGAAGATAATGTAATGTTGTTTTGAAGTAATATATATTATAGAGTTTTGAGAAGTATTGATGTTGGCACAGTAGTAATGGAGAATCTATGTAGAGTTTTGAGTGATATATTGATGTTTATAATTAATGATGTTATTTTGTTGTAATGAAGTAAGGTAATAAAATTGAGATTTTGGGGATGGCAATTTTGTAGTAGGGGGTAGTGTAAAGTAGGAGTCCGCAACATAATGATAAGTTGGGACGGGATGGGACCGATTTAGTGGGAAGGGGTCGCCTTAGGTAGAATCCAGGGGCCAGATAATGGGAAATGAGTTTGGGGGGGGGGAAACACGTATCCTAAGTACAAAGGGTTAGAGAGTATTTTTTTATATATATAGAGAGAAGGTGGCGATTTGAGTTTATTAGTAAGTTGGGGTTAGAGAGTGTTTGGATAGAGATGTTGATAGAGATGGGTGTCATGATAGTAAAAGTTGTTAGTAGTAGAGTCAAAGGGAGAAAGATTATATATGTATACAGATCAAGTGGTAAATTAAATTGTGATAAATAATTCAAATCACCCATTGTAATGGAGAATAAGATTGTCAAATACAGAAAGAGATTTGTAATAAAAGAATGTATAAAATTTTTTTTTGGAAACCAGTGACAAATTTTGATAGAATTTGAAAATAATGTAAAATTAAGAATTGTTTATTTTGAATAATTTAAATGTCAATTTGCTTATTATTTATAATCATATTTTGTTATTTTAAATATTTTATTTTATTATGTTTTGTGTTTTAAGTTAGGATGTTACAGATGTTAAATGTATTTTCAGATAGAACTTATACATAACACATGTAGTTCAAGGTCGTGGACTTGACCTAGTTTCGATCAGCTGACAGTGAGGTCATATAAGTTAATAGTAAGGAAGTCAATTCAACTTTTGTTTTTTTGATCAATTTAAACAAATTTTAAATAATTCCTATATGTAAAGGAAACATTTTAATAAATTAAAATTTTTTCTTTGAATTTTAAAATTTTTGGAAAATATTTTTTTTGGAAAAAAAAAATCTTGATTTTGCGCCTGCCAGCTAATGGATATTTTTAAGCTTTGCTTATTTTATTGTTTGTGTACTAACCATGTTTATTTTTATTGATTTATTGTATTGACTTGTATTGTTAGACTCTAAGTATTCACATGTTAGGTTAAAGATGTTCTTAATTATAAGAAATGTTTAAATCAACTTATTTTAAATAAAAACAGAGACCAGTGAAGAGAATAATTTAAAATTTATACAAAATTTGTGAATCAATTTTACCTGAAAACAACCAATGGGTTGTAAGTTAAATAACTTTTGAAAAATGTTTTCAATTTCATAATATGTAATGTCAGTATGTAATGTGAGTGTGTGTGGGCCCAGTATCTGCTAAAGGCAGTCCAGCTTGCATATAAGGGGAAACATATCGGTGGAGGATCTGGCATAATCTAAGTCAGGGATGGAGGATTTTGGGGGGTAGCATGTTAGAAGGCGAGGTGGGCCGTGGTACGTGTCTGTTCGATTTTTCAGTGTTGGGATCTCTTACAGGGAAGTCCAGTGATCTCGTTCAGATGCGTCCATAGTCGCCGAGCCAGGTGGGTCGTTTACCCATGCAGTATAAGAACAAGGGGGTTGTTGGCACCAGTTCCTCACCGATCATCTTAGGGGTTTTTATCAATGAGATTTCTTCTGTTTTGGACAGAAGAATTCTCATTGAGGGGGTATTGTAACGTGTCCAAAATTGGGTCAGTTTATTTATTACAGTTATAGGGTATTTGTATTTTATTTTATTTTATTTTTTGGGGCTTAAAAAATTATTGTGCAAATTTTAATTCGATTGTAACAGACCACGTGGCAAGTAGAAAAGTTTTAGAACAAAGGCAAGGCGTAATATTCCATTGTGTAATCTGTTATGGTATGCAGCCACCCCAAATTTCTCAGAACTGTGCGTGAATGTGACGGTGCACGCACTCAACGACTCAAGCATGCGCGCTGTTGGGACGCCGAAAGAAACAAACGCCGCTGTAAAAAATGGCGCATGAGCGAACAGTTTGTAAAACCAACCAGCCGAGCTACAGGAAACAGAGCTAAGTACTGCCTCCGTGTTAATGACATCAGTCTAGCAGCGCCTAATATCATCAGCCAACACTAGGAAAAAAACACACTATGTGTGATATTCATAGCTAATAAGCCACAGCAAATCAGCTATGAACGACAACGAAATCAGGTGGCAGTGAACGGCAGCTTCCTCCCGCCCCAAGACAGTCTACATTAGGCAGTCCACGAAAACCTCCTACGGGCATCAGACGTAGTTAGTGCGACTTGGTCCCGGTCAGTTGAACTTTCCAAAATGTGATCACTTCGAAATAATACTGTTTTAGTACCGACCGGGATATGGCAAACGGAACGAATCCCCATGGAATGGAATAAGTGCATTATATGCCCCATTTATAAAAAAGGCGACAAACTTCAATGTAGAAATTACAGAGGCATTTCGTTGCTGTGCACCTCCTACAAGGTTTTTGCGTACATCTTGAACCAAAGGCTGAGACCCCTCACAGAAAATATAATACGGGAATACCAAGCTGGATTCCGACCTGGAAGGTCTACAATCGACCAACTCTTCTCGGTAAAACAGATACTAAGATGCGGATGGGAACGTGATATTGATGTGTACCAGATCTTTGTGGACTTCAGGCAAGCGTATGACTCTATTAATAGAGACAAACTCTACATCATAATGCATGAATTTGGAATACCAGGCAAGCTGGTAAGATTAACCCAAGTTACTATGCAGCAGACTGAAGCCCAAGTAAAGGTGGATAGCCAACTAACTGAACCCATAAATATTACACGGGGACTAAAGCAGGGAGATGGGTTGGCCCCAACACTATTTAATATTGCATTGGAATATGTAATTAGAGGCTTATCAATAAATAGCTCCAATCTGTTAACAAATAAAACTGTACAGATAGCCGCATATGCAGATGACATTAACATCATGTCAAGACAGATCACGGCAGCTAAAGAAATATTTATAGAGCTTAAAAACAAAGCCAAGGAAGTTGGGCTAGCCATAAATATGGATAAAACAAAAATGCTTATCCAAACAAGAAGGGACCAGGTTCATAACAACATCGAGATAGAGGAGGACACAATTGAGGTGGTGGACAATTTCACGTATCTCGGAGTGAATCTAGCAAAGACTGGATCAGAGGAGCCGGAGATCCAAAGACGGATCACCATGGCTAACAAGGCGTACTTCGCATTGCTGCCATCATTTAGGTCTGGGGATGTGCACAGGGAAACAAAAATGAAAATATATAGGACTGTCATCAGACCGGTGCTATGCTACGGGTGTGAGGCATGGGCAATCACACAGAAAACAGTCGACAGAGTAGACACCTTTGAAAGGAAAATCCTCAGACGCATTATAGGCCCAATACAAGAAAATGGCTCATGGAGACTGAGATACAACAACGAACTGTATCAAATATATAAAGAGATACCAGTCTCAAAATTTATAAGAATTCAAAGATTACGTTGGGCCGGACATGTTATGAGAATGGAGGGTGGCAGGAACCCTAAGAGGGCTTTGCTGGGTACATGGGAGGGAACGAGACCTAGAGGTAGACCGAGGAAGAGGTGGGAAGATGACGTTGCAGAGGACGCGAGAGACATGGGGATAAGAAACTGGAGGAGGGTTGCAGTGGATAGAGTGGATTGGAGGCGGAGATTGGTGGAGGCCAGGGCCCGACTTGGGCTGTAGCGCCATAGGAGAGAGAGAGAGTACCGACCGGGAGCTGCGGAATTAACGTAGTGGAACCAGTGTACAAATAGTGGCGAAAGACTGACAATGGAACTGAAATAACTGGCAACTAACCAAGTCGGTGAATGCACGTGTTCGGCCGGCAACGCGGTAGTGGACGGTTATATCGTAACGATAAAAGAATGTGTAAAATTTAATAAAAATGAGGGGTAAAGTATAAAATGGCATGTGTGTGTGAGTGATGCAGAATGGGCTACCTTAATTAGTACTTAAACATGAACGATAAATGTATATTTTATAAAGTCGTGTTTTTCAGTGTCTGTGTTTAACTCATTAAATTTATTTAGTTTACTATGAACATGTGTTAGCCTAAGTTATTTCGTCATTACCACTTTCTCATTTCTGTGTTGCAAAAATTCGTCTAACGTTCCGGAATCTTTCTGAATTATTAATTGGGTGTGGTCAGATAGCGAAATTGTCCTTTTTATTTAAGGTGGAGTGTAAAGGTTTTCGATATTTTACCTATAAAAAATAATCGTGGCGACCTTGGTCTTCTGAAGAAATTTTAATATGGTAAGTAGTTGAATATGCATACAGGTAAGTTCTGGCAGTGTATTTTATTTATTAATATATTTCGGCTTCTCTCTTTTATATAAATACACTTTGACCATAGTCGCCGTCGCGTTTAGCATTATTCTCCCCTCGTTTTGACATTCCATTGTAACGCTGCGACTGTGCATGACTGCATAACTCGCCTGTTTCATATTAGTGGTTTGTTGTATGCAGTTTATATACACAGTTGAACATATTTTTGTGCGTCGTTTATGATAATCTCTGTAGTTTTTATAATTATAGTCACTATAATTATCGCTCTGTAACTTAATTACTTTATTACTTTATATTTGATTTAAATATTGTTTACTTTCTATGGTAAACATTTCGTCCGGACACCATCTTTTGATACCAACAATGAAACCTAAAATTATATCTTACCTTCGGGCCAGTTTTCAGTTAAGCGAACTGAAAATAGCAGAACAAGGTCATTTTCAGTAACTTTACTCCTAGTTTTGTTGTTTACCAATGACATTACCTTTTATTTTGCTTAGATCATACATTTACATTGAACCCTACTTTGAAAAAAAAAGGTGAACATTGCTATTCGGCCATGAGGCGTAGTTTATCAAATCAAGTTAGAAGAAATTATTCCCAGTTACATTTTATATTCCCACCAAAATAAAGTATAATAAATCATAATAACGTATAATAAATCATATTAGAACACAAACCAGCACTTCTTAAACATAGATTTTTTCATTCACCCGATCACGCTCTCATTCATGCTATACAAATTCTAGATTCCCCAAATTGAGCTCATTTTAATATACATTTCTTTAATCGCATTTTAAGTGGTTTGAATTTATCTGATTGAAGGTATTGTCTGCTGTTTTGTTGTTGTAATTATCTGGTTACATGTGAGTCCAATCGTATTGCGCACATTCCTGTTATTTGTTGGTCGCACGCACTTTTTTAAATAATATTTTTACATGATACTGTCAATTAACTGTTAATTTATGATTTAGTTCCGAATTCGTGTAATACTTCACATTTTGTTTGGGTGCACTCGAGATTTAGTTTTGGAACTTTTACATTGGTTAATTATACTGTTAACAAGTTCATGTCATATTAGAGTGATTTATAATAGTTACTCTCTATTTATTTGGTTAGTGTACTTTGTTTGTCTCTAAGTTACTGAATTTTAACACTTATCATTTACATTGCTTATTTGGTTGCTACTAATAATTATCATTTACATTTATCATTTATTGGTTTCTTTTTACTACTTTATTTGAGTGTAACATTTCTCCTTTTTCTGTTGTATATTATTTGTTTGTGTCCTTTTATCTCATTTCATTTCATTTCATTTATATTATGGTTTTCACCTTCTCATCTGGTTTCATTTTATTTGGTCAATCACTGGTGTTGGGATTGGTTCTAGCTATTCACTTATTTTATTTGTCTTATATATCCTTTCACTGGTATTGGTGCTGGTTCTACTTATTCACTTATTTTGTTTGTTTTGATATATCCTATCACTGGTATTGGGGCTGGTTCTACTTATTCACTTACCATATCTATTGGGTTATTTTGGTTAAATTGCATTGTACTATTGTTTTCAATGTTTGCTTCATTGCTTGCTACATTTCTCTTCTCAGAGGTTACTTTTACTATTACTTTTATTTGTTTGATCGCATAATTATGTTAATTACCCATTCCTTCATCTCTGACTCATCCCTTTTTATTCATAGTGTTAATCATTTAGTGCATTATTCTTATCATGTTGCTTCATTAATGCATGTTGAAGATATGTACCCTTACAACATATAATAAATCATATTAGAACACAACCCAGCACTCCTTAAAGATAGATTTTTTCATTCACCCGATCACGCTCTCATTCATGCTATACAAATTCTAGATTCCCCAAATTGCTCATTTTAATATACATTTCTTTAATCGCATTTTAAGTGGTTTGAATTTGTCTGATTGAAGAAATTGTCTGCTGTTTTGTTGTTGTACTTATCTGGTTACATGTGAGTCCAATCGTATTGCGCACATTCTTGTTATTTGTTGGTTGCACGCACTTTTTTAAATAATATTTTACATGATACTGTCAATTAACTGTTAATTTACGATTTAGTTCCGAATTCGTGTAATACTTCACATTTTGTTTGGGTGCACCCGAGATTTAGTTTTGGAACTTTTATACGTGTCCGGCCGGCACAAATGGTATTACGTGACTGAGGGCGAGATGAACAGCTTCAATTCTGAGGTGGAGAGGGTGTCACGTCACCAATCTCATTGTTTCAAGACTATGACGGTGCAAATATTAAGGCGAGGCAATTGCGCACTGCATTCTCAAATGTGACGTTTTGCAGGCTTGGCCTAATGACATAATAGGTCAGAGTTCGTCTGGCGAAATCTAGTTGTTTTTGCACGTACACTGCTGACCTTGATACAATTCCTGCACAGAGCTTACTACGTCGTTACAAAACCTTACAAAACTTTACCATCATTTATGCTTTTGAATGAAATAATAAAATTTATACATGTTTTTCCCCAAAACCTGTATATGTACCAGATTGTACCATTACAGCTCGTTCGGTACTTACCGTGCGTATTCTTGTCGTGTTTTAATACTATGTGTGTACCCTGCGAATTGGATATTCTTGCTACCCAGGTACGATCGTTTAATTTTTATTTTGCATTCTTCCCTAGTGTTAATTACTTCTCTAGAATTATCATTATTAATTACGAACGTCTGTTCTTTCGTACTGTGAATTATTATGGTTCGTTTATCAATTATTTCACATATATTTACTGTTTGTTTCTTATAAAATTCTTTTAATTTGTTGAATTGAGCATTCAAATTTTCTGTCTGTTTTCTACAATATTCTTCTAATATGGGTTGCATCATATTTGCGATCGCCTCTTCCATACTAATACTTCCTGGTGCTGCCATGTCGAATATGATTGTATTTAAATTTATTTTTTAAATTTATTATTATTGTACAACCGTTCGCTACTTTTACTGATTTATTTGTTTATTTTTATTAGTGATTATTATTATTACTCTTGTTACAATTACACCTGTTTATCATAGAAAATCAATGTATTGGTGGGCGCCAGTTGTGTCATTAAACACAACAAAATAACATACAAAAATATTTATACATACACATCAATTATTATACATACAATCCTATGCACACTTTTAACAATAGAGCATACATTTATTTATTAAATGTAGGCGTGCGTGCTCCTCGTAACGGGTGACAATTTATAACAATTTTAAATTGTGTAGCCCCACGCTTTTGGGAGACAATTTATAACAATATAAAGTTGCATTTTTAATATAAATATTTTTGTTTGAGGAGCCCCACGTTCTTGGAGCGCCAATTTGTAACAATACAAATAGCAAAACATATATAAATTAATTTGTGTTTTGCCAAAATGTATATAACATTACTGGTAAAGTGTACCAATTAATGGGGTTTGGGTGTAATGGTAATAAGAGTAGTCATTGCTTGAATTGTAACGAGTTTTCATTATTTTATTCATAAATCACAAGGGTGTTTAAAAAAAATCTCATTTACTTCGCCATAAATATTCATTATTGTTTGCGTAAACGTTCAATTGTTGCAGTACATTTATCATAAAATAAATCTTATCTTCTATAGTAACAAAGGTATATTCTAAATATTTATTTGTTATCTTAAATCTCGACTGCTCAGTCTGACTGTGTGCTTTACTGCAGTTTTGTTTTATTTTCTTTATATAACTTCCAACTACGTTACTTTTTGCATTGCATACATCTTAATCATTGATTGCTTTACAAACATTAAATAAAATTTAAATTGACTAAATTAATTGTTAATCATCAAAGAAAATATTTATTGAATTTAAATTAGATTCTCTTATCTCTATATCTACATTTTACATAACTCTTATTTATTTTTAAATTTCTAAGTGTCTTTTCAATGTCTTTAGTCTCTCATTTACAAATTATAAATTGATTATTTGTCATTCGATTCACCCATGTCCTCCGTTGATCCGTAGGTCCTCTTCTGATGGAGTTTCCTGCACGTTCCCCCGGTTCCACTTGTCCTCCAGTTACTCGTCCCTCATGGTTGCTGTAGTGTAGAGTGATATGTTGCTCTGCACCAGCTGCTGTTGCTCTATCAGACGCCTCTGCTGTTCAACATAGTGTTCCTCTGCATGACGTAACCTCGTAGCTTGTTTTAAGTGACGGACGTTTGTGTGTAGACATCGTCAAGTACGTTCTATAATCGTATTCGTAACCAGACTAAGAGTTAATGTTTGATACTTAGATGAACATAGCGTCCATCTGCCTTTACTGTTCAATTAAAAAATTTAAAATTCGCGTCTATACTGGACATAGCGTCTCGCTGCTACTGAAGACTGATTGAGAAGAACTTGGCTTCTTCCGTGCCCTTATTTATATTCGAGCATCGTACCGCACCTGTTGGGACAGAATTCAGCCTGTCAGAAATTGCTTGGTGGCGTCAGTTCCCCCACTATCGTCCAATTTCATATTTTCGCACATTTCTGCCAATGGCAATGTCTACTGTGCACTACAGGGTGCTCTAACGATGGATAATTTAATTACACATATTCAATGTACTACCATCGTAATCGCATAATTCGTGTAATTACTACAATCTTAAAATCGCACTGAATTCGCACTGCACGTCCTTTTCTCACCGTTTTCTCACTACACATGTGTATTAATTTTATACATATTTAGGAGTCTTTGAATTTTTTTCTACCATTTATGGTTTTCTTATAATTAAATAAAAACTATAATTTAACACCTATTTAGGGTGAGACTGCAAACTTTCATGCTCGAACCGGCCTCACTCACACATATTATTTACTACTGTACTCACTCTCAGCGACAATCGTGTGATCGTGCAGGTCGGTTCCTGCATGTCTATATGCCGTATGTTTAACATCAATTGAGCTTTCAATCTCAGACCTGCTTATTTATTACATACTTATTAATTTAATTTAAATATTTATATAATCTATTACACGCACAGTACAGCATATGATTGTACTGTCGCAGTATATTTAAGAGCTACAGCAAGAAAAAATATATTTACTGTGTTTTGTGTTATCCCAGGTATTCATGTAAATGGTTTTAAAACACATCGTTCCGCGACACTAGAAGTCACCAAGTCTCCTCGACTCTTTAGAAGAATACGTTCTTTATTCTGGACTTCAAAATCTGACCCACCTAGTAACTTCTCTGGCGACATGAAACGTATACTTATATTTTATAATAATGTATACTAGTGTAATATAGTACAATATGATTTTATAGTATATTCCAAACTAATACTAATGTAAACTAGTTGACATTGTACTTTTTTTGTGTTGTGTTTTTAATCGTAACTGCATGTTTACAATTACGCCATCTTGATCTATGTGAAAAGTAAATGGAAACAAGATACTTTGCAGTGTGTTACAAGACTAAGAAAACAAACATTTCTTAAATTTTTAAAATATTCTGTATAGGGTTAGGTGGGGTAATTGTACATGAAATGTGAAGGATTGAAACATTTTTATTGATTAAAAATCATGTATAGGTTTCAAACATGAAATGTGAAGGATTGAAACATTTTTATTGATTAACAATCATGTATAGGTTTCAAAATTAAAATAATTGCAAATAATATTATTTCAATCTTTGTTATTATGTTGCATACAAAAAATTGTTTAAAAGTCAATAATAAAGACCACTAAAATTCAACTTACAATTACCCCATTCATTTCAAATTACTGCAGCATCTTAGGGGTAATTGTAAACAAGTGTATTCTTTATCCTTTGAAATATTGAAACAAAAATTGGAACAATTGTAAACTAGTTGGCATTGTACTTTTTTGTGTTGTGTTTTTAATCCTAACTTGCATGTTTACAATTTACGCCATCTTGATCTGTGTGAAAAGTAAATGGAACAAGATACTTCAGACACTATGTTTATTAAAAATCATAAAGAAATGTTGTTCTGTTACATAATACAAAAAGTAATAGAATAAAAGTTTTATCATTTTTCAAACAAAGAAACACTTCCAGGGAACTCATAGACAATTTGTCTGTTAATGTCCTTAATTTCTGTATTGTGCAAAACTGTTAATATTTTTGTTCAAAGCCAGTCGTACTTTCATAATTTTCTTTCAATATAACTTAGTAGAAATTTTATCTTTGCATTTATGTCCTGTGACATAAATTTCTCCCTCATCATCATCTACTTTCTGTACACAACAAACATACTTGTAGTGAGTTTTGTTTCTTGATCCTCCAACAAAATCATTGAGAACTAATTTTTCTGGTCGAATCTTTTGCCACTTAGGCATTTCATATGTTACTTCCATGGTATTGTCTTTCAAAACACTTAATACAAATGAATCTTTTATTATCATCAGAGTCACTGCAATAAATAGAATGTTGTTCAGAATCTTGTTTAGATTTCTTTACTACTTTATGATCAAAACACAATTTCCTTATTAGATTTGTTTTTACTGTTCACAGACATTTATTTTTGAGCTTTTCTTGCCTTTTTCTTGATACTGTCTTCAGCTTCTTTAACTTTTGCCAGGACTCTTCAGTTGTTAAAACTTCGTATAATTCAGGTTTCAAGCAAGGTATTCTTTCTTTTTTTTTATAGTGAGTACTGTAGACATCACAGAATTTTGAGTTTTTATGTTTTCTGATGTAAATATTTCTATGATTCTAGTTGGTGTTTCTGGCATTCATTTTTGTTGCATCATTTTAATATGTGTCTAATAATAGTCCAATATGTTGGTGAATGTATGCATCTCAGAATGTTTCATTTGATTGGCTACCGAGCTACAATACAGTTGCACAACTGTCAAAATGGTCGTATGTTTTTCGTTCAGACTTCATATATTATAAAATATACAGAATATTTTATAATATGTCTTGACAGTTGTTAGCATTTTGCTGACATTTATCCTTAGTATTTTCCTATCAGATGGACAAATATTGAAGTTTATTTGAAGTGACATTATATCTATCATCTGTTATATTCAGTTATGTCAGTTATGTATTTTGGTTGTCCATGTTTCACACCAATAGGTGTTCATGGATTCTGTAAATTTGTATTTTTGTAATTCTATTTAATATTTTGCTTTTTAGCATTCTCATATTTACAAAGTATACCTCAATTATTGCCGGTATTCTTTCCATAATTGTATTCTTTATTGTACCAAAATTATCAGTAATATTTCCTAATTATTAGAAGTTATTGACTTATCCAAATAATTTATATTCTATTTTTGGATATTATTCAGGCTTCCTCCTTTGCATGTTTGTATTTGTAGTTTTCTGTTCATGAATACTCGACCCAATCTTGTCAGCTCTCCTTTCCAACTCTTTATAAACTTTATTTCCTTCTCTCACTTTTATTTTTGTAGACCTCATTGTCATCCTTGTACGTCTTAATAATATCTATGGTATGCCCATCGATACTCCAGATATTCCACTTATTCACAGCTTCTTATAATTTCTTCCTGTTTATACTGTCGAGTGCATGTGGTTACTCAAGTAGACATAGAAAAACTATTTTGTGTGTGTGGATGCACGCGCACAAAATTGTTAATAATAAAAATTTGAATACTAAAGTGTTATTTATTTAGCCTTATGATTAATCATATTGTCTTTTTACAAATCTTCATTATTGTCATCCTTCTTTTCTAGGTTTTGCTACATGTGGTAGTCAATTAGTGAAACCTATAAGAAATTCTCTGTTATATTCTTGTCCTCAAAATAAATTCAAGGATGGATGTTTCATCTAAATGTATATCCGTAGCTCCATTGTTCACCACAGGCAAAGGCTTGGGTAGATTTCCTTCTTGGTAGCAAAACAACTATACTTAACTTGGCATCAGATTGTCATCTCAAGTTAAAGTAGTTCTGTCAATTGTGTCATATTGAGTAAAACAAAATTTTTCTTATGCTTTCTTTACTGACTGACAAACAGAAACGTTTGTTATATAAATAACAAAAAACTATGATGTCAGAAGTACTAAAAAAAAAAATTTATTTCAGGTGTTATTGGAATTATAAGTCTCTAAAGATGGTACCTTCTTTAAATGAATAAAGTAGATGTGTCTTGTGCTCACCTGGTCATTACAATTTGTGTTTGATCCAACCAGAATCCAGTCAAATAATTTTTTTAAAAATTAGCAGTATGAAACCGTCATATAAGTATTGTTATGACGGTCTAATTGATCGTCGTAGGTACAGTGGAAACAAAATAAGTACAAGACACCAATTAAGTCACTAATCACATCTTTATTGTTACAGTAAAACAGTTCGTAATTAACAACACAGTATCTACAACAAATCAAATGAAAATTGTTCACACGCAATAAAATGTCCACTAATATTAAAACTCAGTTGTATTACAATTATACCGCCCAATTATAAAACGCAACACTTCACTAATAACTACTTGAACGTACACAGTAATAACTCGAACCGCTCTGGAAATATATCGCAGCTGTACTGAAAACTAAGGCCGCTACCGCCATGTATTTATAGTCCAGCTCACACACCAGAAGCTTCCAAACTGCGTCTTATCTCTTGTGTGAACTACGTAATTAACTGCGGCCTTGACACAGTCCGAGCGCCCGAGCGAAGCCCGGCACAGTCGAGAAGATTCTCGCAAAATGCGTCTACAAGCACGTACGCCACCACGCTTTCATTCTGGATCTCTCTGGAATGTTCGATAAACACGTAGATTGTTCTGTGACGTCGTAACACTGCCTCCTCCTTAAGCCTGTTCGACCCGAACTGGCAAACTGTCTCTAACATCCAGTCTAACTGTCTGTCTGGTAAGTAACTGTCTGGTACTTAGCCAGGCGATCTAGGTGGACAACCTTGAACTTTCGCTGTCCTTCCTGTTGAATCCGATAAACAACATCGTTAATTTTTTTTTTCACAGTGTAGGGTCCTTCCCAGTTAGACTGAAGCTTAGGTGAGCGAGCATGACGGCGCTTTGGATTGAACAACCAGACCTGATCTTCTTCTTGGAAACCCACACTATTGCTGTGAATGTCATACCGAGTTTTCATTTTATCACGCAATCTTCAGCCGTCCTCTTACCAAGTGATTCAGTTCTCGCAGTTGGTTTTCTAATTGCGAGGAATAGTTCTGCAGCTCTTGGGACTTGCCGGTTGTGTCGTGTACTGATGATCTATATGTCATGAGGAATAGTGGTATACATTGGTCCCAGTCTGCTTGGTTCTCGTCAACAACCTTCGAAAGATGCTGCTCAAGTGTCCTATTGATTCTCTCAACCATCCTGTCCGACTGAGGATGCAGAGGCGTTGTCCTGGTCTTTCGAATTCCGAGTAGACGGCATAATTCTTTAAACACTCCTGATTCGAAATTACTCCCTTGATCCATATGGATTTCCATAGGGGCTCCATAACGGCAACAGAAGTTGTGAACTAACTTCTTTGCCAGTGGCAATCTCCTGATTTGGAATTGCGTAAGCTTCCACCCACTTAGTAAAGTAGTCACCTACAACCATGATGTACTGGTTTCCATCGTCAGTAACTGGGAATGATCCAGAAATGTCTATGGCAATTCTCTCGAAAGGCAGTCCAACGTTATATTGTCTCATTTTTCCCCTGCTTCTGGTTTGTGGGCCCTTGCTTGCAGCACATATTTGACACGTCCGAACCCATTCCTCTACGTCGTGGCGAAGATGAAGCCAATAGAATCACTTCCGTATTTCGTCCAGGGTTTTGTTAACGCCAAGATGGCCACCAGATGTTCCATCGTGCATCTCCTTCAAAACAGACTGCACTTTACTTCGGGGAACTATCAACTGCATGACCACGACTCGTCCATCTGCACTTTCACAAGCCCTTTTCAGCAATCCGTTTTCTAAGGTGAGAAATTCCCATTGTGCCCAGTAGCCCTTCAGCACTTCGGAACCATGGCAGATATCTTGCCAATCCGGGCGGCGACCTTTCTCTTTTGCTGTCAAGATCAGTCCAATGTCTCCATCAGTCATCTGTTCTTGTTGACAGTCTTGTGTTGTCCAGCCGTCTGCCAGGAAATCTACAGTGATGACTTGAACATGTTCACTTGAGTTTTGTTCTTCCTTTCTGTGGCAATGTCGGCAGTCTTCCGGGCACAGTCTTCGTGACAAGCCATCTGGATTGCCATGCAGGCGCCCCCGTCGATGTTGTAACTTGAAGTTGTACTCTTGCAGACGTTCAAGCCACCTTGCCAACTGTCCTTCTGGATTTTTATATCTCAAGAGCCATGCAAGCGCGGCATGGTCGGTACGTAGTGAAAACTTCCATAGAGGTATTTATGGAAATGCTCCAACGCTCGGACGATTGCCAGCAATTCCCTCCTTGTAACACAATAATTTCTCTCCGGTTTAGAAAGTGCCTTGCAGTAATACGCTATTACTCGTTCTTCACCATTTTGCACTTGAGACAAAACTGCTCCTAGACCAGTATTGCTTGCGTCTGTGTCTATGGTGTACTTCCCTTCAGAAGCTGGAACAGTGAGAATTGGTTGCGAACATAATACAATCTTCAAAGTCCTAAATGCTTGGTCACACTCTCTCGACCACTGAAAGTTTCATTTATTTTCCGTTAGCTCATGTAGTGGTTTAGCAATAGTAGCGAAGCCTTCCACAAAATGTCTGTAATATGAGCATAGCCCCAGGAAACTCCAAACTTCGTGTTTACTCTTCGGCACTGGCCAATCTCTTATGGTGTCTACTTTATTAAGATCCATGCTAACACCCAATGCCAAAACCAGATGGCCCAGATACTGTACTTCCTTCTGGAATAGAGAACACTTCTTCAGGCTCAGCTTCAGTTGTTCACCATGAATTCTGGTTAGAACTTCCTTAAGGTTTTCCAAATGGTCTTCGAAAGTCTTCCCGATCACTATGAGATCGTCTAAGTAAACAAGGCAAGTTTTCCATGTCAGGCCTCTGAGTACCAGATCCATCAATCTCTCAAATGTTGCCGGTTCATTACAGAGTCCAAATGGCATGACGTTATATTGGAATCAGCCACTTGTGGTCGAGAAAGCGGTCTTTTCCTTGTCGTCTTGATGAAGACCCACTTGCTAATATCCACTCTTCAGGTCCAATGTGGAAAACCACTGTGGTCCGGACAACGTGTCGAGTGTATCGTCAACACGAGGTAATGGTTAGCAGTCTTTCTTTGTAACGTCATTTAACCTCCGGTAGTCTATGCAGAAACGCAATCCACCATCCTTCTTCGCTACCAGCACTACAGGAGAAGACCAAGCACTTGTCGAAGGTTCGATTACTCCCTCTGTCAACATGTCCTGTACTAACCGAGACATTTCCTCTTGTTTAGATAATGGAGGCCTTCGAGGAGGTTGGCGTATCGGTGTTGTGTCCCCAATTATACCGTCCGATTATAAAACGCAACACTTTACTAATAACTACTTGAACGTACACAGTAATAACTCGAACCGCTTTGAAAATATATCGCAGCTGTACTTAAAACTAAGGTCACTACCGCCATGTATTTATAGTCCCGCACACACACCAGAAGCTTCCAAACTGCGTCTTATCTCTCGTGTGAACTATGTAATGAACTGCGGCCTTTACACAGTACGAGTGCCCGAGCGAAGCCCGGCACAGTCGAGAAGATTCTCACAAAATGCATCTACAAGCAAGTACGCCGCACGCTTACATTCTGGATCTCTCTGGAACGTTCGATAAACACGTAGATTGTTCTGTGACATCGTAACAGTATATATTCTTTCTTTCTTTGCCTTATGTACTGTTCAGTTTTCTTTAACTATACATTGTTTTCTAAGCACAACTTATATCCATATTCTGCTTTATGTTTTTTTCTATTTAAACAGAAAATAAAACTGTTGCTCCTCACTTTATGGACAACTCCCAATTAACTCGTAAGCTATATTGTTTCTTTCTGATGAGATCATAAACACTAATCGGAAGTTGTCTATACAGTGATGTGCAGTTTTATTTTGTCTTTGTGAATATATTCACTAACAAAAGTTTATTATTTAAATTTTTTCTCTTTATTTATATCTAGGAAACAATTTATATTCAGGACATTGTATTTAGTTTCTACTTTGTTACTGTATGCAGCCTCAGCTCTTGGGTATGATAATTTAATTTTACCTAACATCAATTTACACTGTTATCAAGGAATTAATTTTTGGCATTATGTTTTTGCTAAGAGTTTTATTTCCTCTATTTACTTTGTATATACATGTGTTTGTTTTATGAAACATATGTTGTGAGATTATTAATCATTGTGTTGTAACAGTTTTATTATTATTTTAGATCTACTGGAAAACAGTAAATTGTCAGAGGGAGAGAAGAAAAATTTAAAAATTGCATTCGCAGACGGTTACTTGGTCAGAAATTCACAGCATAATCCAAAGTGGTTGTCGAAGTGGTTAGAGCTGATAGGAATTATATTTATAAGCCACATACTTATTCTCTACATCTTAGGTAACTGCTTATTCAATTGCCTGCTTGTTATTTATATTACTTCAGTGTTATATAAGCATTATATAATAACTCTGAAGACTGAATTTTTTTAATAGTCAAGACCTGATGTTCTGAATTGTGAAGATTATGTTTTCAAAATTTTTTTGTATAGAAATTGACAGTGTTTCATTATATGTGTGATTGTAAGGTGTTGTTAGGTAGAGTGTAAGATATACTGTCCAATAAATGGCATTAGTCATTGGACAGACTTCAAGAGTATTGAATAATGTATATAAAATTATGTTCCCATCCTCAGTAAAGAAATTATTAATATTAAATATATCAATATTGATTGTTAAACTTTCACTTGTGAACGTACTTTGTTTTTTCCCGTATGCGTTTCGGCGTGATGTGCACCTTCGTCAGCGGTGTGAGTCAGAAAGTCCGGAACTTGTAACAGTTTTTTGGTTGTTAGGTTGAGGGGGGGTGGTGGTGGAAGGGAATTGGCGCGGGGATCCGAATTATTGTATGTTTTATGTATAATTGTGTCAAAGAGTGCATGTGATTTAAAGTGTAATTGGTCGTTAAGTATGTTGTTTGGTTGTGTTGTGTAGTGTTTGTATATTTCATATTGTTCTGCTGTGTTAAGTTTCCGATTTTTAGGCAAGTAGTGTAATATCTCAAGATTATTATCTATGTTGGTGTAGCTGTGGTTTTTTTGTGTGTATGTGTATGGCGTCAAAAAACCACAGCTAGTTGTCTCCAAACAACTGTCTCATTGGTTTCACTCGACATTCATGTCTCTACCTATGTGCGTGTCCTAATTAAAGTGTTTTGTAAATAATTATATTGTGATATTTCATATAATGCATTTTAATTAGCAAGTCAATTGATTGCTGAAATGTTTTTGTTACATAGCCAATGCTAGTGATTCGGTGCTTCATATTCAGAAGAGGCAGAATGAAGTTAGCGCAGAAGATATTAATGTCACTTTCAGTGATGTAAAGGGAGTATGTTTCTGTCTGCTCATTTATAATTTTTTTTTTAAAGTAATCTGAGAATATATTATTATGTAGGCCTATAACAATTAATAAATAATGTTTGATCAATAAAATGAAAACATAATGTTTTCAATAACTACACCATAAAGTTTGAAGATACAATTGTAATATTATTTTTCTGGCTAGAAATATTTAATTTTAAACTATTCAAGCCAAATGAGATGACATTTACAATATGTGGATAAACATATTTAAAGAAAATATTTTCAAAATTGTGCTTTTGACACTGTCTATTTTAATACAACAAAGTGGAAAAGAAAGTTGTTTATTAGTCAAATCAGTCTGCAAATTAAATAAAAAAATTTAGAATGTGTCATAGTAAACTATCATGGTGCACAAGAGGAGATCAAATAATATGCTGAGGTTGTCACACACACACGCACGCACACAGAGAGAGACTTATATAATACATTATAATTTCGAAATTGAAATTGTAGAAATATTACATAAAAATATAATTGTATAAAATTATATAAAAATATGTATTGAAAACAAAATTCCTATAAATTTATCATGGTAAAATATTGGTTGAATTAAAACTAAAACATATGTTTCTAAATGTTTATACATTAATATAAATAAGAATATACTGTAATATATCAAATTGTGAAGCTACTTTAAAAACTGGAGAGAGAGAGAGAGAGAGAGAGAGAGAGAGAGAGAGAGAGAGAGAGAGAGAGAGAGAGAGAGAGAGAGAGAGAGAGAGAGACTTCAAACATGCCACATAAAACAAATTGGTCCTTAGAATTTTATTTTCATTTGTTGACTTGGGTAGTCAGAACTTTTAATGTTAATGTTAATTTTTTTTTTGGCAACCAAGTTTTATTGATGTTATTGTTAAGACCAAACTTTTTGCCCATTCTGTGATTATGGCATTACCATTCTTAGTTGAACCACTGAGGATGGTGCATCATAAAATGGGTGAAGTGATTGGCATTATCACTAAAACATGATTATCAACAGAACAAAGTGTTGTTATAACTTTACGTTAAATTAATTTAAAACTACAATAAAGTAGGCTACAGTAAAGTGAACTTTATCAAGGTGGGGGTATATTTAAACATTTTAAAAAATAAAATAAATATAATTACTAAGTTAATTACATACCCTTTACAATTAATTTTATATTATATCAATGTTATTTATATGTTATATTGTATGTATACAATATAATTGTATGTTATATTATAATATCTAATTAAAAAAAAAACAAATTATGGGATCTTCTGATAAATCTGTGTTATAAATGTTACATGCCTGATGAGACACATTATACATTTAGTGATTGATGATAGACTTATTTTTTATCCCAACTAAAAGATATTTGCTGTATTCATTAGCCATCTTCTTATCATGTCTGTATTACTTGTAGTGAACTGTGTTCTATATTTTGCTCATTATGCGACATACTTGGCACAGACATATTATGTAACAATTTAGCAGTTTTTAGGTAATTATAGATACAGTGTAATGTGTTAATTAAACAATTTTACATTGTTTAATTCTGGCAGATTGTTTTCCTTAAGCAAAACAGTACCTGAGGATGAAATTCCTCTTTCAGCCATTGCTGGAAATTTTTTTTGTTCATCCATGTGATATTTTGGGCATAATATTTCATGGACAGTAAATTACAATTGATATTTAAAAATTTTCCATTTTTGCCTAGCCAATGACAGCTAACAACATTTTACAGTTCCCACTATCATTGGAACAAACAAGAATTGTAGTGCGGTCTTTTCTCACCTACGTCCAGGGGCTGAATATTCTGAGCCAGATGTCAGTGTTCTTTGTGGGAGAGCTTTCCAAGACAATCCCTTCTCCCATCTCAATTATACACTTGGTTCGTGGACAAACCCAGCTTATTAATGTGAGCACTTAGTTTTTTCCAATATCACGACACTATTTCACTGTGTGCACTGAGCTTATCCCCTTCGATTTGTAGCTATCGAATACCATGCCTCTCCTCAATCCTATGGAGCCAACCATGACTTACTTTAAAATTTTGGTCACCATTAAGTTTTTATTGATTAGGACAGCTTTTTCAGTGATAATTGGCCCACTTAGTGGAATTCCTTGGGAGCGATGCTGAGTGAACCATATGAAATTGGCTTCATCCAATAGAGTGACTGTCGTTAATCTTTTTCTTTTGAACACATTCCCTTCTGCAGCTTCGTTTTGCACATAAACTCTTCATTTCGATCACCATTCTTCTTGATGTCATTTATTGTGCTACGTGGTACACCATTAATTTCCGACAGTCTAGTCGCACTTTCATCTTTCTGAAGGTGGTGGAGAATTTTATATTTCTTTGGAACATTGAGACTTTTATAATGAGTACGTTTAGTAGACATGAGTGACTATGAGCAGGTCTACTTGAATACTGATTAGAAACATAGACAACAAATTCTTGGAATCAGCACAAGGCCTCGACAAGACCGAATTTTTGGGAACGTATTACATTGTAACAACACAATAAAACACAACACTTATTGTGCCATGTACACAAGTATGAAATACCCATTCTCGGAACCAATACCTCTGCAATCCGATCTCCTAGAGCACAAGCCGGGTATAATTAGAGCATATATGTTACTCGCTTGTTAAAAAAGAAAAAAAAAAGCTTGAGTGGGTGACGAATTACAGAGGGAGACGAATTAGTTAGATTCCACTGTACTGCTGTTGTTACTAGGATAAGCTAGAAGATGTTGTCTGACAGGATTATAATTATGTGCCATAGCACATATGGTAATGATGAACAGTGTCCAGCAGTGACGAATGAAGTTAAACAGAGTGTGGAAAATTTTAAAATACATGAGAACATGTGAAGTTACTCTTTCTTGACATAAATAATTATTAATAATGAATGTATGATATTCAAATTTTATGTAATTTGCATAATCATCTATCTTACTTCCGGAATGACACGTGCTCAGCTCATTTACATGCATTAGGCTTTTGGTCCAGAGTTGCTTTAAGCGGAAAGAGGCAGAGGTTGTCGGGTATTGAAATGACAAGTTACACAACATTAGGCTAATGAATTTGATTTTATTCAATTAATTGTGATATACGTTGTTACACTAATAGGCAACAATAATGGTTATAATTTCAAAATGGCGGCGACGTCATTTCCGCACTTGACCTCTGTTCAAGGTTACATGTATGTAAATCTTTATTTGATTTAAATTAGTTCTTTTTACTTGTTACTGCAATCATTTTAAATTCTGTTAATGCTTCTTTCAGAGAGTATGCAACTGGATAAGATTTGCGATTGAAGTTGACAGGTTCCTTAAAATTTAACACACACTGATAGTTCTTTACTTTTCCAGGAAGGTCTGAAAATGCATGTCTGTATTGGTAATATATGTTTATTAACATTTCGAGTTGATCTGGACTTGGTGAGTGGGTTTGGTTGGTTGACTGGAATTGTCGTATCTCCATGATCTTCTCCTCCCACAAACTGTCATTAGTTGTCGGATACTCAAATTCATGATTAGGCATTTGATACCTTGGGTTGTTTATTTCTTGGATGTGGTAAATTGATGGGTCTTGGATGGGTTCGTTCTTGAGGAGATTCCATGCTTCCAATAATATCTGCCGTCCACTCCGTATCTGACATATTTAGAGTTAACTTTTCTCTACTTAGATCAATTACAGCTGAGTATTTTCGTAAGATGTCGCAGCCGATTAAACTGCGAAATGGCAATCCTGTTGCTATCAAGAATATCATGGGTATTTTAACTCCTCGACTGGTTACTTCCAGACTAACCTGTTTCTTCACTGTCTTATTCTGGCGTCCAGTAGCTCCCATCAGGATAATATTAGTAATAGGTAAGGTTGGTATCCTTGTTCTGCTTTCCTCGTGAATGCGGTTGAGTTCTGTACTGTCCATTAAGGAAACGTTCGCTCCCGTGTCAATCATCAAGGTTGCGGTTACTCCATTAATTTGTGCCGTCACGTACACGATATCATGGGTGCACTGACAGTGATCAGTTCCTTCCTCTTCTAATAACTCTTGTCTTATATTCTTAAGGTAGTGACTGTGTAATATTGTAATTTTGTTCGGATTTGTGCCGTAATTGTACCCAATAGAATGGATCAGCGAGGGGTCTATGTAGTTTCTCACTGCCGCGAGGCATTTAAAGAGATGGCATTCTCTTCATGGCGCCTGTCTTGAGTGTCTACTTGATTTCTTTCGTCGGTTTCCGGCCGTCCTCCATGATGGTTCTGTTCGTGGTCCGGAGCGAAGTGTACTTGCGGCCGATAGTCATTGTTGCGGCTGTCGCCCTCAATACTATTACTCCTCCACCGTCCGCCTCTTGCATTTCTTCTGTCCCCACTGAAACTATCTTGTCGCTGGTAGTATCGCCTTCTACATGGTTTGTAGTTGGCCTGAACATAATTAGCCCTGCGATACTGTTGCGGTGGGTTATTTCCGCCTTGGTTCTGGGGTCGGTTTGGATTATTGTTGTAATTCTGTCGTCTATTATTATTATTGTTGTAGTTACCCGTATTATTATTATGGTTATTATACTGGTTATTAGGCCTGTAGTTATTGTCATTATTATTATTATTATTGGCGTGACTTTGATTTGAGTTGTTACTATTGTTATTAAAATTGCCTCTGTAATTTCTGAAATTTGGATTATTGTTATTTGGATTACCGCCTCTGTCCTGGAAGTTTTTGTTCCTCCGGCGACTTCTTCGGTAATACCCTTCGTGCTCCTGGTCTTCAAGTAAGGCTGACATGGCTTGTATTGTCTTAACTTGTCCCCACTGGCGTGCTTTGGCGACTCCCTCCTCGAAGTGGTAAGAAAGCTTGGTAACGAGGCACTCCTCTGGTATTTTCGGTTCCAGGTTACGCGCTAAACACACCTTACCTAAGAAATAAGATATCATCGTAGCTCCTCTACCTGCGTCATATTTACCATGGCATATGTTGTCACGCACTATATTCTGTGTGGCCTCCGACCAATACTTCGCACGGAATTGTGTTTTAAACTCTTCATAATTGTTGACCTCATGGCGTGTGGCAGTCCACCAATTGTCATAAATCTCCTTAAAATATTCATCGATTAGACTTCTTATTACATTCCACCTGTTTTCTCGAATCCTGGCCAAGTTTTCGTCGATGCGTGCTAAAAATTCGATTGGATTCTTCCTGTAGTTCTTGAAGTTGATGACGTCACGGTTGTCAGTCGGTTGTATGTACTGACCTTGTACAGGACGGTTACGGATGACTTCAATTTCCTCTCTCATTTGCACGATTTCACGTTGCCGTAGCTCTTCTATTTTTTCCCGGTTAGCGACTGTCAAAGTTCTTACCGTGTCCACCGACGCTCTTATCTCTTCGCACCGCTCCCCCACGTCTGTTCTCACCCGCTTGATTTCATCTTGGCTCATCCTTTTCAGCGATTCGATCCGGGCTTCAGTTATCTCCTCTATGTTGTCGATCCTCCCGTTGACCTCTTCTCTCGTCCGTTTTAAGTCCTGGCCGTGCTGTTCACATCTTTCGTTCACTTCTGTAATTTCTCTTCTCGCGACTGCTATCTCCGTGTCTACTCTGGTATTAATTTTGTCATTACTTTCCTCCATCTTCCTGCTAATCTCCTTTAATGTGGTATTCAACTCTTCTTTCAACGCTCTGTTGCTGTCATCTATTTTATTGTTCAACGCATCCACGGATCTATTGGTATCGTCTATCCTTTTATTCAGGTCTTCTTTCAATAATTCGAAGTTCTTATTATTGTCGTCTAATCGTGTATGTAAATCTGCTTTCAGTGACTCTAAGTTCTTGTTCATATCACGATTATCTTCCTTAAGCGACTCCATATTTTTATTAAGTGACTCCATATTTTTGAGGCTATCTTCCTTTAAGGTTCGGTTGTCCTCCTTTATTGACTCGATGTTTCTATTAATTGATTCTATGTCTTTCTTTGAAGTTTCCCTCGCTTGTCAAATTGCTCCATCATCATCCTCATCATGCTATCCCATCTTGCCTCTTCGGTTGGTTTGTCTGATCGGTCGCCGACTATTACTTCCACTTCCGGTTCTGCATGAGGCGTTTCTTCGGGTCGAGTTTCTATGTTATTATTTGTTACGATTTCCATTTCGGACGTTGGTTGTACCTCCGGTATCTCTGTATTTGTCTGTATTTCTTCTACTCTGCTGTCCTTGTATCTTGTGTCGTATTGATGTGTGTGTGGCATGTTTGTTCTATTGTGTTTGCCGGGCTGATTATAAATATAAAAAATATTTTTGTCTAATATTTTTTCAGCCTCACTTTGCTGGTCGCCAATTTGTAACGATTACGAGATTCTCCCAATTAAAAGGTTTATAAAATATTTAAAATGTATTTGAAGTTAAAAGTGTGTTATAAGTTCTATAAATCAAGGTTAGTATTGAAACTCAAAGTTGAAATTACAAGTTATGATGAATCAAAAAAAATTATAATTATCTTAAAAGAACTCCTTTGAATAAAAATAAAAATAATTGCAGTAAATTTTGAATAATAATGTTGCTTAATTCAATGAATAAAGCGTACTAGCTGATCGCTTGATGAAGGTAGTCGTCGCGTCGATTCTGGCAGCAGCGAAACTCCTCCTCCAGGTTAACCTTCGTCTAAGTACGTACAGTCAAGTCACGTCTGGACAATAAAATTAATAAAATACACTTCCACGTACCTGGTCGTGATTCTGGAAGTTCGGAAGTTCGCTTTTTATAAATTAATAAGCTGCCAAGACGGTTTCCCAAAACCAGCTTGCTTTACTTACAAGGTTAGGTTATTCCTTGTTTAATAATGGGCGCCACACAGGTTTATTTCGGGAAAATCCCGTGTAAAACCCATTAATAGAATCAAATAATTATTAATGTTCTTTTTTTTAAAAAAAACTGAAATTGTGTTTATTGCCCTTGTGGCAATTCAAATTCAACAACGTATGATTTCTACTAAGAGTTACTTTGATTATTCTGAATTAATTATTTATTTACTTTTTGAAATAAATTAAGTCAAAGTTATGCTGCTAATAACTGGGTTTTATTTGTACCCTTGATAATGAATTCAAACAAACATAAGTAAGAAAATACATTGATATACAATTGAAATTATTTCGTTCACTTACCCTACTACACTAGCTCAGAGCATAAACAACTTTTCTGGTTATTTCCAGAAAAGCTTTAATTTAAACATTAATTTTATTTATATCTCGGGCGTAAATTCTTTGAAACACAAGAAAGAATGTTCATGCCTACACAAAAGTTAATTATTTCATAAAACAATATTTACTAATACGCCCTTGTTGTTTACTAACAAAAAATCAAACCTATTTATAGGTTAGGCGTTCGTCACGCTTGCTTAATTATTCACAAAAGTTATATATACTACTTAAGACTAAAATCAATCTTAGGTAGGATTAACAAATCCACTAAATAAATTCAGTCACTGTGTAACATATAAAAAGTTTTGGTGTTATGCGTCAGTACAAATTTTGTTTGAAAAAATATATCAGTGCACTCAGATTAATGGAATAAATTGTCACGATGTTACCTCTTTATTTTAATCTTTTAGATTAAAATTTAATTGAACACTCCAGCGGTCGGATTATAGTGACCCTGGTTTATTACACTGCACACGCACTTTGAACAGAGAATAATTGTCCGCTTCTGACTAAATTGGACTATTTGTAATACTGGTTAATTATTTTCTCTTGTTCGATTTATCCCGCACTAAATAAATTAAATACTTCACATCGATGCACTGATTATACGTAGACTGTATTGTAGTTACTTGGTGTTGCCGAAATGGTTCAATGGATGCACTATTACATGATACTATAAGTTAATAAAAATTTTGAGGTGACGAGCGACACCTTCTCGCTCGAGATGATTGTCAAAAAGTGTAACGGAATTACTCGCATTCCCGTTATATACCCCCTGTTTTGATGAGGCTTAGGTGATTGTTTCATTTAGTAAGCTATTTTTTGATTGGCTCTACCAGACGTTACGAAAATGACGCATTGTTTTCCAACGGTCATTAACCGTCTTTTTGCTAAGATGATTGACAGTTGACGTTGTTGTTAGTGTTGACAAACAAATTTCTTACTTTCTATTTACAAATGATGCTAACGCATGTCACGTACTTATTATAGTTGCGATCGGGGTTGTATCGCTATCAAATTAACTCTATCAAATTAAAGGATGTTTTTTACGCTTTAATTTGATATAGTTTGACACTGGTTTTATTTGCACTTTCACTGACATTTCTAAATAAATAATGTTCACATACGTGGCTTCGCGCTGTCGTCTGCTAGTGACGCCAGCCACGATTCTTTCTTATCAATAAATTATTTGTGTTTCACATCGCGTTTTCACTTAAACGTCTGTGCCGGAACACTAATACATCTGTCTTTATACTTAATACTTATTTAGTGAACATAATTATTAAATCTTAACTAACTAGGGTAATACATTGCCATGAACTGTCCTTACTTCCTAATTACATTTTGTCTATACTACTTCGCTCTATGCTACCCATTAATAATGGAGTTGTTACTTTTATAATACATTAATAATATTTACTGTTACACTTGGTATAATGATTGTTCAGTGTATGTTATTTACACTAGTAGTCCTTTCTACTTATCACCTTACTGACAATCGTTCGTTTTAGGCGTAGCCTAGGCATACCTTTCACATCGGGTTTATGCCTTAATAATGGTCATTAGTTACATTTGGTACATTGATGAGGTAACTTATTTATATAAGGTTCCCTCTTACAAATATCCTTACTTCTTATGATACATTTGTGGTTGTAATACAAGTTTCAATTTTATATTGTGGCCATAGCTAATCTTAGTCATAGGCATTGATAGTTACTAGTCATTGTTTATTTATTCTCAGCCAAATACTGTTGCTGATATTATATTATTCGGGTCATTACTTAATTATTTTTATTAACATGTGAAATTACATTCAAGTCATTCACTGGCTCGCTTGACAGCTTATAGTGAACTGGGCTTGTCCATTAGTTAGTGTCAGTTATAGTATTGGTTGTAGTGTCAAGCAGTGTATTGTTTACTGCTTCTTGTGGTACTTCTTCTTCGTTGGTCCTTCTCTTCTTCGCTACTTTCATCATCATATTATTCACTTACATTACTTTCATGTATTTATTAATTCTATGGGTATATGTCTAGGTTATGTAACACTTGGTCATGTTACAATATATAATAATGTAACGGAGTGCCATCGTATTTTATCTCTCTGTAAAATGTAGCAGTGTGTCAGAGTGTAACTTGTGTATGTGTGTCTTACCAATTCGTCCTCTCACGGTAACGTAACTTACGATGCTTGAGTCCGTAGCGAACGTACGGATAACCAGGTATCGTAGTCCCCGATCTGAGGTTCACTAGGAGTGTATAATTCCCGGGTGGCGCCAAATTGTGTATTTAAAACAATTAAAATGTCTTATTATCAGCGATTCTGCTCAGACGGTGTGACGGATTCAATTTGTCCCGCCGTTTCTCGAGTTGTATGATAGAGCCGGCAGTTACCGTATTCGCTGCTTGAGCGCTAGTTATCACGTCAGAGACGTTCGCTGTGAATTATAATTTTAAGAATACACTTTCCTACTGAAAATAAAACACATTTTTACATACACAGTATTGATTTATTAGCGAGTTGATATTACTGTTTTCATAGACACAAGCTATAATTGATTTCTTATATACTTTTGCACCAGTTATTTCTTTATGAGACTTTTTCTCTCTAGGTTTTACAATCGATTTTGAACGTGATTAACATACAGCATGTCGTTCTACCAAATAAGTCAACAAATAATTTCGTTCAAATCGTGTGGATTCTTTTGATCATGATGAAAGGCTCAGATGCAATTACAATAATAAAAATACACAACCTTACAATGTTTCCACTTAAATATTGTAACGTGTAACTATAAATGGTTTGTTGAAGTGTAGTAAGTGTTTGAAAGGTTCGTACATTAATACTAGGTTAGCTTTATAATTTAACAAATTTTCAGTGTCTTAATATTTTTATTTAATCTTTGAAAGAGAATAAAATTGATTCAGTGGTATTTCATAATATAGTCAGAAATATTCAAAGTGCGTTATTGCGGAAGTTTAGATATTTTAGTGGATACTTAACAGCTTCGTAGCATGTGATTACTCTGTTGGTCTGGACAGAAGGAATTTGGCCGCAATATATTTCAGTTTTCGTTTATTCGGGCTTCGGCCATCTTTTTCAAAGTATTTAGATTCATTTATTCACTTCGTCTTGAAATAAAACGTCTTCTCCCTCAGGTAATTGTGTTCAGTGATAGTCAGCCTCCTTCTCGTTCAATTTTGATAATTTATTTTACTTTTAAAACATTTTAAATAAGAAAATAGGTTGTTCTGAATTCTGGCATCTGTTTTACTTGAGCGTCACTTTCTGAGTAATGATATTCAACGGTAATTTCATCTTCAACCGTTGTTTCCATGGTTACCAAATTATTCTGATTGGGCTAGCTTGATATAAATCCATTGTCATCAAAATTTGAATTCTTTTCAAATTTTCCTATATCTTCTGACTTTCTTCCTTCTCTTATCTTCCTTCTTAAATATTAATAATTAGCACTGTCATTTGTATTTTCTCACAAAGATTATTTTGGTATCCCACAATATTGGGGTTTTTCATGTTTTCTAAGTTTACAATTAATTTAACATTTACTAATTACATTTCTCTGTTTATATAACTCCTTATTTTAATATTTTGTTTTTAATAACATTTACCATTCATCCTTGGTTAATTAGTCACCTTGGATTTGTTAATTACTTGGCTATTTTCATACAATTAGTATTTGTTTATGTTTGACCGTTAGGCCTGTTTCAAGCCTAAGTAGCCATTACTGGTTTTTGATTGTTTCATACACATTATATCTCATTTTGTCCTATATCATTATTTTGTTTTTTATAATTAGGTTTATTATCTATGGAGGTGTTTTGGTTCAGTTTTTGTGTGATGTTTGTGTGTAATAACTATGTTATTCAAGATTTCTTGCTAATTATTTACTAACAGTTTTCTCTTTTATAACTCAAACATTGTTTTCTTTACTTATTTTTTAATTTCTCTGCCAATGTCAATAATATGGCTATTAATTACTACCTTTTCATTCTATAACATATAATATTTAGGTCTATGTTTGGGATAATTACCCAATCCATATTCTATTCATAAATAATTGTTTATACAATTAATTACCACTTTTTATTTAATATTAGTGTACAATTCATTACTTCTTATTTATTGTTCGGGTGATGAACAATCTCACCTCTATTGAACTTGTTTCATTACTCTCCCCTTATAACATGGGTATTTACTTATGGTTATTACATACTTATTTTCTAAAACTCTTTGCTTTCCTTTCCATGTTAACATCACCTTATTACTTTTTCTTGTGATTCTCAGCTTTAAATTCTACAATACATTCTTAAGTTCTATAACAATATTATTTCATAATTATTACAGTTAATATCACTCTTCAGTGTTCATTATTACTGAATCAATGTTTTATTTTAAATATTATTCATAATAACTTTATTAAATGTTATTGTTCACTATTAAATCTTAACCATTGGTTATTTTTACTAAGTCTTTATCTTAGCCTTCTCTATTCTTACTATTTTTATTACTGACAATATTTTTATTTATTTATCACTTGCACTTTTAAATTATTTTGTGTTCATTATAATTTACTTAGTGTTTCTTTTTCTATCATTTCACTTTAGGGTAAGTTCACTTTCACTAGGTTAACTTCCGTTTACTTCTCACTATTTTACTGTCTTTCTCTACACATATTATATATAATTATTAATATCATGTCTTTCTCTATTAACAACTTACATGTATTCCTAACTCTTTGGCTAGTGTATTTTTAGCTATCGTTTTTTATTAATGACTATTTACAATTGTCATTCAATCAATACTAACATTCATTAATTATTTTGGTTCTTAACCGGTTTCATTTTCTTTATTATTTTTGATTACATTATTTCTCCCTTCTCTATTTTTTATTCCTTGTCTGGGTTTTCTTGACGTGTTTCATTTTATTTTCTTCATTGTTGGTGTGTTCCCTCTTTGTTCTCTTTTTCTTCTCCTTCTTCTCATCTTGTTTATTTTATTTTGTTTCTTAGCTGGCCAATCTCTGGGGTTGGGTCAATGTCGTTTGTCCGTCAGTCTAGTCGTTGAGTTTCTTTAATAATCACTTTTGGTTAATTGCTCTTTCTCCTTCTTTCTTAATTACATTTTATATTTTTTACTCTCCACATTATTTGTTTATTCAAATATAGTATTATTTAGCATTTTTTACATACTTATTGTTATCAAAACTGATCTGAAATTTGGCGATGTTATAATATATATATGCATTTTTACATTTAATTTATATTTTAATTCACACCCCACTGAGTGTTTTTGTCTCTCTCTCTCTCTCCCATGTCCATTGTCCGTGTGCTTTGTTATTTACTACATTGTTTACGTATACATTTTTTATTCTTTGCTTTTTGTTGTCATTTTACATTTACTGATGTGTTAAATTTTAATTGTTTAAATTTTCTGATTGCTTCTTTCTAGTATCTGATACAAAAACCTACTAAGAAGAAATATCAGACACAGCTAGGGAACCCATGGTCGCCATCCACGTACTCATCAGGTGTGAGCCCTTGGGTTTATTATTTGATTAAATACTTTACACACACAATAGTGCGTCACTGGGGGGTCTTTCTAGGCCACTGTCACTATCTGGTTAGTCATGCACTGCATTGGGCACTGTGCGACGAATGTAGACACGAGGGGTCGACACCTCCTCGAGGGTCTGTTCCTCATTGAGTTGCAATGGCGTTGGCCGGTACTCTCCTCGAAAATCCTCCTCAGGTGGGATAAGCTGGGTCAGTCTGATTAGCTGCTTGCAGATGATGGCGCGTTGCCACATCACCAGTATTATGGTGAAACACGTTATTAGTCCAGTGGTCCCATGTACGATCCACTGGAGTCTGATAGTCTCATGTTGTAGTCTCTCCGCCCCGAGTCGTTCCAGTTCTGCGGCTGTGAGGTCAACAGTTACTTGGTCTGTCTTGCGCTGATGCAGTGTCGTCATTACTTCCTCTAAGTCCTTGAATTGGTTGGTTTGGTTGTTATTTTGGAAGACCTTTTGTTCTCGGTTAGTGAGGATTGTTGGGAATTTGGGTATGACGACATGCTCAGATTCCAAGGTCATTTTGGTCCGTCCATGAGTGTAAGGAAATAGCTCAAGGGAATCGGAATGAAGGTAACAATGCATGGTACTATTCAGTATACCGGTACCTTCGATGACCTCCGTTCTCACAGTGTTGTTGGCTGGACAGTTCCAGGTGACTGGTAGGCTGCGGAAGACTGTATTGTATATCCACAGGTTCTCAGAAGGATCTCTGTAGAACACTCGCACCTTGAAGTCTAGAAGTACTTGTCTCGTACAGTGTGAGATGATCTTCTCCGTCTCGGCGAAGAACAGCGAGTACACACACGAAGTGTTACTCCTCCTGGAGAGTGGGTAATCTGCAGGACACACTTTAAAATACGGGGTACTTTCACATTGCGATAGGTGGTGTATTGTTAGCAGACCATAAATTTGACGATCTTTTGATAAAATTAAATAATCAGAGTCAGTTGTTTTACAAAATTTTGCAAACGTTTATCGTAATATGGTAACTGTTTTACATTGTACAACTCAAAGTATCTAGTTTCAGTTTTTAGTGGAATGTCTACTATTAGTTTAATTGTGTTTTTGTTAGTTACTGCATGAACTTTCGCAATTTGGTAGTATACGTACATATCGTTAACATTTATTCCTGCCAAAAGGGTTGATCCAGCTGGTAATTCGGAATTTACTTCTTGTAAGATCTCAGCTAATTCATGAGGTTTTACAAAGATTGAACTAAGACGGGTTTTAGAAGTAGTATCTAAAGCAAGTTGGGTCTGGGTTAGTTCTCATTCTATAGTGTTTATAGATAACTCTATTTCTCTGAATAAGGATGATAATTTATACGAATATTTAATTTCATTTTGTAGTTGGTCTGTTTCTCCCCACAATGTAGCATTCACAATAGTCACATTTAATAAGCCTTGTTTTGCTATTTCGGCGGTGAGTATGATAGCTTGCGTGTTCTCTTGGACATCTTGTCTTAGATCCTTTATGTATGAGAAAAGTAGTTGGCTGTTGTGGATGACGTTCTCTTGAGTTTTGTCTAAGTGTTCTAGTTTCTTTGTTATTTCTTCGAGGTCGCTGTTGTCCATTGTTCCAGATCATATTTATAGCACCTCTTGTTTCATTTGGAATGCGGCATAAGAAGTTCAAAGTTACTTAATTTTTCTCTTATATTGCTGGTTATTTCTCGGAATCTGACCAATTCAGCCCACGGAACAATTCTACTTATAACGGTGTCATTCTTGTATGTTTCAAAGTGGTCATTCAGTTTATCCATCTGTTGTAAAGCGGTATCCTATTTTTCGAAGTTGGCAGTGATTATTAAGTCCATTTGTCATCACTTACTATCAGATCGCTTTCTTTAATGAAGACAATTCCCTTGTTAATTGTTTCGTGTAATGTGCATTTTCCCATAAAAAGGGTTATTATTGCCACATACCATGCCAAAGCTGTAAAGAAAACGATAATAATGTATATGCGGTTGACTCTAAACATTTGCATATATTACATTATGAACAAAATTATATCAAGTTTACATTTCTCTCTGTCACGGGCGTAAGTTGTACGCCGGCACGTCGGCATTTCCTGGTGGATCTGGTGAAAGAGTTACATCGGGTTCATAATCTGAATCTCTAGCGTGCTCACTGACTATGGTATCATCGTCACTGTCAATGGCTTGTGCGTTGGTCTCTATTGACTCTACTGTGTTTCGTATCTGTCAGCCCGTTACTGGGATAATTAATTCATCCTCGCAATCTGATTCGTTTTCAAGGCCGTTAGTGCTGGTAGGCGGTACTTCCGTGTGTGGGTCTTTTGGCGTGTCAGTACTCTGTTGTGGTTTCCGTCTTGTCGATTTTGGTTGTTTATCGCTTGTCGTGGCTTTCTTCAACCGGTTTACATGTATCACAGCAGGTGTATTTTTGTCCAAATATATTTTATAATTAAGTTCACTTATCTTTTCAGCTATTTCATATGGTCCTGACCATGGTTTGCCAAATTTTCTCTTGGGAGTTTTCTTAACCGCTGAATTAAAGATAAACACTTTATCGCCCACTTCGTAATTAATTGTTTTACTTTTCTTATCATATCGCTGTTTGTTCACTGTCTTGCGTTTTGTGTTGTTTTTATTCCAATTTCTCGAGCTTCGTTTAATTTATTTGCTAATGACTGCATGTGGTCAGCTGTATCTTCTGTATTTTCACTTACGTGTCGTACGTCTAAATCATCGTCTAAGGGTAAGTTCATTTTATCCCCGTAAAGTAGTTCATGCGGACTATAGCCTGTAATTGAATGTTTTGTACTACGGTACGCCATCATTGCGTAAGGTACGTGTTCGTCCCAATCACTAGCATATCTATTGACATAATATGACATTATATCGACAATTGTTCTATGAAGTCTTTCAAGTAACCCATTTGTTTGCGGATGATAGGGGGTAGTTTGAATCTTCTTAATTTTTAACAATCTACATGTTTCCTTGAATAAGGTTGATACAAAGTTTCGACCTTGGTCAGTTAATAATTTCTTGGGTACTCGGTGTCTAGTAATAATACCTTTTACAAATACTTTGGCGACTGTTTCACTAGTTTGATCGGGTATGGCAAACGCTTCACAATATCGTGTTAAATAGTCAATGAGTGTTGGAAGATACTTGTTTCCGTTTTTCGTTGTTGGTAACGGCCCTACTATATCGAATGACACAAGTGCAAACGGTTTTTCAGCTGGTGCAATAATACCCATTGGAGTGACTTTGTAGTCTGTAGTTTTCCGTTGGTTGCATGGCAAACAATTAGTTACATAGTCGTGCACATCTGTCTTCATTGTAGGCCAATAATATCTTTCTTGTAGTATAGCTAGAGTTCTTTTAATTCCTTGGTGTCCAGAAAAGGGTGTATCATGATGCTGTTCTAGTACTCGATTAACTAGTGTTTTTGGTATTATTAATTGATTACTGCTGGGGGTATGTCTGTAAATTAGACCGTCGAGGTCTTTGAAGTATGGTTCATCATTACCTTCCTTTTTCGTTACTTTGTTTAAAACGTTGGTACAGAACTGATCATTCTATTGTTCGTTCATTATTACTTCTCGCAAAAGGTAGGGAATCGTTACTTTGTTTACGTGTCTGTTTAGTGCATCACAATTACTATGCTTTTTACCAGGTTTATGTTGGACTTCATACTCGAACTCGGACAGTCGTAATGCCCATCTAGTTAGTTGAGAAGAAGGATCTTTTAGGCTAAGTATCCATCTCAAGGTGGCATGATCTGTTATGGCAATAAATTTTTGTCCGTACAAATAACATCTAAAGTATTTAGTGGCCCAAACTAAGGCTAGAAGTTCTTTCTCAGTTACAGAATAATTTCTTTCAGCTTTACTCAATTGATGACTTGCGTATGCGACAGGATGTTCATGACCATCTTGCACCTGAGATAAGACTGCACCTACGGTGGTAGCTGAAGCATCGGTTGCAATTCGAAATTCCAAGGAGTAATCAGGATATCGGAGAATCGGATCGGTTTGTAATGCTGTAAACTGTAATGCTTTAACGTAGTGAATGCAGTATTCTGAGCTTCGGTCCACTTGAACTCTACTGATTGTTTAGTTAGTTCAGTTAATGGTTTTGCAAGAGCGGCAAAATTTGGAATGAACCTATGATAATAGCCTACTAATCCCAGAAATGCTCTAACATCACACACAGTTTGCGGTTTGGGGTAACCTTTTATGGCTGATATTTTCTTCGGATCTGGTTTTACTCCCTCACTTGTCACAATGTGTCCCAAATATTCTACTTTTTCCGCACCAAAATCGCATTTGTCTATTTGCATGTACAAATTGGCTTTTTCTAATCTTTCAAATACTTTCTCGAGTCGGGTCACGTGACTGACTATATCCGGGCTGAACACAATAATATCGTCAAGGTATACTAATGCTTCTATTCCGGTAATTCCTGTTAGCACGCTGTCCATCAAGCGTTGAAAAGTGGCGGGTGCTTTCTTCAAACCAAACGGCATACGGTTGAACTCAAAATGGTAACCAGGAATTGAAAAGGCTGTTTTCTTTTTATCATCGTCATGCATCTGTAGTTGGTGGTATCCACTCGCTAAGTCAATGGTTGTGAAATATTTACTTTTACCTAAACAATCTAATGTTTCCATTATATTAGGTAGGGGATACGCATCGCCCTTCGTTACGGCGTTGAGAGCTTGATAATCTACACAAAATCTATGTTTAAGAATTCCATCGGAACCCACCTTCTTAGGTACTACTACGACAGGAAAATTATATGGAGAGTCAGATGGTGATATGGTGTTCTTTCTCAACATCTCGTTTATCTGCTCTTGCACAGTTGGCTTCAAGGCTTCAGGTAATCGATACGGCTTTTTCTTAATCGGAGATTGATCTCCAGTGTATATTCGATGTTTTACTCCAGTTAAACACCCTTTATTCTCTGTATCTTCCCCATATATAATGATCCCCAATAATTTCGCATATTTCATTAACACGGGATACAATACATCAAAGTCTGTTTTACTTAAATGACTCAATTTCTTACGTATGACTGGCTCCAAGCAGTCAACACGCGCACAATATTAACACTTTTTCTATGTTCTATATTTTCTCTATTTTCATTTGTATGCTCACCTGCAGCACTAGCGGTGGCCAAGACATCATCTCTACGTTGCGTGTACTCTTCCGCCAACCCCAAGAAAATACCTTTTTGCAGCTCTACTCTTTCTTGGCTGAAATTCACAACTTTTACTACGACACTTTTGTCATGACTATTTACTCTACTTAAAACACGAGCCACGCAATTGCAAGTATTTACTGTGTTGAGTGTGATGTATTTACTGGGTTGTGTGCTGTTGGTTTTATGTGTTTTACTTTTTGTGTTTAGGATGCGTTTGTGTAGTTTGTTTATTAAATCGGGATTTACACAAAAAGTAAAACACATAAAACCAACAGCTCACAACCCAGTAAATACATCACACTCACATACTACAATTCCAACACACACAAAATTGCTAACACATTTAGGAAATACAATTATAAAGTAGCCTACAGAACTAACAACACCATCAGGAAACACATAAATAATACTAACAAAGACACAGACACATACAGCAAAACAGGGGTTTATAAATTAAACTGCAGTGACTGTCACCAATTCTACATCGGCCAGACGGGAAGATCTTTTTCCTCTAGATATTCTGAACATTTAAAAGCCCTCACCACAAACTACATACATTCCACATTTGCCACACATTTACAAAATGAAAACCACAGTTACACAAACATGGAGCACAACATGGAAATACTACACTACTTACCTAAAAGTAGAAAACTAAACACAGCAGAACAGTTTGAAGTATACAGATATCACACACTACAACAAAACAACATATTAAATGAACAATTACATTATAGATCACACATACTTTTCGATACACTGATTCAAACACAAACTTTGAATCCCAGCGCCAATTCCCTCCCACCAGCAACCCCCACCACACACATCAACCCATAACCGTTACTTTGTACAGACATTCAGTATTTTAAATCCCACAGAGGAAGACGAACACCACGTCGAAACGTCTGGGAAACAAAACCAAAAAGTAAGTGTTCACAGTGAAAGTTTAATATATATATAATATAGTTTTCACATGGTTGATTACATTGATATCATATTATTATTAGAACATCTACAATTTGTTCTCTCATTATTTATTCTATTAGCATTATTCATTATGCCTTAGCATACCCTTCTTTGAAGGTAGATCTAACATTGAGATTATAATTTTAACCTTATTTTAATGGTTTTGGTATCATATTATTATTTTTTCATAGTTAATGATTATCAATAATACATTTTCTTTTGTTTGTTATTCAAATTAATACTTTGCAATTGTTTAGCTAATGTGCTGTTTATACTCTAATACATGTTACAAATATTATTTCTTTCACCTTATACTACTTATGGTGTTTTACTTAGTAATCATTGGTTTGTTATGCTCACTTAAACATCTGTGGGGTTCTTTTTATTAGCAGTGGACTGTATATTGTAAAACTAAAATAGTTAAAAGGATTTATTCTCATGTAATCAACAATGCATAAAATATTAAGCGTTTACTGACCTTGTCCTTATGCGTTGTAAATGTCCCGTTGTAAGCAACACTTCGCTGATTTTTTAGGCAGTCCTAAACATAACAATAATATTCTAATAAACGTTAAACACATAAAATAAACACATGAAATAAGCGGAGTTTTAAATTATAAGTGAAGTAAAATAACAATAGCGGTGAATAGACTTTCTATTCTTGTGGTATGCGTGTATAAACAAAAAAAACTGAACTGCATGATATGCCTTACACTTCAGGAAAGAAAACACTCTAATTATGACTGTTGATTACTATGTGAATTGTACTTTGAAACAGTTAATGGGAGTGCACTCTATTAGAGAACTAATGAAGTAGAGATAGGATGAGTTTAATTATTGTTATGAAAACAAAATATCTGACATACCGGCCCCTTTGAACCAACTGGTTCAACAAGAAACATTAAAAGAACATAAGAACAAATTGATCCTTTGGAAGAGTACAATAAAACTAAATTATAAGGGCAGTAGCCAATTGACTGGTCAAGGATTTTAGTAAATGGGAAGACGGGAAACCTTAACAGGATGGGTCAAGGTTACACCGGCAGTCTTCATGTTGACGACACGTACCACTCCATCATTCCCTGGAGATACTGAGATGACTCTCCCGAGCTTCCACTTGAGGGGTGGCAGGTTCGTTTCATGAATAACGACTAAATCTCCTATTTTGAGATTTTCTTGAGGTCTGATCCATTTGGACCGTTCTTGAAGTGTGTGGAGGTACTCCATTTGCCATCTTTTCCAGAGATGTTGTGTGAAGGCTTGAACCAATTTCCAGTGTTTTATGTGATTAAGTGGTGCATTAGTTAGTTGAGGTTTGATCAGGGCATTAAGAGGTCCTCCAGTTAGAAAATGTCCTGGTGTTAAGAGGTTGAAGATCTGAAGGGTCATTCGAGAGAGGAGCTATCGGCCTTGAATTAAGGATAGCTTCAACACGCACAACTAAGGTGGTAAATTCTTCGTACGTTAAAATGTGTTTACCTATGACTCTGGTGAGATGATATTTTGCACCTTTAATGGCACGTTCCCAAAGTCCACCTTGATGAGGTGCACGCGGAGGAATGAAATGGAATGTGATACTGTTGTTCGTAGCAAAATCTTGCATCTCTGGTTGCTTCATGAGATCTTGAAAACATCTTTTGAGCGAAGAAGCAGCTCCTTTGAAATTAGTCCCACAATCAGAGTACAGGTCTGATACAAGACCTCTCCTAGAGATGAATCTCGTAAGGGCTGCAATGAAGACGTCTGTAGTTAAATCAGTAACCACTTCCAAGTGTACAGCTTTTGTTGCTAAACAGATGAACAGGCGGAGGTACACATTTATAGGCTGTATCCTGCGAAGTATAAAAAACTTGACCGTGTAAGGGCCAGCATAATCAACTCCAGAAGCATTGAAACAACGAGTAGGGGTAACACGACTGGCTGGTAGATCACCCATGAACGGAGAGGTGTTTGTTGATTTTGTACGAAAACATCGTACGCATTTAAATATTCTTGAGCGTATAACATTGCGGGCGGAGAGGATCCAAAAGCGTTGAGATAGTGTTGCTTGGAGGAACTGGGGACCAGCTTGCCGGTACATGCCATGATAGTAATCGATGAGTAAATGAATAGTGACATGATTTTTTGGCAGAAGAATAGGATGTTTGGCATTGTAAGCAAGCGCAGAGTTCTTCAGTCGACCTCCGACACGGACTATTCCTGCATCATCAATAAAGGGTGCTAGACGTTGGATGCGGTTTGAGCATGTCCTTTTCTTGGAGAGTAGATCTATGTCTTCTGCAAAGTGAAGTCTCTGAATGAGCCAGCAAATGCGGTTACAGGCGTTATTTAATTCAGTTACTGTAAATGATGCACTTATGGTGGTTTTAAATTTCAAACGGGTTATAAAGTGAAGGACATAAGCCATTACATGAAGAAGAGTCTTCCAAGAAGAAAACTTTGTAAGAAATCCAAATGTTGGGACTTCTTTTGTGGTCATCATAAGATTAAGCACATTTGGTTTCATTTCGGGAACAGACTCCTCCGAAATTGGATGAAGGATAGATTGTGGCCAGGTCTGCATTGATTTAGCGAGCCATGGTGGTCCTAGCCACCACTGGCTATGTTTCATCAGAGCCGTGGGTGTCAAGCCTCGAGAAGCACAATCAGCAGAATTGTCAACAGTTGAAACATATTTCCAGACGTGCAGTGAAACTAAGTCTTGTATTTGTGCCACACGATTAGCAACATACACCTTGAGACGAAAAGATAGAGTGCGTATCCAAGATAGAACTACTGTAGAGTCGCACCATGCTGAAATGTTGTCAATCTTGTGATGTGAGAGCTGTTCTGTACAGTAATGTAGCAATTTGGCTAACATGTGCGCACCACAAAGTTCCAAGCGGGGAATAGTCACACACTTCAGTGGAGCTACTCTTGATTTTGCGATCAGCAGTCGTATGTTGACATATCCTTCTGCATCCTCTGTGCGCAGGAAGACACAAGCTGCATATCCGGATTCACTTCCATCTGAAAATCCATGAAGCTGGATATTGACTGCAGTTGCTAAGGATATGAAACCTGGTATCCTTAGCTTTTCTGTTTCTGGAAGTGCTTTCACGAATCGTTACCACTTCTCGGAAATATGATCAGGTAATGGAGAATCCCAATCTAAGCCTAAGGTCCATACATGCTGCATTAAGACTTTAGACCAAAAAACTATTGGGGATATCCAACCACAAGGGTCATAGATCTGAGCAATTGATGAAAGTAAAGTTCTTTTTGTGTAATTACTTGAAGGTGTGTGCATCAAATATGAAAAGACATCAATATCTGTGATCCATTTTAGCCCTAAAACACTTGAAAATGGCTGTTCTGACGTGCGCAACATGAGGGGTGTCTCATGATTATCTTGCAATACATTTTCTAAGAGTTTAGGATGGTTTGCAGACCACTTGCTCAGTTCGAATCCACCCTTTTTCAAATGTAAACAACATCCTCTTGAAGGTGGAGAGCTTCTTCCAGAGAATTGCTCCCTAATAGAACATCATCAACATATATTTGCTGTTGGAGTGCTTCAGCAGCAAGTGGATGATTTTTTCCTTCGTCCATAATGAGCTGTTGTACTACTCTATTAGCAAGGTAAGGCGAGGACGTCATACCATAAGTGACAGTAGTCAATTGGTAGACCTTGAGCGGGACTGAAGTGTCTTCTTTCCAGTATATTAACTGAAAGATCTGATCATATTTATGGATGGATATCTGCCTAAACATTTGTTTGATATCACAAGAGAAAACAAATTTATGTTGACGAAAGCGAAGAATTATATCAGTAATGTCATTGTGCAACTTTGGACCCTCATGTAGAATGTGGTTCAGTGAGACACCTGAAGAAGATGGTGCTGATGGATTGAAAACAACACGGATTTTCCTATCTTTAAAAACTCCATGATGTGACAAAAAGTAATGCGGCTTGTTCAGAGACGGCACAGATGTGCACAGTTTCATGTGCCCACATGCTAAGTAGTCATTCATAAAATTGACATACTTCTGTTTAAACTCAGGTTGAGATTCAAATTTGCGTTCAAGTGTATTAAAGAGGGGTTTTGCCAAAGTTATAGAGTCACCTAGTTGAGCAGGGTTTCCGCTGAAAGGCAAGTGACAAACATATCTGCTGGAGGCATCTCTCTTATGAGTAGAGACGAAGTGAGCTTCACATTTTTCATCTTGTGGAGCGAGTTTTGTAGTGTGAGGTGGTTCCTCTATGGACCAAAAATGTTGCAATGTTGCGTGCAGATCACGATCATTCGTCGATAAAAGAGCCACTAAGCCTGAGTAAGGCTTAGACTTAAGTGAAACAGGTGTCAGACAAAGCACAGCGTAGCCAAAGATTATAATAAAAATCTTGCTTTCCAACGTGCTGGATTCAGAATGAAAGATGCTATCCGGGCTGGACGGACAAAAAATGTGGGGTTCTTTTTATTAGCAGTGGACTGTATATTGTAAAACTAAAATAGTTAAAAGGATTTATTCTCATGTAATCAACAATGCATAAAATATTAAGCGTTCACTGACCTTGTCCTTGTGCGTTGTAAATGTCCCGTTGTAAGCAACACTTCGCTGATTTTTTAGGCAGTCCTAAACTTAACAATAATATTCTAATAATCGTTAAACAAATGAAATAAGCGGAGTTTTAAATTATAAGTGAAGTAAAATAACAATAGCGGTGAATAGACTTTCTATTCTTGCGGTATGCGTGTATAAACCAAAAACAACTGAACTGCACGATATGGCTTACACTACAGGAAAGAAAACGCTCTAATTATGACTGTTGATTACTATGTGAATTGTACTTTGAAACAGTTAATGGGAGTGCACTCTATTAGAGAACTAATGAAGTAGAGATAGGGTGAGTTTAATTATTGTTATGAAAACAAAATATCTGACAACATCTATTTGGGAACTTGTCTTTGTCAATTCGTCTCTGTCAAATCGTCTGGTTTTGTTGTATTATCTTCACTCTTCTGGTAGTTTTAAGAGTATGGAATGTTTTGTGACGTTACATATGCTCCCCTCCCAAAATTGTTAATTTGGGAAACACAAGTTTCTTGTTTTGATGAAATTATCAGTTTAATCTTAGTTCTGTGATTTATAATACTCCTGCTTTCTTCTTATTTAACTCAATAGTCGGTTGTTTATTGGTTTTGACTTTGTTCTTCAGTAGTCTCCTTTACTTAGCATATAAACAGTTGTGGTCGATTTTTTCATTCCATTGGTTGTTTGTTTATTCATTCATTTGTTTTTATCATAATAATTTCCCTGTTTTCCTTTTGTAATACATTAATCCTTCTCATTAAACGTACCTTGATTCGTATAACAATCCTCCTTTACCATTCTATTACCTCGATGTTGTCTATATTATCCCTGAAATATTATAACTCCCTAACATTTTTCCCTAATTTATAGCTGGTTCGGAGTCGGAGGGGCTCTCTTGGCATCCATTCTCCGCCGTTCCCTAACTATTTACTCACAGATCAGAGAAATTTTTATCTCTGTCTAAGACAATAAGAGTTGCACATAACAATAGTTGCACTATCACAACACATAATACATAATTCATTATAATATATCATATTCATTTATTAGAATACTCAAGGGATTAGAGGTTCCTACACATATATTCCATTACTATTTCACTTCTGACGATTCATCAATTCAATTAATATACTATTCTCCACAGGTAATTGATTAACATAACTCGACACATATGCTGTATTCTTATAAGCTTGTTGTTGTTCATCAATACTATATTAGATGTTGGCTTCCTTATTATATTTCTTTTATTTTTATCACTATTTAATTATGCAGTTACATTTATAAATTCATCATCACATTATTCTGTAGTATTCTATTCTTCCTCCTTTTAATCATAATTCATTTATCCCATTGATTACATAACAGTTTGTAATATTTCTAAGTTGGTTAGTTCTTTTAACTGATCATTCAAGTAATTGTGTCATTTAGCATTATTATTTTGTTAGTCAATTAATCATTATCTCATTTTATACATTATTCATTTTATTCTAGTTGGATTGTTCATGATATTTTCTCAATGAGGCTTGGTTATAAGTCCCCTTAATTTTATTGTTGACAGGGTTCGTTATCTCATAAGTATTATTGTCATTGTCCTTGGTGATTAGATACGGTCCACTATATAATATTAACAACTTTTTGCTTATACCTTGCACAGTACTTGGTAATTCTCTGTTTCTCACTACAACTTTCTCTCCTACATGATATTTAATAGCTTTGGGCTGGTTTGTAACTTTTACTTAATTTTTTGGATATTATTAAATCTATTCAGATTAAAACTCCCACTTACCTTACGACTTTGATCTGGCCGGATCGCATAGTGTGGACTAACCCATTTCGTTCGACGAACTCTGACGATACATATAACGAAATAAGGTTTTGAAAGAATTTAAATCTCAATTTTTTGGAAGAGAAATTATTTTTCTTTTATTGATCAGCAATATTGAATTTATACGTTTTCCCTATATAGGTTTTACATGTGTCACATGTTGTGCGCCATTGCACCTTGCTTGTAACTGAACTTACTAACTATGGCTTACCTTATCTTATACCATTCAGACTGCCCAGCCTGCCTTTTTTACACACACACACACACAAAATATTAACAAACCCCTTAACATTTTTTATAAATTCATTTTTGTATCGGTAACACCTCACTGTCGCGATTCTGGCCAAACACGTGGATTCCGTTCGCCCGATTCGTTGCCCGTTAACTTGTCTATTTATAACTTCGTTTCCTCAGTTAACCAATGTAGTGAGTCTATTATCTATTAATTCCTTGGGTCCCGGTCGGTGTTAAAACGGTATTATACTGATTGTTCACATTTTTTAAAGTTCGTCCGACCGGGCCCGCACAACACGATCAGCGTCTGTAGGTGAACTCTGTACCTCGTGGACTATATGGCGTCTCTCTGTTCCCCACTCCGGGAGCATTTTAGTCAAGACGACGGACATCAATGCCTTCCAGTTAGTCGTCCCAGTTTCGACTCATACTAGTCATGTAGTTGTTGGAGTGACGATAGCAGACGATTTCGACTAGGCACTGGCTAATGTCATAAAAGTGGGTGGGACTTAAAACAGTGCTTCCGGGGGATCTTGAAGAAAACGACAAATATTATTCTCTCTAGCCATCTTGGTTTTTTGTTAGAGCGTCCTTTGAGCGTGATTGATCAGTTGCGTATGTGCGCTACCACACACAGGTACAAAGTTCTCAGAATTGTGTGGAGGTGCAGATGCTCCGCCGCATTCCTCAACAACAACTGCGTCCTATTGCGTTGTTTCACTGTTCTGTTATGTTGCACAATAATGCAGCTTTACCATACTTTATACCAGTCCGCCCGAAAACGAAATAAATAAAAACATAAATATATGCCCCAAACGGTTAAAATAAAGACACACAAAATTTGACCCGCTACAATACCCCCTCGATGAGAATTCTGCTGTCCATGACAGAAGAAATCTCATCGATAACCCCGAAGAGGACCGGAGAGGAACTGGTGTCAACAACCCCCTGGTTCTTACTCTGCATGGGTACACGACCCCCCTAGCTCAGCGACCATGGACTCATCTGAACGATATCCCTGGACTTCTCCGTAAGGGATCCCAACACCGAGAAATTGATCAGACTCGTACCACGGCCCACCTCGCCCTTCAACATACTACCCCCAAAAGTCCTCAATCCCTGGCGAAAATCATTCCAGCTCCTCCGCCGATATGGATCCCCTTTTTTGCAAGCTGGGCTGCCTTTGGCAGATACTGGGCTCACACACATTAACATTACATATTATCATAACACATTAAAATAAAAACTTCCTTTTAAAATTTATTATAAATTCAAAAAATTCAATATTCAAAAAAAAATCTTTTACCAAAAAATTCTCTTCCTCTTTTTTCTAATTTTTTTCAATGACTTAACCTAAACATTTCTAATAATATAAATACATCCTTACTCTAGCATGAGAACAATTTATAGCCTACCAATATAAAGCAATACAATAAAAGAAACATCATTAATACATACACAATAAAATAATCATTACTCAACATATTCACTCGCTGGCAGGCGAAAAATAAAAAATTTTTTTTTTTTTTTTTAAAAAATTTAAAATTTTCAAAATTTTAAAATTAAAAAAAAATTTAAATTTATTCAGTAAAAGATTTTATTAAATTTATTTATTAAATAACATTTATTAAAATTATTCAAATATTAGTTTGAATTAATCAAACAAACAAATTAAAATTGGATTCCTACTACACACAAGCTTAGTAGGTGTATGAACTCATCAGCTGATCATAACTAGGTCAAGTCCAAAACCCTTGACCTACATATGTTATGTATGATTTTTGAAAACACTTTAAATATCTGTAATATCCTACCTTGAAATACAAAACATAATAACATAAAGTATCTAAAACAAACAAAATATTATTATACATAATAAACAGATTGACATTTAAATTATTTAAAACAAACAATTCTTGACTTTACATTATTTTCAAATTTTATCAAAATTCTGTCACTGGTAAAAAAATAAACAATTGCATATTCTTTATTATAAATTCCTCTTTCTTTTCAACAATCTTACCTTAATATACTGTGGGTGATGTAAATTATTTACTCTCGTTTTTCTGTATGAGATCTCTATACCTATATAAACTTTCTCCCTCTGACTCTAATATTCATCAACTACAACTAACATGACACCCAACTCTATCAAAATCTCTACTAATCAGGACACTCTAATCCACAACTTACCATTTAACTCAAAACGCCGCCCTCTCTACATATATAAAAAAAAATACTCTCTAACCCTTTGTACATAGGATACGTGTTTCCTTCCCAAAACTCATTTCCCTTATTTGGCCCCCGGATTCTACCTAAGGCGGCCCCTCCTCACTAAAATCTATTCCAATTCACGTCCCAACCCTTGTTGCGGACTCCCCCAAATACACTACCCCCTAATACAAAATTGCCATCCCCAAAAATCTCAATCTCATTACCTCACTACAAATACACAAAATAACCTCATTAACTATAAACATAAATATAGATCATTCAAAACTCTACATAAAGTCTCCATTACCACTGTGTCAGCATTAATACTTCACCAAATTCTATAACATACATTAACTCAAAAACAACATTACATTATATTCATCTCCATCATTTCACATTCAACTTTTAATTCAACTTGGACAGGTCTGCATGTCCCATAAAACATTTATCACCCATGAATTATCTTTTATTAATTTGCATAAATTGTTATTTTATTTCTCATATTCTTTTTGTCTTTACTTCAAAATGTCTGTAGTACACTAAACATTAATTATTTGTAACCTTTACAAACCACTATACCAGTGACATGGTATTGCTGATCAGCTGATATCCTAACATAATAAAAACACAATGAAACTACATCTTAAAATTGAACAAATACATGTAATACATTATCAACACTTACTTCTATTATGTTGATTGCCTGCCAGGCGTCTAATGATTGGCTTAGAAAAAAAATTACACCCATAATGAAAATACATTTTATCAACAACTATATCTAACACACAACAATAAAATGATACCTTTAAAATTATAGTATGAACCTTATTTTACGAGTCTGAGCATATAATTATGTGGACAGAGCACAAGCATTTTTGATTGGATTAAACCTTGAATAAGCAAAACTTTTACGTCATAAAATTTTAAATTCGTGACTCCTTTACGTCACCTCCCAGCCACACACTCTATTTCAGATTATGGAGGACTGTTTCGCCCTTTCGCTTCCACAGAGACGGTATATTTTGGAGCAGGTTTTTTCCTCTCCGTGTCTCTGCTTCCGCTGTTAAGTTTAAATTGGTGAACATCAACATGTTCTTGTTAAAAATCATGCACCCTTAAAAACGGATCTACCACCTGGCTCTGCTGTTCCTTCTCGAACAGAGTGGCAGCCGCTGTTCCATAGTTTGGTGATTCCCCTTTTTATTACCCCCCATCAATTTCAAAATACACCTTTACAACGATAACAGCTATGGCCAGTTATGGTCAGCGCGTAATCGTAATGTGCCCCAACCATAGCTGTTAAAGCTAAACCAATTCCACGGTCAGGGTTCGGTGAGGCCGTGACCGCCCGAAAATTTGGGGAATCACAAGTAAAGTATCTTTCGTAATATTAAATTTACGAATTTATATTTAAATGACAATATTAATTTAGGTGGGGTTTTTAACCCACTCTAAATGGAAGCTTAACCATTATTAACATAAAATAATTAATACAAAATCTACAACCTTCCCCCATAGCAGTTCCACACTACACTGTTATAATACATCACATAACACAATACACAAATAGCAATAAACCTGGATTATTAGCATACATCAAACAAACAATTCTCTTTTAAATAATTTATATAAAAATTTATAAACATTATTATTTAAAATTTTTCATTAACTCTTTCTATTTATCATCATGATGAATTTATCCTGTGTTGTAATCAGATTTTCAAAAATTCTAAATTTATTATTAATACATATTTTTAATCATTATGTTCCACAAAATAAACCATTTACCATTTATTTACTTATTAATTATTATTAAATCAAAATCTCACCAAACAGTTTAATTACCTTACAAAATTCAAACACATAATATTCAATCACACTATCTAAACATCTCCACTTATTTAATTCAATTTATTATTAAAATTAAATATTCATTTGATTATTAAAATAACATATTTCCATTATTATCAACATTCTACAAATCATTAACTATTGTCTTCATAATTATTTTGTTATTTAATTAGAGTGCAAAAATATTAATAATATTATTATTATTAATACAACATTTTCTAAAACATATACACATTACATTTCACAATACACACAAATGAATTCAATATTATTTACAAAATATACGTCAAAATTGTTCAAGTGTATCTCACTTCAGATGTCCAAATCAGCAAGGTCATTACCAGAATTTACAGTATCTAACAAGGTCTATACACTGATATTCTAGTTCAGCCACCATCGTCAAAAATTAATCTTGGTTCTAAATAACACTTTTCAATTGTATTGACACACATATTGTTGTCTTGTGTGTCATAACCAAACAATTTCAATTTATCTGTTATACCATAATAATCATTCACCAAGTTTGCGTTAAGTATTTCTGTTAACTCTCCGTCAGTAAATATTTCCAATATCGGGTTAGTTACTTTTGTATTATCAATTACATCATTCGGGTTTAAATATACTTCTAATATTTCTTTCAACTCCTCATAATCTCTCTTTAATTCATATAACTCTATCTCTCTCTCAACAAACAATTCTCTATTTAAATCTCTCTCATCATAGCACCATCTCATACTTATAAAATCATTCCGCACAGAGGGTATAAACTTATACAAATAAAATAAACTCAACTCTTCTACTAACACGGGACTCTTGCCCTTCAAAAACTCTTGTGACCACATTAAATCATCATAAATAATAAAAGGAAAATTTCCCCTCTGTCCCCACTCTACTACAACATTATTTTTTCTCTCTCTCTCTAACTCACTGACACACATTAACATCTCATAATCACTGCATTCTATACTTTCATTATTTATTTTTACCGTATCACTTTCTGATACCAATTTCTCCAACACTTTAATGTTCTCGTTATTATTAACATCATTATTATTTATTAATTCATTGCCTGACACAACACTGTCATTACAACTTTCGTTTGTATTATTCTTACTCTGTTCTACTTTATTCGAACTAATTTTTGTCATTTCATTGGCATTTCCAAGACATACACTCTTGTCTTGTATGTTATTTATCAACTCGTCAAATTTTATATTTATATTTTGCTGAAGCTGAATATTCTGTTGTTCACATTTTCTTCTCTGTTCATCTAACTTATTATTAAAGTCACTTTTCATTATATTTAAAATTTTATCATTATCATCAAAACGTTTATTTAATTCCTTCTCATTTATGTCAAAACGACTATTCATTATATTGAATTTAGTCTCAAAATTACTATTCATTCTCTCGAATTGACTGAGCATAATACTCATCATATTTGTTTCCTCTGATTGTTTACTTTTATTAATTGAAACGGGGGTCAATTGAATCCCCGAATCAGCATCTGTTTCATTTACTTGTGGTTGAGACGCAATCGGAGTGGAATGAACTATTACATTACTGCCGGTCACTGTTTCTGTAACAGCACCCGTCTCCCCCCTCAACATACCACTTTCATCCAGCGATTGCGACTCAAGGCCACTTTCACTCATAATTGAATTTATTATACTACTTTTTTCTGTATTCTCGGACATTTTTACTTTATCTATTTTTTCTTACGTAACAACTGTCAATTAGTAATTTTATTTCAAAACTGATATTTTACCAAATCAATTTGCTTTCATAACCCTACTTCGCTATGCATCGTCAGATGTAGGCCGGTGTTAAAATAACCCCTCTTCAGTTATATTAAATCCTGGAAATCACGGCACCAATTGTAACTTTTACTTAATTTTTTGGATATTATTAAATCTATTCAGATTAAAACTCCCACTTACCTTACGACTTTGATCTGGCCGGATCGCATAGTGTGGACTAACCCATTTCGTTCGACGAACTCTGACGATACATATAACGAAATAAGGTTTTGAAAGAATTTAAATCTCAATTTTTTGGAAGAGAAATTATTTTTCTTTTATTGATCAGCAATATTGAATTTATACGTTTTCCCTATATAGGTTTTACATGTGTCACATGTTGTGCGCCATTGCACCTTGCTTGTAACTGAACTTACTAACTATGGCTTACCTTATCTTATACCATTCAGACTGCCCAGCCTGCCTTTTTTACACACACACACACACAAAATATTAACAAACCCCTTAACATTTTTTATAAATTCATTTTTGTATCGGTAACACCTCACTGTCGCGATTCTGGCCAAACACGTGGATTCCGTTCGCCCGATTCGTTGCCCGTTAACTTGTCTATTTATAACTTCGTTTCCTCAGTTAACCAATGTAGTGAGTCTATTATCTATTAATTCCTTGGGTCCCGGTCGGTGTTAAAACGGTATTATACTGATTGTTCACATTTTTTAAAGTTCGTCCGACCGGGCCCGCACAACACGATCAGCGTCTGTAGGTGAACTCTGTACCTCGTGGACTATATGGCGTCTCTCTGTTCCCCACTCCGGGAGCATTTTAGTCAAGACGACGGACATCAATGCCTTCCAGTTAGTCGTCCCAGTTTCGACTCATACTAGTCATGTAGTTGTTGGAGTGACGATAGCAGACGATTTCGACTAGGCACTGGCTAATGTCATAAAAGTGGGTGGGACTTAAAACAGTGCTTCCGGGGGATCTTGAAGAAAACGACAAATATTATTCTCTCTAGCCATCTTGATTTTTTGTTAGAGCGTCCTTTGAGCGTGATTGATCAGTTGCGTATGTGCGCTACCACACACAGGTACAAAGTTCTCAGAATTGTGTGGAGGTGCAGATGCTCCGCCGCATTCCTCAACAACAACTGCGTCCTATTGCGTTGTTTCACTGTTCTGTTATGTTGCACAATAATGCAGCTTTACCATACTTTATACCAGTCCGCCCGAAAACGAAATAAATAAAAACATAAATATATGCCCCAAACGGTTAAAATAAAGACACACAAAATTTGACCCGCTACAGGTTCTTCAAATATTTCTTCTTCTGTTGTTCTGTTTATCGTCTAGTTTTCGTCTGTATCCCTTGATTAGTTTATTTCGATTCATAGTTAGTTTTATATGTTTTGATTAGGTTCACATAATTCTTCTTCTCTGATTTGCTTTATTCGGTATCCATAAAATCCGTCCCTTTTCTTCAATGGTTGGTTTGTACTTGGTTTATCCGTGGTCGATTATTTTCGTCGCTCTTGTTCCTCAGATTATCTTTGTGTTCAGATTGATTTCTGTACTGGTGATGTATCTCTCTATCATTCGGCTCTTCCACTTTGCTGCTACAAAATTTTCATTTATGTTACGGTCTTCCATCATGGTTTGAACTACTTCTGTCATTGTTACTTCTTTTTTAATTAACGAGCATTGTAATTTTTCTAACATGAAATTGTCACTGGTATTTAATACTACTTCAATCATTTTATCATCTGGATTACTCGCCAAATATTTTAAAGATATATTACTTATTGTTAATATCACTACCATTGTATGATGCTTTTCAATTGTTGGCATATTTAATTGAGATATAGCCTTATTTAAGTTTTTATTCACTATTTTGTTGTGATTTATTTTTAACATTTTTATTAAGTTCTTTCTATAATTTTTAAACTTAATTAATTCTCTCTGTTCATTAATAGGGAGGTTAAGTACATTACTTAATCCACCTTTAATCATCTCCAATCCTTCTCGTGTATTCACTATTTTCTTAGGATGTATTTTTCCTATTTTCTTGGTCTTCGGAATTATTTGGTTCTTTACACTTTTATTAGCAGTAAAGACTTCTACGTGTTGAACATTTTCTTTGTTCCTGTTATGTTTATTCTCAGATAACAATGCACTTGTGTCTCCTTCCTTTGCTGTTTCTTTACCATTATTTTCAGTTTGCAGATTTAATTGTTCCACGGTTTCATTATTTGGTACTTCTTCTATCGCCGGTTTCTGGCATAAAGCTTCCTTTAATGATTTAAAATTATCGTCCATACTCTCTTTTAATTCCATTAGAGCCCTCATTATTTCCTGCATCTCTCCTTGGAGTTCGGGCCTTTTTGTTTGATTGGTTTCTTTTAACTTTTTATTTAACGGTTTGTTATCATTTTCTTTTATTGGTTCCTTCACTGGTTTAGTATTCATTATTTTTTCCTCTTTTAGTGATTCTGTGGATTTCTTACTATCGTCCATCTTCTTATTCATCTCCAGTATTTTCTCTTCTCGCACCTCATTTAATTCTTTCCTCCGTTCACAAGTGTCTTCTCTGGATTGTTCAAACATAACCCTTAACCATTCTCTTAACTGTGCATTTTCCGTTTGTATCGGTTTCTCTGGTTGTCTGATTAATTGTCTCCATTGTTCATACTCCTCCTGTGTATATTGCTCTGTCACCTGTGCGTATATTCCCGTTCTTTTGTTTTTCACTTGTGTTTCATTCTTGTATAATCTCTTCCAATCAGCCTTAGTCATTCCTTCCATCTTTTTATCGTTATTATCGTGGATTGTCCCGGTAGTCTCTTCTTTATTACACTTTGCGTCTAGCTTCCACATTTCATCATAAATATCTTCGAATGACATTTTGTCGTTCAGTGTCAACTTTATACTCACACGACCCATCTGTGCTCGTTCGTGGTCAGTGGTATTTTCATAAATATAATCCATATCTTTGCTGAATTTTTTAAATAATACGGTCATCCATTCCGCGTAGCTTAATGGTCTCTCTGGTTCGGGCATCTTCTTTTCTGGTTGTAGCATCGCTTTTCATTGTATGGTCTTTTACTGTAGTTGCCGGACTAAAGTAGATTCAATTAAAATAAAGTATTCGAATCTTGGTCTCCTATCTACTTAAAACCACACTAGTTGGTCGCCAGTCTGTTACAACTCACTCCTTTCTTTCATTCTGTACTTCCTTTTAAAAAACTTCGTCTCAATTTAGATGTGTTTTATTTAAAGTTCGGTTGATAAATAATTTTAAATTATTATTTAATTGGTTTAATTTGTCTATTTGATTTTAATTAATTTTGCATTAGTTAATTAATTATGTATTGTAATCACTGTTAACTGAATGTGGTTCACTTCGAAGTTCACTAGAAGTTCAGTAGCACTTCTGTTGACCTAGATCGTGTGTGTACAGTAATGTGTTGTTTGACAAAAATATTAAGTACTTGAAACCTTCACGTACCTGTGGTGTAGTACTGGTAGTTCAGTTCTGTCCGTACTGGTTGTCAGATGATCTCGGTATTTTATTATACTGTAGGTTTGTCAAAACAGAGTAACTGCACTGTTTGTAATTAAGTGAGCTAATTTGATTTTACTTGGGCGCCATATGGAATCGCAAGTTCTTGTTCCATAAAAAGAATTTATTCAGAGTATAGAAAATAAATAAACTCGACTGATGTTAAATTATTTCTTTGATCTGTTAATTAAAATAATTTATTTAATTATTTTCCTCATGGTTGTTGTATTTAAACTACTGGTGCTTCACCCGTTCAGGACGCCAACTTGATTGTTTGGTTGCCTTGAAATCACAACTCTTTTAATTGATAAAAATAATTAATTACTGTTTCAATAATTGTTCACAATGTTTAGTAATTAACAATTCACTAGTTTATTGATCACAAGGTGTTTTACTTTTACTTAATACATTCGAATTAACAATAATAAATGATTACAATCTACCTGGCTTCAATTATTCCTAACTCAGAAGGTTGGCAATGATTACTCTTACTGATTAGTTTGTTTGTTTACAAAATATTTATATCTCAAGGGGCGAATTCTTTTAAACTACAGAGTAAAATCCCTATGCCTTGATCTACGATGCTTTACAAGATTTGAATTTAAAATATTTAAATTGATTTACGAAATGTTCGTTTAACCTCTACAATTTTGAGGTTAATTACGGTTAGTCTAGTACATGAAATATTATATCGGAATCATATAATTCCTATAGAAAAAGTATACACAGTGCTTATTACTTATCGTATTAATGTTTTTGCGTCAGTACAAGAGTGTATTATTTATTATACTAAACACATAATATTCGTACTCTGTAATGGTATATTCCACGGTACTCCCTGGTTTTAAAATCGCTTGTATTATTTTGAATTGCACTTTACGATCGGGTACACTGATCGTATTTCACTGCACCTTCACACGTATTAACAATTATTATTTCTTCAAATTGAATACTGGGTTAGGTACTTCACCTAACCTTGTTCTTTAATACCGCACAACTGGTAAAAATGAATACTGCTTGTTACGATGCACTTTTAAAAGTATTTACTTCTTCACTGGTGGTTGTTTAATTAGATTTGATGATAATTTCGATCTGTAGTTCTGTAGTATCTGCTGCAATTGAATTTGACAAAATGTGTTTTTCTTCGCTCGAAAATTGCATTTATAGTCTGCCGAAACCGACGCTAGGTCGCAACAAATCATTTTGGAAGAAAATTCCTGATTGGCTAAAAATGATGTCATGATTCGGTCATTCTATTTTTAGCCCTTACATAATTGTTTTTATGCGTCCGTTTTGTTATTGTTGGTGTTACCCGTAACCATCCAAAATTCACAAAATTTATTATGCTAACGTTTATATCTCAGTTATGGGTCATTCCATATCAACTCAACACAGTGACTTTACCTCACCATCTCAGAATTTGATGAAATTTGGTACAGAGGTTACCTTCATATAGACCAGCGGTTCCCAACCTTTTTAGTTGTGCGGACCACCTATTTTGTTAAAAAACTTTGAGGCCCACTAACTAAATATACAAGTAAAAAATATAAACACACACACACATACACACAAATAGACACCTATGTACGTATGACGTATGTATATTGTTACAAATAGAAAATTAGTGTTATAGAATTTTCTATTTGTCCTTATCCACTTTGTTTGTTATGTAATTTATTAATAAGTTAATGTAATGTTGTTCTGTTGGTGGCAAGTCACCTGCTGTATGCGTTAATTTGTAATAAAAATTATTGGGAGTTATAATATGTTCTTATCTGTAATATATTATAATAATTAACTCCGTTCTGAAGGAATAACGTACAATATTAGTTAGTATATTGGATGATTATGTAGTTACTATTCAGGCCTAGTCTGTACACAACGTTAAGAGAGGGGTGTAGGAGCTGTAAATTGCGTTTCTCTTCTCTCGTAATTCGACAGCTGGACGCGGGATTGCGCTGTGGTTTATAGTCAGCCAGTTATTATAGGTTAAGTTGTTCTAAGCACGCTATTCTTCTTGTTTCTCTCTCTGTATGCTATAAATTATTCAAAACACACTAAATCATCAACAAATAATAATAATTCATCAATTTCAGGAAGGATTCTTTATTTTTATATTTTTCTTTTTAAAACAGATGTTCTCTCTTTGCACAGGTACAACACATCGATCACACTGGAATGAATCAATTAGTTACAGGATCCGAATTTTAGATGTTTAATTTTAATTATATTGTTATTTTTTCTTAATCTCAGGGTTCGAAAGGTTCTTGTGACTATTAGGAAGGTCAGAAAATGCTAAATAAAATTACAAGGTATTACAGTTTAATTATAAAATCTTATTAATTAATATCTTAAATGTAAGTAGAGTTTTACCGTCTGTTGACGAAGTTACTTGTAATGGCAGCGCACCGATAAACTCGTGCCTCGTGATGGTTGATCAACTAGGATGCAGATGTATAAATCATTGCCAGCCTCCACTCCAGTTTCAAAATAAAGTTTGGTGTTTTGATCCATGGATGAAGCAGAAATTCCAATTCTTAATCTTCGCTAATGTTAAAGTTCTTGTGGTTACGGGTTCCAATGGATTTTGTATAGTAATAGTTTTCTTCACTTTTGTCGTAAGAAAGTGAGGTTCAGAGTGCAATTTTAATTTTTCTTTTTGTCTTTTATAGTACTCAATTACTTAAATTTCTTTAGGTCCTTTGTTGTCTTCATTTATTTATTATTTAAATTTAATTATTAATCATTGTACTGGAATTAATTTGTAAATTTATTCCTTTAGATTTTTCGTTAAATTTACTGATAGGCTGAATTATACTCTCATATAGATGACCATCGAAAGTTAGCAAACTTCCTTTTTCTGTTAATTATTAGTTATTAATTTACTAAGCAATTTATTCTTTATATTTTTTCTGGTTTTTCTCGGTTCATGAAGCTGAACTGTCCTCGTTCATAGATAACAATAGAGTGTACTTGAATAAACAAAATTTCTTGCATTTTGTCGTCCTTGACAACCAGTCTTTCTTCTGTTATTGGTTAATATTTGTAATCCTAGGGCCATAATTAAAAAAAAAATGTTCTTGCACTTACTTAATAAAAAATACTCCTTTACTAAAGTCACATTATATCATATTAAATTTTCACATAACCTTTGTTATAAAATGTATAACATCACCAAATTCAGATAGATTTTGATAACAATAAGTATATATAAAAAAATGCTAAATGATATTATGTTTGAATAAGTAAATTATGTGGATAGTAAAAAATAAATAAAAGGTAATTAACATGGAAGGAGGAGGTGTAATAAACTGAAAGTGATTAACAAAGAAACTAAAATGATAGACTGACAGACAAACGACATTGACCCTACCCCAGAGATTGGCCAGTTAAGAAACCAGTTAAGAAATCAAAATAAAGAAAACAAGACGAATGAAGGAGAAGAAGAATGAAAACCAAGAGAGAACAAACCCATGAGGAAGAAAACAAGATGAAACGCATCAAGAAAACTAGACAAGTAATGAAAAATAGAGAAGGGAGAAATAATGTAACCCAAAATAATAAAGACAATGAAATTCGGTTAAGAACCAAAACTATTAATGAACGTTAGTATTGATAAAATGACCATTATGAACCATCATAATATGAAACAATGTATAAAAGTACACTAACCAAAAGAGTTAGGGATATATGTAATTTGTTAACTAAGAAAGACACAATATTAATAATTTTATATAGATAGTGTATAGAGAAAGAGAATAAAATGATGAGAAATAAATGGAAGTTGAATTAGTGAAAGTGATTTATACTAGAGTGATATAATACTAAAGAAACACTAAATAAATTATAATGAACACTAAATAATTTAAGAAAGTGCTAGTGAAAAATAAATACAATTATTGCTATCATATAAATAGTAAGAGGAGAGTAGGCTAAGGTAAAGACTTAGTAAAATTACTTATGTTTTAGTTTTAAGAGTGAACAATAACATTTAACAAGTTACAATGAATAGTATTTAGGATAGAACATTTATTCAGTAAATAATGAACACTAAGTAGTGATATTCACTGTGATGACCAGGAAGTAGTATTGTTATAACTTAAAAATGTATTGTAAAAGTTTAAAGGTGTGTTTCACAAAGAAAAGTAATAAGATGGTGTTAATATGGAAGGGAGAGAAAAAAGCATTAGAAAATAAGTTTGTATTAACATTAATTAAATACCCATGTTATAAGGGGAGTTTAATGGAAAAAGTTCAATAGAGGTGAGATTCTTTAGCACCAGAACAACAAATCAGAAATAATGAATGGTATAAACTGTTATTTATGAAATGGATATGGCTGTAAGAGTTATACAGACCATAGACCTAGATGTTATATTTTATATTGGAAATGAATAGCAAATAATTAGCAAGTAATATTGAATAACACAGTTGTTACTAACAAAGACTAAATTAAAACACATCCAGAGACATTAAACCTAATTATAAATGCAAAATAACAATTTGGGACTAAATGAAATATATTGTGTATGAAGCCACAAAAATCCAGTAATGGCTACTTAAATGTGAAACAGGCCTAACGGTCAAACATAAACAATTAATGATTGTAAAAAAATCACCATGCAATGGACAAATCCAAGGTGGCTAATTCATCAAGGATGAATAGTAGTTATTATTAAAAACCAAATATTAAATTAAGGAATTATATAAACAAAGAAAGGTAATTGATAAGTATGAAATTAATTTTAAACTTAGAAAACTTGATAAAACCCAATATTGTGGGGTACCAAAATAATCTTTGTGAGAAAATATAAATGACAGTGCATTTAGATAATAACCCCGAAGGAAGATAAGAGGAGGAAGAAGTCCGAAGATATGGGAAGATTTGAAAGGAATTCGAAAATTGATAACAATGTACTGATGTTGAGCTCACCCAATGAGAGCAAATACGTAACCATGGAAACGACCGTTTAACGAGGTAATTACCGTTAAATACAATTACTTGGAAAGTGACGCTATCGCAAGCCAGAGGCGAATTTTCTGTACAACACATTTTAATATTTAAAACATCTTAAAAGTAAAACAAAGTGTAGAAATTGATAGTACAGAAGTCTGATGGATGCTGAATACCATTTCCAGAGGGAGAAGACGTTTAATTCAAGACGAAATATATAAATAAGTCCAACCAACTTTGAAAATGATGCTGAAGCCTGAATAAAGAACACAGGAATAATATTGATGCCATAATCCTTCCTTCTCTACATCCTGAGTAATTCCGTACTGCAAGACTGTTAAGTATCAGTTAAAGTATTTCAACTTCCAAAAATAAACGCACTATAATATTTCTCAATGTATGTTGAATACCACTGAATCATTTTTATTCTCTTGCAAGGATTGAATCGAATTATTAAATCACTGTAAATTTGTTAACTATAGAACTAACCTCATATTTATGTACGACTTTTAAACTTCTTGTATGACACTTAAACAAACCAATTACCACTACACATTATCCTACTTAAGGAAAAAACATTGTAAGTTGTGTATTTTTAATATTGTAACTGCATCTGAACCTTTTAACGTGATCCAAACAACCCACAAACATCGACAGAAATATTTGTTGATCGGCGAACGCCATACTGTTTATTTGTATTAAAAAGTCGATTGGTTAACCCTTGAGTAGAGTCTTATAAAGAATTATCCGGTGCAGAATTGTATATGAAAAATTAATTACAACTTGTGTTTATAAAATATTAACTTCAAATTAATAATAAATTTATACTGTGTGTGTTAAATCGTGTCTTATTTTCTTTAGCAAAGTGTATATTTAAAAATATAATGTATAGTGAAGGTTTCCAATGCGATGTCTAGCGCTCAAGTAGCGAATCCTGCAACTGCTATCTCGATTGACACAAAATTGAGAAAAGGCGGGATGGATTGAATTCGTCGCCTCGTTCAAATAGAAAAGTGATAAGGAAATAATTTTAATTGTTTTATATAAACAATTTGGCACCACCCGGAGATTATCCACTACGTTTGAACCTCAGATCGGGAACCACGATACCTGGTCCCCAGTACGTTCGCTACGGGCCCAAACATCGTGAAGTACATCGCCGTGCGAGGACGCAGTGGTAAGAAACACAGACACACTTTTACACTCAGACACACTGTTATATTTTACAGAGGTATATGAACGAACACGAGACACGAGCGAGTTTGGTTATAAATGATATACGTTTTGCTACCTTTCTCCTCTTAATCTCCTTAGTCTAACAAGTACTATCTTCTCATTACAAAATACTAATTTTGGGCCTATTTTTTCTATTATATATATTATGATTTTATTGTATTTTAAGTCACTTATCTGTTATTAATAACTACTACTGCTTTCTTCTAATTCATTATATTACATTTAGTGTTTTTACATTTTTTTAGTTACCTAACTTTTCTGACTTCCTGTACAATGTGTCACTGGCTTATGGCCAATCATTCAATTTTTATTCCATTCTGATTTTAATTTATTATTACATAGTTTAGTATAGAACCCTTCAGCTGTTTACAACATAATTACAATAAACCCTTTGGGATCTTATCACCAATTATTGCCTTCCTGGCCAAGTTTACAATTATAATCTAGCAATACCTCCATTATCTATTTAATGTGAGTACCAAAATATTTACTCTTTATAAAGTTTAACACAAATTCTATGGTGACATGTTCGTTACCATAAATTAAATTAACATCAATTATTTGATATCCTCTTAAAGCAATTGCTTAACACCTACTACATACAAAATACAACATAAATGCCATGATAACAAAACAACATGATAAAACATGATAACATGTTAAATTAAATTAACAACAATTAGTTAGTCTACTCTCAATGTAATCATTTTCAATCATTGACTAAACTGTCTATATTATTTTCCACATTACTTGACACCGTATTTATCACTCACACTTTGCACTGATCACTTCATAGTTTGGATTTATAAACATTTATTTGCGACTCTAGTACCTTGTAATCTTATTTGATTTTATTTATTTATTTACTTAATAAGGGTTTACACTTCTGACCTTTATTACTCCGAATAATTAGCGTTTTTTATTATGATAATTATAAATTTTTATGTAACGTAGGGGACCTTGGTTTTGTTACGTTACATGTACTCCCCCTCCAAAATAAGTTTATTTTATCTGAATGTGGTTTGGGTAAAATAAACTCATAATCATCAGGCTTTGGAAGACAAATTCATTTGTTTGATAAAATTTATCAACTTATAATGGTTTCAGTTCTTCATTGTATATCTGCTTTCTTCTCATAGATTTCAATGTGTTTGTTTGGATTGATTTCACCTTGTTCAAATTTCATATAGTAACTTAGCACATAAAAATTGGTGTCGATTCTTCATACACTTTGGGTTATTCTATCATTTATTTGGTTACCTTTAATTATTGAGATAGTTCAAACACCTTATCAGATTATTATTAATAAAACATAATAAACTTACCTTTACGGGCCAAAGTTCTTCACACGAACCTGTGGATTATAAACATGACTTAGGGTTGTGTAACTCAATGACTACGCTCATTTTTTAGTTAACTAATTCAACTCTATTTATTTCTCATTTATATTTATCTTTTTACGATTCAACACAATATGCTCCCTCATTCTTTATTTTCTACCTTCAAATGAACAACATTAATGTGGGGAGGTCAGCCCCATCTGACAAGATTTACGACCACATCGAAAATACAAAAACCATTTATCTCCTACTTCTTTTAATTAAGGTCTAATTATCTATTAACTATTTACGCAAAGCAACCCAGTATTTACTCATTCACTCAGTCATTCAGTTTATTACCCCATTTGTTTTATTGAGAGCTCTTTTAGTAAAAAAATGTATAATTGTTTAAAATGAATTTACATATATATCTTCCTTTTCTGTTGATCTAGATGTTAAAGGTTGTACTTCTTCCATTTTGGTGGTTCACCGTTTGAATCTGAAGGATAATCTCATTTTAAATTTCGGTCACGTTCTCACTTTTTTAGGGTTCACTGTTTTATGTCCAAAAGAAGTTCTGCGGATTAAATTACTGCGTACTTGAATTATCACTGCTTTCACATTTAATTGGTATCACTTTATACCCCCTTTAGTCCATATTTTGGAAGTTTAATACGTTTTCGGCTCCGAGCCTTTTATGTCGAACCGGCCGGAGCTGCCGCTACGTAACCACAAACATTGTTCTATATTCACATTTTTATATGCGGGCGAGATGGATACTGTGCCCAGCCGGCGGACGTACACAATTACTCGCGTCCGTCGTATTGAGATGTTATTTGCCGACTGCCTTTGTTCTCCGCACACTGGGCGAGAAAGAATTTATTCATACATGCCACTTTTGTGGGAACGTTGGCCGACTGTGCGCGCTCTTGTGGGTGAATACGCACCCTAGTTGCTAACTTCACATTCCTGTGCCAAGCCGTACCAGTCTCAATGCTATAGTCCATTCACACATTTATTTGGTTGAATAAAAGTTGAAAATATTAAAATTACAAATCCCCATAGGTTTGTACCGTTACAATACCCCCCTCCAATGAGAGGTTTTCTGCCGAAACAGAAAAACTCTCATTGCTAACCCTAAGAGGACCAGTGAGGATATGGCGCCAACAACCCCCCTTTAATTTCTTAACACATCATGGGTAAACTACCCCCCTAGCTCGGCGACTATGGCTGCATCTGCACGAGATTACTGGACTTCTCTGGGCGAGATGCCAACACCGCAAAGTCGGACAGATACTCACCACAGTACCACCTAACCTTGTATCATTTCACCAAAAAATCAATAACTAGCCTTATACCATACCAGATCCTCAACCGATATATCTCCCCTTACATACATACTGGGTTGCCTTTAGTAAGTACTGGGTGTGTACATATATTCATTACTACATTAAACACAACATCTCCACATTAATTCTTAATCTAAAATGCACAGAAATATTTTATATTTTAAATTCAATTCTATATCTCAACTTTTAACCGTTTGCCTTACGTTATTATTTCAAATCAAATTAAAGTATTTAAATTTTGTTCAAATAGTGAAATTAATGTAAGTCCCTTACCAAGGATTCCCTTTCAAGATAATTTACATCATCTCTTTCCATTAATTAATTTAATCATAATTCTCAAAATTCCAAAATCCTTTAAATGAATTTACTTTATTACTTCTCTGAACTAGATGCTAATAATCATAATAAACAAAACAAAATAAACAACTTATTTCTATCATAAATTCCCTTATCACTACATTTGTTTACAAAACATATAATATGAACAATATAAATCAGTGAATACATTATCAATACCAATAATCAGCAATATATCCTGAACATAAAAAGAAAACACAACAAATTGTACCTCAGCGTAAATCAAAACTTTTTTTTATTAAATAATAATGTAATAAAATGTAATAATATTTTATTAAACCTATATTCTGACAGTTAATAAAAAGAAAAATTATAAAATAAAATTACATTCCTTATTAAAAGAACATATGACTTGATTACATTGACGAGTATACAGTTCACACCAGCCATCAGCTGATGTCTTACTAACAGGTGAATGACCTTTCTATAGGCACACTACATACAAATAATACAAGGCAAAATACATAACACGTTTATAATTCCTACACTCTAACATAGTACAACATAATAAACACCTTCTCTCCTAGAATTAATCTTTTCAAAACCAGTAAAGTCATCTATAAAATTATCATATAGAGCATAACATATTTAAATCCACTATTTCTGAACAAGTTATCTACTGTAAAACGTTAATCATCTGCCTTTGGCATAATATCTCTTGACTCAAAATAAAATCATTTAATTAGCTCATCAGCATAATTCATTTTAATATTTACTAATGCGTTACTCCCCTGAGTAACCTCCTTCCCACACACTCTATGGCCCCCCCTGGACTGTAGCGCCCAGTTGCTTCCACAAGGACTGAAGTTAAGGAGGAATTTTGTCATCTCCTGTCCTTGCTTCGGCGTTACAAAACATTCGGTATTACTGATGTCCGGGGACACCAGTAATCCTACTAAACTTGGGTATATGCCCTTAAACGGTCTACCATCCCATTCGATGGATAGCCGCTGTTCCATAGTTCTGGTGATTCCCCTGATTTACCCCCCGGTTAATTTCTAAATTCACCTCTTACAACGATAACAAGTTATTTCCAGATTTAGGCAGAACGAGACGCAATGTGCCCTGACCATAGCCAGTCAAAGCTAAGCCAATTCCACGGTCAGGGTTCGGTGAGGCCGTGACCGCCCGAAAGTGGGGAATCACAAGTAAAAAATATTTATATGTTTGATATAGTTACATTTAAAATTACAATTTTCATTACATGAGGCCTCTAGAATCAAAACTCACAATATCCAAATTTAAAAAAATTTAGTTAGCAGTGGTTTATTACAGGATTTTTTGCGGGGAATCTAAATATGAATACGGTTTGTGTCAAATCTAACTTTATCCAATAGAAAAAGCCTTCGAAAGTTGAGGGTAAGAATCAAAACATTATCCCAAGGATATTGTTAGTTTTGATGCCAAGGAAATTCAGCCAATGAGGGAGCTCATTTCAGGTCACGTGACCATTGCTTTGGATTGGAGAAACTTTCCTCTCTTTAATGTGTTCTATGTTGTGATCAATGTTTTATCAGTAAAGTTTGATAATATTTTAAAGTTATTTCATAGTTTGATAAATCGAATCATTTGCTACTCCAATTAGAGGTAGTGAAAGGGCAAGAAAACCAAAGAAAAGTCCATCATCATGGAAGAAAAATATAAAAAAAACCGGCAGGTATGTTTGTAATATTCTAACCTTAAACTATTTCTGTAATAGACCAGGTTCTTAAATGTGGCATTATAATACTGATAGAACTTTGTAAAATACATATTTTAGGTCATGTATGCCTATGTTTCTATAATTATTTTTATAATTTATTGGGAATAAATGAGGTAACTGAAATAATTGGAATGTATATCTTTCTACCTAACCTCAATATGTGTACACACCTCATTATTGCAATAATTTGGGTCTTAGGCCTATACCTAGCAGCTTACATTAATTCTTAAGCCACTTTCCAAAACAACTAGCTAAAACACTAAGCCAGAAGAAAGCAAACTTATTAGGCCTATCCTAAAAGGTGCTTTCTGTTTTAGGTATACAGCAAAATGTATGCCGGAGTTCCCTACGTGCAATCATAAAGGAGAAGCTTTCAAATGCACGACACCAGTAGCGGCTCGTACAGGGAGGGCAAAAGGTCGCAGCCCTCCCACTAAATTTGCAAATTAAACTTGTCAATAATATAACTATAATGTGTAGTATTCTTATTGAAAGATATTTTTGGGGCGACTAATAGCGATCACCCGATGTTTTCGGCATGGCCCCGCAGCTGGGACGGTTTCACTGTAGCCCTCCCTGAATAGGCCGTTCTTTCGGGGAGCGGGGCAAGAGACGTATACACATCTCTATGCATTTAAATGAGCATCCACCATTACAGGTGCGACGGTGGCCGCTTTCTGTTTCGCAGCTAAATTCATAGAGAAACGGAGCGTTCAAAACTTCTCATAGTGCGTATATTTTCTCTTGTGTTTTATATAGTTTTGATTGTGTTCTTTTTGTACTTTTTGTGTAAACGTAATGTTCTAATAATTTATTCTTTATTAGGCAGTGTATTCTGTGTACGATAGTGTTTTTGTCGAACCTTGTGTACATAAACGTGTAACTTATTCTGTGTGTTCTGTGCGTATTTGTTAGAAACGATTAAAATGGCTATGAATTCGGTAAGTAATATTAAATGTTTGATTATTTCAAATTCACTTACTTATGAAAAGAAAATAGAACTAAAAACATTAGGGCCACCAAAACCGAATTTAGATATTACACAACAAAATTATAAAACGGACAGACCAGCATCAAGTAAAAAAAACTACACAAGAAAATTTAATAGAAACTGTTACTTACATGCTGATTGGATATGTGGATGTGAGGTGATCAATTCCTTTTTTTGTTATGTATGTTTGGTGATGAACCTAAACAGTGATTCAGTCTGGACTGAAAATGGAATTAAGGACTTGAAACATTTGGGAGAAAAAATAAAAAAAAACATAAAATTAGTGAAACTCATATGAACAATTGTATTGATTATTCATTGTTAGGAAAAGTCAATATTAGTTGCCAGTTAGACAGTGCATATAGATTAAAAATTAAACAGCATAATGAAGAAGTCTCTAAGAACAGATACATCCTAAGTAAGTTAATTGACTGTAAAGTTTTGTGGAATATTTGAACTAGCTTTAAGGGGACATGATGAAACAAACACATCTGAGAATCCAGGTATTTTTAGGGGCTTAGTAAATTTAATGGCAGGCCTAGATAGCACCTTAAGAGAGCATATTGAAAAAACAAACAATAGGGTTTTCGTTGGTCTTTCTAAAACAATTCAAAATGAAATTTTGGATTCTATTTATGCAGTGTGCATTGGACTAATAAAAAAAGAAATAAATGAAACTGACTATATTTCAATTGAAGCAGATGAAACCACGGATTGTGCCACTCTGTCACAAATTGTGTTAGTTGTGAGGTATGAATTGAACGGAAAATTACATGAGAGATTTATCAGTTTTGTCAGTCCACAAGATCACTCCGCTGAAGGTATTAGTAATACTATTTTTGAAGAATTAGCAAAATTAGAACTTGATAAGATGCCTAGTAAAATTATTGCACAAAGTTACGATGGGGCAGCAGTAATGAGTGCAAAAAATAACGGTGTTCAAGCAAAAGTTAAAGCTGTGTACAAGAATGCCCAGTATATACACTGCTATCCCCATCAACTAAACTTAATTATTGAGCGCGCTGCATCACAAAACAAGCAAGTAAAAATATTTTTCTGTAATTTAGATGGCTTTACAACATTTTTTTCAAGATCTTCATAAGCGAACTGCCATACTTGATGAAGTAGTAAAGAAACGTCTCCCAAAATGTTCTAATACCAGGTGAAATTTTAAATCCCGTTGTGTGACAACAGTATTTATTCATAAAAATGACATTTCCGCTGTTCTTGAAAAAATCATAGATGACGAGAGTGACAAGTCCACTGTTCAGAAAGCACTAGGACTGAAAAACACATTAAATAATGATGATTTTAATTTTTGGTTAACATTTTTCAACAAAATTATGTCAGCCTGTGACATTTTGTTTAATCAATTACAGCAAGTAGAAATTGACAGTATTAAAACACACCAGTATGTTGCCTCATTCAAGTCACACATTCAAAACGTCAGAGAGTATATTGATTTTGATGCCAGTCTGTCTGCAACAAATGATTTTGGAGAATCACCACAAAATCCAAAGAGGTCACGTTTTGATGAAAGCAAGAAGACTGCAGCTAAAGAAGTTTGTGACAATAGTTACCAACGTAGACGACAGATTTTTATTTTCAGACCATTTAGCAATAGCAGTTTTGTTGCAACCAACCCTGTTTTCTAAACATCAGCTTATCTTTCCAGAAACACAGTTACAAATTGCTGCTAAAGAATTTAATTTAAATGAAACTGCATTAAGACATGAACTGGTAGTTCTATACAGCAGGCCTGACTTCACAAAGGCAACTGGCGCATTGGTTCTACTCAATTTTGTATATGAAAACAATCTAGTTACTGTTTTTCCCGAACTGGTAAAACTGTTAAAAATTATTTGTACAATCCCTATGACTACAGCAGAAAGTGAACGATGTTTATCAACTCTCAAACGCATTAAAACATTTACACGTAATACAATGAAAAAGGACAGACTAAGTGCTCTGGGAATGTGTTCAATAGAAAAAAAAATGTTAGAAATAACTCCTAACTTCAATGAATTAGTTATTGACCATTTTGCCAAACAAAAGGAGAGGAGAATGGATTTCATGTTCAAGCAAATAAACTAATCCAAGGTAGGGAACAAATATATTTTATTTAGTAATGCATGCATTTAATAATATAATTTCTTAAATATTTAAGTTTAGGAACGTGAACTGCTTAGGTATATAAATAATTTGTTTCAAACACTGTTTAAATATTGGTAGTTTGCAAGGTAGGTTTTTGATATTAACAATAATTTTAGTAGTGAAGCAAAAGATTCAATTTTACAAGTATTTGATGATAATAGCAATAATTTTGTTTCTACTGGTGACTTTTTTTATATAATATATGGGGGTACAACTAAATTTTGCCCCCCCCCCCCAGTCAAAAACATTACCAGCCACCACTGCACGACACTTTCCATGCGAGATATTCAAGATTTTCATAGTAGGTTCTACAGAAAGCCGGATAGACAATACCAGATGTCTAAAAACACTTTCTCCAGTTTCGCTTTAGATGTTATTGGTATCATTATACCTTCCTTATTTTCGTTGTTAACTTTAACTCACTGGCAAATATTACATGATTTCAGGTAATTTCTTACCTTTCGGTTAATGTTTTTTATTTGACAATTCTCCTCTAAGGCCTGTATCACTTTCAGCGCTCCCATATGGCCATACCTTATATGGTAATCGATTATAATTTCTTTCTCGATGTGGTTCGGAATAATCACCTTCCATGTTTCTTTATTTAAGGCTGTTTTAACGAATAGTATACCTTTGGTAATATTGTAATATTTAGAAACTGTGTCATCGTCTGCTTCCAATCGATTAATAATATTTTTTACTATTTCTTTTATGAATTTGCTAACTGCTACAATTTTTATTGTTCGACAAAGCTTTTCGTCATCACTGACATCATCAGGTCTTAAACAACACTGATGATGTCAGTGATGACGAAAAGCTTTGTCGAACAATAAAAATTGTAGCAGTTAACAAATTCATAAAAGAAATAGTAAGGATGGCTGCTAATTTAAACAATACGAAGAATAATATTTTTTAGTTTAGGGTCAGATTGTTGGTGGATGCGGATGTTTACCAATAAAGCTTCTAAATCGGATCTTGTTTTAAATAGGTTGTAGATTTTGACTAAGCTCTCCTTCTCTCCCTCAAAGGTCTGGTCTTCCAAATTAATGCGTGATAACACATCGGCTACAACATTCTTTTTCCCCGGGATATACTCCCATTGTAGGTTGTACTCTTGCAGGGCGAGTACCCATCTAGCCAATCGGCCGTGACTCAACTTGCACCTACGTAGAAATGAGATGGATTTATGATCAGTGTGGATGGTAACTGGATACCCTAGAATATATGTCCGGAATTTGCTACATGCGAATACTACACTAAGCAATTCTTTCTCGGTCACATTGTAGTTCTTCTCGCATTGATTCAGGGTACGACTAGCGAAGCTAATCACCAGATGGTGACCCTCCTCATCTTCCTGATATAAAGTTGTTCCTAAACTGATGTTGCTAGCATCACAATTCAAAAAGAAAGGTTTCTTAAAATCCGGGTGACGAAGTATAACAATCTCTAAGAACTTGTCTTTGATGAGTTGGAAAGTAACATCCTGTTCTGGACCCCAGGTCCATTTGTTCTTTGCAGACAATTGTGGTTGAAACTTGGCTGTCAACTCGGAATATTGATGCTGAAACTTTCTGTAATAGTTACAGAGTCCGAGGAAAGATTGTAACTGTTTCCTGTTCTAGTATTTGGTCCATACAGGCCACAAAGATGGCTACTGAATTTACAAGTCCGAAGGGCAATCTCTTGAACTGGTAATTGTGCCCTTCGAATATGAACGCCACATACTGACGACTCTGTGGGTGCAACTCCACTTGCCAGTAACCACACACATTGTCCCATGTACTGATAAACTTGGTGCCGTGAAATCGTTTCAATATCTCCTCTATCTCACCGGGTGATGTTCGGTCATTAACGATTGTTTTATTTAGCTCGCGCGCATCCAAGCAAAGCCGGACTTGTCCGTTTTTCTTGGGAACAGCAATGATTGGACTAGTGTATGGAGATTGACTAATCTCAATTATGTCACTGCTGATCATCTTATTAATTTTCGCTCTCACGGCCTCCTTCAGTGAATGCACGATGGGATATGACCTCCGGTTAAATTCCACGTTTTCCTTAAATTCAAGTTTACACTGATAGTTCTTTACCTTACCAGGTTCATCTGAAAATACTGATTTATATTTTTCGTACACTCTTATCAGACAATTTGCTTGGTGTACGGGTATTTTCTTGTTGGTGGTTCCTCACTGGAAGTCCCGTATTTCTTGTATCTTCACTGACCATAAATCCTCTTCTCTGTTATTATATATTATCGGTTTATTCAGGGAGCTGTTATCTTCCAAAGTTGTTGGTGTATACTATTTGGAAGTATATTCTCGCCTCCTACTAAATCTGCTGTCCACGTTATTCCGTCTGAAAATAGTGATACCTTTTCTTGATTCAGGTCGATAATGGCGGAGTTCCTCCTTAAAACATCGCAACCTACCAATATATTAAATGGCAGTCTGGTGGCGATCAAAAATACCATATTCAAAGCTATACCACGGCTAACGACATTTATAGAAACTTGTTTTCTAATAGTTTTGTTCTGGCGGCCAGTTGCACCTATTAAGACAATATTATTTACTGGTAAACATTGCCAAAGTTTTACCACATTCTTTCTGGATTCTTTCCAGTTCAATTACATTTATTATCGATATATTAGCACCAGTATCAATCATGATCTTTGCGGGAATCCCTTCTATTTCCGCTTTTATATACAAGATTTCATTATTCTGACTATCGAGGCTAGTTTCGTTTTCCTCCAATAGTTCAGTTCTTATGTTCTTCCAATAGTTGTTGTTAATGATGGTGATGTTTTTTGATTGGGTTGCCTCTTGCAACTCGTTTTTATACCCAGGAGATAGGAGCAGTAAAGGGTCGTGATAGTTTATCACTGCCTCCTCCTGTTTAAATTATTGTTTTCATCGTTGTTATTCGGATTGACCGAGGCGTCATTTTGGAAACCTTGCGTCGGTTCCTGCCGCTCTGTACTCTGTTCGAACGTTTGTTCTCTGTTTTGTTGTCGGCCAGGATCATCTAGACTGGTACTCCTTCTATGTTGTTCGTACCTTGGACCATCACGTTCTTCGCTTCTTTGCCGACGATCTCCATCGTGGAAACTATTCCTTCGCTGACGGTTGTACCTTCTTGGCCCACGATCTTCAGCTCTTATAAAATTAACTCGTGGACGGGAAATTCTGTTATAGTTAGCATTGTAATTTCTATTGTTTTGGTAATACCGTTCAGTATTACCGGGGTAGGGGTTTCTCTGACTATAGGAATTATGAGGGGGTTGATAATAATTATTACGGTTATTTGGGTAATGGTTGTTGTTCCTATTGTTATTTTGATTATTACTAAAGTTATTATTATATGTTCGGCGGGTTATTATTGCCGTTGTAACTATTCTGCTGGTTACGGTTTCCTTGGTAGTTGTTACCGTTACTGGGGTACTGGTTACTTCTCACTTCTGGTCTGTCGTTCCTCCTTCTACTCTGACGGTAGTATTCCTCATTTTCATACCTTTCCAGTAACTCGGTTATGGCTTGCACTGTTTTAATCTGGCTACCTCTCCTTGCTCTGATCATATCTTCATCGTAGTGATAGGATAACTTGTTCACCAGGCATTCTTCGGGTATCGCCGGTTCTAAATGTTTTGCCAGAGACACCTTCCCTAAGAAATAGGCTGTCATGGTGTTTCCTAGTTGGGCCCTGTATCGTCCATGGCAAATATTATCTCGTATCAGGTTCTGAGTGGTTTCTGACCAGTATTTAGCTTTAAACAGGTTCCTGAACTGTTGGTAGTCCGCAATCTCGCTTCGATTCGCCATCCACCAGTTGTCGGTCATTTCCCTGAACGACTCGTCCAATATCTCCCGGCTATTATTCCATCTACTCCCTCTATGTTTGGTGAAGTATTCCTCAATCCGGGCTGGGAACTCCATTGGTTTTCTCTTGTACTGCCGGAAATTCAACCATTCCCGCTTTTCATTGATCGGTATTCCAGTAAAGTTCGTGGGTCGGTTTCTCATGGCTTCCATTTCTTCTTGGCTCTGCCGTACTTGGCCCGTGATATTGGTCATAGCCTCTTCCATTCTGTCACACCTTTCCGCGACTTGGCTCTGCACCTTCCCGAATTCTTCCTGAGTTTCCTTCCGGTGTTCTTCCACTTTCCTGCGACTGTGCTCTTCAATATTAGTAAACTTGATGTTTACCACTTCCTTGAATTCCTGTACTTCCCTCTCGGTTTGGTTACACTTTTCGTCAACTTCCATGATCTGTTATTTTATTACCATGGTTTCTTCTTTTATTTTCTTGTTGGTGTACTCCTTATTATCGTTGAGTTCCTTGCTCATTTCTTCTCTTAACAACTCCATTCTCTCATCTAACTTGTCCAAATTTTCCTGGTTAACCTCCCTTAATTCTTCTCTTAGTAGTTGGTTATCCAACCTTAATTCTTCCAACTTCTCCATTTTCTCTTCCATCTTCTTGTTATCTTCCTTCAACTCTTCCTTCAACTTTTGGTTGTCACTCTCCATCTTCTTGCTGGTTTCCTCCATCTTCTGATTAGTTTCATCAATTTTATGACTCAAGGATCGGTTGTCCTCTTTCAATTCTTCTAATTTTTCTCCCATCCTTTCTTCCATCTTCTTACCGTTTTCTTCAATGTCCTTCCTTAATTCTTCTTTTGTGGATTCTGTTTTTATTTATTTCACTCAAATCTTCTTTCAAGGACTGTTTGTCTTCCTTCCTTTCTTTACTATTTTCTTCTTTTGTGGAATCCATTTTCTTACTCATTTCTTCCTGCGTGGAATCCATTTTCTTACTCATTTCCTCTTTACTGGATTTGATTTCTTCCATCATCACTATGAACATCTCTTCTATTGTCGTGTTCTCTGTTTGTGAGGGTTTCTCGGGCTGTTCCTCTGGTGGTGCGGGTTGTTTAGGTTCCATTGGGGGTAATAACATTTCTACATCTTCCACTGGCGTCGCCTCTTTGTCTTCCATATTGATTTCAATTTCCTTTTCGGCCTCCGCCGCCCGTTTCTTCGAGGTTGGTCGACGTTGCATTTTCCCTTTTTTCTGACTTTATAACTGCTGCCAAGCTCCAATTAGGGATTGGGCGAATTCTAGTGTCCTGTCAATCACTAATTAAAGCCCCTCAGTTGGTCGCCAGTTTGTAACAATTTTCAAATAATTTGTTATTAATGTTTTTGTTTGTGTAAAAAAAATTTTGTTGTTTATATATATATTTTTTTAATTTAAATTAATTAAATATTAATTATTTAATTATGTTCCGTGGTGTTCCGAACTTCTGGTTATTTGTATTAATTTAATTATGTCTTTTTCTGTATTTGTAATTCCTTTCACCAGTTAATAAGATTGTCTCCAATAACAATCGATACGTGAACTTTCCTATTTGGAGGTTATCTTCCTTCTAAGTGGTGAAATTCTGGTAGTTTCTGCTCAATTAAAATTATATATTCTAATTATTAAATAGTAATAAACGATATTCAATTTTATAGTAATTAATGAATTTTATTAACAAATGTTTATTTAATCGATTTTATATCGATTGATTGATCGATTCTCAGGGTATATCAATAGTGTTTGCAATTATTTATTATCAGGTTCTTTTAACAGTTATTTCATAGATAGTCAGAGAAAAAGGGCAAATTAAGGAAAGTATAACATTACAAAAATATATCAACTTAAAAATTAAAATACATATATGTCATTCAATATATAATGGTGAGTAGAAATTTTCAAACCGTTCAGTCGAATAGGCAGCGTTGCATTGGATTGTGGGAAGAAAAAGATGGCCGCTTCGAGTTCAGATGCAGGACGAATACACCTCGCTAATTCTGTGTTCAATAAAGGCGCTGCTTCTCCTGCGATTCCTCGTTCCTGCTGTTGCGATTATTCCTTCTTGTGTTGGTGGAGTGTTCCTGGTTAAATTTAGTGTTCCACTTCGATAAAATGTGTTGGAAAAGTTACGTTTCACTTTCGTATGTTAGGTCGAGAATAGCACTGTTTGTTTCGTTGTGTAGAATTAATGTTTAAATCGTTTAAATGGTGTATGCACTGTGTTCTGTTCTTGTTTGAAGTTATTTTAATGTTTGTTGGTGTTTGTTTCACTGAATTTACTTTTAGAACGTATTTTTACAAAACTCGCGTTTTTCACTTCAGGCTAGGCTTGTCGCTATACACCATTTATGTCTCAGCTACTAGGTTAAAATGCTTAAGAGCTCGTGTCAAGTGTACTTCACAATATCTAATAATGAACTAACTAACTTCCTTCGTCTTGTCCAAAAGTCTTAGCCAAATTAATATTAGCTATCCATTGTTTAAAAATTATTGGCATCCTGTGCATGTGAGAATGTTACATTATATAACTGATTATATTTTTGCTATTCAAATTTATTAACTATTAATACATAATCTTCTTCTTCAGTTCATTCTGCTTGATTTGATACCAAATAATGTAGTTTTATTAAGTTTTTGATCTAAAATGGTATTTTTACCTCAGTTTGAAAATGGTAAGTTTTAAAATTCACTTCCTGTCCTTTTTCAAAAATGTTGACATTTTACATGTTATATTAATGATTGTATTAAATCTCAGATTGATATAAAAGGTTTATCTTCCCTTAATTTCTTGTAATTAGATTAATTGGTTATCTTTTAAAATATTATACATTAATATGTGACTCCCCTCTCTAAATTTTCAGTTTTTACATTTACATTTTTAACAATAATTCTTTCTATCTTTTTACAAAATCTTTCTTACTTATATTTCCAATTACATGACTCTATGACTGATTTACCTTATATAAATCCCATCAGTTTAATTGTTTTTCTGTACTTATCTTATCAATTTTGATGCTGTTTAGTTTTAACATTTGGCCTAGATTTCTAACAGTTTTTACATACAAAGTTTTTAAATAATACATTTTGTTTGTACCCTCTCTGACTTTCTATTCTATTATGACATTAATTAACATTTTCTTATTTCAACAAAAGAACAATTAGTATATAATTTATACTCTTAATACATAATACATAATTGAAATTAACAATGGTCTTTCAAACTCAGACATTTTACACTTAATTATTATTAGTAATACAATAAATATTTTATAACTAAAGAATGTTATTTAATTCTGATATTTCAGTCTTGATTATCGCTAGTAACTTATTCTAAATAAACAAAACATCATGGTCCTTCCATCATATACTCTATTTCTTATACTAGGTTCTAGTTTCAGTTTTAATCTGTTTTTGATTTTGGGGTAATGATATTTTAACACTTCACTTTTTATATGCCCTGCTCTTGTTTTATCTCTTATCATTCTACTGAATGTTGTATATTAAGAGCGGCAGTTATTATTCAGAAACACCAGTATTATCTGTCATGATAATACTTTATTCAATATTATTCATGGACACAAATAAACACTTCAAAGTTGTATTATTTCCTCCCAATTTACTTAGTTTGTGAACTGCAATATTTACACATAAGGTTTATTTATTATAAAACAAAAACTTGCACTGATCCCCTTTTTATTCTTGGATTTTATTTCTAAATAGTTTTATAGGTTTATTAAAATCAAGAAATCTATTTATAGAAGATAATGAAGGTTTGTTTTTTGATATTATATAATTATTTCACATTGGTTCACTTTCAATTCTTACTTTATACACTTTTGGCTTACATTTATTTTACATGGTTTCTGAATTTAATATTTTGTTATACTTTCATTTGTTATCATGTTTATCATTTTCTTTTAGGGTTTGGGTTTTTTATAAGAGCACTCCTTCTTCTTGTGGATGCTGTCTTGTGCTGGTTTCTTCATCGATTCCTCCTCTTCTTCTTGTTCCTTATAAAATTATTTCCTTTTCTTCTTGTTGATGTTGTCATGTTTTGGGTTTCTTCCTTACCTACTCCTATCCTACCTGGGTATTACCTTTTTCTATATTTTTAGTTCTGCAGTTGGCTTTGATGATTCATCACTCGTTGTAATATTGGTTTTAAATGAACTTTTACTTTAATCTATGATTATACTTCACGGTGGTTCTTTATTAATTTTTTGTATTTTATTTTGCTTTCTCGGATTTAAACAATGTTTTTATTTTATTTTTATTGATCCTTGGATTTCGTTGTCCATGACGTGTCCGTTACTTAACTAAATATCACTATAATATTGACGACTCGGAACACAAGTTTTTTATAAGTAAAAACTTTACGTTTTTACTTATAAAAAACTTGTGTTCCGAGTCGTCAATATTATAGTGATATTTAGTTTTTTATTGATCATTCTACCATTCAGAATTATTGGCATTATCTGTCATGCTACTATATATATATATATATATATATATATATATATATATATATATATATATATAGTCACCGGACAAAAGGCTTGCCGCATGACAAGTGGCGCCAATCGTACACTCTAGTGTTTTTGGTGGCCCTAAAAAGGACCTGGTGGCGAGAAAGCCGAAGTTGGTTATGCCGCGCTAAGATGATTGGCGGCTGCGCCCGCTGGTCATGGCGTACTGCAGTCCTCCTCTTCTTCCGGCACCGGTTGTAGAGTCAGCTGCCGGCCCAGCGAAATCCATCGCTAGCGTGGAACTGGAGGGCAAAGACGCAAGAACGCCGGTTCTATTCTTCGGCCGTTCCTTCCGGCTGACTCCGCGCCGATGTCGTCCGAGAGAGGAGAGGAGATGAAGTGCGTCCGATGGCGTGGCGATGAAGAGTGCTCAAAATTTTCTGCCGGCCCGGATTTTATCCACTAACCGGGATCGCTGGTTGGCTCGCTTTGTCCACCGCTGGTACCGGAGAGCAGATGTTCGCATACCGCTGCCGTCACAATATATATATATATATATATATATATATATATATATATATATATATTGTAACGTAACAAAGTTAAGGTCCCAGACGTTACATAAAAACTTTGTCAATATAACTTAAAACAATACCCAATGTATGCCGTAATTAAGGTCAGGAAGGTAAACCTACCTAATAAATATATTAATAATACCTAGTGAGGTTACTAGGTAATAAAATAGTAAAAATATCCATAAGTATAAAATATGGAGTGATCAGTGGAAGATGTAAACTATAAACACAGTGTCTAATGAGATGAATTTACTATGGACAAGTTTGAAAATAGTAGACTGTTTAATTGATATGTAATGTTTTATAATGATGTACATGTTATTGTGCTTTATCATGATATTTTGTTTACATGATATTTATTCTGTGTTTTGTATATAGCAGGTGTGAAGCCATTGCTTTAAGAAGGTATTAAGTAATGAATACTAATTTCATTCATCTTAAACTTGTATTTAAGTAATTAAATACAAGTGTATTTATTATGTATTGTATCATGTTAAGAGTATTTACTTTGAGTAATTAATGAAGATATCATAAGATAATATTTGTAAACTTGGCCAGGAGGACAATAATTGTTAATAAATTGTCAAGGGGTCATTGTAATTATGTTATAAACAGATGAAGGGTTCAATGATAAAATAAATAATAATAATAAATTGAAATCAGGAAAATAAAATTAGAATAATTGGCCATAAGCCAGTGACTCATTGTACAGTAGGTCAGGTCAGAAAAGTTAAATTAAAAACAAAATTTAACACATGTAATAAACCAAATAGGCCTAAAATTAGTATTTTGTAAAAGGAAAATAATACCTTTTAAAATAAGTCGATCAAGAAGAAAATGTAGTAAAATGTATATGGTTTAATAATGCATATTAGGTGAAAGTTTTATATGATTTAATGTAATTTTAATAAGGGAGTATTTTATTAAAAAGTGTAAGAATATTTCCTAATTACGGCTCTAGGATAACAAATATTATCCAATAACAGAAGAATAAATGGTTGTTAGGGACAACTGAATGCAAGATATCTTGTTGATTTTCAACACTCAATTGTTATATGTGAATGAGTAGAGTTGAGTTAAAAAAAAAAAAAAAAAAAAAAAAAAAAAAAAAAAAAAAAAAAAAAACCCAGAAAGAAAACCAAAACTAAATGAATAAAATTAAATAAATCAAATTTCATAAAAGGAAATCCATTAAAAAGGACTGAGTAGTAACTCCTGAATCTATCTCTCAGCAAATATAATTCTACATACCATTAAAGTTAAATGAATTCAAAAAAATAAATCATTCAACCTACTAACAGCAAAAGAGTAATGATGAAAATGAACTATAATTAAATAAAGATGATCCATAGCCGAGGGATGCCAAATTAATTAAAAATATATTAAAAAACTAACGAAGAAATTTAGAATTACGTCCAAACCTCACTTTCCACAACCGAACGAAGTTTTAATACTACACAAATTCCATTGGGACCTGTAACCACCAGAACCGGGAAGATTCACGAAGATTAGAACTGAAACTTCTACTACATCCTGGGACATCAATACCAAACTTTTATTGAGAAGCTGGATGCTGATATTTTCCAGCCATCAAAGCAACATTCTGTTCTCGTCTCTGCGTAGCGAAACACTGCCACATTAAGTATCCGATCGAAGTTGGTAAAAACCCTGCTTATATTTAATTTTATATAATAAGTCCTTAAATTTTTAGTGACCGTCAATCAGTGAATGTTTTAGTGGATAGTTAGTGAGGATCGGTCAATAATACAACTTTTAGTAATTTTGCGTCGACGTTTCGACAATATTTATTGTCATCTTCAGGACCTGTGTATGAAATACAATAGAAATATCAAACACAACGAAACAAGTAAATATTTGGGTGAACGTGTTGGTGATGTGAGTGTGTGCGTGTGTATGTATGTATCATTTTTTATGTGAAGACTTATGATAGTTTGTTTACATCTTCAAATTATCTTTAAGAAAGCGAGCAAATTATAGTATGAGAGAACTTAATTTATACAGTATTACAATTTAAATTACTAAATATAATGTTATTTTAATTAATTAAACAAACAGTAACCAACAATTGGATATTAGATTGGTACAAAAATTGTTTATACCTACAACAGTCAACATATAGCAAAGTAATATATTACCTATAACTAAAACAGATTAGGGGATGTTCACTACGTAATTCTTAAAAGTTATTTTTACCATGTTTCACTCCCTACTGGTGTTAGCAAACAATCATAATTTAGAAACATACAATTTACACAATATTGTAAAACATTACGACTTAAATCAGATAGTTGACAAAGGTTACACACAAACGTTTCTGGTAAATTTTACTAACAGGTAAACTTGGATAATACGGTAATTGTAATCATATTGTAAAATATAGTCAAGAGTACTATAGAATAATGTAATTTATGTATGTGTCCACAATCACCCTTCTCTTTCACCCATGCTCCCCCCGCCAGTCAACCCAGCCTCTCACTCTAACCTGAAATCGATCTATCACTCACTATCACCCCACTCACTCTCTCTCTCTCTCTCTCTCTCTCTCTCTCTCTCTCTCTCTCTCTCTCTCTCTCTCTCTCTCTCTCTCTCTCTTCTACATCTCACTCACTGTCTCCCTTCTTCTCTCTCTCACTCTTCCACCCTTCGCTCTCACACTCTCTCTCTCTCCCTCTCATTATCTCTCTTCATTCACTCTCCTCTTTCACTCTCTCTCTCTCTCATTATATCTCTTCATTCACTCTCTCTCCCCCTCTCTCACACACTCTCTCTCTCTCTCTCTCTCTCTCTCTCTCTCTCTCTCTCTCTCTCTCTCTCTCTCTCTCTCTCTCCCTTTCATTTGTCATTGTCCACGATTGGCACTCGAAAACACTCACAATTTTTATTACACTATCATCCTCATATAAATAGAGAATTATACACACGATAACAGAAATGATTTACCAACTTGTATTAAAGGGTTACAGACTTTATAACACAACATTATAGATAACAAATCTATTATATGAAAATGGTTATTACTTAATATTTACATTTTGGTCAATGTTATTGACCTGGAACTTGGTCTGTACAGAGTACCATAGTCAATGTAGTTCAAATATATGTCGGTCATAATCTCTCTCACATGATCCCTCAATCTCTCTCTCTCTCTCTCTCACTCTATTCTAAACAGATATATACCACAAATCTAACACGTAGACGTGTACATACACACATGCTAGAATTACATACGCACATACACATACACACACACACACACACACACACACACACACACACACACACACACACACAACAAAACAACCTCACAAGTCAACTACACATTCGAGAATCCATACATAAATATAACACTATTTTATTGACTTATTTTTATCATCTAAGTGTAAATTATGCACAACGGAGATGCCCACTGTACTGAGTTTAAAACTGATCGACTATGTGTCTATAAGAAATGTTATATGTTTCTTAGCTAATACTAGATAATATGATCAGTGAGACACTTACAATTGTTGCAGACGCCAAACACACAACTGTAAATTTTCCCTGACCAACACTTTATTATAAAGCAGAACAGACGACCCTTGTACATTTGTAGGAAATTAAGTAACATGTGTTCGGAAGACAGTTGAGAAAGATTTGCACTAGGGGGGAGTGTGACACTAATTAATATCCAACGACAAGCTGGCCACTAATGACCAACACATCCTGTAGGGAGACTACTGAATATTTCTTCAAATTCATGTTTTGACGGTGTGTATAAGTTGAGCATAACTGGACGAGAGGTTTTGAGTATCAGTGCGAAAATTAATGGAGTGAGGGTCACTTTTAATTTGAATCATTTCCAGTACGCACCTTTTGAAATAATTATTTTCGTAATATTTAATTTGGGTGTTGTTGAAGTCAAATTCATGACCGGTGTTTAAATGGTGAGATACTAAGGCGTTGGGGTTATCATTATGGGTTTTTTTATGGCAATCATACCTATGTTGATAAATTCTCTTATGTAAATATTGGGACGTAATACCAGTGTATGTGGCTGGACAGTCATTGCATTGGATAGTGTATACGACATTAGATCGTTTATCTTTGGATGTCGGGTCTTTGAGGCTTGAGAAGAGAGATCGAACAGTATGTTGGTTTTTGAATGCTAAAGTTTTTTGAATTTTTGATAGGCATTTTTTAAGTTTTTCAGAAAGCCCTTTAACATAAGTTGTAGAAAAGTATGAGCCAGCGTTGGGCTCAGGTGTATTAGATTGGGCAGATGTAAGATTGGGGCTCAGCTGATTTGCGCGATGTTTATGAATTACCTGTTTGATTATGTGGTCTGGGTAACCATTGTTTTTGAAAATCTTAAATACTAATTCCGTGTTTTTTTGATGAAATGATTGATCACTTAGACCGGTGGCTCTCTTATATACCGAGTGGATTAAGTTAGTTTTTAGATGTATGGGATGGTTGGAATTAAAATGCAGATATCTACCGGAGTTGGTGGGTTTTATGAACCAATCAGTGACTATAGTACCATCTGTCTGTCTAATAACCTTGGTATCAAGAAATGAAATGGAACTATTCTGTTCGTGCTCTATTGTGAACTGTATTCGTTCAAAGCCCATTAGTTTGGAATTGAACAGAGATAAGATTGTGTCGTGTTGGTCATATGGAATACATGTTATAATATCGTCCACGTATTTATATAGAAAGGGGAGTTTAAATGGTAGCGTAGGGATAACTATGTCAAGAAACTGGTTCATGGTAATGTCAGCTAAGATGGGCCCGAGACTGCTACCCATAGCAGTGCCATATGTTTGTTTAAAAAATTGTCCCTGAAATGTGAAATAACCATTATTGCAACAATGCGACAGAAGTTTAAGGAAACTATTCTTTTCTAATGTTGTATGTGTGGAGATGCAGTTCCAATTTTTGTTTAAAATGTTGATCACTGTTTGGATATTTACATTAGTGAATAAGGAGGAAACGTCTAGTGAAATTAAAACATGATTGGGAGGGATTGTGTGTTTCTTTATAGTTTCAACAAAGGTAAAGCTATCACTAATGTTGTACTTTTCAGAAGACGCATTTTTTAGAATATTTGCTAGCCATTTTGATGTTTCATATGTAGGGGAGTTTATAAATGAGATAATAGGTCTAAGAGGGTTGTCAGGTTTATGAGTTTTTACTAAGCCGTAAATTTTAGGTGGAGTTGGGGCATGGGGAACTAAGCGTTTATAGGTATTGTTGTCAATTTGTCCGTTTTTGAAAGCCTCTTTGAGTATTGTCACAGTTGAGTTGTTTAAAGAAGTAGTGGGGTCCCTATTAAGCTTAACATATGTTTCACAATCACCTACTAATGAATTCATTCTATTGAAATACTCAGTTTTATACATGATAACTGTCTTGTTAGATTTATCTGCTTGCAGTACTAAAATGTCTTTATTGTCTGATAAGAAGTGTTTGGTGGCTTTACAAACAGTAGCCAGCTGGTTGTTTTGGTGTTTTTTATTTTTATTTGTTTTATTTTTGTTAATGTGATTAGTGATAATATTAATACATTCACTCCTGACAATTTCTGGATTTTTATCTTCAGGTAGGTTGTGAAGAACGTGTTCTACTTCGGTGATAATTTTCTCGGTGGGGATGCGATTATCATTATCCGGGAAGGCAAATTTTGGTCCTAGGGAAAGTAATGTTTTTATATCGAGAGGAATGTCGATGTCAGTGAGATTTATCAGCCAGTCCGGATTGAATTTTGGAAGGTTGTCCTTATGTTGTTTTATCCGGTTTAGTTTCGCGATTTGCTTGTTTCGAATTTTTTCTACCATGTGTTGAAACGCACTGTTTTGTTTATTTGAAAATTCGTTTATTATGGAAGCTGGTAAGTGTTGATAACTACTGAGTTTGGTTTGATGTATCCTATTTTTTGTGTAATTAAGATTTTTTATGGAATTTTTAATTTCACTATTAAGATAATCTCTTTTAAATCTATTTGCACTGTTCACAACACTATTGTACATTTGTTGTTCCATGGTGCGACGTTTAAAGTTGAACATTGCTTCTATATGCGCAGGAAATACTTTGAACTGTCGACACTTCAGCAGAAAAATACGTTGGTTAATGAGAGAAGCGAGTTTCCTGTTATCACTGGCCCATAATTTTAGGAGTCGGCAAGCTGGTTGTCCGTATGTGTCCGATATTTCTCTGTAGAATCCCATGTTTGTTGTTGAATAACCTCAGTTCTTAATTAAATCCTTAAATTTTTAGTGACCGTCAATCAGTGAATGTTTTAGTGGATAGTTAGTGAGGATCGGTCAATAATACAACTTTTAGTAATTTTGCGTCGACGTTTCGACAATATTTATTGTCATCTTCAGGACCTGTGTATGAAATACAATAGAAATATCAAACACAACGAAACAAGTAAATATTTGGGTGAACGTGTTGGTGATGTGAGTGTGTGCGTGTGTATGTATGTATCATTTTTTATGTGAAGACTTATGATAGTTTGTTTACATCTTCAAATTATCTTTAAGAAAGCGAGCAAATTATAGTATGAGAGAACTTAATTTATAAACGAATAAACGAATTTTCAAATAAACAAAACAGTGCGTTTCAACACATGGTAGAAAAAATTCGAAACAAGCAAATCGCGAAACTAAACCGGATAAAACAACATAAGGACAACCTTCCAAAATTCAATCCGGACTGGCTGATAAATCTCACTGACATCGACATTCCTCTCGATATAAAAACATTACTTTCCCTAGGACCAAAATTTGCCTTCCCGGATAATGATAATCGCATCCCCACCGAGAAAATTATCACCGAAGTAGAACACGTTCTTCACAACCTACCTGAAGATAAAAATCCAGAAATTGTCAGGAGTGAATGTATTAATATTATCACTAATCACATTAACAAAAATAAAACAAATAAAAATAAAAAACACCAAAACAACCAGCTGGCTACTGTTTGTAAAGCCACCAAACACTTCTTATCAGACAATAAAGACATTTTAGTACTGCAAGCAGATAAATCTAACAAGACAGTTATCATGTATAAAACTGAGTATTTCAATAGAATGAATTCATTAGTAGGTGATTGTGAAACATATGTTAAGCTTAATAGGGACCCCACTACTTCTTTAAACAACTCAACTGTGACAATACTCAAAGAGGCTTTCAAAAACGGACAAATTGACAACAATACCTATAAACGCTTAGTTCCCCATGCCCCAACTCCACCTAAAATTTACGGCTTAGTAAAAACTCATAAACCTGACAACCCTCTTAGACCTATTATCTCATTTATAAACTCCCCTACATATGAAACATCAAAATGGCTAGCAAATATTCTAAAAAATGCGTCTTCTGAAAAGTACAACATTAGTGATAGCTTTACCTTTGTTGAAACTATAAAGAAACACACAATCCCTCCCAATCATGTTTTAATTTCACTAGACGTTTCCTCCTTATTCACTAATGTAAATATCCAAACAGTGATCAACATTTTAAACAAAAATTGGAACTGCATCTCCACACATACAACATTAGAAAAGAATAGTTTCCTTAAACTTCTGTCGCATTGTTGCAATAATGGTTATTTCACATTTCAGGGACAATTTTTTAAACAAACATATGGCACTGCTATGGGTAGCAGTCTCGGGCCCATCTTAGCTGACATTACCATGAACCAGTTTCTTGACATAGTTATCCCTACGCTACCATTTAAACTCCCCTTTCTATATAAATACGTGGACGATATTATAACATGTATTCCATATGACCAACACGACACAATCTTATCTCTGTTCAATTCCAAACTAATGGGCTTTGAACGAATACAGTTCACAATAGAGCACGAACAGAATAGTTCCATTTCATTTCTTGATACCAAGGTTATTAGACAGACAGATGGTACTATAGTCACTGATTGGTTCATAAAACCCACCAACTCCGGTAGATATCTGCATTTTAATTCCAACCATCCCATACATCTAAAAACTAACTTAATCCACTCGGTATATAAGAGAGCCACCGGTCTAAGTGATCAATCATTTCATCAAAAAAACACGGAATTAGTATTTAAGATTTTCAAAAACAATGGTTACCCAGACCACATAATCAAACAGGTAATTCATAAACATCGCGCAAATCAGCTGAGCCCCAATCTTACATCTGCCCAATCTAATACACCTGAGCCCAACGCTGGCTCATACTTTTCTACAACTTATGTTAAAGGGCTTTCTGAAAAACTTAAAAAATGCCTATCAAAAATTCAAAAAACTTTAGCATTCAAAAACCAACATACTGTTCGATCTCTCTTCTCAAGCCTCAAAGACCCGACATCCAAAGATAAACGATCTAATGTCGTATACACTATCCAATGCAATGACTGTCCAGCCACATACACTGGTATTACGTCCCAATATTTACATAAGAGAATTTATCAACATAGGTATGATTGCCATAAAAAAACCCATAATGATAACCCCAACGCCTTAGTATCTCACCATGTAAACACCGGTCATGAATTTGACTTCAACAACACCCAAATTAAATATTACGAAAATAATTATTTCAAAAGGTGCGTACTGGAAATGATTCAAATTAAAAGTGACCCTCACTCCATTAATTTTCGCACTGATACTCAAAACCTCTCGTCCAGTTATGCTCAACTTATACACACCGTCAAAACATGAATTTGAAGAAATATTCAGTAGTCTCCCTACAGGATGTGTTGGTCATTAGTGGCCAGCTTGTCGTTGGATATTAATTAGTGTCACACTCCCCCCTAGTGCAAATCTTTCTCAACTGTCTTCCGAACACATGTTACTTAATTTCCTACAAATGTACAAGGGTCGTCTGTTCTGCTTTATAATAAGGTGTTGGTCAGGGAAAATTTACAGTTGTGTGTTTGGCGTCTGCAACAATTGTAAGTGTCTCACTGATCATATTATCTAGTATTAGCTAAGAAACATATAACATTTCTTATAGACACATAGTCGATCAGTTTTAAACTCAGTACAGTGGGCATCTCCGTTGTGCATAATTTACACTTAGATGATAAAAATAAGTCAATAAAATAGTGTTATATTTATGTATGGATTCTCGAATGTGTAGTTGACTTGTGAGGTTTTGTTGTGTGTGTGTGTGTGTGTGTGTGTGTGTGTGTGTGTGTGTGCGTATGTAATTCTAGCGTGTGTGTATGTACACGTCTACGTGTTAGATTTGTGGTATATATCTGTTTAGAATAGAGTGAGAGAGAGAGAGAGAGAGATTGAGGGATCATGTGAGAGAGATTATGACCGACATATATTTGAACTACATTGACTATGGTACTCTGTACAGACCAAGTTCCAGGTCAATAACATTGACCAAAATGTAAATATTAAGTAATAACCATTTTCATATAATAGATTTGTTATCTATAATGTTGTGTTATAAAGTCTGTAACCCTTTAATACAAGTTGGTAAATCATTTCTGTTATCGTGTGTATAATTCTCTATTTATATGAGGATGATAGTGTAATAAAAATTGTGAGTGTTTGAGAGTGCCAATCGTGGACAATGACAAATGAAAGGGAGAGAGAGAGAGTGTGTGAGAGGGGGGAGAGAGAGTGAATGAAGAGATATAATGAGAGAGAGAGAGTGAAAGAGGAGAGTGAATGAAGAGAGATAATGAGAGGGAGAGAGAGAGAGTGTGAGAGCGAAGGGTGGAAGAGTGAGAGAGAGAAGAAGGGAGACAGTGAGTGAGATGTAGAAGAGAGAGAGAGAGAGAGAGTGAGTGGGGTGATAGTGAGTGATAGATCGATTTCAGGTTAGAGTGAGAGGCTGGGTTGACTGGCGGGGGGAGCATGGGTGAAAGAGAAGGGTGATTGTGGACACATACATAAATTACATTATTCTATAGTACTCTTGACTATATTTTACAATATGATTACAATTACCGTATTATCCAAGTTTACCTGTTAGTAAAATTTACCAGAAACGTTTGTGTGTAACCTTTGTCAACTATCTGATTTAAGTCGTAATGTTTTACAATATTGTGTAAATTGTATGTTTCTAAATTATGATTGTTTGCTAACACCAGTAGGGAGTGAAACATGGTAAAAATAACTTTTAAGAATTACGTAGTGAACATCCCCTAATCTGTTTTAGTTATAGGTAATATATTACTTTGCTATATGTTGACTGTTGTAGGTATAAACAATTTTTGTACCAATCTAATATCCAATTGTTGGTTACTGTTTGTTTAATTAATTAAAATAACATTATATTTAGTAATTTAAATTGTAATACTGTATAAATTAAGTTATCTCATACTATAATTTGCTCGCTTTCTTAAAGATAATTTGAAGATGTAAACAAACTATCATAAGTCTTCACATAAAAAATGATACATACATACACACGCACACACTCACATCACCAACACGTTCACCCAAATATTTACTTGTTTCGTTGTGTTTGATATTTCTATTGTATTTCATACACAGGTCCTGAAGATGACAATAAATATTGTCGAAACGTCGACGCAAAATTACTAAAAGTTGTATTATTGACCGATCCTCACTAACTATCCACTAAAACATTCACTGATTGACGGTCACTAAAAATTTAAGGATTTAATTAAGAACTGAGGTTATTCAACAACAAACATGGGATTCTACAGAGAAATATCGGACACATACGGACAACCAGCTTGCCGACTCCTAAAATTATGGGCCAGTGATAACAGGAAACTCGCTTCTCTCATTAACCAACGTATTTTTCTGCTGAAGTGTCGACAGTTCAAAGTATTTCCTGCGCATATAGAAGCAATGTTCAACTTTAAACGTCGCACCATGGAACAACAAATGTACAATAGTGTTGTGAACAGTGCAAATAGATTTAAAAGAGACTATCTTAATAGTGAAATTAAAAATTCCATAAAAAATCTTAATTACACAAAAAATAGGATACATCAAACCAAACTCAGTAGTTATCAACACTTACCAGCTTCCATAATAAACGAATTTTCAAATAAACAAAACAGTGCGTTTCAACACATGGTAGAAAAAATTCGAAACAAGCAAATCGTGAAACTAAACCGGATAAAACAACATAAGGACAACCTTCCAAAATTCAATCCGGACTGGCTGATAAATCTCACTGACATCGACATTCCTCTCGATATAAAAATATTACTTTCCCTAGGACCAAAATTTGCCTTCCCGGATAATGATAATCGCATCCCCACCGAGAAAATTATCACCGAAGTAGAACACGTTCTTCACAACCTACCTGAAGATAAAAATCCAGAAATTGTCAGGAGTGAATGTATTAATATTATCACTAATCACATTAACAAAAATAAAACAAATAAAAATAAAAAACACCAAAACAACCAGCTGGCTACTGTTTGTAAAGCCACCAAACACTTCTTATCAGACAATAAAGACATTTTAGTACTGCAAGCAGATAAATCTAACAAGACAGTTATCATGTATAAAACTGAGTATTTCAATAGAATGAATTCATTAGTAGGTGATTGTGAAACATATGTTAAGCTTAATAGGGACCCCACTACTTCTTTAAACAACTCAACTGTGACAATACTCAAAGAGGCTTTCAAAAACGGACAAATTGACAACAATACCTATAAACGCTTAGTTCCCCATGCCCCAACTCCACCTAAAATTTACGGCTTAGTAAAAACTCATAAACCTGACAACCCTCTTAGACCTATTATCTCATTTATAAACTCCCCTACATATGAAACATCAAAATGGCTAGCAAATATTCTAAAAAATGCGTCTTCTGAAAAGTACAACATTAGTGATAGCTTTACCTTTGTTGAAACTATAAAGAAACACACAGTCCCTCCCAATCATGTTTTAATTTCACTAGACGTTTCCTCCTTATTCACTAATGTAAATATCCAAACAGTGATCAACATTTTAAACAAAAATTGGAACTGCATCTCCACACATACAACATTAGAAAAGAATAGTTTCCTTAAACTTCTGTCGCATTGTTGCAATAATGGTTATTTCACATTTCAGGGACAATTTTTTAAACAAACATATGGCACTGCTATGGGTAGCAGTCTCGGGCCCATCTTAGCTGACATTACCATGAACCAGTTTCTTGACATAGTTATCCCTACGCTACCATTTAAACTCCCCTTTCTATATAAATACGTGGACGATATTATAACATGTATTCCATATGACCAACACGACACAATCTTATCTCTGTTCAATTCCAAACTAATGGGCTTTGAACGAATACAGTTCACAATAGAGCACGAACAGAATAGTTCCATTTCATTTCTTGATACCAAGGTTATTAGACAGACAGATGGTACTATAGTCACTGATTGGTTCATAAAACCCACCAACTCCGGTAGATATCTGCATTTTAATTCCAACCATCCCATACATCTAAAAACTAACTTAATCCACTCGGTATATAAGAGAGCCACCGGTCTAAGTGATCAATCATTTCATCAAAAAAACACGGAATTAGTATTTAAGATTTTCAAAAACAATGGTTACCCAGACCACATAATCAAACAGGTAATTCATAAACATCGCGCAAATCAGCTGAGCCCCAATCTTACATCTGCCCAATCTAATACACCTGAGCCCAACGCTGCCTCATACTTTTCTACAACTTATGTTAAAGGGCTTTCTGAAAAACTTAAAAAATGCCTATCAAAAATTCAAAAAACTTTAGCATTCAAAAACCAACATACTGTTCGATCTCTCTTCTCAAGCCTCAAAGACCCGACATCCAAAGATAAACGATCTAATGTCGTATACACTATCCAATGCAATGACTGTCCAGCCACATACACTGGTATTACGTCCCAATATTTACATAAGAGAATTTATCAACATAGGTATGATTGCCATAAAAAAACCCATAATGATAACCCCAACGCCTTAGTATCTCACCATTTAAACACCGGTCATGAATTTGACTTCAACAACACCCAAATTAAATATTACGAAAATAATTATTTCAAAAGGTGCGTACTGGAAATGATTCAAATTAAAAGTGACCCTCACTCCATTAATTTTCGCACTGATACTCAAAACCTCTCGTCCAGTTATGCTCAACTTATACACACCGTCAAAACATGAATTTGAAGAAATATTCAGTAGTCTCCCTACAGGATGTGTTGGTCATTAGTGGCCAGCTTGTCGTTGGATATTAATTAGTGTCACACTCCCCCCTAGTGCAAATCTTTCTCAACTGTCTTCCGAACACATGTTACTTAATTTCCTACAAATGTACAAGGGTCGTCTGTTCTGCTTTATAATAAGGTGTTGGTCAGGGAAAATTTACAGTTGTGTGTTTGGCGTCTGCAACAATTGTAAGTGTCTCACTGATCATATTATCTAGTATTAGCTAAGAAACATATAACATTTCTTATAGACACATAGTCGATCAGTTTTAAACTCAGTACAGTGGGCATCTCCGTTGTGCATAATTTACACTTAGATGATAAAAATAAGTCAATAAAATAGTGTTATATTTATGTATGGATTCTCGAATGTGTAGTTGACTTGTGAGGTTTTGTTGTGTGTGTGTGTGTGTGTGTGTGTGTGTGCGTATGTAATTCTAGCGTGTGTGTATGTACACGTCTACGTGTTAGATTTGTGGTATATATCTGTTTAGAATAGAGTGAGAGAGAGAGAGAGAGAGATTGAGGGATCATGTGAGAGAGATTATGACCGACATATATTTGAACTACATTGACTATGGTACTCTGTACAGACCAAGTTCCAGGTCAATAACATTGACCAAAATGTAAATATTAAGTAATAACCATTTTCATATAATAGATTTGTTATCTATAATGTTGTGTTATAAAGTCTGTAACCCTTTAATACAAGTTGGTAAATCATTTCTGTTATCGTGTGTATAATTCTCTATTTATATGAGGATGATAGTGTAATAAAAATTGTGAGTGTTTTCGAGTGCCAATCGTGGACAATGACAAATGAGAGGGAGAGAGAGAGAGAAAGAGAGAGAGAGAGAGAGAGAGTGAGAGAGGGGGAGAGAGAGTGAATGAAGAGATATAATGAGAGAGAGAGAGAGTGAAAGAGGAGAGTGAATGAAGAGAGATAATGAGAGGGAGAGAGAGAGAGTGTGAGAGCGAAGGGTGGAAGAGTGAGAGAGAAGAAGGGAGACAGTGAGTGAGATGTAGAAGAGAGAGAGAGAGAGAGAGAGAGAGAGAGAGAGAGAGAGAGAGAGAGAGAGAGAGTGAGTGGGGTGATAGTGAGTGATAGATCGATTTCAGGTTAGAGTGAGAGGCTGGGTTGACTGGCGGGGGGAGCATGGGTGAATGAGAAGGGTGATTGTGGACACATACATAAATTACATTATTCTATAGTACTCTTGACTATATTTTACAATATGATTACAATTACCGTATTATCCAAGTTTACCTGTTAGTAAAATTTACCAGAAACGTTTGTGTGTAACCTTTGTCAACTATCTGATTTAAGTCGTAATGTTTTACAATATTGTGTAAATTGTATGTTTCTAAATTATGATTGTTTGCTAACACCAGTAGGGAGTGAAACATGGTAAAAATAACTTTTAAGAATTACGTAGTGAACATCCCCTAATCTGTTTTAGTTATAGGTAATATATTACTTTGCTATATGTTGACTGTTGTAGGTATAAACAATTTTTGTACCAATCTAATATCCAATTGTTGGTTACTGTTTGTTTAATTAATTAAAATAACATTATATTTAGTAATTTAAATTGTAATACTGTATAAATTAAGTTCTCTCATACTATAATTTGCTCGCTTTCTTAAAGATAATTTGAAGATGTAAACAAACTATCATAAGTCTTCACATAAAAAATGATACATACATACACATGCACACACTCACATCACCAACACGTTCACCCAAATATTTACTTGTTTCGTTGTGTTTGATATTTCTATTGTATTTCATACACAGGTCCTGAAGATGACAATAAATATTGTCGAAACGTCGACGCAAAATTACTAAAAGTTGTATTATTGACCGATCCTCACTAACTATCCACTAAAACATTTATATAATAAGATTTTATAACAATATTGTAATACTTAGTAACCTTAAAATTGCATCACCTGACCTTACTAATAGTTAAAAGAACTACATGTACCCTGAGATAAAAAACAAACTGAAAATTATAATTAAATTGTAACACATCTAAAACCCGAATTCAATAACAAATCGATTATGTATTGTATAATCGATATGGTGTATTAGTAGCAAGAGGAAGCAGCTGTTGGAATTAAAACATATATAAAATAAAGAATCCTTCTTGAATTTGACGATTTCTTGTTATTTGTAGAATAATTAGTGTATTTCGAATAGGGTGTAAATTACAGAGAAGGGAACATGAGAATCGCATCAAGCGGAACGACTTAACCTATAATAACTGGTCAATCGCCAACCACAGCGCTCGTTTGTTGACAGCTGGTGAATACGGGAGAATAGAGAACTAACTTACTCTCTCCGCTCTCTTCTCTTTACAATTTCGATAGTATACACCGACTAGGGTTGGAGAAAAATATTGAATTATTCAATATAATAACTGGAATATAGGGTTTTTCTCTTGTAAAACACTTGATAACTATTTAATACAGATCTATTATCAAGAACCGAATAATATCAACCACATAATAAATAATTTTCTTTATAAATAAATTAACATTGATTTGCAGGAGATCTCATCTACAGTAAAATTAATTCATTAGTAATCAACTTAAGTAATCATTAAGTGTAGATGTTTTTAACACGAACAATGAAGAGGAAGAAAATGATCTAAATGAGTCAGATACTGTAACAGAGCCATATATAGAAACAGAAGAAGAACTGCGAGCAGTCTGTAATGATGAACAAGATGAACAGGATGTTTCAGAGCAATTGACAAAGGAGAACACCCAGACTTAATTAAAATGTTGGCGGGATATGTAAGTTATAGGGTTAGTAGAAAAAAATGGTTCCAACTTTTGTCTACGGTCACCCTACAAAAGAGTGCACCAAACATAAAGATTGGCTGTCAACTCTGTCGAGAGGATACCTTATGAACCCTACAGAAGAGTGGCTAAACATGGTGCTTAAAATGGAGAAAGATTTTGAAGAGTATCATGGAGAAAATGGATTTAGCAATAGGGAAAAAGTGATGAAAACTCTTATTGATAAGTTAAAAGTCAAATATCCCGTTGATGAATTTGCAATTACATGTTACGTCGCACACGCACATTTATTAGAATGAAGTCCCTGAATAAGGCAAGAGCCAATAAAAGGTCTTATGGTGACAAACAAACCGATGCTGGTAGAAAGAAGAATAAGAAGCTCAACAAACTGCAGTGATATAGTAAGTTAAAAGAAACTAATTCCTCCATTTTGGAACAAGTCTTTCTATGGAACTTAAAATTAAAATAGTATTATAATCCTATGTTATCAAATAAAAATGAAGCCTACTTGAAATTGAAAAAAAACCTTTGTTTTGATATTAGTATGGTTTATTTTGCTTTTTTAAATCAGTTAATCTCTGATTTATACACTTTTCAGACCTGGAAAAGGCTGCGCTAAGGACGAAAAATATATAATTGACAGTGGAAGAGGATAGTACTTATCAGTGAATAAATAATATAACAATGTATTTCAAAAACATTCAGCAAATAAAAAACATATTTAACAATGTGTGAAATTTTAATATTACATCCCTTAAATTGTAGGGTTATAAATAACATAGGCCTAAATAATTTTTTAAAATGCCAATATTTTGCTATCTATAGGTATTATTAGTACTTATTTCCTTTTTTAGAAAATACGAAATAATAATAAAGTCTAATTTGAACACACGTAATTAATTAGTTTTATTGTATCACTACAATCAATTCTGCAACTACCTTATACATGTGTAGGGTTTAACGAATAAAGTTGTAAAAATTTAAACGAAAAATACTACATTTACTTTATGTGTTATCTCTGTGTTGTTTATGTTTGGAGTCGCAACAACAAATATATGATATTTATAATAATTAACAGTTAACAGCTGTAGTACAAATCCTCCTGGCTAGCACCGGTGATGTCACACCTCGCTAGAGTGAGACGGAAGACATGCGCGTGGCCCTTACCGTCTAGTTCTTGTACCCGTGGATAAAATATCTATAAATGAAGAGGCTAGTTGAATGGGGTGGGGGTAATTTTCTATAAATGAAAATTATAGTTGAAGGGGGAGGGGATAATTTTTATATGTGTACTACGTTATCGGCAACAAAGAAGTAGTTTGTTGTTAAAATTCCTTCCCGGCCTGTTTGGCTGTAGACCAATGTTTTCTGCAAAACCAGACGTTTCGGCAGTGCCATCGACTTACATCATCAGTGAAAATCGATTGCAATAACGTGAGGTGGTATACGTTAGTGACCACAGTACTGTGGTTAAGGCTGAAGCAGTAATTAGAAATATGTAGTTTCATGGAAATATTTCACTTCGAAAATGATTTTAAATATAAATCTTAGAACATGGAAGTCATGTATGGTTCTCCATACCGATATTTTATATATGTACTACGTTATCGGCAACAAAGTAGTAGTTTGTTGTTAAAATTCGTTCCCGGGCTGTTTGGCCGTAGTCCAATGTTTTCTGCAAAACCAGACGATTCGGCAGTGCCGTCGACTGCCATCATCAGTGAAAATTGAGTGTGATAACGTGTGGTGGTATACGTTAGTGACCACAGTACTATGGTTAAGGCTGAAGCAATAAGTGGAAAGAAGTAGTTTCTATAGAAACATTTCATTTCCTAAATGATTTGAAATATAAATCTTAGAACATGGAAGTCATGTATGGTTCTCCATGTTGATATTTTCATATACAGTAGAACCCGAGGGAAGGCAGTTTCGGATACTAATTAAGATGTCATTTTACTTCCATGTTCAATAAGGAAATGAAAGTATTGTGATGGCAAAAAAAAAGTGTTCGAGGTAATTGCAGATTATAATTGTACTACCCTCAAAACATGAAAAAAGTCATTTTTCGAAAAGTGTCTGTGTAGATTTTTTTTCTATGGCAAACGATAAGAGCATAAATTCAAACAGAATCAAATAATTTTTTCATACCTCCCTGAATTATAGAGAACTCAAGGTCTTTTGATTTTGGTGAAGATCGGTTAAGGCAAAGGGGTAGTTTACCTGCAACATTTTATGTTGTAACAACGGTAATTTTTTATGACGAATGATAACTGCCGCACATTCATACAGAATCAAATATTTTTTTGTGTACATTCCTGAATTATAAAGGAATGAAGGCTTATTGATTTTGGTGAAAATCGGTTAAGGGAAAGGGGTAGTTTACCTGCCACGTTTTATGTTTTAACAAGAGTAATTGTTTCTATGACGAACAATAACTGCCGCACATTCAAACAGAATCAAATAATGTTTCGCATGCATCCCTGAATTATAGAGTACTCAAGGCCTGTTGATTTTGGTGTAGATCGGTTAAGGTAAAGGGATAGTTTACCTGCAACATTTTATGTTGTAACAAGAGAAATTTTTTCATGACGAACGATAACTGCCGTAAATTCAAACAGAATCAAATAATTTTTTACATATGTACCTGAGTTGTAGAGGACTCAAGGCCTATTGATTTTGGTGAAGATCGGTTTCGGGGAAAGGGTAGTTTACCTGAAATATTTTTTGTTGTAACAAGAGAAAGTTCTTAATTTTGATAAATAAAGTATCCTGATAAAAAGATCTTAATAATCCACTGTAGAAATGTAGATGAAATATCTATAAATGAAGAGGCTAGTTGAACGGGGTGGGGGTAATTTTCTATAAACAAAAATTATAATTGAGGGGGGAGGGGATTTTTTTTATATATGTACTACGTTATTGGCAACAAAGAAGTAGTTTGTTGTTAAAATTCCTTCCCGGCCTGTTTGGCCGTAGACCAATGTTTTCTGCAAAACCATACGTTTCGGCAGTGCCATCGACTTCCATCATCAGTGAAAATCGAGTGCAATAACGTGAGGTGGTGTACGTTAGTGACCACAGTACTGTGGTTAAGGCTGAAGCAGTAAGTAGAAAGATGTAGTTTCTATGGAAATATTTCACTTCGAAAATGATTTTAAATATAAATCTTAGAACATGGAAGTCATGTATGGTTCTCCATACCGATATTTTATATATGTACTACGTTATCGGCAACAAAGAAGTAGTTTGTTGTTAAAATTCCTTCCCGGCCTGTTTGACTGTAGTCCAATGTTTTCTGCAAAACCAGACGTTTTGGCAGTGCCATCGACTTCCATCATCAGTGAAAATCGAGTGCGATAACGTGAGGTGGTATACGTTAGTGACCACAGTACTGTGGTTAAGACTGAAGCAGTAAGTAGAAAGAAGTAGTTTCTATGGAAATATTTTATTTCGAAAATGATTTGAAATATAAATCTTAGAACATGGAAGTTATGTATGGTTCTGCATACCGATATTTTTAAGTTTGAGGTAAAATAACTGATGGCAATATACAAAATTATCAAAATATTTTAATAAAATCAAACTATTTACATAAAGTTATTTTTTAACACTAGTTTTATGACTTTTTTGAAAAAAAAAATCTATTTTCTTTTGCTTTTTCTTTTCACATTGGTTTCTTGCAGCAATATCTTGCCATTGCTTCATTAGCAGAACGTCAGAGGGCTCTGACTCTTAAGATCGTTCAACGAACGATTGTAACGGGGCATTTTTGGGCCTATTTTGAAGTAATATAGAGAAATTTGTATTTTTTTTTATAAAACAAATAACATTTTTCGATAATAGGGATAAATGTAAACAAAGGTAAATTTATTTTTAGCGACAGTGGTAGCAAGGTGGTACGACTGATTGAAAATATTGTATGTGGATTTCGGAAGCGACAGAATTAACAAGCTGGAATTGTGCCAAGGTCAACCAATGACACACAAAACAGCATAAACAAGTTATGTAACGGAACATCAGACCATATTACGTCAGTGCATGCGTCACGCTGCTATGCAGGGTGTGTCGGCCAGACCTCACATATTAAGTGCATATTGGCGTAGTGATACAAACATATGAACAATAAGAATTGGTCATACAACCACGGCGACAACATAAAATAGTGCCGTTGGCCGAGTCCCAGTCTGAAATAACAACTCGCGCGAGTAACACACAAAAAGTTCCGGAACGTAATCGCGGGCGCCCGCACGTTAAAGAATGTGACTAATATATTTCAAAATATGACTTAAAATCAAAATTTCTTATTAAAAATGTGATTAACAGTTTCCTTTACAATATAACAATTCGGTAATATGAATTAAAGTGAAAGTGCACACGGAAAGCGATGTGACGTCGTCTGGACTAGAATTCGGACTCGAGGCAGATAAGTTTTACCAGGATATACACAGAATTATCAAAATTTATTATATTTTTTCAGAAATCCAAAACAGATGGGGCAAATTAAATAAAATGGGGGTTTAAGGGGAAAATTTAAAATGGGCAGTATGTGAGCGAGTGTGGGGGTTTTGTTTAATTATAGAGTAAAGTATGAAGTGCTGGTTTCCGCTTTCAAAACTAATCCTAGGTTTATAATATGTGTTTATTTCTATTTTAAAGAGAGAATCATGCATAATAAATGTTATTGTTTTTCTATAAGATCGCAAAAAGTAGGAGAAGGGAAGGGGAACATTTGTCTATATAACATTTGAAATTAGGTTAAGGGCTATATTTTCATGTTTTCTTTTGTAGTGTGAAAATGAATTAAAATAGGTGTGATGGTAATTCAGTTGTACTTTCTTAAATAACCAGTTCTGCACTTCCCGGTTCGCTGATTCGAACCTTGGTAAGTTTTCCCTACAGTTGGCAACACCAAGATGGCGCCCGAAGAAATTATTTAGAAAGTGTTTGAGTCTAAAGTAAATTCCCTTAGGTATTTATATTTATATATTTATTATATCAATAAAAGGTAAAACAGTACAATTGGCGCCTGAACAGGGACCAAATACATTTATATAAATATAGGCCACTTGGAGAGCAGAATGGTTGTTCGAAATAGGAAATAAAATTTTTGTGTGTACGTAAAATAGACGTAGAGATGGGTTATGTTTTGTAGCGGGTATTGTGAAGTAATAGGTATAGTGATTAATATGTATGATAATTATTAAGTAGTATAAAGGGTATTATAATAAAAATCTTTTAAACATGGCCAGGGTACAAGAAAATGATATGATTAGTGTTATACTAAATCAATTAGAGAAAATGAACAGTAATTTTAACAATAAATTTGAGGTACAGAATAATAATTTCAATGATAAATTTGATATTCAGAACAGAAAATTCGATGAAATGACTACACAAAATGTTAAATTTGAAAGTAACATGAATAAACGTCTTAACGAGATTGATGAACGTTTTAGTACATTTAAAGACCAGATAGTAGAGTCAAAAAATAGTAGTTGTGAGAAAAAGTTTGATGAGATGAATAAAAATTTAGAAGTTAAATTAAATCAAATACTGAATAAGAAGGTAAATGACAATGTTATAGGTATAACAAATATTAATGATGACGAAATAGTGGAAGAGGTAGTGTTAGATAATGATGTTAATTACAAGTCTGAGGTAAGTAGGAGTGATAATTATGACAATATAAGTGAAAATATGATGTTAAAAAATAATGGGGCAAATATTGATAGTACTGATGAAGTTTTAGAATGTAATAATGGAATGTTAATGTGTGTTTATGAGTCAGAGAGAAAGTGGAAAGAGAGAGTAGATGAGTATGAGGGGCAGAGGGTAAATTTTCCCCTTATTTATGATGAACCAAGGTGTTCAAAAATGTTATTGTTGAAGGGCAAGAGTCCCTTGTTAATGGAAGATTTAAGTTGTTTCCCCTTTTTGTATGATTTAGTACCCTCTGTGTGGAGTGAGAGAGAAAATGTGATATGGTGGTATGATGAGAGAGATTTAGAGAGAGAGTTGTGTATTGGGAGAGAGATAGAATTATATAAGTTAAAAAGAAATTATAATGAGTTGAGAGAAAGGTTAGGAGGGGTGAAGATGAACCATAGAAAATACTTACCTGTTGAAAGAGAGATAGAGAATTATTTTGAGAATATTTTTATAAACGATAATGACTTACCTGACGTAATAGTAGAGGAATATAAAAATGATAAAACAACTTACCTGACGTTGACCAATAATGCTGATGGAGACTGGACAAGAATAACTTATGTTGACAAGGTTTATGAAATATTAATAGGGAATAACCCTATAAATTATAATAGCATAATGAATGAAATAAAGTTAATGGATTATTATTATAATAATAGTAATAACAAATTGAGTGGGTGTAACAATGATGTATGTCATAAATATGTTCGTTATATATACGATGATGGAGGTTGAAATAAAAATGAGTGTATGGACATTGTTAAATATTGTAAATTTTGGTAATGACCTTGCAGATTTGGACATATGAAGTGTGAAACAATTGAACAGTTATTGACGAATAATTTGTAAATATAATGTAGTGTATTCAATTGTGTGTATTATGAAATGTTAGGTGTATATGTAGTAGAAAATGTTGGGATAATAATAGTAATATTATTAATAGTTTGCAGTCTAAATAAATAATAAAATAATTATGAAGACAATAATTGATGATTTGTAATTTTGGTAATAATTGAAATATGTTGTGTTTTAATAATCAATTGAAGTAAATAATTTGAGATGCTTAAATATGGTGATTGAATGTTATATGTTTGAATTTTATAATGAATTTACATTATTTTATGAGATTTCAATTTGATAACAATTAATAAATAAATAAATGTTAAATGGTTTATTTTGTGGAATAGCATAATGGTTAAAAATATAGATTAATAATAAATCTGAAAATCTAATTGCAGCAACGGATAAATAATGGAATGATGATAAATAAAAAAGTTAATGAAAAATTTTAAACAAGAATGTTTATAAGTTTTTATATAAATTATTTAAAAGAGAATTGTTTGTTTAATGTATGCTAATAATCAAGGTTAATGTCTATTTGTTTATTATGTTATGTAATGTATTATACCAGATGTGTGTGTGTGGCAGGGAGGTTATCCAGGGGGGTAACGTATTAGAAATTTGTTGTATTTTACTAATGATGATTCGCTACTAAATAATTTTGTTTTTGATTTGCAAAATAAATGCACTAGATACTTCCTATATTGTTTTTATTATGTCTTATTGTGTTAATTGCATGTAGTAGGTTAGGAATAAGGATTATAAAATTATAAAATATAATAATATGTTTTCAATGTGTTTATAGATTTTAAATAAAAATGAAATAAATTTGTGATAGTTAAAATTTTCAATGGGTTGTCAAAGATAGAAGTTGGGTGATAGTAATTGTTTAAGTAAAACATTGAGTCAGTCCGAGTTGAATATAGATGGGTGTTAGAGAGAATAACGAGAGACGAAATACAAGTAATAGAGAATTTGAGTATAAGTTGACACAGTAGTTATGAAGAATTTATGTAGAGTTTTGATTGATATATTGATGTTTATAAATGATGATGTTATTTTGTTGTAGTTAAAGTGGGGTAATGAGATTGAGATTTTTGAGGATGGCAATTTTGTAGTAGGGGGTAGTGTAATGTGGGAGTCCGCAACATAATGATAAGTTGGGACGGGATAGGTACCGATTTAGTGAGGAGGTGTTGCCTTAGGTAGAATCCAGGAACCAGATAAGGGAAATGAGCTTTTTTGGGGGGGGGAACACTTATCCTAAGTACAAAGGGTTAGAGAGTATTTTTTTTATATATTGAGAGAAGGTGGCGAATTGAGTTAAAGTAGTAAGTAGTTAGAGGTAGAGAAGGGTTAGTAGATTTTTTGATAGAGAGGGGTGTCATACTAGTTAAATATTTTGTAAGGGAGTGTTAGAGTTATAAAAGGGGTAAGATTATGAGTAAATGCCAAGTTGATATACAGTGAATTATGATGAATAACTGAGAATCACCCAAATTAATGAAAGGGAATAATAAATGAAATGATGTGTAAAACGAAGGTAAAAAAAAAAAAAAAAAAAAAAAAAAAAAAAAAAAAAAAAAAAAAAAAAAAAAAAATTTTTGAGAACCGAATTAATAAAAGTCAATTGAGATTAAAAGGTAATTTTATGATTTTATATGCAAATTTAATGATGTTAAGTGTGTAACATTTTACATACAAATTGTTTATTTTAAGATAATAATAAAATTTAAATATTTTAAATGCAAATTGGCGATGACAGAGATGTATAATATGGTAATGGGAAATGTTTATTTAAATTCTGATGGGAATCAGGGCAATAATTTTGAATTTTGGGATAAAAGTTAACAAGAGAAAGTAGATAGAATGAGATTATGGAATTTTAAAATGGGTATCATGTTGTTGTTAGGTTGTTAGGTATTCTGATATATGTTAGAAGTAAGTAAAAAATAAAACTAGTGCTTCTTAGCGCAAACCAGCATCGCTAAGGGGAAACAGATCAGTTGGGGATATGATGTTGTATAAGGCCACTATTTGATATTTGATTTGTTGTTTCAGTGTTTGGTGATGCTGTGGTGGCGGGCCTGAGCTGGCCAGCGCGTCAGAGCAGGGGCGTTAAGTATCTGTCTGACTCTACGGTGTTGGGATCTCGATAGAGAAGTCCAGTATTGTCATTCAGGTGCGGTCACAGTCACCGGACCAAGGGTGAGTTAGATTTTTTTTTGTAAACCATACAGGGGGTTGTGGCGACATATCCTGGCTGATCCCTTTAGCAAGTATGAATGTGTCAATGAGATTTTTTATGCTTCGGCATAAAATATCTCATTGAGGGGGTATTGTAACGGGGCATTTTTGGGCCTATTTTGAAGTAATATAGAGAAATTTGTATTTTTTTTTTTATAAAACAAATAACATTTTTCGATAATAGGGATAAATGTAAACAAAGGTAAATTTATTGTTAGTGACAGTGGTAGCAAGGTGGTACGACTGATTGAAAATATTGTATGTGGATTTCGGAAGCGACAGAATTAACAAGCTGGAATTGTGCCAAGGTCAACCAATGACACACAAAACAGCATAAACAAGTTATGTAACGGAACATCAGACCATATTACGTCAGTGCATGCGTCACGCTGCTATGCAGGGTGTGTCGGCCAGACCTCACATATTAAGTGCATATTGGCATAGTGATACAAACATATGAACAATAAGAATTGGTCATACAACCACGGCGACAACATAAAATAGTGCCGTTGGCCGAGTCCCAGTCTGAAATAACAACTTGCGCGAGTAACACACAAAAAGTTCCGGAACGTAATCGCGGGCGCCCGCACGTTAAAGAATGTGACTAATATATTTCAAAATATGACTTAAAATCAAAATTTCTTATTAAAAATGTGATTAACAGTTTCCTTTACAATATAACAATTCGGTAATATGAATTAAAGTGAAAGTGCACACGGAAAGCGATGTGACGTCGTCTGGACTAGAATTCGGACTCGAGGCAGATAAGTTTTACCAGGATATACACAGAATTATCAAAATTTATTATATTTTTTCAGAAATCCAAAACAGATGGGGCAAATTAAATAAAATGGGGGTTTAAGGGGAAAATTTAAAATGGGCAGTATGTGAGCGAATGTGGGGGTTTTGTTTAATTATAGAGTAAAGTATGAAGTGCTGGTTTCCGCTTTCAAAACTAATCCTAGGTTTATAATATGTGTTTATTTCTATTTTAAAGAGAGAATCATGCATAATAAATGTTATTGTTTTTCTATAAGATCGCAAAAAGTAGGAGAAGGGAAGCGGAACATTTGTCTATATAACATTTGAAATTAGGTTAAGGGCTATATTTTCATGTTTTCTTTTGTAGTGTGAAAATGAATTAAAATAGGTGTGATGGTAATTCAGTTGTACTTTCTTAAATAACCAGTTCTGCACTTCCCGGTTCGCTGATTCGAACCTTGGTAAGTTTTCCCTACAGTTGGCAACACCAAGATGGCGCCCGAAGAAATTATTTAGAAAGTGTTTGAGTCTAAAGTAAATTCCCTTAGGTATTTATATTTATATATTTATTATATCAATAAAAGGTAAAACAGTACACGATAACACTATCTGAAAATATGAATAAAACTCCGTGAGAAAAATGCGTATTTCATGTAGCCTAATTTAATGCCCTAACCCAAAATAAAAACTCTTACCTCTAAGGCACTGAAGGTCTCATCAGCTCCTGCTCTCTGCTGTCATCGTCTTAGTCATCCCTTTGTTGCATGAACCAAAAAACCACAGGCTCATTTACTTTGTCATTTTGACACGTCTTCATTGTTTTCCATCTTCATAGCATGCTCTTCAAACTTATTTTTCATCTTGACCCAATCAGAAACAGTAGAAACACCAACACCAAAATTGGCTGCCATAATTCGCAAAAATCTCCTCATTTTAAATTCTTTTAATTGCCTCCGATTTTTTTTCAGTCGTTATCATGACCAGTTTCCGCTTTGCTGACACAATGCACAATTTATTACATGTTTATTGTAATATAATATTATTAATAAACTATTATTATTAGTTTTCATGTTTTATCCAGAAAACAAATTTTCATTGTAAAAATCGATATTTTTTTTTTTGGTTGGTCGTTTCAGTTAAACGGTATTTCGGTTAAAAGTGTTTTGGTTAATGGAGGTTCTACTGTATAGTTGCTTATGTATTATATACTGACATAAGTTGCAGATATTTTATAACATATATGGACACAACAGCATTAGCACTTGAAATATTAACGATGCCACTTAACAACAGAGATTTTAGTAAAATGGCACACAGTTTACCCCTTGTCTTTCATAGAACTCCTAATCTGAATATTGACCATACAAGAAAAAACATTTCAATTGATGTAAATTTCCAGCCTGTAAGATTTAAAATTTATTGAAACAGAAGCCTCGCAATATTTTATTCACTTGGCACTTTGATTGAACATTATTGCTGGTCAAATTAATAACTATGTATTATAATCACAAAGTGGTAGGACATGGTCCAGTTACTGGGATAGTAAGGATGAAAGCCTAGCCAGATCAACTTTTCGTGTATGACCAGCTAATGAATAACTGGTTGTAATCCAATTTATACCAATATCTTCTTGAGATGGATAGTTTTAATGACTCCCAGTTCCTTCAATGAGTTTGTACCTCATTGTAACGTGGGCTAGAGTGTGTGCTAAACATTTCCTTTGGTAGCCTGCGGTAGGAATTAATTGTGGTCATATGCAATATAGGAATAGTTGTTTTAAGAATACTCGATGTACTTATTGATTATAATAAGATTTCTGTCATGTCCATGGCAGGCCGCAGAAGCAAAAGAAGAACTGAAAGACGTCGTTGAGTTTTTAAAGAGTCCCAAAAAGTTTAATGATCTCGGAGCTAAATTACCCAAAGGTAATATAATTTTTTAATTTACTGTGTTATTGTGAATAGTATATTTTAAGGAAAGCAGGTCAGGGTCAAAAAAATTGATTTTTCAAAAGTTATGCTGACAAATTCTCCATTTCTTTCTGTTTTAGAAAATGTATAATATCATATACTTAATTTGCCATTTAATAGGAGAAAAAAAGTTTTGAATAGAAGGGTGCACTGTATGCATGGGTGAACTGAGTGCGCAACTCTAGCGCGGCTTACTAACTGCATTTCCCATTGTACCTTACACTTGTAGTATAGTTTTTGTTTCTAAGTCAATAGTTTTTCATTTTTCATGTTGGATAACCTGTAAGAAGCAGACTCAGCAGCTGGTTGTTTGGAGTCTGGCACATATAAAAGTATGTAGGCTCTATATTGCGGAGACTAAAATAAAAAATGAAAGGAGTAAAACTAAAAGATGGGAAAGTATTGGCAGGTAAAGGAAGGCTCACTAATGAAGAAAGTACTACAAACTCACCAGCTTCAACACTACTATGGACTAGCTATTAGGCAAAACCATATTAGTGGTGAAGCAAAGAAAAAGGCGATCTGGGCAACTTACTTTTATAAATTGTTGTCAGATGAGAAACTGCAACATCAGTTATGCCCTACCCACAGTGAAACATGGTATAAATATAATAAAGCCCAAGAGAAATGTAAAAAATACACAAATAAACATTCATTACCAGAGGCAGTTATGGATGTTGTGAAGCCAATATTCATATTTATCAAATATCAACCTACTAAAATGCTGCCTTCATGGGAAAAATCAAAAATCCCAATGAAAGTGTAAATGGAGTCATTTGGCAAACGGTACAAAAAACAGTTTTTGTAGGCTATCGGGTATAGAAACTAGGAGCAACAAATGCAGTCCTCTGTTTTAATTATGGTTCTGTAGCAAAAGTAAATATGTTTGAAACCTTGGGCTTCCAACCAGGTAAACTAATGGTTGAAGGCCTGGTGAAAATTGATGAGGAAAGAATTCAAAAAGCTGACAAGGAGGTGAGAGAAGAACATGAAAAGACTAAGAAGAAAGCTAATGAAGAGGAAAAGAGAGGACAGTGACAGTGCAGAATATTGCTTTGGAGCATTTTAGTTTAAGTACAAAGTGGTCTTTTAAACTCCTTTCCCCGAAAGTACAGTTTTTTAGTCTTTAATAATTTGTTAACAAACTATTGAACCCATCAACTTCAAATTTGGCACAAGTCATCCTTATGGTATGTTGAGTAATTTCACGCATTTTTGTTAAAATATATTAACTTTTACCATACTAAAAAATTTTTTGTATATTTAAAAATGTGCGACAAAATAAAACTAAAATAAATAATTTTTTTCTCAAAAACTATGCTATTTTGTTCAATTAGCATGAACTTTAGCAGGGTACTATGCTAAGTAAATGTAAAAAATTTGAAGTCAGTAGCTTCAATAGTTTTTTAAATAATGGTACCTAAGCATTTATGTGTTCTCCATATGATTAATATGGGAGTACCACCCATGACCTGCTCCCCTTAAGAGGGATTAAAGTATATTTTAGATGATTAGTGAATAACTAATTGTCAAGTAACTATGTATATATAGTATTATGTGATCTAACAAATATCAGTTTCCAGTGAGACATACAAACAACATTGATATTGATGTTTTGACCTTGTTTGTATACACTTCTGTACGTTATTTATTGTATGGAAATACACATAAGAAGAAATACACACGGTACAAGAAGTTGAAACAATTTAGTGTTTTACTTGATAACTGCAGATAAAACTATTCTGTGGCGGTTGTTAGAGATTTGGTAGGCTGTGTCTGTGGTAAGTATATGCACAAAATGTTAATTAAAATAGAAGAGTTAGTTTCTGTATAGCTATGTTTATAGTTCTGTATAACTATGTGTAATTTATAATCTGAACTTCAGTAACACAAACTGTTCTGTAATTTATATAATTATTTACGTCGTATTTGTAAATTGAATTTAAAAAAATGGATTGATAGACCTATCCATAAAAATAGCCAAGAACAGGATCATGTTAATATAATATTTTTCTGGTAATGTTTTTATACTACATTAAAAATAATTTTATGTAGGTTTTAAATAGGTTCAATTTTGTGTGACAAGTTAGGTGCTTAAACATCATTCAACATACACATTGTAAGGATCCTGTTAAAGTACATATGTAACTGCATATTCTTGAGTTACGAGGGGGACCCAAAAATAACCGGAATTTTCAGATATAAATAGTTTTATTTATTTTTACAAGTTAACAAACTTATCTCCTTCAAAGTACTCTCGACTTGAAGCTAAGCACTTGTCTAGACGTTTTTTCCACTTCTCGAAACAGTCCTGGAATTCTTCCAAAGTAATGCCTTTTAGCGATTCCATCGTTTTTTTTTTCTTTACTTCTTCCACATCCACTAAACGTTTTCCTTTAAGCTCTCTTTTCATATGAGGAAACAAAAAGAAGTCGCACGGAGCAAGGTCTGGCAAGTAGGGGGATGGGGAAGTGGGGTCATGCCATTTTTTGTCAGGAAACGTCGCACACTCAAGGCTGTGTGTGCGGGCACGTTATCATGGTGAAACACTGAAGCGGTTCAGTGTTTAATATTAATTTGTCCCCAGTTCGGATGCCAACTGAAGCGTTTCAGTATTTAAAATTGTGTAATAATTGACTTTACATGTTAAAGGTTAACCAAGGATATCGTTTAGTGTACTTGGCAGAGAATAATAGGCAAATACAGTTAAACAAAATACATATTTATAAAGTCAAAATAAAATATTCTTTTATTTTCCTTTAACCTGACATTCTCTCTAAATGAAAACATCTATTCTGCCATGAGGCGCAATTGATAAAAACAAGTTACAAGTAATTATTACCATTAACATTTTACTCTCTCGTAAAAAATATATTATACTAAGTTATCAGTTTAACTATATATATATATATATATATATATATATATATATTTGATCGCAAACCCAGCACTTCTTAAATATACATTCTTCATTCACACAACCACACACACTTTCATACGATACATTTTTTATATTCCCCTCTTTGAGCTCATTTTATGTATTTCATAAAATTGCCAGATTTTATTGATTCTAGTATGATTTACTTCCCTTTCATGATCCGTAGAGGTGCGTCCATGGGATGTCTCCTCGTGCACGTGCACTATCTAGATGTCTCCTCGTTTTCACCTTTTTATTTTACTGCCGAACTGTCATTTTGCTTTAATTTGTCACTGTGTTTATTTTGCGAATCAAAATACCGTTTCTTAGATTTAGTATGTAAAAATACACATTTGGTGATGTGCGGGCGCTTTTACGGCTGTACAGCACGAAGGAAGATGGTCGACTGGGACTTCGAAAAGATGACGATTCTTAATTTGGTGAACGATCACGTGGTCTGGTTTCATTGTTCCTTTTGTGTTTCAACACCAATTTTGACAGGATCATTAATTTGGATCGACATTCCAGCGGTGATGGATCGCTGGGATCGGTTCTGACGTCAGATGTTTTGCTCGCCATTTACATAGGTCAAAGTTCATTCGGCTAAAAATAGCTGCTATTCTATCGTTTTGCTGTTGACCTTGACACAAATTCATTCACACTGAATACGTCGTTTCTTGTTCCCAAATAAAATTTACCATTAAATTTCTTTTTGTTTATGTTCCCCAAAACATTCTTAGGTGGGCTTTAAGGTCCCGTTACAATACCCCCTCAATGAGAGGTTTTATGCCGAAGCATAAAAACTCTCATTGACGCTCTCATACTTCCTAAAGGGATCAGCCTGGATATGTCACCACAACCCCCTTTGTGTTTTATTAAAATTTGTGGTTAACTTACCCCCTGGTCAAGTGATTGTGACCGCACCTGAATGACCTTACTGGACTTCCCTCTCGAGATCCTAACACCGCAAGGCCAGACAGCCACTTGACGCGCAGGCCAGCACAGGACCGCCGCCACAGCATCACCAGACGCTGAAACATGAAATTAAAATATCAAATCGTGGCCTTGTATAATAACATATCCCTAACTGATCTGGTTCCCCTTAGCTGTTGTTAAGGTACTGACTTTTACCATTTATTATATATTACAATCAGAAAATTCCAGTATTATAATAATACTTACTGCTCACTGCTGCCAGAATTTTACTTACCGTCATATTCCTCTTTAAACTTACCTTATTAAATTACCCGGGTCGCCAACATATTTTTTAGATGAATATGTAAACTTAAACACTCTTGCCCTTGTAAAAATCCTGCTATCTAACTACCCTTAACACTCAGAAAATCTCAAAGAACGTTAGGCGAGGTTTTCAGCACAGAATAGGAAATGGTTATGGCGTATTAACTACTCTAACACATATTTATATCCCTAAACAAACTTGATTTTATTTTATTAAGTAGCCTACAGCTAAAAAACATGAATTTGTTCAAACACAAGTTTTATCAACTAATTATTTTATAGGAACCAGTACTTTTAATCATGATTTCTCCCCTTAAATATATAACTTTTACCCCCTTTATAGTATTCTCATTAATTCTTTTATAAATCTAAATTTGTATAGCTTTTTACTGATATCAGATTGTTACGGAGTCACTTTTGTATGTATTTGTTACTTAACTGATATGTGGTCCAGTTGTTACCCGATCACTAGTAGTTCACTGTCACATTCGCCACATCACACAGAACTGTTCTAACTACACTAATTAACGTATTCGTTTTTGTCTCGATCTCTTTCTTCGATACTCTTTTTGCACACCTTTTAATAAGGTTCGGTAGGCCTAGGCTACTGTAATCGCTTTGGCCTACCGAAATTTCCGAGGCCACTGTATAAAGTTTTACTTATATATGCCCTGCTCTCCACTGCTGTCTGATGTTAATACTGTGGTGACAATCTGCCTACTGTGATTCACAAAGACTACTGCTGGCTCTGTATTGCGTAACACGTCTGAGCTGGGCTGTCTCCAGACATCAACAATTTACACTAACAATGCATGTGTTGCTGGTTACAAAGGGGCACCTCACAGGTGAATACTGACAATTAGAAATTAAAACTGGGGTAGCACACAATTCTGTACCGTTACAATACCCCCCCCCCCCCCAATGAGAGGTTGGATGCCGAAGCATACAAACTCTCATTGCCTAAAACCTAAGAGGATCAGTGAGGATATGGTGCCGCAACCCCCCTGAACTCTCTACTAAAATCATGGGTACTTACCCCCTTAGTCTGGCGACTGTGACAGCACCCATCCAATCTTACTGGACTTCTCTGCTCGATATCCCAACACCATAAGCTCGGACGGATACCCGCCACAGTATCACCTGACTGTAACATTCAATTAAAAGATTAACAAACGGCCTTCCATCATACCATATCCCACAACTGATTCGTTTCCTCTTAGCCATACCGGCTCATTCTTTGCAAAGTACTGGTTCTTCTTATACAAAGTGCTGGTAATTCATTTAGGTGGGTTGCCCTACAGTGACAACTGTTCTATATTCATCCATGATTACATAAAAGGGATACGACATAATAAACATTCCAAACGGACATTACCATGAGTTATAAACAAAACATTACTACCTTATTCATTACAGGCCAAAAATAAATTACTCCGATCTGTTAGATAGCCCATCTGTTAAACTATTTAATTCAACTTTGATTTATCATAACTCCTATATACATTTTTTTTCTTTTTTTTCTACCCCCTTTAAATCCCTTAACCCCTGATACCCGTTACATTCTACTGTGTTCAGCACTAGGCTTCTTGGCCCTAGCAGATCTCATCCTAGCCGTAATCACATCTCCCTCGTGACCTGTAACTGGGTCACCTCCTAATCCACACTCACTATTACCCCCCCCCCCTGGACTGTAGTGCCCAGTTGCTGCCACAAGGACTGATGCGGAAGGGGTGGACATCTTTTTCTTTTATTCCACCCCCCATCCTTGCTTCGGTGTTACAATAAAAAATTCAGTATAATACTTACTAGTAGTGATTGATGCGCCCCTAATGGACTATCACCCCTATCTGGGTGAAAATAGCCCTGTTCCAAAAATTGGTAGATTCCCCCAAAATAGCCCCCTACTAAAACTAACAAACCACCGGGTTAACAAAACAAAACAAACCACAAGCCAGTTATAACAAGTAAAATTTATGATTTGTCACAATTAACTACTTTCACGGTCATGATCCGGTGAGGTCATGGCCGCACTTAGGTGGGGAATCTACAGTTAAACATAAAGCATAGATTGACATTTATAAAAGTTTACATGAACAGTTATATGCACATCTTATTTTACAAACACTATCTTAGCCCAAGCATTTCCTTCAGTTTTCAATTTTAAATGAATATTTTAATCATTATTTTTTCATCAATTATTTATTTTACAATTACAGTCAAAATTCAGATCAAAATAGATTTAAACTCATTATTAAAAGTCACCTTTTCAATTGATTTAATTACCAAATTAATTTAATTTAATTCCTCAAAACTCTAAGTTACAGTAATTACCTCATTATTATTTTATCTGCAAAAAGTTAACTTCATTTCTTTTGTTTCACAATAAGATTCATTGCTCAAGGCACTGATTTATCAAAATACAACATTCTTGTTGTTGTCAACTACAGCATAACTGTAAACATTGGTCACACAACACACAACATACCTGTTTACATTAACAGTAATTGTCTACAGACTTGTTTTTTCATAAACACTAACTCAGTCTCAACATTCATGATTACATCACCACTGACACATGTACTTACTTCAATTTTCAATTTCTATACCTTTTAGTGTTGCCATATTAATAAAATTCAGATTTTTAACTTAGCTTCATTTTAACTCCAATTCAAACAGTTTAACTTTAATTACATTATTTAAAACACTTTTAATATAAACACAATGCAAAATCAAATTCCTTATTATCTCTTGTTCATTATTTTAGTAAATACCATTTAGTAAATATTATTATACCATTCATTCTTATTACAAATATATGTTACACATAAGCTATAATGTACATTGCAACAAAATAATATTAACACTAACACATTTATTTACAAATTTGCATCATATTTTTTATCATTTACCACACTTCATTACCTAAATCAGCCAAGTAATTTTACCATGGACTCAAATAATTAAATGTTCATTCTATATTTCTCAACCCCCATCGTCAAAATTAGTCTTTTCTTCACATAACACTGTTCCATTTTATTGATACACAGCATATGGCTATCTTTTTTATAATAACCATAAAAATTTATTTTTTCTATTGTACCAAAATAATAATACATAGGGTTACCCCTCATTATTACTATATCATAAATTAAGTCTGCATTACTGTTTTTTGTCAAGTCTCCGTAAGTATTTTTTGTTATTCCCAAGTAAGTTACATCATCACAATTATCTGCTACTACCAGTACACTACTTCTCCCAACAGGTAAATATTTATCATCAATATACACATTGTTTACTACAGTACAAAGTAAATCTACATTGTTTATCATAATTCTCTTAATTTTTATCTTCTCTATCAACTCTCCATAACCTCTATTTAGCTTAAAGCACTCTAACTCTTCCTCTCTCAACTCTTTATAATTTCTCTTTAACTGATATATTATTATCTCCCTATCTGCACACAACTCTCTCTCAAAACATCTTTCATCATCATAACACCTGTCACTACCCCCCTGAACTATCTCATTCCATGCAAAAGGCACCACAAAACACTTATTATACGTCTTGGCACTTCCAAAACCATCACAAAAAATAAAGGGACCATCTGAAGACACCTCGTCTTTCATATAACTACTGGAGGAAACTCTGTCCTCAAACAACATTTGTGAAACCTCTGTTTCACCATAAACTTGGGGAAAACTTGCCCTTTGCCCATTTAAACTTTCATCTAAACTCTCTTCACGCTCTCTCTCACTCTCATCAGCATTCGCTAACAACACTTCGTTACTAAATTCTACTTCAACAAAATCTTCCTTATCACTCTCAACATTAATCACCTTACTCTCTATACCACATTTTTACACATATCATTGCTATTTTCACCCCTACTTACCTCATTATTTTCAATATTTCTCCCCAGCTTATCTAGCTGTTGTATTAGCTTAACACTTATTCATTAAATTTGACATCAAACTTTTTATTCTGTTCATTGAAACGATTATTTATGTCACTACTTAATGTATCAAATTTGGTATTTTGTGCATCGAATTTATGATCATTCAGATCAAAATGTTTATTAATGTCATTAGACATTTTACTCTGTTGCTCTAACAACAACTGCATCATATTCATCAAATCATTATTGTCACATTGTTTATTTTTGTTACTTGTCAGGTCGGCCCATGTTAGACCTTCCCCGTTTTCCGGTACCTTGGCCATGCTTAAGAAATACTATATAATACACTCTTATAGAAACTACAACAATTATTCATACATACGCCGTTACCACAACCTATTTTCTGTGCCTCAAAATAGGTCTAGTTCATATAATATTTATACGAACATCCTGACAGCGAGTCGCCAATATTAAGGTACTGACTTTTACCATTTATTGTATATTACCATCAGAAAATTCCAGTATTATAATAATACTTACTGCTCACTGCTGCCAGAATTTTACTTACCGTCATATTCCTCTTTAAACTTACCTTATTAAATTACCCGGGTCGCCAACATATTTTTTAGATGAATATGTAAACTTAAACACTCTTGCCCTTGTAAAAATCCTGCTATCTAACTACCCTTAACACTCAGAAAATCTCAAAGAACGTTAGGCGAGGTTTTCAGCACAGAATAGGAAATGGTTATGGCGTATTAACTACTCTAACACATATTTATATCCCTAAACAAACTTGATTTTATTTTATTAAGTAGCCTACAGCTAAAAAACATGAATTTGTTCAAACACAAGTTTTATCAACTAATTATTTTATAGGAACCAGTACTTTTAATCATGATTTCTCCCCTTAAATATATAACTTTTACCCCCTTTATAGTATTCTCATTAATTCTTTTATAAATCTAAATTTGTATAGCTTTTTACTGATATCAGATTGTTACGGAGTCACTTTTGTATGTATTTGTTACTTAACTGATATGTGGTCCAGTTGTTACCCGATCACTATGTGAAGCTACTAGAAAATAATGTATGAGGGTTCTTTTCAGCGGACTAGGAGAGCAGAATGTGGTTGCTGAAATAATTAATTTAATTCATATTGGCAATGAACCTAAGGTTTATTTATTCTTTAATACACACAACAACAAAAAATAAAACTTCTTTTCCTACACTTACATACTATTGCCAACTTAACTATGAACTCGTGAAATGAATGTCATTAAAATTATTTTTCTTACATCTTTTTCATTATTAATTTGGTCTTATTTATTAATTATATTTCTTTGATTATATTTCACCAATAATTACATTTAATGATTATATATCTTCACAAACCAGCACTTCTTTTAAATTTCTATATTCGCTCTCTCTCTCTCTCTCTCTCTCTCTATATTTCTATTCCCCTCCCATGTTTAATTGATTCATTAATTTAATTTTATTTTTAGGCTGCCAGTTCTTTGTTAAACATTCTCAAAATTTGCTTTCAAAAGGTTTTAGATTTAACCAATGTTGGTTACTTATCTGCCAAAGATCTTGATGAGTCCGTCTCTACCACGTATTTCGTTTCGATTCCGCACCTTTTCTTATTTTATTCACTCTCCGGAACTGTAACTCTATAAAACTGTTTATTTTTTATTGAAAGTTCACATTTTATTGTTATATACGGGCCCCCGATTTGCGTTCCGGAACTTATATCTGTGACCGGCCGGTTCACTGACTAATTTTATACTGGGCAAAACTTCGCCGAAAACCGGCGATAGCCGGGCAGACGCACAGTGGTTAGCGTCTGTCTCTAATAGATGTTGTTTGGCGACTACTTTGTTCTGTTGTGTCACAAGGTTGCTGGCGTGACACACCCAGCATTCCTGTTATGTAATGCGCTGACGCAACACATCGCCTGATGTCTGGTTGTGTAATTTGTTGACAGATTTTGTTACATAACGTGTTTACGTTTTCGTGTTCGTCATTGTCCTTGAACTGAGTTTGGTACAGTTGCCGGTTATTAAAACTGTTTATATGAATATTATTAAACAAGTCTGTATTCATAAGGTTAACAGCAGTGCAGCCACGTTGCGATCGTTTCAAAATAACAAATTTACCCAAGTCTATAATTTCTGTCCCTATCACTCAACAAGGGATAAAGTTATTATTATTTATTTATAAAAAAAAATACAAATTATGTTATTTATTATCAATAAAATATAAACTTCTTTACATTGTCTCAGGTAGGCCCCAAAAATGCCCCGCTACAATACCCCCTCAATGAGATATTTTATGCCGAAGCATAAAAAATCTCATTGACACATTCATACTTGCTAAAGGGATCAGCCAGGATATGTCGCCACAACCCCCTGTACGGTTTCCAAAAAAAAAATATTAATAATCAACTCACCCTTGGTCCGGTGACTGTGACTGCATCTGCATGACAATACTGGACTTCTCTCTCGAGATCCCAACACCGTAGAGTCAGACAGATACTCAACGCCCCTGCTCTGACGCGCAGGCCAGCTCAGGTCCGCCGCCACAGCATCACCAAACACTGAAACAACAAATCAAAATATTAAATAGTGGCCTTATACAACACCATATCCCCAACTGATCTATTCCCCCCTAGCGGTGCTGGTTTGCGCTAAGAAGCACTGGTTTTGTTTTTACTCACTTATTACTAACATGTATATATCAGAATACCTAACATAACTTAACATAAGAAAACACAGTACATTAATAATTCATTTTAAAATAAACAACTTACAATTAAAATGTTACACACTTTACATCATTAAATTGACATATAAAATCAAAAATTACTTTTAAACTTGATTTACTCTTATTAATTCGTTTCTCAAAATTACAAAAATTATTTATTTTATTTTATTTATTTTTTTTTTTTTTTTCAATTCTGGCCATCATTATTCCGTTTCATTACTTTGGGTGATTCTACGTTATTCATTATTTCATTATAATTTACTTCATCCACTTGGCATTTACTCATAAACTTCCCCTTTTATTACTCTAACGTTCCCTTACAAAATCTCTAACTAGTATGACACCCCACTATCAAAATTTTACTAACCCTTCTCTACCTCTAACTACTTACTATTTTAACTCCAATCGCCACCTTCTACTCTTATAAAAAAAAATACTCTTGGTCCCTGTTCGGGCGCCAAATGTGAAGCTACTAGAAAATAATGTATGAGGGTTCTTTTCAGCGGACTAGGAGAGCAGAATGTGGTTGCTGAAATAATTAATTTAATTCATATTGGCAATGAACCTAAGGTTTATTTATTCTTTAATACACACAACAACAAAAAATAAAACTTCTTTTCCTACACTTACATACTATTGCCAACTTAACTATGAACTCGTGAAATGAATGTCATTAAAATTATTTTTCTTACATCTTTTTCATTATTAATTTGGTCTTATTTATTAATTATATTTCTTTGATTATATTTCACCAATAATTACATTTAATGATTATATATCTTCACAAACCAGCACTTCTTTTAAATTTCTATATTCGCTCTCTCTCTCTCTCTCTCTCTCTCGACATTTCTATTCCCCTCCCATGTTTAATTGATTCATTAATTTAATTTTATTTTTAGGCTGCCAGTTCTTTGTTAAACATTCTCAAAATTTGCTTTCAAAAGGTTTTAGATTTAACCAATGTTGGTTACTTATCTGCCAAAGATCTTGATGAGTCCGTCTCTACCACGTATTTCGTTTCGATTCCGCACCTTTTCTTATTTTATTCACTCTCCGGAACTGTAACTCTATAAAACTGTTTATTTTTTATTGAAAGTTCACATTTTATTGTTATATACGGGCCCCCGATTTGCGTTCCGGAACTTATATCTGTGACCGGCCGGTTCACTGACTAATTTTATACTGGGCAAAACTTCGCCGAAAACCGGCGATAGCCGGGCAGACGCACAGTGGTTAGCGTCTGTCTCTAATAGATGTTGTTTGGCGACTACTTTGTTCTGTTGTGTCACAAGGTTGCTGGCGTGACACACCCAGCATTCCTGTTATGTAATGCGCTGACGCAACACATCGCCTGATGTCTGGTTGTGTAATTTGTTGACAGATTTTGTTACATAACGTGTTTACGTTTTCGTGTTCGTCATTGTCCTTGAACTGAGTTTGGTACAGTTGCCGGTTATTAAAACTGTTTATATGAATATTATTAAACAAGTCTGTATTCATAAGGTTAACAGCAGTGCAGCCACGTTGCGATCGTTTCAAAATAACAAATTTACCCAAGTCTATAATTTCTGTCCCTATCACTCAACAAGGGATAAAGTTATTATTATTTATTTATAAAAAAAAATACAAATTATGTTATTTATTATCAATAAAATATAAACTTCTTTACATTGTCTCAGGTAGGCCCCAAAAATGCCCCGCTACAACTAGTAGTTCACTGTCACATTCGCCACATCACACAGAACTGTTCTAACTACACTAATTAACGTATTCGTTTTTGTCTCGATCTCTTTCTTCGATACTCTTTTTGCACACCTTTTAATAAGGTTCGGTAGGCCTAGGCTACTGTAATCGCTTTGGCCTACCGAAATTTCCGAGGCCACTGTATAAAGTTTTACTTATATATGCCCTGCTCTCCACTGCTGTCTGATGTTAATACTGTGGTGACAATCTGCCTACTGTGATTCACAAAGACTACTGCTGGCTCTGTATTGCGTAACACGTCTGAGCTGGGCTGTCTCCAGACATCAACAATTTACACTAACAATGCATGTGTTGCTGGTTACAAAGGGGCACCTCACAGGTGAATACTGACAATTGAAATTAAAACTGGGGTAGCACACAATACCGTTACACTGTGCTGGTTTGCGTTAAGAAGCACTGGTTTTTCTTAACTTCTAACATATACATGGATACATACTTAACATGACATAAAACATTTAAACTTCAATACCAACATTCTGAATGCCCTTCTCTTGTTAATTCTTATTCCAAAATTCAAAACATTTCCCTGATTCCCATCAGAATTTAAATAAACATTTCCTATTACAACATTACAAATACCTTCCATTATATAATTCACATTTCAAAATAATTACATTAATTAATAAAATTCCTATATAGAGTAAAACACATTAAATCAACTACATCAGAACAAATTATTTACTTAACAATCGTTAAGCATCCTTAAATCAATACAAAATCATTCAGTTACATCAGCAAATCAATTACACACTCTCATTGATGTAACTCATTTTAATATTTAATAACTCGTTACTAACAACTTAGTAACCACCTTCTCCATCATCATCTAATATCCCCCCTTATTGATCCCTTAACCCCTGATACCCCACATTACAAAAGTGTCAGTGACCTCAAGGACTTTCACCTATCTTAGTATGACACAAGCTCGCATAAATGAAGCCTCTCCCTCGCAGCATGTAACGTTGCCACCGGCCATCCATCTCTCTATGTCTCCCCATGTCTGGACTGTTGCGCCCAGTGGCTTCCACAAGGACTGGGTCAGCTAGGGTGTAAACATTATTTACCCCGTCCTTGCTTCGGCGTTATAATAAAATTCGGCATTACTGGTATCCAAGGACACCAGTAATCCTACTACAATGATTCATACGCCCTTAATACGGTTCTATCACCCCATTCGGTGGTAGCTGCTGTTCCAAAGTTATGGTGATTCCCCTGATTAAAACCCCCTGTTAATTTCTAAATTGTACCAATTTCATAACAACCAACTATGGTCAGTTTACAATAAGTCTGCCCACAGCTAGTTGTCATCCAAAACCATGGTCTGGGCTGGTAAGGCCGGGACCGCCCGAAAGTTGGGAATCTATTTAAAACATACAATTACATGTTTTAGATCTCTACACTTACATAATACTTAATAATATACAACATAATAAACACTCCTAATGAACATTGCTATTATTACATCAAGACAAACATTTCAAATTTAAGTTTGACCAAAAATTGCACACCTTTCATTTCTGGATCTGAAAAAAATCTATAAACACAACAATTGTGATTTCAATTAAAAAAAAAAAACTTTCTTAATCGTTATATTATATAATCAACTATGATTCCATTTTATTACTGATCACTTTCTAGAATGGAATGTACATCATGCCAACTTACATTTCCTACTAAGTTACTTTATTGTTTCATTTCTCTTAAGAAGATTTTAACTTTAATTTAACTGACTAATTTAAGAACACAAAACGTAAATGCTACCTTTATACACTCCTTCGATACTGCCAAACATACTTGCGATTCATAATTACTCACTTATGGAGCCTTATGTACCCCCCATTTCATTAAATTATAAAATAATCTGTATTTATTTATTAATGATTTTAATGAATTAAAAGAATAATTAATATTACTCAGATAAATAATATCTTTTTAATTGTGTTACATTATAAGTTCCTTTTTTTTCTCGGGTTTGCAGGTCTATTAATACATAAGCATTTTCCATTTTTACTTCACTAACCTCATATGGACCTGCATATAACAAGAAGAATTTTGTAATCTTTTTAAAATATTTCAAAATTCGTACCAATTTTATTTCCCAACTTTCTTTGTTATACTTATTAAAACTTTTTATTGAATTTAAAATTTGTATGGGGTTCACCCCTTCACGCTCATTGCTGAAATAACCTAACTCAACGTCAGCGTTCACTCTCTTACTCATATTGGTTAGTTTTTGATTAATTGCTAAGCTTAGATCTTCTCTAACTTTAATTATTTCTTGTTCATGTTTTGTTTGTTTACTTTTTAAATTAGTTACACTAGCTTTAATTGTATCAATTTTTCAATGTTACTTTTGAATTCATTATTAACACCCTCTTGTAGCTTATTTGATTTTTTAATCTGTTCACATTCATCAATTACACCTTGAACATTACTCTCAATTTCTCCTTCATATTCATGTATCTTTGTAACAGTTTTCTTGTTCATGGCCGTCTCAAACTCAGCTTTAAACTTCTCCACATTACCGTCAATTTTTTCATTTTGTTTTTTAAGTTTATCATTAAATTTACTAGTTAACGCATCAAAATTTTTGTCTGTCTCTAGCAGTTTCTCATCCCTCATCCTGCTTTTCACTAATTGTTTTTAAATATTTTTATCTCGGTTTGTATTTTATTTATATTTATAGTCATTTCACCTTTCACTCCCGCAATAGTCTCACTCTGTTTCTCTAGTTTATTATTTATTTCAACGAACTTTTCACTCACTCCATTAAAACTCTCACTTATACTTTCAAATTGGTTATTCATACTTAATTTACTCATTTTTATTTCGCTTCTTATATTCATAAATTCGTTATGTATGTCTCCTAATTTCTCGTCTTGTTTGTTAAATCTATTATTTATTTCATTTATCTCGGCTTTTATTTCAGTTTTCAGCTCTATGTTATTTGCATTTATCTCTGACTTTATTTCAGTTTTCAATTCATTCAAACTTGTGTTCAAATTATCATTCATTTTACTGATATTATTTATATCTGACTTTAACTCTACAGTACTTGCCCTCATATTCTTGTTTTGTTAGTCAAATTTATTATACATCATTTCTATAATCATTGCTAATTGATTAAGTATATTTACATCATTACTTTTACTACTCTCAGCTTCTACTATCTCAATTACATCTGTTGCTATCTCGCCTACACTCTCATTTACATTTTCATTTTGTGTCAAGTTATTTGTGGTTATTACATCATATTGTGTGGCATCCAACATGGATTCCACAGATGCATTCTCATCTCCATCCTCATTCTCATACAATTTTGTATTTGCATTTTTCTCTGCCATTTACGACTAAGTTGTAAATTTAAATTTAAATTTAATTTACAACGTCACTGTTATCGGGCACCAACTGAAGCGGTTGGGTGTTTGAAATTAATTTGTTCCTACTTTCGGACGCCAACTGAAGCGGTTCAGTGTTTAAAATTAATTTGTCCCTAGTTCGGACGCCAACTGAAGCGTTTCAGTATTTAAAATTGTGTAATAATTGACTTTACATGTTAAAGATTAACCAAGGCTATCGTTTAGTGTACTTGGCAGAGAATAATAGGCAAATACAATTAAACAAAATACATATTTATAAAGTCAAAATAAAATATTCTTTTATTTTCCTTTAACCTGACATTCTCTCTAAATGAAAACATCTATTCTGCCATGAGGCACAATTGATAAAAACAAGTTACAAATAATTATTACCATTAAAATTTTACTCTCTCGTAAAAAATATATTATACAAAATCATCAGTTTAACTATATATATATATATATTTGATCGCAAACCCAGCACTTCTTAAATATATATTCTTCATTCACACAACCACGCATACTTTCATATGATACATTTTTTATATTCCCCTCTTTGAGCTCATTTTATGTATTTCGTAAAATTGCCAGATTTTATTGATTCTAGTATGATTTACTTCCCTTTCATGATCCGTAGAGGTGCGTCCATTGGATGTCTCCTCGTGCACGCGCACTATCTAGATGTCTCCTCGTTTTCACCTTTTTATTTTACTGCCAAACTGTCATTTTGCTTCAATTTGTCACTGTGTTTATTTTGCAAATCAAAATACTGTTTCTTAGATTTAGTATGTAAAAATACACATTTGGTGATGTGCGGGCGCTTTTACGGCTGTACAGCACGAAGGAAGATGGTCGACTGGGACTTCGAAAAGATGACGATTCTTAATTTGGTGAACGATCACGTGGTCTGGTTTCATTGTTCCTTTTGTGTTTCAACACCAATTTTGACGGGATCATTAATTTGGATCGACATTCTAGCGGTGACGGATCGCTGGGATCGGCTCTGACGTCAGATGTTTTGCTCGCCGTTTACATAGGTCAAAGTTCGTTCGGCTAAAAATAGCTGCTACTCTGTCATTTCGCTGTTGACCTGACACGAATTCACTCACACTGAATACATCGTTTCTTGTTCCCAAATAAAATTTACCATTATAATTTCTTTTTGTTTATGTTCCCCAAAATACTCTTAGGTGGGCTTTAAGGTCCCGTTGCAATACCCCCTCAATGAGAGGTTTTATGCCGAAGCATAAAAACTCTCATTGACACTCTCATACTTCCTAAAGGGATCAGCCTGCTGTTCAACAACAATATTTTTGGGTCCCCCTCGTACATTGAGAGAAATACTTTCATTTGTGTCTTTTGAAGCCTTAGGCCAGAAGTCTGTTGCAACTCAAATTGTGCACATTGCCAACAAACCAAAATGCAAGTTTCAATAGAATTACTATACATTCATAAGAACACAGTGTTTAAGCTGATAACACAGTATACAGTAACTGTGAGAGGCAGGAAATTGTTTAGAAATTTGTTTTGTTTTTTACTAAAATCATAAGAAATTAGTGGTATAATAATTTTTGTACAGAATTAAATTTCTAAATTCAGTTTGTGTAACTTGATTAGGAGTACTACTGGTTGGGCCACCAGGCACAGGCAAAACTCTGTTAGCTCGTGCAGTAGCAGGTGAAGCTGGTGTACCATTCTTTCATGTATCTGGTCCTGAATTTGATGAAATATTGGTTGGACAAGGCGCCCGCCGTATAAGGGATTTATTTAGTAAGTTCTGTAGTTTTTAAGTTTTAAGCTAAATTGAGTGTATTACTAGATTGAACATAATAAATATAGTTTAAAAATCAACAGTTATAGAATTTCTGATAGTTCTTGTAGAATCTGATAGAATTTCTTACAGAACTTGTTATAGTTCTTGTTGTGACATGGGATAATTGGAACTAACATTTCAAAAATGTTTCAATGACTTTATTGGCCCTTAAGACATATTACTAATTGTTTTCCATTGATAAAATCAGGTCCATGTAGTATCTTCACCACACACTGTCTTGAGGTACATAGCTTTTGTATAGCAAGTAATAAATATAGAAAGTGACTGATTCATTAATACTTTTGTGCATGATACTTTTATATTTCAAAGAACTCCCCTCGGGAAGCCACATACTGATAGCGACATTGTTCGCTATGGAGGACACACACTTATATGCACAGGTACTGTGAGGAAATGTAGTGTACACGTTTCAATCTTTTGTAGGTTGACATTGAACCTGAAATGATAATCTGATGAGTGGCTATTGAGCCTAGAAATAATTAAATTGTAGAGACTAATGGTGAGTATGTGAACTGTGGAACTAGAGTGGTTTGTATGACCACTTGGACAGAAGGGAAACTGTGAATAAGTAGGAATGTTTCCACCGGCTTCATGTTTTTGAGTGCCATACTTGAATCAAACATAAGCGACATTTGATTGGTGTGTATCATATGGTATGTAAGCGCAGGCAAATATTCTGTGATGTGTATAAGTTTACAGATTATCTCACAGGTAAATGGGACCTACAATGTAACGCCGGCACTGAATAACTAATCAATAGGTATTACTTGTCAGGACAACCAGTTGCTGGTTTACCATCACTTTGGGAGAGGATTATGACCATGTAGAAGTCCAATTACATTTCGCCAGTAAGAAAAAAATTCAAGCCATGTGCTGTCATGAGCTGACACTGATGGTCATATCTGTTTTTCTGACATTGGGTTTCAGGGTAATACTTGAAAATCCAGTTACATACAGATCATCACATGTTACAATATGATACAAAAGTGAAGTGAAGGTGGTAAAGTTGATCCCCAGTACTGGGCTTACAGTTTCCTTTTTGCTCAAATGTGAGCTTTTTTTGGCATCATTTTGCTATACACATTATGGATTTCCAGATTGTCATAATGTACAGTAAAATTGAAAGTTAAGGGCATATGAGCAGAAACCAATTTATGGATGGACGAGTCCACTTTGAAATTGTGAATGGCGGGAGGGTAATGGAGAATCAGCTGGTAAGGAAGTGAAGGTGTTACCAACTAGCGTGTGATGTTTTAGTTACCCGTACATTGTTAGTTACTGTGTTATTTGCTATCTCAGTCTTGCATTTCTTATTATTATCTCAATTTATTATTAATTGCATTGTTGTTTTATAGTCACTCATTTTTATTAGGTATTTAATTTTTTAGTTAATTTCTATAGGTAGTTTTTGTTCTGTAATTACGTATTATTGTAATTATTTGTGTTATCACCCAGTAACAAGATTTGTTAAAATGGATACTTTTCAACTATCAAAGAAAGGAAAGTTATTCATAGTCAAGCACAGAAAGTAATTTTAATGTTTCACAATTTATGAGAAGAGAAGCAGGTGAAGGAATAAAAATTCTAATTAAAAGTGTTTTCGAGTGGGTTACTGCGGCAACTGGAATATCTACTTGCACATTATTGCGTATCGCAAAGGAGGGAGAAAAATTAGAATGAGGTCAGTTTAAGAGTCAAAAAAAGACCAAACCCAAGGTTAGTCCAAAGACAAGTGTAGACGACTTTGACTCGCACATTGTAAATCGGACTGTTAATCAGTTCCATATCACTTACAAGAGGCATCCAACGGTAAGCGCATTGCTACCCATCATTAGAGAAAACATTAACTTCAAGGGCCAAATTAGTTCCCTCAGACTTCTAAGAAAAATTGGATACAGGTAGGCCTGAGCATCAAAATATGCTAACTGAATAAGCTTTTTTAAAAATGAAACTATTCATGCTAGCTTTCGCACATTCTTGAATGAGTCTGAAGGTGTTTTATTAAGGTCTTGTATTTCTTTAAAATAAATATAAATAATTATAAAAAAGAACGGAAATAATAGTAGAACATTAGTTGTATTACTGTATAATGAAAAATATATGTACTGGTATGTGTGTGTGTGTGTGTCTGCGCGTGCTCTCAATTTTGTGTAATAATAAAATGAAATAGATTACTGAATTGAAAGAAATTTTGTAGATATTTAACATCGAATGTTATAACTTCAACTTTTCGTTCTATTTACAGTAAACGTTGTTTGCCAGCTGGTAAAACATAAAGTATCTCATTTCTCATTCATCTGTTTCTTTTACCAGTTGTAACACTTTTAGTGTTAAAAGATATTCTTTTCCTAAAATTCTGTATTGAAATTACTTGCTTTTTACTTCTTATAGAAACAGTTTTTTGTTGTCCAGGATTAAAAAGATTCTTGCAATTAAATTAATACGAAGAACGTGTTCCTTTATGTAATGATAAACTGGAAATATAGTTGAGTGTAATTAAGGAGTGGAAGTGTACAGTTTGCAAATTCCATTGCGATAAGAATGGTCAGAAAGGCTGTAGTTTTTTATGTCTCAGCAGTACACAATGACAGAACCAAACAACACTCATATGTTTATAAAACATTCTGATATGTAACAGCAACAAATTCCGATACATGAGAACAGTACATATCATTTTCTTTATTTGTATAGTAATAAAATTACAATATTATTATTATTATCATTTGATTTATGTTGGACACAATAAACGTATAATTATTTTGCTAAACATTATGGCACTGATTTGTTATAATATTATTATATACATACCACCAAAATCAATAAGTTTCAATTTTTTTTAAATTATTGAGTAAGGCCTTTTCGAAATTATTATAATTTCATCATCATAAAAGGCCTTATTCAATAATAAAAAAAAAAAATTGAAAATTTACTGATTTTGGTGGTATGTATATAATAATAAAAAGTACAATTATTTTTTTAAAGCCAGCTGTGGGACTGAAGGCACACACACACACACACACACACACACACACACACACACACACACACACACACAGATTCGTGGCGACACATTTACAAACAAACCTTAACAGTTGTGAGTTTTTGTTACTTTTAAAAATAATATTCATAGGTAGGCAGCAGTGTTGCTAATAACAACAATTCTCTTCTCACATCTCATAGCGACTCCTACCACATCGCCTTTCCACTCTGACCTTAAGCGTTTCACGCATTTCCATGCCCTTAACTTTCAATTTTGCTATACTGTGAACTGCATCTACACTGGACAACATTGTTTGTTATCATTCTCACTGTCTTCTACCATTTAGAAATGATTGCATCCTTCCCATATTTTTATTTATTCTCAATCCTGAGTGGTGCTGGATTTTATCTGTTCCCTTTCTTTCCAAGAGTTGGCTGATCAATGAAATACTACCAGTGTGTGTGGGAAACAACCTGGTATCTATGAGGCGTTATCAACTTTTCGAAAATTATATCTGTGTATGCAATAAAATGTATATTCAATATAAAGACAAAAAATGCCTGTAAACTAAATTGCTCTTTATTTCTAAAAGAAATACAAGAATGTCTATTTAGAACAAGTATTTAATAAATCATTCTTTTCATGAACAGACAGTATGAACCACTGCAAGTATTTCAAGAGAGTATTTATTTATCAGTTAACTTTGAAATGTATTAGACTATAATGAAATATTTAAAATTTGAGTAGGAGTGGATGTGGCACTTTATGTAATGAGCCCCTTTTTTTAATACATAAATTTATAATTAAGAAAGTTGTGTTAGTGGTTATAATCACAAACAGAATTATTACTGTTGCAGACCACTATAGGAAAATTATTCCGATTAGCACTTTCAAGCTTCACAGCTCATCGTCAGATCGGAAATAACAATACTCCGATCTGAAATAACAAGATTATTGTTATTTCAGATCTAATGATGAGCTGTGAAGCTTGAAAGCGCTAATCAGAATAATTTTTCTACAGTGGTGTGCAACAGTGATAATTCTGTTCATAAATTTATAATTTCATTTTTAATTTCCCATTAGAATTTAATGCCCATATAAATGTATTATATTGCAGAAGCAGCCAGAGAGAAAGCACCGTCTGTGATATTTATTGATGAAATAGATTCTGTCGGAGCGAAGCGTACAAACTCTGTACTTCATCCATATGCTAATCAGACTATTAACCAGCTTCTTACAGAAATGGATGGGTAAGCGTGTAGTATTGACCTTAAGTACTTTTATGTGTATGTGTTTATAAATTACAGTGTCTGTTAACAAATAATGTAAAACAGTGTGTATTATAATGTAAAAATGTAAAATATTATATTTAAATAATGTGAAAAGGTATTATGTATTATGCGTATATTATGTATTATGAGTATTGTGATTAGCATAATACAATGAACCTAAGGTTAGGTTAGAAGTACAATAACTTTGTTAAATGACTAATAAATGCATAAAAGTTAAAAGCAAAACTTGTAAAGAATTTAATTTTGAGAAAAATGGTGTAAATGAAGTCAATAAAAATCAACAAAAAATTCCAATTGTTTCCAATTTTCCAAAATTTGTTTTTAGGTAAAGATTTTTCTGTTTTACGTCGGATATCATGAAACTTATGGGAGATACAGTTCTGCGACCTGTTTTATTCGATTTTTCAGGTCAAAAACCACAAGAAACAGCAGAATTCGCCCCTTCCCAGAATTTCAGAAAGTCTTCATTTACCCAGGGGAACCGAAAGCCAGGCGAAATCTTTCGCTAGCCGTAACTCGCTAACGAAGCATTTCCGGACCTATGTTTATATGAATTTTTTTTCTTATTTTTCGATGTAGATTCATCTCCCGAAGTATTTCCGTTTCTTCGTGAATCACCCTGTATATGTCTGGGCAGCAAAATCACTGAGGATGGCTAGGGTGGAAGAGATATTGTAAGATTAGGTTTCAATCAACAATCCCACCGACACCTTACCACAATTCTGGCAAGATCAGCATTGTAAGGTTAGGTTTCTAACAAACCCCTAGGCTCCCAGAACCTATCATACAAGCCCTTGAAAGACCTAAAACATTAAAATCCAGGGTCACCATGTAATGGAACATTTCAGTGGAATTTTTGCTGGTTAGAGACATCTGCGAACTGCATACGTGACCTTGGCCTGGGAAGAGATTTGTGTGTAATTAATTCTGCGTACTCAAGCATCAATTTCACAAGATCAAGAAGTATTTCATCAGACAAAACAACATCACACCTGGAAAGAGCTGGAAAAAACCGGTTTAGCGCAGTGGTATTGTGTGATGCTAGTTAGCGTGTAAGTCAGTCGCCTTGTAACTTTTGAACAGTATGGACAGCCACAGCAGCGGCAGTGACTCAACAAGGCAGTGCCTCGGTAAAAATGTAGTGGAGTGAAAGCTTACATTGTCGTATTCTGAAAAAGCACATCAGTGACAACTAAAGTTTTGTTGATCTAACTGGACTACATATTCAATATTTTCGGACAGATACATATAAAAAAGTGCAATAAAAGAGCAAAGTAAGCATAATGCGTAGTTTTGACCTCATGTTGTGCACAAGAGATACCATCTCATGGATCAACAATACAACACAATCGTTGGACAATTAACAGGTAAGTAACCAGAGTAGAAAATTTTGGCTAAATATAATAAAAATATGAAATAAACAATAATCGGGAGTGTCAGAGGATGTATGCAAGAGAACTGGAGCTTCATAAGAAGAAGGGGGGTGAGAGAGAGAGAGTGAGCATAAAGAAAAGGTACTGATTTGTATTGATATAATATAATTTAATATAATATTTGTATTGAGTTATTTAATATAATGTTAATATTGTTGTGGTAATTATATTACAGTAAAGTTTTTTCAAAATTTTCGCATGTAGAAGGTGATTGCACCACATAAGGTAACCCGTTCAAATAGGTTACCTTATAAAAGACGACATATTTTAAACATCTTATTATTATTTGTGGAATATTTTATGTTATGAATTAATGAATGAATAAAATGAGGGAATAATAATGAATATGAGTTAAGTTATTTTTTTGATGTCACCCTTGCCCTAACCTAACCTGTGCTCAATGAGTTTGTTTCACGGACTTTGGAATTTTTGATAAGGGAAGTTTGATATTTTTAAATTGTTTTCACGGGGACAGTGTTTTGCGGTTTCCACATTCCGCCTTCAAAATGTGGTAGTAACCCAAAGGCTTTTGTTTTTTTCGGAATCTTCTGAAAAGGTAAGTAAAGTAGTACCTTATTATTTGTACCGTTACACTGGCGACCCTGCCAGGATGCTTATTAAAATTATTTAATGAGTTAGGCCTACTCAGAGCACAGAAGTAGGTTAGAGTAGGTGACGGAAAGGTTTTGTACTGATTTTATATATTATAAGGTGACTTATTGTGATAGAAGCATTTGTGGTTATGTTTGGTACTGTATGGTATAATTGTGGGATTATTTGATTTGTTATATAAACCAACATATAGATATTGTCTTGGTTTTGTTGTATATGTAAGGGTAATATCCATAATTAGAAATGGCAGACAAAAACGAAACTGACTTGAGTCTGACCGACTCTGCCATGATGAGCGACTCTGGTGTTCATTCGACCCTGGTGTCCACAAATGAAGGGGATAAATCAAATGAGGAAGTAATGAACTTTTTGTGAACCATGTTGAGTAATATCATTGAAAAATTTAATGGTTTAAATAATTCACAAAAACAATTTGTGAAAAAAGGGATAAACATTTTGATGGTGTGTTTGAAAAAATGGAAAAATTCAATAACAAAATGAAAGCCCAAACTGAGAAGTGGAAAAGAAACACAGATAATTTTAATGAGAACAAAGAAGTTAAACTTGACCCGGTTACAGATAATGAGGTAGACGATTTTATCAATAAAGGTGAAATATTAAGTAGTAGTAATGATGAAATTTCAGTGGGAGTAGAGAGTAGTGGTGAAGTAGCGGTTGATGAGTTTGAAAGAGAGTGTAAAGTGAGGTTAGGTGAGAGTGAGATTCAAAGATCAAATTTTCCCAGTGTTTTAAGTAGAGTAAGGGCTCTACGTGAGGTGTTTGAGGACACGGAGTTCTCCAGAGGTTATGTGGGAGACATGGTGTCTCATAGTGGTCCTATAGATGGTTTTCTTGTGGTATACCTGGTAAAGCCAGGACGTTTAATAGTGAGTTTTTTGTGCCCTTTGTAAGGAATGATGAAGTTCAGGAGGGTTGGAATAGGTTCTATGGGGTGAGAGGCAGAGAAGTGTTGAGGTTAAGATATTCAATATAAATAGAGGTTATGATAATTTAATTAGTGACATTGAAGTTTTAGGTGAGGAGTTGGTGATATATTTTACATATTAAGGGAGTAGAGCAAAGTGATGACTTACCTTGTGATGAGACTGATGTAACTGGTGTAGTTGATGATGATGATTTGGTGACTTACCTAAGTTTGACTAATAATATGGAGGGAGACTTGAACCTTCACGATGTCGACAAGGTATATGATTTTGGTTTTTACAGGTTATTGTGGAATAATAATGATTTTAGTTGTTGTGTTGAGAGCGGTAATATAATGGGATTGAACAATACTGAACTGTGTATGTACAATGTTAGGTTAATTTATGATAATGGGGGGTAGATATAAATTACAATGATGGGTATTTGATTATCGAGTTTCATGGTTTTTATAATTTTATTGCTAAGATAATGATTTAGGATATACTAGTGGGATATCATGATGACTGTACATTTTATTTGTATGTAAATTTGTAATGATTGTGTATGTGTGGTAGACAGATAGGATATATTAATGTTGTGTATTTGTGATTAGTTATAAGACACCATGTATTAGATTATGTGTGTTGTTACATTATGGAGTATGTGAGTACACATTTTTGTTGTATATGTATTTTGTATTCTTGTTTAATGAGACTGTGTATTGAAGAAGGTTAACTGGTAATTCTGACCAATATTACTAAATTTTGATTGTAAATTGTATTTGTTTGGTAATGTTTATAATTTGGCATACCGAATACATGTAACTGAGTTAATTTGAAATTGTTTGATATGAAACTTGAATGTATGGTTCATTGTAGATAATTAATTAATTAATTGGAAAATTAAAGTGAATGTAATCATGAACCAAGTATAAGTTTATGTGATAGGGTTATTATATTTGTTGATTTCATATATTGCACATGTGTTTTATTTTCTAATTTGATAGATGGATAGGATATAATTGTTGGGTTAAATAAATTATGTAATTCATGGGTGTTAAAAAAAAGAGGAAACTATAAATAGATTAACATATTCAAAATTACATCTAAAAACCGGGCTGTTAGGCTGTGGTCGGTTGCTATTAAACCCCAAACGCCATCATGTAGGCAACGTTTTGATCCCCCCTCGGGAATCTTCCTCAGGCCACCAAAAAGTGACAGAGAATAAAAAACACAATAGCGGCAGATGTACGCTGAACAATACCCGATACCTGGTATATCAGGTAGAAGCAATTTTGATGTTTTTTTTTATCTTTACAGTATAAAACAGTAACGGTATATAAAATTGATAATCATCATAATATTATAGACCTTACTCTACTCAGTAGTAGACATTACAAAACCAAGCCAAATCAGTGCTTTATATTGCTATACCCCTTTATTTCACACAACCTCTGTTGCACTTCCCTACTTTTTCATTAAAAGATTTTTATGTTTTAGGTTCTTTTTTCCGTCTCTTTTTCCACACTATTCGTTCATTTTACATACTTATATGTCTGTTGTATTGTCATGAGACTTCAGAAATGTAGGCGTTGTTCACAAACTTAGACCTACATGATCAGTGCCTTGTGTATATGTGTTCTGTCTGGTGGTTGAACAGCGACTGACATTCTTGCTTTTGGCTTGACTTGGAGTTGACTTGTTTTCTCTGGTTATTGAGTGGGAACTGATTGCATGTGGGTGCTATTCTTCTGATGTTGGGTAACACATACTTTCCTAGCCATAAATTCCTTTCAGTCCAATGTTACATTTCATAAGTAAAGTAATACTTCTAGCCACACTATATAAAATACCTCATCACAGTATTATTAACAAAATTAATCAAACTGAAATAACATTTAACATGAACAGTCACCTACAATACAGTCAGTTTTCAAACTATAACATATGAAGTTTGAAGGTTGTAATTATTCAATTAAATAAGGCATAAAAATAAAAGAAGAAGAAATTAAGCCCCGATATTACTTTACACACCTTACTTACCTAAGTTCAGAAGATTCCCAAAAACACCAAAAGCCCCAGCCTCACCACCACATTTTTATAGGAGGAAATGTGGAAACCATATCACTTTCCCAATGAAAACAATTTAAAAATAAAAAAACTCTCACAGAAGATCACGGCCCATTAGACGAACCGTTGGAATGCAGATCATACGTAGGTTAGGTAAGGTAACGGAAAATTAACTTAACGCATATTATTACAACTCACTCCTTTCTTTCATTCTGTACCTCCTTTTAAAAAACTTCGTCTCAATTTAGATGTGTTTTATTTAAAGTTCGGTTGATAAATAATTTTTAATTATTATTTAATTGGTTTAATTTGTCTATTTGATGTTAATTAATTTTTCATTAGTTAATTAATTATGTATTGTAATCACTGTTAACCGAATGTGGTTCACTTCGAAGTTCACTAGAAGTTCAGTAGCACTTCTGTTGACCTAGATCGTCTGTGTACAGTAATGTGTTGTTTGACAAAAATATTAAGTACTTGAAACCTTCACGTACCTGTGGTGTAGTACTGGTAGTTCAGTTCTGTCCGTACTGGTCGTCAGATGATCTCGGTATTTTATTATACTGTAGGTTTGTCAAAACAGAGTAACTGCACTGTTTGTAATTAAGTGAACTAATTTGATTTTACTTGGGCGCCATATGGAATCGCAAGTTCTTGTTCCATAAAAAGTATTTATTCAGAGTATAGAAAATAAATAAACTCGACTGATGTTAAATTATTTCTTTGATCTGTTAATTAAAATAATTTATTTAATTATTTTCCTCATGGTTGTTGTTGTTGTATTTAAACTACTGGCGCTTCACCCGTTCAGGACGCCAACTTGATTGTTTGGTTGCCTTGAAATCGCAACTCTTTTAATTGATAAAAATAATTAATTACTGTTTCAATAATTGTTCACAATGTTTAGTAATTAACAATTCACTAGTTTATTGATCACAAGGTGTTTTACTTTTACTTAATACATTCGAATTAACAATAATAAATGATTACAATCTACCTGGCTTCAATTATTCCTAACTCAGAAGGTTGGCAATGATTACTCTTATAGATTAGTTTGTTTGTTTACAAAATATTTATATCTCAAGGGGCGAATTCTTTTAAACTACAGAGTAAAATCCCTATGCCTTGATCTACGATGCTTTACAAGATTTGAATTTAAAATATTAGACACCTTTAAAATATTTAAATTGATTTACGAAATGTTCGTTTAACCTCTACAATTTTGAGGTTAATTACGGTTAGTCTAGTACATGAAATATTATATCGGAATCATATAATTCCTATAGAAAAAGTATACACAGTGCTTATTACTTATCGTATTAATGTTTTTGCGTCAGTACAAGAGTGTATTATTTATTATACTAAACACATAATATTCGTACTCTGTAATGGTATATTGCACGGTACTCCCTGGTTTTATAATCGCTTGGATTATTTTTAATTGCACTTTACGATCGGGTACACTGATCGTATTTTACTGCACCTTCACACGTATTAACAATTATTATTTCTTCAAATTGAATACTGGGTTAGGTACTTCACCTAACCTTGTTCTTTAATACCGCATAACTGGTAAAAATGAATACTGCTTGTTATGATGCACTTTTAAAAGTATTTACTTCTTCACTGGTGGTTGTTTAATTAGATTTGATGATAATTTTGATCTGTAGTTCTGTAGTAGCTGCTGCAATTGAATTTGACAAAATGTGTTTTTCTTCGCTCGAACAATTGTATATATAGTCTGCCGAAACCGATGCTCGGTCGTGACAATTCATTTTGGAAGAAAATTCCTGATGGCTAAAAATGACGTCATGATTCGGTCATTCTATTTTTAGCCCTTACATAATTTAATGAAGAAATTTGTGTTAGTGGTTGTAATCACAAGCAGAATGATCACTGTTGCACACCACTATATAAAAATTATCCCGATTAGTGCTTTCAAGCTTCACAGCTCATCGTCAGATCGGAACAGACAGAGGGGTGAAGGGTTTGTTTTCACATAATTTCTGTCTGTGACGATGAGCTGTGAAGCTTGAAGCGCTAATCGGGATAATTTTTATATAGTGGTGTGCAACAGTGATCATTCTGCTTGTCCTTACATAATTGTTTTTATGCGTCTGTTTTGTTATTGTTGGTGTTACCCGTAACCATCCAAAATTCACAAAATTTATTATGCTAACGTTTATATCTCAGTTATACTAATTACAAAGTCGATTCTAATACTAGCATCGTATTGCTCATTCCTTTCTGGTTATTTTGACATGAGTTGAGGCCAGTTTGGATGCATCTTTCTTTCATTAAAATCTATTTTAAGGAAGGCCTAGCTTAAATATTGTATTGGTTCCAAACATCTTCTGCTACATTTTTGCAGATTTTATTTTAATATTTTTTAACATTGATTTAACTCTCCTTAATTTCTATTTTGAACATAATAATCTTATTGAAATGAACATATTATTATTTAAAATTGGTGCATCCAGCTGAACATTAACAATCATAATAACATATTAGTTTATTATTATTTCAAGGCTTCTTTACTTCATTATCACTTATTCAACATTATTCTTAATTTCTATACTTATCATACTAGACATTGTATGGTGTCTTACACCTTTTCCATTATCATTTTATTTATATTTTCTTATACTCTTTATTATATATGATTATGGTTTTCATAATCTATTTGGTCATTATTGTTTTGTCTATCATTGCAAGTTTCTTTTCATTATGGGCTCCACATAATTAGTTGTGAGTCATTATTTGAATGTCTATCATATTATTTATGATTCTTTGAGTTATCTAAACTTCTCTTATGCCAGTCTCCCAGTTTACATAATTCATTATAGGGGTTTGTTTACATTTACAGATAATACACCTTTCTACAATAAGTTACATTTTTATAACATTTTTTAAACACATAGTTTTTACATTGTTGACTATATTGATATTATATTATTATTAGAACATCTACAATTTGTTCTCTCATTATTTATTCTATTAGCATTATTCATTATTATTTTGCCAAACATTATGCCACTGACTTGTTATAATATTATTATATACACATACCACCAAAGTCAGTAAAATTCCATTTTTTAAAATAATGAATAAGGCCTTTGTTTTCCTTTAAATGTATAACTGTTGTGAACATCACAACATGAACATTACAGTGTATGAACTGATGATGAAATTTTAATATTTCGAAAAGGCCTTATTCATTATTTTAAAAAATGGAATTTTACTGACTTTGGTGGTATGTGTATATAATAATATTATTCATTATGCCTTAGCATACCCTTCTTTTAAGGTTGATTTTACATGGTGTCTACTCTGTTAATCTTATTTGAATGTTTCATTTATTTCAATTCCTTCGTAGTTCATAATTATCAATAATACATTTACTTTTGTTTGTAATTCAAACTAATACCTTGCACTTGCTTAGGTAACGTGCTGTTTACACTCTAATACATGTTACAAATATTATCTCTTTCAACTTACACTACTTATGGTGTTTGACTTGGTTTATTATTGGTTTGTTATGCTCACTTAAACATCTATTTGGGAACTAGTCTTTTGTCAATTCGTCTCTGTCAAATCGTCTGGTTATGTTGTATTATCTTCACTCTTCTGGTCATTTTAAGAGTATGGAACGTTTTGTGACGTTACAATATTAATATACATTTTATTTTATTTTAATAAAGTATTGTTTCATCGTATCTTTTGTTTATACAATGATATTCTATTATACAAATTCAGGCAAGTCAGTACTTATCTCTTACTTTCTCTCTATCTCTACTCTCACCTCCCTTTTTTACTCTCTCGCTCTCTCACACTCTCTGGTTATATATACATAGTTTTAGTTCATACTTTTTAGTTCGTTAGACTAAATTGGCCAAATACTTTTACCACACTCTTTTTATTTTACTACTTATCTGTCTTTCATATCCCAGTTCTCTCGCGAGCACCACATGGCCGAATTTACTTCGCACTTATCACATATGTAGTACTGCCGAGTCTGTGTATTTTTACAGTGCGTGCACTGTCCAACTGTGAAACTGTATTACCAGTGTAGTTACATTTAATTACATGTCATCCGAGGCACTGCTGACACCATTTTTTACCTCGCTACATTTTCCAAGGCGTCACTGCCATGGCTGTCTGTTCTACTTGGCATGAAAAATGTGACTCCTTTGTAGTATGAGACGCAATCTGCTCTCTCCGATGTTTTTTCCATGACTGACTGACGCTAACGCTGAAGCATCCTACCCCTACCTCTCTCTGTGTACCTGCGTTAACCAGTTTAGTCTGTTTTCCTGGTGATGTTTAATCGTCCAGTTGGCTGATGCAATGCTCCAGGAATGTGTAGTATTCGTTATCAGTCACGTATAGCGACTGGGAAATTGCGCTGCAACAATGCTTCTCATAATAAAAGTCATGTACAACAAATTCCAAGGTCTCGCTTTCTGATGTCCCTTGCACACGAAAATAGGTTTTTGTAATGCTTAAGGAAATGTACCATTACAAGGTGTACTCTTAAAAACTTAAGAGTTTCAAAGTTTTTAAAATATACCTTATACAGTATGCCCTGTATTACTGTGAACTGGTCAGGGAGCACTAAGCCAGTAGTACATGATTAGTAAAATGTTTTTATCATTGCAATATTTTTAAGTATCACAAATAAAGAGGTACTGTTTACTTATGATTGTAATGAAAAGTTTTTAATATTACTTCATATATTTAATATTATGTATTTAATAGTACTTTATTTGTGTTTTTGCAGGTTTTGTCAGTGTTCAGATGTGATTGTGTTGGGTGCAACAAACAGGAAGGAAGATCTAGATAAAGCTCTATTAAGGCCAGGCAGATTTGATATTGAAGTTAACGTAAATTTCTTTAAACAATAAAATAGTTTTGAAGATATTTTTGCTTTCATTACCAAGAAACAATTGTCTTTAGTGGTGTAACTTGAATTTTTGTTACAGGTGCCTGTCCCAGATTTGGCAGATCGCAGAGAAATACTATCGTTGTATTTAGGTAGGATACGCAGTGAGAGAAGCATAGATGTTGATGTGTTAGCACGTGGTACAACCGGATTTACAGGGGCTGATCTTGGCAGTATGGTAAATCAAGCTGCTCTCAAGGCTGCTATTGAAGGCTCTCCAAACGTTGGGATGAAGCATTTAGAATATGCAAAAGACAAAGTTTTAATGGGTTAGCATAATTTTAAAGTAAAAAGATATTACACTTATTAGGCATTTAATTGTTGTTTCATAGTAAATACTTTCATAAAGTTAAACTATGAAACTGAATCCAGTGATTGAACGAGGTGAGTTGGCAGTGGAGAGGAAGACTACCTTTTGATAATAAATTGTGCAAGACAGTTACAGAGCACATACTCTACAAAGTTGATCATGTACTGTATAGAGCAGTGGTTCCCAAAGTGGGGTCCGCGGACACTTTTAACAAAAAATATAATATACCATAATTTTCCCCAATTTTTTATAGTGTAAAATCTAAATTTTAGAATCTTAAAACAATTAGTAGAAGATTCCAGTATTTTTTGTTTGTTTGGTTCAAACTAATTGTAATTGTAAAAGTAATTTCAAACTAATGGCTTTAATAATATTTTTAAATAATGTCCTGTAGCAGATCTGTTTGTCAGCCGAACTGACTAGAGCGCCCCATCAACGCAGAACTGATCGCACTGCTTTAGTCCACGTATAAGCACTGTATCTAAGCAAAACGTTTTTCCATATAGCTGGTTTTACGCCTAAGTAGCTGGATTTCGACACGTGTGGCTGGAAAGATAGACTTGAGGTTGGCAAAGTTAACAGATAAACTTGATGTCGAGAGTGACTTAATATTGAAATTATTAGACATTAATCCTAATATTGCAGAACTATTTGTTCAAAAGCAGCTTCATTGTTCATATTAAACTATGTTTGATATTATTAATATTATAATTTTGGAAGTTAAGAGAATTTTGATTTTAATACATTTTAATTAAAATATAAGAGTTTGTACCATATTTATTGTTTGTTTTATTTCACAACTCAGACGGGGTCCATGAAATTTTTAATTTTTTGAGGAGGGGGTCTGCGGACTGAAAAGTTTGGGAACCATTGGTATAAAGGTATCTCTAGTACACTATGTAGGTATCACACACACACACACACACACACACACACACACACACACACACACACACCACATCAGAATGGATTCTTTAACCCTTTGAACAGTGACAACTTGGTCAGTATATGCCGGGCCGCTGAAAGTGGAATTTTTGAAATTTTTTAAAATGTATTTTAATGTAAAATCGTCAACTTCAAGTATAGGCAAATTGATTAAAAATGTATAAATAGTGTTAAATTAAAATTTTCTACTTACTTTAAAAGTATCTCCGCTCTCCGATTCGTCAAAAATAGACACTTCATCACCCGATTCACAGTTTGTAATATATTCACGAATTTTGTCATTCAAATATTTAGACATTTTGCAAAGATAGTTTATCAGATTACTAAATCAATACTCAACACTAAATCCAAATTTTACGCACTATAATTTAAATAATACGAATAATAAACGTTATTTATAAATGAAAACACTGCTCACACCTTTACACTTTTGTACGCAACGCAGAACGTAACCTCCAAACACAACGCTGCAGAGCACGTGTAAAATTATTCACCACAGCCATGTAAATTACATCAGACTAAGAAGGAATCAATACCAAATGTTTCAGAAACTATCCGCTAGAGTGCAGCACGAATACCATTCCAATAAACGACGTATGACGGCAATACTAACGAAGCAAAAGTTGAAAACGTAAATATACGTGATTACTGAATTTGGCCCGTCTGACAAAAAAACGTGTATATATGTGATTACTGTTCAAAGGGTTAATAATGTATTAACGTTTTCATTTGTTTCAAGGCCCAGAGCGTAAACGCAGAATACCTGATGAAGAAGCCAATCTGATAACAGCATATCATGAGAGTGGCCATGCAGTTGTAGCTTATTTCACTAAAGAAGCAAATCCCTTACACAAAGTCACGATAATACCACGTGGTCAGTCATTGGGTCATGTAAGTACTGGATTCAGACAGTGCCATTATCTAATTAAAAACTTGGCAGGAAACAATTTCCATCATGTTTAATGTTATGTGGGTGTAACTCCAATTTTTGCACTTATCTCATATGACTTTCAATCTAGATTGAAGTTACAACTGTGTATTTTTACGACTTGGTTATAATTTTTGTGTAGTTTTAATGTAAAATGACCATAGAATCCTATTTGTTCAGCTTCTTTGTTTTAATACTATATGTGTTTAGCATTTTCTTTTGTTCAAATAGACAGCGTACATTCCAGATAAGGAAAGATACCATGTGACAAAGTCTCAGTTGGTAGCAATGATGGATACAATGATGGGAGGTCGGGCTGCTGAAGAGCTAATATTTGGTGCCGATAAAATGACTGCAGGAGCTTCTAGTGATCTTAAGGTAATCTCTATGTAATTTTGAAGTTGATAAATTTTATCTTGTAAAAAAATTTCAAAGTTAGTTTTCTCTGTGGAGTGTGTACTTTGATGAAAATCACTCAAAGTAAAATTTGTTGTTAAAACTTTTTGCTTTTAGTTTAGAATCCTTTACAATTTAGAATTTAATTTATTTACACTATCAAAATATATCTTTAACTAAAATCTTTAATATATTGTTACGACGGTCTACTCGATCGTCGTAGGTACAGTGGAAACAAAATAAGTACAAGACACCAATTAAGTCACTAATCACACCTTTAATTGTTATAGTAAAACAGTTCGTAATTAACAACACAGTGTCTGCAACAAATCAAATGAAATTGTTCATACGCAATGAAATGTCCACTAATATTAAAACTCAACTGTATTACAATTATACCGTCCGAATATAAAACGCAACACTTCACTAATAACTACTTGAACGTACACCGTAATAACCCGAACCGCTCTGTAAATATATCGCACTAATACTCTCGAACCGCACAGTCAAAAATCTCGCATTGAACTGAAAACTAAGGCCGCGACGCGATGTATTTATAGTTACGCTCACACACCAGAAGCTTCCAAACTGCGTCTTATCTCTCGCGAACTACGTAAATTGCTACGTCCTTGACACAGTCCGAGCGCCCGAGCGGAGCCTGGCACAGTCGAGAAAATTCTCGCAAAATGCGTTTAGTAGCACGTACACCACACGCTTACGTCGAGATCTTTCTGGCGCATTCGATAAACGCGTAGATTGTTCTGTGCTGTCGTAGCAATATGTTACTAAAATATATCATTACTAATGTATATTTTTTAATAAAAATTAGAACACAAACATTAACGTTATAACATTGCCAAACCCTGATCACATTTGATATCAATAAGTATGTAAAAAATGCTAAGAAATAATATATTTTGATAAATAAATAATAACGAGAACGAAAATAGTAAATATAATTAAGAGTGAATAGTAAACCAAGGGTGATTATTAAATAAGAAATACGAACTAGACTGACAGACAACTGACATTGACCCAACCCCAGAGATTAGCCAGATATTAACCAAAATAAAGCGAGACAAGAAGACAGTGAAGAAAAAAGGAAAAAAATTACATGACCATAACAATTAACTCATAAGATTGTTTTAAAAGAGCATAATTTTTTTATTATTATTAATAATTTATGTTTAAATTGTTATTAGTGGTAACTTGTAAATGACAGTATCTCAGCAATTGTTATACATAAAAAACCATGTGTATATATGATTGTATGTATATTCTTATCTATATGTGATGTGTCAGCTGTTCTGTTTAAAATTACACTCATACAGGCAGGGAATAGAAATGTGTGCGTGTTTCAATCAGAGAACAAATTGTATAGCCTACTATATACTTTGGAACTTTTACTAGGATTATTTCAGCAGTATGTATGTTATTTCAGCATTATGTGTTTGAAAGTATAAGGTTTTGGAGAGTTTATTTATTCGCTAATATTATTGCTGTTGCTACAGATGTAGTATGTTTCAATTAACACAATATATTTTAACATTATTAAATTGTTGTTATTATTATTAATTATGACATTTCAAACCAATTTTTATCACTTTAATGACAATGTATACAAAGTTATGTTTTATTTGAAAGATGTGTTTACAATACCATGTTGTTTTAATATTATAAAATGATATGTGACAGTCTGAAGTTAATGAAAAAGACATGAACTCATTAGATACAAAAACTTTGTAATGATAGTGAGAAATACAAGGCTAATTAGAGATAGGTAGGGAGTGACAAAGATGAACAGTGAAGTGATAAGTGTAATAAAATAAACAACATATAATCTTAAGAAAAAAGAGTTAAAGAAGTGTGACAAACCCAAAACATAAGCACATGTTAAATGAGCAATTAAGTTAAGTATATTAGACTGAAAGACACAGAATAATTGTGAATGTAAAAAACAGAAAAAATATTATCTCAGTATAAAAATCACCAGGGTGATTATTGTTACAAAAGAGATGGTGTAGGTATAACACTCACCAAATTTGTTCATTTTTTAATTTAAAGAAAGAAGTTGTTGGCTTAATGTTTAAGGCAATAAATACCAGAAGAAATAGTTTTACAGTAATATGTTAGTATGTTTTAAGTAAGTAAGGAATTTATAAAGAAAATAATAGCAATACCTTTATAAGAAATAACATGGCAGAATTATATTAAAACTTAGAAATAAGTAAATTATGTATTAACATAGTATTATCAATTTTGGACTAAAACATTAATACATGGCTTAGACCAATCTTGTAAGATATCAAACTAATCTTTGAAAGAAAATAGGAACATCTATGTAAAGATTACAACCATTGAAATTATCCCCAAGTAAATATAGCCATTATAAAATATTTATTCAAGTTAAACAAAAAATTCAAAATTTGATAATGTGTTTATTTTGAGATCAACCAAGGAGAATAATTACGTTACCATGGAAACTGTGGAGTAACAAGCAAAAAATACCGTTAGATTTTTTTACTGAATGCATGACGCTTTAATGGTATAGACGCTAATTTTCGAGTGACCAAAAATTGTCAAAAAACATAGAAAATATCAGAAGAAGTTACTACTAAGTGAATACCAAGACGTAAGACGAGGACTGGAACCATATTACTGAAGTCGAGGCCGAATTAACGAAATAAGAAGATAAATTCCTACCGATTAAACTGGAAAAGGTGCCTGATGTCCTAAACCAATGCAAATTAAAGAAGATTGCAGTATAACCCATGAATAACAGATCGCGTGAACTCGCATCATCTACTGAAGCGATAAGTACCTATTAAATTACCCAAAATTTATAAATAAACTCACGTTGATTATTTCTCACTAAAGGTCGAAATCTCACTAAACTGAAATTAATTACTTTCAAAGATTAAAAAGAATACTAAGTCACTGTCAATTTATAAACTAACCAATATAAACTGTTGTTAATTATCCATAACGTGTAAACACTTTTACTACACTACACCAAACAAATTATATCTACACAATATATTAGTTAAGTGTAACTGATGTAAGGGTGTGTATTTTTATTGTTTTAAACATTTGTAATCCTTTTAACGTAATCTCAAGAACCTATGACAAACAAACCTTAATAACTTGTGTACTATTTACAACAGACGCCATTATTAAACGTCTGGTTATCAATTCAAATATCGATTTGTCAAACCCTGTAGTTGTCTCATATAAACAACCGGAGCACTTGTAGTAGAATAATTTGTATTAAATGAATAACTAATCACTAATAAAAAATGTATAAGTATTGAGTGTAACCACGGTGTTATAATTTCATTAGGAGGTGCACAATATTTTATGTACATTTTAGCAGACGACTAACGATTAACACAGCCCACTCAACGAACGGCTGATTGCTACAGTTGGCCTAGGCTGTCGGAAATATTTGAATTATTCAAACCGCCTGAGCTGCGCTGGTCATACACCTTTGAATTTTATTTTAATTGTTTTAAGAAAACAATTTGGCGCCACCGGGATTTTCACACCCCTAGTGAACATCAGGTAAGAACATCGAGACCTGGTTATTCGTACGTTCGCAACGGACGAAATCTGCGGAAGTTGCACGCATTTGAACTACGGATAGAGAAGACACGTTACACCCATTACACAAATTGTACATTATTCACATTTTACAGAGTAAAATGGTAGCCGTACAGACGACTACATTACAAATTGACGACCAACCGCTGGAGCTAGAAGAGAGAGAAATACGAACTTCTAACGGCGAGAAGAAAGGTCGACTAATAAGTATAAAACGGTTCGCTACACACTATTCAATAATAATTAACAGGAAAGGTAAACCGTTATTATACAATGTATATCACTCAAATATTACATTAATGTGTAATAGACTTCTAAAGTGGTATGACTTATTGGAATTATGCTTCTATAAATGCAACAGGGAAATGCCAGTTTAGTGTACATATTGTTACGATGTGTAGCGTTACATATATATTTTGTAATAAACGCAATCGCACGGGTTATTTAGCCACACGTTGGATGCGTCAATTTTGTAATATAATTTGTTGTAATATAATTTTGTAATAAATTAATTATTTGTTGTTTACTGGGTTATTTTTTATTAATTGGTTATATTATTAAGTTACTTTAATTAATAAATAAGGATTATCAAGCGAAAACAGGTCGTCGCTGAGTTTACGGTTTTGAAAATGTCGCCAAAAATAATTGTTCTTAATAATTAAAAAACTAGATTGTGTGGGTTCTTCACAATCGATTGGGGATCCGACTCAGTTTTATGGTTACCTGGCCTTACGTTCCTCACTCTCGCTGTATTCCTCTTCTTGTTTATCGCCTGCAAATCCTTTATCTAATTTTTACTTTAAAGAATCCTCCTCTTTAAAGAATGCGGTTCTCTAATGTGTTTTCTTAATTTGGTATAGTCATCTCTTTATTTTTACTTTCAATCATTAATTATTCAGCAAATACGATTCTCTGTTACATGGAGTTCATCTATACAGCTTGAGTTTCAACAACAGACTAAACGAATTCTTCCATTAAAAAAAACGGCTATGACCCGGTTGCCCCGGCTTTTATGGGCTATGATTGGTTAATTTTCCCCTGACTCCAGTCACATGGTTTAATTATTTGACATATGTAAATTTTAAATCTGTCACCTCAAATTACTCTTTATTTATTTTTTGATTAAGTTAAATTTGAGTTATATGATGATGTTATTTGGAAAAATAGAATTATTTTGATACCGAATGTGACCCATAACGGCCCAGTATCACTTATTCTAACACATTTACAAATTTTAAGTTTTTAGGCTTTTACATATTTTTTCTCAACACTTCTTATTTCCTCCTTTGTTATTTAAATCTGCCCTAATAGGGTTGTACTTATTAATAACAATAATGTCTGATATTTTTACCTTATATATAACATTACAATTTTAAATACCTATTCTTCATTTTCTTATAATAACAATAATATTGACAGCATGTCAGTTCAATGGCTTCTATTTGATTTTATCTGGTTTGGTTAATACTATTTTGGACATTTTACTGTTTAAGTTCAGCTCACCTCTTTTGGCGTATAGGTCTAGCATTTTGCCATTCCTTTACAATGATTTATTACATAATATGAGGTTTCACCACGTACCTGATATTGATATTTCTGAACAGCTCTTATAACTATTGTTCTCGAAAAGTGAGTAAATCTTTTAACAAATAACTATAACATGATAAAATATAAACACTTGCTTATAAGACAATATCCTGTGGGTATACATAAAACCTTTAAATAACTAATTCTAACACAGTAAATCATGGGTGTACAAAAATACTTCAAACAATTAACTGTAACATGGTACCTCCTGTGGGTATACAAAAACCCTTTACATAATGAATTATAATGTAATAACTCCTGGGTATATAGAACCCTCTAAGCACATATAACTTTTTATTTACTGGTTCTTAATGTATATTGTTTTGTACATAAGACCATTACTTCACTTTCTCCCTTCCCCACTGGTTTATAACATGATATTTGATCATCACATTTCCTTCTTTGTACACTTATCACTTCACTCACTTATAATATGTTTTTTCAATTTTTTCTTAGACTAATGCATATATTACCATTGCATTGTATTTTCTATAACTCTACCTACTGTCTGATCTTTTCTCTTTAATTATTATTATTATTAATTTATGAAGTATTGTTTATTTATTTTTTACCTGGATATCAACATGTTTTTAGTTTAGTTTCTTTTGTGAATTTTTTATTTTCAGTTCTTCATGCATTTATGTTATTTGGTAATTAATGTGGTCTTCACTGTCTTGTTGCTTAGCATGTCTTTATTTTAATTAGTGGTTTCGTTGTTAGACTTGTTTATACCTCTCACTTACCATATCTATTGGGTTTATCACGTTATTAAGTTCTCTTCTTCTAATACTCATCATAATTACGATATTACATTTCTTTAACATTTATCTTTCTTCATCCATTGTTTTGTTTTAGCATGGAACCAGAATACTCTGCTTAATACACATTTATTTGTAAGTTTCCTTTCATTTATTATTTGTTCTAGTACTTAGTCATTTATTATTTCTTTATCTGAATAGTTCTTCTATGCATGGTGGTGATATGTATCGCCACAATATATATTGAAACGTAACGCTTAAGAGGTGTTAGCAAAACGTCCGTCTTATGCAAGTCCCAATGTTGGGTTCGCCAATTCTGTAACGTTATCGCTTATATCAAAGATTTCCGCCTCTCCAAGAGTGTATTGTAATTACGGGTTTGTAGTTAATTCAGCCCTACTGTAGTAAGCGCCTATTTTTGTAACGTACCGCCTTTAGAGTGAGGGTGTGACGTCCGTCTTTTTTACAGTCTCGGATCGGTCAGAACACCTCTTAGCAATCGCCACTTATGAATTATAAAGACTGAAGTTTAAATAAAGTTGTTGGTAATGTTACTCAAACAAAGCAGAAATTGAGTGTGTGTGATTTGGGTCAAGTGGGGAAGTTGTTTAGCCTTCTTTTGAAGAGAGAGCAAGTACCGTTTGTTTACCCTCGGTTTAGACGATTTCTAAAATTTTTCAAATATTTGCCGTGAACCGAATCAGCTGATTTTGACATTAGTCTCCAAATATAGGTTAACCAAACGACACTGTTGCTGAATACGACCTGGTGGATCGTCCTCTTCTAATTTTTTCCTGAAATCTACTACAACTACCCACTACAATAAAGGAAACACATTTTATTATTCGATATCATTTCTCAATAATATTTATTTATAATATTATTGGTTTTTCTCTTCCGCCAAAATACAAATATTACAATCGATATTTTCATTAACTAGTACATGATATCGACTTCATTGAGTAAACATGGAATCGTCATAAAATCGGGTTTTGACCAATTTTATCTTTTATTTAAACATCAATCAACATATAATTCTTTTATTTATTTCCCCAGGGTTAAGGGTAAGTTCTTTTTGTTATGAGATGGTCAGAAATGGATAATTATACTACGCTTTACAAATATAGAAAAACTTCGAAAATTTGTTTATTCTCTGAGTACGTAGTTCCGGATTTGTCCGTAAGAGAGCAGATTGTTTTATTTTTATTAAAACATGTGATTACACTTGGAAAGTTTTGTACTGAACGACAATTTGATTTGAGTTTTCTTTGTTAAATATTAAAAGAACTGTTTATATTACCTCTCTTCTCGAAGTTCTTACTTCACTTGTGTGAAGCTGTTTCTCAGGTGGTGTTCTTAGTTGTTTGTAATTTCATAACCGTCTGTCCAATACTATCTTGTCAAAACTCAAAACGCGGCTAGGCTAGGCCTGATCGTCCAAAATGGTTTTTTCACTTTTATTATGGATTATAGCAAGTTAACTTTGATAATTAAGGTAGTGGTACATAATGTTTATACTGTTATTTAAATTTTGTAACAATTTTGTGCTGTTCAAAAGATTTCTAAAGGATATTTTAATACAATTTTTGTCTTATCATTTTGTCAACCGGACGGTTTTCAATTTCAAATTCGATTAAACAATACTTGTTATTTCGTTACTCTTAGTAACCCATAATTTTTATATACCTTTTTATTGGTGCTGCTATTTACTTTTTAGTATATAGGCGGTTTGTAATTATTATAAATTTATTTTTGATTTACAGAAAAATAATTCTTTTTAATTTTGGTTTCTTTCCCAATTTGATTTACATAATAGTTTTCTGTTTATTTTCTTATAACTTTGGATATAAGTCTTTAATATTATTATTAAGTTTACATGAATTTATATATTATTTATTAATCTCTTATAGTATTCTTACACTGCACTATTTCCTTCTGCCATTTTCCTCATACAGTATTATTTTAATTTTTATTATCATCTGATATTTAAATCTTTTATGTTTTTAAAAACCCTGGGTTATCTTATACAATGCCACAATTATTTTATAAAAATATAAAATTAACAGGTATTAAATTTTGTTGCCTACACAATATAAATACTACAATAACTAAACAAAATACATAATTAGTTAGTAGCATCATAGTCTACTATTATAGTCTATAATTCTCACATCTACAGCACAATTCTGTAAGAAGTTCCCTTCCTTCACTTATTACCTCATTGGGTACACTATAACTCACTTGTCACTGTATATCACTTTAATATTGTTTATAATGTTTAGTGATACAACTTAATTTTTAGCTAGTTATAGTTTACCCATTTCTGACCTTCATGGTATTACAAGAGTTATCATTTATTGGGACTGGGTTATGTACCGTTACATAAAGCCCCCCCACTAGAACAAATTTATTTTGGTTTTACTCGTTTACTAAAATAAATTGTTGATTGTTTCAATTCTCCTAATATTCTTGGTTTTTTTCTTTGTAATAGTGTTTCATTTCCGATTGGTTGTACACTCCTTTTATTCTGTTATTGTTAATTGTTTTAATTTCATAGGTATTATTCCCCTTCACCTGGGTTATGAGGTAAGGTCCAGTATAAAGTAACAGTAGCTTCTGAGCAATACCCTCTATAGAACTGGGTAGTTGTCTATTTTTGATTAATACCTTATCTCCCATCTGGTATGTATCCAATCTTTTCTTTTTTACTTGATCCCTTTTTTGTTGAAGTTCCACTTTATGCAACACTCTGTTGTGCATTTTCACTTTGTCGAACTTTACTCTCTCTCCTGGAGGAAAATTTATCAACGAGGTAATTTCTCTTGGTGGTGGTTTATCAAACATTACCTGATAAGGGCTAGTTCCGATAGTGTCATGGTATGACCAATTAAGGAAAGTCTGCTGGTTCGATGTACTGGCTCCAGTTTTTATGTTCTTGGTGACAGTATGTACGTAGAATTCGGCCAACTTCCCTTAATACACGTTCAGCAGGATTACTACTAGGGTGGTACACTGATGTTTTGTAGGTCCTTATTTGCCATTTTCTTAATTCTTCTTTCCACTTTTTACCCCGAAATTGCGTTCCATGATCCGTTATAATTGTTTCCGGTTTTCCCACCTCAGGTAAGTATTTTTGAATGATTACTTCTAGAATTTTCTTCGTTGTGGCTCTACTGATAGCGTAGAGTTTTGTATATTTAGTATAATGATCAAATATAATGATTATATATTTATATTTATGTCTACCTCCACTTCTGGGAAAAGGTCCACATATATCCAAGAATGTCCTTTCAAGTTTACTATTAGATTTTATTGTAATCATTGCGCCCATTCTCTTCTCATTATTTACTTTTACTAGCTGGCATATGTTACAGTTTTTTACTATTTCCCTTACTCTCTTATTCATAGCTTTCACGTAACAGTGTTCAGATAGAGCTTTAATAACTTTGAGTGATCCCATGTGACCATATCTTTCATGATAATCTTTAATCAGGGCTACTTCTGTTGCTTCTGGCACATAGATCTTCCATTCATGATCCTTAATGGTAGGACAAATAAAAAGGATTTCTTCATAAACACAGAAAAATTTCATTATTATAGGGTCATTTTGTAGTATTCGTTCCTTAATTTTTGTTAATTTAGTGTCCCTTTGCTGATCGATTTTTATTTTATTAATTATATCTTGTAACTCCTTTTTCATCTTAATAATGTAATATATTTTTCCAATACTTTCTGGTTCTATTTCACAAGTTCCTTTTTCTAGATTAATCCGTGATAATCGGTCTGCTATTACATTCTTCTTACCCGGAATATATTCCCAGTCTAAATTATACTCTTGAAGTATTAATACCCATCTGGTGAGTCTGCCGTGGTTAAGTTTACAATTTTTTAAAAACGAAATTGATCTATGATCGGTTCTGATGGTTACTGGGTATCCCAATATAAATGTTCGAAATTTTATACATGAGAACACAACACTCAGCAGTTCCTTTTCAGTTACTGTATAATTCCTCTCACAACTACTCAGTACTCTGCTTGCAAAACTGATGACCCCATGATTTCCTTCCTCATCTTCCTGATATAGCTCACTTCCAAGGCTAATGTTACTAGCATCACAATTTATGAAAAAACGTTTATTAAAATTTGGGTGATGTAACATGATGCTGTCAAGAAATTTATTTTTTACTATCTGAAAATTATTATCTTCACTTTCTTCCCATTTCCACTTGTTTTTCTTTGAAAGTAAACATTGGAATTTGGCTGTTACTTCTGAATAATTCTGTTGAAATTTCCTATAATAGTTGCATATCCCCAGAAAGGATTGTAATTGTTTTAAGTTTTTTGGTTTAGGAAAATCTTGGATAGCCTTTACTTTTTCAGGAGATGGTTTAATCCCAGTAGCAGATAAAATGAACTCTAAAAATGGTAGTTCATGTGCGATAAATTTAGATTTATCCAGTTTTAAAGTTATATTATGTTGCAATAGTTTATTTAATACTGTTCCCACTCGGTTACAATGCTCCTCCCGAGTACAAGACGTAATTAATATGTCATCCACATATATGGTAGTAAAATCTAAAACTTCCTTACCTAAAATTTGGTCCATGCATTGGATGAACACGGCCACAGAATTTACCAATCCGAAAGGCAAACGCTTAAAATGATAATTTCGTCCTTCGAGTATGAAAGCAACGTATTGTCTGCTGTTAGGGTGCAACTCTATTTGCCAATATCCACAGACTGCATCCCAAGTACTCATGTACTTGCATCCATAGAATTTTTTCATTATTTCTTCAATCTCACCTGGAGACGTGCGATCGTTAATGAGCATTTTATTCAACTCCCGAGCATCAAGACATAGTCTTACTTGACCATCTTTCTTCGGTATAGCTACCAATGGGCTGGTATATGGAGAACTACTTCTTTCAATTATGTCTTCCAATATCATTCTTTGAATTTCTTTCCTTGCTGCCTCTTTCAAAGCTTGAGCAATAGGGTATGATCGTTTATTAAAATTTACACTTTCCTTGAACTTTAGTTCACACAAGAAGTTTTTTGCTTTTCCTGGTGACTCTGAGAATACTGATTTATATTTATCATAAATTTTTATAAGCTGTTGTTTTTGTTCTACATTAATTATTTCCGGTGCCTGCCTATTCTGAAACTCAATTATCTCTTCTATCTTCTCTTGCCAAATCTTTGATTCTGTTACTTCTGTGTTTTTACCTAGGGTTAATCTATTATCCTCCCTAATAAAAAATGAGCTCGGACACTGAGGGGCACTTTGGCTACCAATTATCTCAGCCGTTAACTCACCATTTTCTGTGCTCAAGGTTACTATACCCCTGGCCAGATTTATAATTGCAGTGTGTCGCCGTAGCATATCACACCCTATTAACACCCTAAACGGTAGCCCTTTTGCTACTAAAAATCCCATAGGTATTCCTATTCCACTAGTGGTAATATTCAAAGACACTTGTTTCCTGATTGTTTTATTTTGTTTCCCGGTGGCACCAACAATTGTTAAATTATTAATTGGTAAAGTAGGTATTCTCTCAGTAGTTAGCTCAGTAATATGGTCTAGTTCTAATTGATCAATAATTGAAATATTTGCTCTTGTATCAATCATGGCCTCTGCTGACACTCCATTTAATTTTATTTGTATATAGACTATGTCATTGTTTGGCGATGACTCTTTAATTGCTCTTTCTTCCATTAACTCTGACTGTATATTTTTTTAAAAATTATTTCTGATAATGGTTATTGGTTTGTTTAATTTATTATTATAATTGGGTTTGTGGTAAATTCTGTGCCCTGTGGTTTCTAGCAGTGATGGGCAATCACATCTTCTCACTGCTGGTACCCGTTTCCCCTATTTCCATCATTATTATTGTTTGATTCAACATTTTCATTATGTTGAATATTGCTGATTGGTCTCCTTTCTTCATCACTATCTCTGAATCTGGGTTGCTCTGCACTCATACTCCTTTGTGGACCTTCTTCTCGGTGATAAGAATCATGTCTGTAATTTTGACTGTTATAATTTGGCCATCTTCCTCGATACCTGTTATTAACATGCACATAATTTACTCTAGGTCGATTCTCTCTTGGTGGTTCATTCTTCCGCTCCTCGGTATTCCCTGACCTCCATCTACTTCTCCTATAATAAGATTCCTGCTCATAATTTTCTAGTAGCGTTTCCATGCCTCCAATAGTTTTTATTTGTCCACTTAATTGGGCACTGATGATCTTCTCTTCGAAATGATACGCAATTTTGGTCACTAGACACTCTTCAGGGATCTTTGGGTCTAAATACTTTGCTATACACACCTTCCCCAAAAAGTAAGCAGTAGGTGTTTGTCCCATTGTACGGTCATACCTACCATGACAGATATCGTCCCTAATAATGTTTTGTACTGACTCCGACCAGTACTTAAGTTTGAACATTGTTTTGAAACCCCCATAATCACACACCTCGTTCCTGATTGCCGTCCACCAATTATCATTGATGTTTTTGAAAGATTCGTCTAATATACCTTCGATCGTATTCCATCGATTCTCCTTTGATCTGTTCAAAATTTCGTCTACTCTCCCTAAAAATTCGAGTGGGTTTCTGCGATAATCCCGAAAGTTTACACTTTCCTTACTATCTTGAAAAACATGATGACTGTTGCATGCCGATCTAGAACTTATTCTATCTACATCACATTGAAAATTGGTTTGTATTTGTTGCAAATTATCTAATTTCTCTGCTTGGCTATTACACTGATTTTTTACATTCTCTACTGTTTTATGAAAATCCGAAAATTTGCAGTTTAGACTGCTTTTGATACTATCTAACTGGTCATTGTTTTCTTGGCGTATGGCCATTACATGAACTTGATTATTTTATTCCTCCTCTATTTTAATGTAATCACTCATATATGCCACTATTCCATTCTCTTTGACCTCTGTATTATTTACACAATGTTCTGTTGGTATACTCCGTCTTGAAAATATAATTGATGTGGTCAGATACTCTTTGATCGTCGATATTTTTAACTGATATTTAAATTTATTCAAGTTTTTTGTTATTATCCTGTGGTGGTTTACCTTTGATATTTTTGTTGAGTTTTGTCTACAATGTCTCATTAATAACTCCCTTTGTTTATTAATGGGAGGGTTAAATATATTAATTAATCCACCCTTCCTCATCTCCATTTCTTCTTTTGTATTGAATATTTTCTTTCTCCATATTTTCGTTATTTTCTTGATATTCTCTTCCATGTTTGTACTTACTTTAAAACCTTCAGAAGTGCTGTCTAACGTTTCATCCAAATTATTAAAACCACTGTCCATTTGCGTATTTGTCTCCTCCTTGTATGTATCTGCTTTTTGGATAAGCGTATTAACATTTTCAAACTTCTCTCCGAAAGTTTTCCATATCTCCTTATTGAACTTCTCCATCTTACCCTCAATCCGCTTTAAACTTTCTTCGTTTATTTTCTCAATTTGTTTTAAACTATCCCTCAAAGTTTCATTTTGCTTCCTTGAGTTCTCTTCCTGTTTCTTAAAATTCTCATCTATTTTGTCAAATTTTTCGCTCAAGGTTTCATTTTGTTTCCTTGAGTTCTCATCTATTTTATCAAATTTTTCGCTCAAGGTTTCATTTTGTTTCCTTGAGTTCTCATCTATTTTATCAAATTTCTCAGCTATAAATCTCATCATGTCTTGCCAATTTGGTTCTCTCCTGGCTTCCGCTTTGTCTGGTTGGTCCCCTTGGGCATCCTCTTCCACTATTTCCTTTTCCGTGCTCATAATTGCTTCAGTTTCTTCTTTATCACCCATTGGTTGTTCCATTTCACTGTCTGTAAATAATTCTATCTCTCGTTCCTGTCCACCTTCTTCCTTCTCCTTTTCTACTGCCCTCTTCTTTGATCTGCCTCTGGTATTATGCATTTATTGTTTTCTCATAACTGCCGACGATAATTAGGTTTTTTCGTATATTAATTTATTAAATATATCAAAATTCTTTTCTAATTACAGCCCTTTTACGTTGAGTGCCAATTCTGAAACGTAACGCTTAAGAGGTGTTAGCGAAACGTCCGTCTTATGCAAGTCCCAATGTTGGGTTCGCCAATTCTGTAACGTTATCGCTTATATCAAAGATTTCCGCCTCTCCAAGAGTGTATTGTAATTACGGGTTTGTAGTTAATTCAGCCCCACTGTAGTAAGCGCCTATTTTTGTAACGTACCGCCTTTAGAGTGAGGGTGTGACGTCCATCTTTTTTACAGTCTCGGATCGGTCAGAACACCTCTTAGCAATCGCCACTTATGAATTATAAAGACTGAAGTTTAAATAAAGTTGTTGGTAATGTTACTCAAACAAAGCAGAAATTGAGTGTGTGTGATTTGGGTCAAGTGGGGAAGTTGTTTAGCCTTCTTTTGAAGAGAGAGCAAGTACCGTTTGTTTACCCTCGGTTTAGACGATTTCTAAAATTTTTCAAATATTTGCCGTGAACCGAATCAGCTGATTTTGACATTAGTCTCCAAATATAGGTTAACCAAACGACACTGTTGCTGAATACGACCTGGTGGATCGTCCTCTTCTTATTTTTTTCTGAAATCTACTACAACTACCCACTACAATAAAGGAAACACACTTTATTATTCAATATCATTTCTCAATAATATTTATTTATAATATTATTGGTTTTTCTCTTCCGCCAAAATACAAATATTACAATCGATATTTTCATTAACTAGTACATGATATCGACTTCATTGAGTAAACATGGAATCGTCATAAAATCGGGTTTTGACCAATTTTATCTTTTATTTAAACATCAATCAACATATAATTCTTTTATTTATTTCCCCAGGGTTAAGGGTAAGTTCTTTTTGTTATGAGATGGTCAGAAATGGATAATTATACTACGCTTTACAAATATAGAAAAACTTCGAAAATTTGTTTATTCTCTGAGTACGTAGTTCCGGATTTGTCCGTAAGAGAGCAGATTGTTTTATTTTTATTAAAACATGTGATTACACTTGGAAAGTTTTGTACTGAACGACAATTTGATTTGAGTTTTCTTTGTTAAATATTAAAAGAACTGTTTATATTACCTCTCTTCTCGAAGTTCTTACTTCACTTGTGTGAAGCTGTTTCTCAGGTGGTGTTCTTAGTTGTTTGTAATTTCATAACCGTCTGTCCAATACTATCTTGTCAAAACTCAAAACGCAGCTAGGCTAGGCCTGATCGTCCAAAATGGTTTTTTCACTTTTATTATGGATTATAGCAAGTTAACTTTGATAATTAAGGTAGTGGTACATAATGTTTATACTGTTATTTAAATTTTGTAACAATTTTGTGCTGTTCAAAAGATTTCTAAAGGATATTTTAATACAATTTTTGTCTCATCATTTTGTCAACCGGACGGTTTTCAATTTCAAATTCGATTAAACAATACTTGTTATTTCGTTACTCTTAGTAACCCATAATTTTTATATACCTTTTTATTGGTGCTGCTATTTACTTTTTAGTATATAGGCGGTTTGTAATTATTATAAATTTATTTTTGATTTACAGAAAAATAATTCTTTTTAATTTTGGTTTCTTTCCCAATTTGATTTACATAATAGTTTTCTGTTTATTTTCTTATAACTTTGGATATAAGTCTTTAATATTATTATTAAGTTTATATGAATTTATATATTATTTATTAATCTCTTATAGTATTCTTACACTGCACTATTTCCTTCTGCCATTTTCCTCATACAGTATTATTTTAATTTTTATTATCATCTGATATTTAAATCTTTTATGTTTTTAAAAACCCTGGGTTATCTTATACAATGCCACAATTATTTTATAAAAATATAAAATTAACATAGGTATTAAATTTTGTTGCCTACACAATATAAATACTACAATAACTAAACAAAATACATAATTAGTAGCATCATAGTCTACTATTATAGTCTATAATTCTCACATCTACAGCACAATTCTGTAAGAAGTTCCCTTCCTTCACTTATTACCTCATTGGGTACACTATAACTCACTTGTCACTGTATATCACTTTAATATTGTTTATAATGTTTAGTGATACAACTTAATTTTTAGCTAGTTATAGTTTACCCATTTCTGACCTTTATGGTATTACAAGAGTTATCATTTATTGGGACTGGGTTATGTACTGTTACAATATATGTACCTAGCTATTGACGAAGTGTAATTAATAAAAAAATTTGTCAATCAAGTTGTAATGTAAATAGATAAGATAAATATGAAGTTAGTAAAGTTTGTAATAAATATAAGGGTAATAAGAAGTTATGAATGATAATAGAAATAAGTAAATTTGGAATGAAATGCGTATTAAATAAAATAAAAACGTAGTATGACTAATAACGAAAAGCTGTATTTTGACAAAGTAACTAGAGAATAAGGGAGTGGTGCAGGCGTCTGTTTGCCGACACCCCGGCAAACAGAAGATACAATACTGAGCGGAAACGGTGCCGACCATAAAACTATAAATGCATTGTATTCGCGATACAGCAAAAAACTTAGCATTACTGTTAGAAAGTAGTGTTAATGCCCTTAGCCAAACAATGGAATTCACCCACTCCAATGGCTGATTTTAGAAAGCGAAGCGTCATTTTTTAAAGTAACGGAAAAACGCGGTAGAAGTCAATCGCCCAAACTATGTACCAATCACCGAAGGCATCACTACTGAGTGGGTACTAAAAGAGCCTCACAGATGGATGATTTCAAACTAAGCACTGAAAAATTTAAACATAAGCCAATTGGAAAAACAGACAGACATCAGCGTAGAGGGAGGAACTCTATCAGCACATAAAAAGTACGGGCAACAGCAAAACAGGGGGTCTTCGATAACGACCAGACGTGGAGTCCATGTCACTCCAAACGAGGATATCTTTGTTGAAAGTTAGAAGAATCAGGAATCGAGCTGCACGTTAGAGTAAACGAATGTAGCACTATCAGAACAATGAAAGACGTATAGTTTTGTCAATGGTAAATGAATATAAATGTATGAAGAACAGACGGACTAACGCGAAAGTCAGTATCGGAAAGTATAATTATGTTATGTGCACGGAATTGTGAGTTAACCAGTCAATTTATAACCTGTGCGCGTCGACCAGTAAAAACGCGAAGCGAGTGATGTGTCAATCTCCCAGACAAGAAATTAAGTGATTGTGAAGTGCAGTGCACCCAACAGGAGAACCGCTATTGGAATTCAACAGAACAAGTAAACGTATTATAGCCAAATCATTGTCCATTAGTTTATCAATTTACTGAAACAAACTTAGTTGTCTGACTCAAATGCTCAATCATTCTAAACCAACCCACAAATCATTCAGAGTTAAGTAAATTTTATAACAATGCATTTATATGTAATATGAGAGGTACTGGTGTGAGTAGTAATATAGGGATAGAAATATTAATATGACAAGTTTAAACTATGAATTATTAATGATAAACAATAAATCAAATGCTAGAATGTGAGTTGAATTGAAATACCAGTATAATAAAGATGTTTTGTTTGTATTAATTAACAGAAGATGTTATAAACCTTGTAGTAATGAAGAATAATTCATAAGAAATATTGAAGGATGTTTTAATCAGTGACAAATATTAAATGTATGTAATCTTATTCAGTCAATATAAGTTCTTTTAAGTCTGAACGATCTGAGTTATTATTTATATAACCCCTTGAGATTGAGCCCAGCTCTGGCGCCCAACAATTTAATAAAACTACAAGCAAGTAAGTACCAATTATATTTATGTCAACAAAATAAACAAAGCAAATATTATTATATTGATGCCACAAAACGTGATGCAGTTAAAAGTAAAGTAAATTTAATTATATTGTCACCTCAACACAATTAAACAGTTTGTAATCAACAAGATAGTGTCTTACAACAAATCAAATAAAAATTGTTCACACGCAATAATAATGTCTAGTAATAGAGTCCCGCACAATTATAAAACACATAACACTTTGCCACAATACTTTGAACTGCACTGGAATAAATCGCCATTTAAACTGACTTGACCATCGCTGAATGGCTATATTTATACCTCGCTGATATTCCAGAACAATCTCACTTTGGATGACGTGTTAAACAAACAGGTGGTCTTGAGAATCAACTAGAAACAGTGTCCTTGAATACACTGCGCTGAATGGTACGGTCTGGTATGACTCAATAGTTGACGCATAATTGTCTTTCATTCCAAAGCACACACACACATTACAACTGGAATAGTTGAGATACTTGTAAAACGTTCTGTATTATGTAACAGTATTAAGAGCGAGAGTGATATACATTAGAATATCATAATTTTTTTGTAATAAAGTACGTGCATATTCAGAACTACCTGCATTAATTTACAATCAGTGATTCAAAGCAATCACCATTGTACAAAATTTCTTACAGTATTCTGTCATTTATTTACACGTTATTTAAATAAGTATACTGAACTTTCATTATTATTTATAATTAGTCTACACTCATTTTCTTCCCATGTTTTCAGCAAGCTACCGGAATAGCAACAAGTATGGTGAAAGAATGGGGCATGTCGGACAAGGCCGGACTAAGAGCATATGAAAATAACGAACCTCGACAAGAATTAAGTCACCAAACGCTGGATCACATTGATGCTGAAATACTGCGTCTCTTACAGGTATATTTCTGATGTTAAGGTTGAGGTCAGCATAATAGTGTTACGAGGTCTAATTGATCATTGTATGGTGCAGTGGAAAACAAAATACAATACACCAATTAAGTCATTAATCACCAGTTTTAATTATCACAATTAAACAGTTTGTAATCAAGAAGATAGTCTCTTACAACAAATCAAATAAATAGATAAATAAATAAAACATAAATTGTTCACACGCAATAAAAGTTTCAACTAATAGAGTACCGCACAATTATAAAACACATAACACTTTGCCACAATACTTCAAACCACACTGGAATAAATCACCACTTAAACTCACTATGTAAATCGCCCAACAATAACTGAAAACTAAGGAGCAGGTAAGGGCTATTTATACTCTGCAGGAGTCCATAATATGCGTCCATGGTAACAAGCAATCGAAAATTCAGGAGGACACTTCAGCGCGACCTTTGCAGAAACACTCACCGTTGGGCTAATTGAGAAGCCTGTCAAACAACACTATTGAATGTACAAGATTGTTCCGTATTACATAACACTGCCTCGCATGTTAAGAATCATGTACGCACACAACATTACATGTTCTGTAATGTCGTAACAATAGTAACTTGAAGTGTTTCAGTGTGGCTGATGATTGAGAAAAGACTCCTATTACTCCTGTATTTCCGTTCTTCCAGGAGTACTCTCAGTTGAATATTGTAACATAACAAGATTACGCCCTAGAATAAATATAATTTATTCATCAAAATTCATTGTGAATTATGCCTAAACACAATCTTTCTTATACATAAAATACAAAGAAATATAAAATCAATTTAACAAATAAAGAAATGAAAATAAAATGTAACTATTTAAAAATAAATAATAATGTCAAGGAATAAAAGGTAATAAAAAACAAAAGGGAAATATTATAATAAGTACATACAATGGAAATAGGAAATGAAAACTTATTAATTCATTAGTTTAATGACAATGACAAGACTATCAGATGACATGACTATGACTACTACACCCAGGAGGGAAGATTGAATGATAATAAAAATGTAAATAGTTGTTAATAAATAGAAATACGTATAGTGTATAAATGTTAACAAGTTTGGAAGTAAGTAAGAACATTTGGTATTGTATAAGCCTATTAAACTATAGAGAGGTCTGCGAACCTCAAGCAGTTGTTTTGTGTAATTGCACTATGGACTGTAAGTGATATTAAAAAAAACAATTAAAATAATATTAAACAATAATCACAAACTACCTAACGTAAGAAAGTGGAAACAACAGTGGTTAACATTAAATAACAGTGCATAGTGAAAGTGCATAGGAAATAAACCTGGTTATAATATAAACAGTGAATAACACATATAATTTATATAAAACAACTATATAGCTAATATAATAAAATTAAACAAGGTGTACAATAATTCAAACTAGTGGAATATATCCCTAGAAACTAATTATATACATCAGTGACGAGTGAAAAGAAGATTATAATAAATCATGTTAATTATAAGGTACAAAAACAAACCTGTGACCCATAAACATGCCGTGGAGCCAAGACCTTTACTAAGTGAATCTAGAAATTAAAAGGAAGCTTATTGTTGTTGAATTTGGAAAAATAAGTCAGTACAGATATAATTTGAAGCTGAACATTTTCTACAAAAAAAAAAATAAAATAATGTCACACAGTAAATTAATGAAGGAAAACTCCGGAAATAATGAGAAGTATAATAGCTTAATATAATACATGGAAAACTGAAGGCCAGAAGAATTCTAACAAGAAAATAATCTGTAATCTAAACTACAATTTGGTGAGATTGTTCTATTATGCTAAGACATACATTTGTTCAATCATTATTCAATTTAAAGCACTAGAACAGAGAAATGATATAACAAAAACACTATAAACATTATGATTATTAAATTTATTTTCTCAATGTACTATTTTAGTTTATTTTTATTAGATTAAGTTGTTTGTTTTGTATAATCCATAGAACTTATGACCCAACACACATACACAACATCACATTACTGAAACCGATTTACGAATTATTATATTTTCTATTACATGTATGACTTTGACTGTACATCTACTTTAATTTTGTTATTAACCCTGAGAAAGAGTTTTTATGTTATTGAACCTAAAGGAGCTACTAATTGAAGAGAAGGGCATTGCATGTGAATACATTTCAATATATGTTAAAAAGAATAGAATAATAAAATTTATTGAAAATAAGACATGACAGAATACGAGTGAAATTTTTTATTTCACTTCCCATACATTGGCACCCACAACTTGCAGCTGCAGGATATAATTACATTGAAGGGTAAGATTTATATTTGGATTTATATTATATTATAATCAGAGAAAATACCATGTTACAATATTCTTCATGGTATTTCAATTTCCCAATAAATTTCATTAGTTCAATCCATCTTACATCTTTGCATCAGCTAATTTCTTTATTCATTCGTCATTTTAGTTAGCCAACTCAGTATTTGGTTATAACAAATATTACAAAGCCCAGTCTAATGGAAAGGAAAATTTTTAGTAACTCATTAATAAATTTTCCATAGATTAGTAATTCCATAAATTTTCAGCATACTTTCCATTTAAATCGTCAACCTTTTTTTCTAGTATATTGTAAGTTTTTTTTATTTATTTTGATACATTGCACAGTAATGTTGGATAATGTTTTTTATTAATTTTATCCACTGTTATTCGTTGATACCTTCAATAATTTCATAAACTTCATGAATTTTTTAGGCATAATGATGGTTTTTGCCATAAAGGTGCAGATGAGTCAACTTTTGTAGACTGTTTTGACCACCAAAGAAGGATTTATGTAATGCAAACACTCATGTTTTTGAGGACTAAACAAAGTGATAGCGTGCGGAATGTTTAACTGCATAAGCAAGTATAGTCAATTCCCCCCACACAGTCCTTGACACATGATTACATGTTTGTTTGTTACAAAGAAATGCTGGTTTACACTTGACTAACCTCCATAATTTTAACACTTTAGAATAATGTTTCCCAAGTGTGGTAGTATTAAAAGACATTAAAGCTAATAATTATGTCCGTACACATGTTGCACATTTGCACTCAGAATGGTAACTGGATGCAAATGTGCGCAACACAATAAAAATATCGGTATGGAGAACCATACATGACTTCCATGTTCTACGATTTATATTTAAAATCATTTTTGAAATGAAATATTTCCATAGAAACTACTTCTTTCTACTTATTGCTTCAGCCTTAACCACAGTACTGTGGTCACTAATGTATACCACCTCACGTTATCGCACTCGATTTTCACTGATGATGGCAGTCGATGGCACTGCCGAAACATCTTGTTTTACAGAAAACGTTGGACTACGGCCAAACAGCCCGGGAAGCAAATTTTAACAACAAACTACTTCTTTGTTGCCGATAACGTAGTACACATATAAAAAATTATCCCCTCCCCTTCAACTATAATTTTCATTTATAGATATTTCATCTACGTTTCTATAGTGGATTATTACGATCTTCTTATCAGGATACTTTATTTATCAATATTAAGTACTTTACTCTTGTTAAAACATAAAACGTTGCAGGTAAACTACCCGTTTCCCTTAATCGATCTTCACCAAAATCAATAGGCCTTGAGTCCTCTACAATTGTGGGATGTATGCAAAAAATTATTTGATTCTCTTTGAATTTACGGCAGTTATCGTTTGTCATAAAAAAACTACTCTTGTTAAGACATAAAATGTTGCAGGTAAACTACTCCTTTCCCATAACCGATCTTCACTAAAATCAACAGGGCTTGCGTCCTTTACAATTCAGGAATGTATGCAAAAAATTATTTGATTCTGATTGACTGTGTGGCAGTTATCGTTCGTCATAGAAAAAATTACCCTTGTTAAAACATAAAACATTGCAGGTAAACTACCCCTTTCTCTTAACAGATCTTCACCAAAATCAATAGGCATTGAGTACTCTAAAATTCAGGGATGTATGCAAAAAATTATTTGATTCTGTTTGAATGTGCGGCAGTTATCGTTCGTCATAGAAAAAATTCTACAGATAGACACACACACAGACACTTTTTGAAAAATGACTTTTCTTCATGTTTTGAGGGTAGTACAGTCAGAATCAGCCGTTATCTCGAACAAGATTTTTTCGCCATGACTTTACTTCCATTTCCTTATGGAACATGGAAGTAAAAATGTATATTTTTAGCTGTTAATATATTTCATTTTGTTTAAAGTAACTGATTTTAGACATTATGTGAAAACAATGTTGACATAGGGTGGTTAATTTTAATAATGCATACAGTGAAATTTTTTTGAATATTAAAAACTGGTCATTTTTTATTGTAAAAGATTGCTTATTACATATGTATGAGCATATATAAATACCATTAGTTAGAGAAAGACATGGGTTATTAAGAAAACATGTAGATAGGATTGGTTATAGGAATAAGGATTTATTTGAAAATTACATAAAAGTTTCCAGTCACTAGGGACCACACATTGCCAAAAACAAACAAACGACAAACTATAGATTATTTGTTTCAATTTGAGATGCTACTGTGGCATTATTTATCATGACGAGTTATTACACAGAATTATGGCTGTATCTCTCGCATGTTTTCAGTACAATAGATGATCTGTTTATATTGTTCTATGTAAACTACTAACTTTTTAAAATCAAGTGTATAATTTGCATAATCAACCATACTGACCATACCTTACATCTTCTTGTATGCATACCTTTGTTCTGGAGAACAGTAGAAAAGAGGAATCATTTGCATCCAAATTTTGGTTAATGTCAAATGATACACTGGAACTGGACAGTTTAACATATTTTGTAATGTAGTTTTAATTTAATTTATTAAAAGCCGTAATTAATGTAATATTTAGTTAAGGTTGTATTTTCATATGATTAAATTAAAAAAGGAGTTAAATAAGGAAGGCATTGAAGACATTTATAATTATCATGTACAAGTCAGAACAGATATAGAAATGGACAGGAAATAGTTATATTAGAATCTTGGATTTTGTTGTCCATGACATGTCCATTGATTAACTAAATATAAGTATACCACTACCGACTCGGAACACAAAGTTTTTTTATTGGTAAACACGTAAAAGTTTTACCTTATAGCCTGAACCAGTTTTTGCTTATTTATAAGCTTCGTCAGAGGCTGCCACTGGGAGCACTGTCCATCTTATTCTTGGTGACGGCGCCGACTTTTGAAGGATCGATGTTGTGTGTTTAGGGTGTGATATGTTCGAATAATATATGTGATTTGAATTGTGTCTGTTTGTTTAGGATGTCGTTTTTATGTGTTTTTTTTGTGTTTGTATATTTCTAATTGTTCAAGAGTGTCTAGTTTTTGGCCTTTGTGTGTATGTGTAGAATATCCATGTGGTTTTCGATGTTTGTGTATGTGTGGTTTGCTTCAATGAGGTGGTTTGCAAAGGTGGATTCAGTAGTGGAGTATAGTGCCTTTGTGTGTTCAAAGTATCTTTGAAGCAACATCCTGTCTGGTGTGTGTGTGTGTGTGTGTGTGTGTGTGTGTGTGTGTGTGTGTGTGTGTGTGTGTGTGTGTGTGTGTGTGTGTGTGTGTGTGTGTGTGTGTGTGTGTGTGTGTGTGTGTTGTTTTGTTTGTAGTTTTGTATGTGATTCTGTATCCTGCTTTTTTTTAATTTGTGGGCTTTTTTTTCAGTGTGGTTATAAAACACATAAAAACGACATCCTAAATAAACAGACACAATTCAAATCACACATATTATTCGAACATATCACACCCTACAAACATAACATCGATCCTCCAAAAGTCCGTCACCAAGAATAAGATGGACAGCGCTCCCAATGGCAGCCTCTGATAAAGCTTATAATATGCGAAAACTGGTTCAGGCTATAAGGTAAAACTTTTTACGTTTTTTTCAATAAAAAACTTTGTGTTCCAAGTCGGTAGTGATATACTTATATTTAGTTATATTAGTGTTATTAGTTAGTAATATTAACCATCAGTGATATGAAATTTTTTATAATTCAAATTGTAACTATAATTTAATTTCAAATAGGAATCGTATAACCGTGCCAAGGCGATCCTTAAAACTCATCACATGGAACACAAGTTGCTTGCTGAAGCTTTGCTGAAATATGAAACGCTAGATGCAGAGCGTATCAAAGCTATCATGAAGCTGGCATCTCAAACTGACTGAATTCTTCATAGAATAGAATAAATTTTCTCTAGATTAGGGACTGTAAAGTTTAGTATTTTACAAAACAGAAAACTGAATGTCATATTAGAATAATATTATAAGTCATTGTTTTTACATAAGTTTATTGTAAATTGTAACAAATATATGCATTGTTAAAAGATTTACTACAAATTTAATACAGAATTCGTTTTGTACCCCCCTTTTTTTTGAAAGTGTTACTACTACTGTACGAGGGGGTACCCAAAAATAACCAGAATAGCGCTGCGATTGGCGGAGCTTACGTAGTACGCATTTCTCCCACTAGGTGAGCGTAGCGCAACTCGTTCCGAGTTCAGTGCCGTCATTGTTGTCGCCTGGGAAGGTTGTGTCCGGTCACAGTAATTCATTTTGTAAAAGCAGTTTCGCTTGCTCCTCGTTTTTGTCATGGCGGATTTAAGTGAACAGTGCGCTGCTGTGAAATTTTGCTTCCTGCTTGGGAAAAACGCCGCAGAAACTGTTGTGATGTTGAAAACAGCTTACAAGGATAGTGCTGTGGGAAAAACTCAAGTGTACCAATGGTTTCCTTGTTTCAAAGAAGGTGAAATGTCAATTGATGACAAACCTCGTTCTGGACATACATCAACTTCCAGAATTGACGAAAATGTTGAAAAAGTTCATGCAATCGTGCTTGAAGACCGATGACGGACCATTGAAGAGATTAGTAAGTTATCTGGAATAACTTGGAGCTCGATTCAGCGAATTTTGTCAGAAGATTTGGGGATGAGAAGGGTCACTGCAAAATTTGTGCCTTGGGTCCTGACTGAACAGCAAAAAGAGAATCGAGTTGAAACATGCCGTGTATTGAAAGACCAGCTCCGAACCGACCCAGATTTTTTTTCCAAGGTCATTACTGGTGATGAGTCATGGTGCTATGGTTACGACCCCGAAACTAAACAACAGTCAAGCCAGTGGAAAACTTCATTGTCGCCTCGCCCAAAAAAAGCTCGTCAAGTGAAATCAATCATCAAGACGATGCTCATTTGTTTTTTCGATGTGAGAGGGGTAGTGCATTCTGAATTCGTCCCACCAGGTCAGACTGTTAATCAGGCTTTCTATTTGGAGGTTTTAAAAAGATTGCATAACAATGTGCGACAAAAAGGCCTGATTTGTGGCAGATAAGGGACTAGTTTTTCCACCATGACAATACACCTGCTCATGCAGCCATTTCAGTGCACCAGTTATTAGCAAAAACCAACATGACTCCCTTGCCCCACACCCCTTACTCACCTGACCTTGCTCCGTGCGATTTCTTCTTGTTTCCGTGAATGAAGAGGGACATGAAAGGACAACGTTTTGACGACGTGGAAGCGGTAAAGAAAAAAACGAGGCAGGAGCAGTCGGCCATCACAACAGACGAGTTTGAAAAATGTTTCCAGGAATGGGATCGCAGATTGGACAAATGTATTAAGTGTAATGGAGAGTACTTTGAAGGTGATAAGGTTGTTTTGTAAAAAAAATTAAATACATAGCTTGTACAGTTACGTTATTTTTGAATTTATAAATACGATATATCTCACAAATGTGGTTATGTATACAAAACTAAGACGCCATCTATGCAATTAACTAAGTCATGGGCCAGAAGTTCGTTACGCGAAGTCATAGGAAACGGAAATTGCTTGAAATAACAAAACAGCTGTTCTAATTGTTACCAATGAAATACCCCTTTTTATTCTTTACTTTGTTACATAACATTTTTTAAAACCAACTGTAACCCTTCCAAAAACATAATGTGTAATAATAACTTTGATTAAGTTTAATGATTATATGTTTAAATGATTATACAATAATAACATGTATATATTTATATTTATATAGTGGTGCTCAACCCAGCACTTAGAATAATTATGCACGCACACAACCACTCACCCTTTCATTATCATGGTACAACTTATTTAAATTTTGGAGCTCCTTAAATTTAGATTGAAATTTTGAATAATTTGTTAAATGATTGATTTCTACAATAACATATATTGGGAAATAAAGGATTCAAAGTATTTAAGGAACGCTCTCACCAATTTCCGTGTTGCTGTGCGTCCTCGTTTTGTACGAACTTCGCGCACCGCGAGTTCGGCGAGTTTTTCCCGGTCACATCTTGAAGTTGGCGCACTGTATTTATACTGTTTCTTAACCACCTACAGTGGTCTAAAAAGTTAAAATTCACTCGTAAGTGAATGGGCGGCCGGCCGGCTCAAATCAGAGCTGCAGATGAAATGACGGCAATTTCTGGTTGAAATCTGCGGAAGTGGGGTGTATTGACGTCACATTCCTTTGTCTAAGTTGTTGACATTGCCGTTTGTAGTTGTCAACACATTCTCCGCCTCTGACGTAACGAAGGCTTGGCTCTGCTTATCTCAATAACTGCACACTGTTTTTGTGATGTGACACCGTTTTTTGTCATGAATTAGTTCAAATCCTGGCAAATACTGTAATATAGTCCACTCACCGTAAATTCTATATCGGGTGTTTGAGGTTGGATTGGGTATGTCAAAAAATAGGAAAATACAATATTTATGATCTCTTTACCATATTTTAGGTAATTATGAAATGTACCATGATTGTACCATCACAAAACCCCCTCAATGAAAGATGGTGTGACGAAGCACACAAACTTTCATTGACCCTTTCATACTTCCTAAAGGGATCAGTCAGGACAAGTCGCCACAACCCCCTTACAATTTTATATAAAAAATAACAATAACTCACCCTTGGTCTGGTGATGAGGACCGTACCTTCATGACCTTACTGGACTTCTCCTGCGAGATCCCAACACCATAAGGCCACTTAGGCTCTTAACGCCCCTGCTCTGACGCGTTGGCCAGCTCAGGACCGCTGTCACACCCCAAACACTGAAACAATTTATAAAAAATATTAATATAGTGGCTTATTGAATCACTCCATCCTCAACTGATCTGGTTCCCCTTAGCTAAGTGCTGGTTTGTGCCAATAAGCACTGGGTTGGCTTAATATTTTTTAGTATGCTTAATAAAATTATAAGATTATATATTATAATCTTCAAGAATTAAAAAGAATATTATACCAAAATTGAATAAGATATAATTGAAAATATAATAAGAAAATTACACATTATAATCTCCCAAATCTGGAGAAAAACAAATTATAAAAGAATTAATAACTCTATATATTTATTTATTGAATACTCTTAGTGCATGATAAAACAAAAATAAAATTATTATTATTATTATTATTATTAACAGTTAATTATTTGGCTGATAAATATTATTAACAGCGCCATTTAAAAATTTTTTTTTCTCTTCCTACACATATTATAACATCATGTTGAAAAGTTTTCAAATAAATACATAATACTTTAATAAGTAACACTGATATATTAATAATACAGTTAATACATTTTAAACACTCAATCATATTTAATCATATCCAAGATATGCATTAACATTTGTATAATTTACTTAAAAGTTGTATTTAAATTAAAATTTACCATTTCAGTTATTAATTAAACATCAAATTTATTTATTTATAATAATAAAATACATTTTGAACTTATTGTTACTATTCATATTACATTATTATTTCATTATTCATTTTCTACTACCTCTCTCCTCTGAACTTTCTACCTCCTTAACTACCTAACCTTTCACCTTCTATCTCTGTTTAGTCTGGATAACTCCTACATTCACTATGCTTCATTATATAATTTTACTCACCTTCTTCTAACTAACCATCAAATTTACCTATCATTGACACCAATATCTCAATTATATACTCCATTACTAATTCCATTGAAATCTTATGGCACCGCTCGTCTTTGCACTGGGTTGGGTGTTCCCTAACTGGCTATATACATCTCTAATATTTTGCCCTTCCAAATAATTCGGCAAACACTCCCTTAAATTTATGCTAATACCTGCCACAACACTATTGGTTGGCTACTCTTTATCACCTCACCCCCACTACAGAATTCACCAACAACAAATATATGTATGTACCTTTACTTAAACACCTTCTCTACAAATAATCCCTAACTACTGTGTCCCTAAATATTTAATAATTCTCTTTATATTTTCTTAAAAATTCTTATCTTTCTAACTCCATTTACATCAATTAAATAACTCACCTGCATTTTATCTATACCCAGGCTCTATACCTGTTTAAACACTTACCTTACTGTAATCATTTACCATTGTCTTATAAAATTCCTCTCCTACCTACTTATAACAATACCTCTTTTCAAAATTCAAATATAATTATTTATTTAAACATTAATTATTATTCATTAGTAATTAATTAAAATATTATTATTAAACATGTTACATATATAGAATATATAATAATACACACTGGGGTACCTGTAATACATAATACACATCAAAATACATGGATAAATAAATACAGTTAATACAATAAAATATACACTCCAACTTCATTATTGTGTCATTAATCGAAATCAGTCCATAACAGTCCAATTCAAAACCACTTTGCACATTATTATTTAATGTTCATATCACAATATAACAGTCTATCCACCATCATTAAACAATAAACGAATCTTAGGTCTATATAAATTCTTATTTAATACATAGATTTTATTATTTGCAACATTATATTTATATTCCTGTATGCAATTGTTATTAATCAAATACTTCCAGTTACTATCAAGTAGAGTTCCGTTTGTCTTAGTATCATATGTCATTAATCGGTTTATACTATAATTATCCCCATAATATTCCACCACAGGTAAGTACCTAATGTCTTTATTCTCATTTCTTGTTATTTTCAATTTATTGTTATTATCAGGTAAGTAGTCATCATTTTCATATACCACATATAACCCTAACCTTTCTAACAGTTGTCTGTAATTTCTTTTTACTTTAAATATTTTTATTACTCTCTTACTCTCACAATATCTCTCTATACTTTCTCTCTTAATACATTTCTCTCCATAACACCAAAATACACTTTCTCTCTCCAAATATACAAGGGTCCCTATCATAAAATCGTTGCACCTCTTAGGTACACAAAAACTAAAAGAAACTTTATTTGTAGAACTATCGTCTATCAAACTACATGAAGACTTGTCTTCACCCCCTAATACAACATTAAAAGAAAATTCTACCCCCTGCATTCCTTGTACTAAAATACTTTCTCTCAACTTTCTTTCTGACTTCATAAACTCAAATATTTCATTGTCATGCATTATATTTTCATTATCATGTTTATCCTCTTCTACCACCACAATCTTACTACCTGTATTATTTGTATTATCTAGAGTACATTCATTTTTGGAATTATCAGTTTTAAATAGGTTATCCAGTACAGCATTTTGCTGGGTACTACTATCTAGTACTTTCTGACTTTCTAATTTACTTTCTACCACATGTAACTTATCTAATTTTGTGATCAGCTGGTCACATTTTTTAATAAGTTTATTGTGACTCACTTTTATTTCATTCTTTAATTCATTGAATTTAATATTAGAATCGATTTTCTGTTCATCTAGTTTTTTATCAAAACTGTCAAATTTATTTAATAAAAGTTGCATCATTGCATTAGTTTCATCCTGCTTACTATCTAAACTAGTTGAAATGGATGTATTGACTTTAGTTATTTCTACAGATACAGGCGTATGCACCTCGTCAATCTGACTAGTTTGAGGTGTTTGTACATCCATCTCGCCAGTCAAATTTACATTAGTTGTACCTATTTCTAACGTAATATTGTCATTAGTACTCATTTTGGCAATTGTGTAATGCACGCATGCATACAATTGTATAACCTAATTGTGGGGTTATGTTTACGAATTATAAAATTTTGTCTCCGTTACCTCAAGCAATTTGTTCCGTTCTTTCTAGGCGTACATTAGGTAATAATATGTTTAAATAATACCACCTAATGTCCCTGTTCCAGAAGCCACCTGTACAGTTACGTTATTTTTGAATTTATAAATACGATATATCTCACAAATGTGGTTATGTATACAAAACTAAGACGCCATCTATGCAATTAACTAAGTCATGGGCCAGAAGTTCGTTACGCGAAGTCATAGGAAACGGAAATTGCTTGAAATAACAAAACAGCTGTTCTAATTGTTACCAATGAAATACCCCTTTTTATTCTTTACTTTGTTACATAACATTTTTTAAAACCAACTGTAACCCTTCCAAAAACATAATGTGTAATAATAACTTTGATTAAGTTTAATGATTATATGTTTAAATGATTATACAATAATAACATGTATATATTTATATTTATATAGTGGTGCTCAACCCAGCACTTAGAATAATTATGCACGCACACAACCACTCACCCTTTCATTATCATGGTACAACTTATTTAAATTTTGGAGCTCCTTAAATTTAGATTGAAATTTTGAATAATTTGTTAAATGATTGATTTCTACAATAACATATATTGGGAAATAAAGGATTCAAAGTATTTAAGGAACGCTCTCACCAATTTCCGTGTTGCTGTGCGTCCTCGTTTTGTACGAACTTCGCGCACCGCGAGTTCGGCGAGTTTTTCCCGGTCACATCTTGAAGTTGGCGCACTGTATTTATACTGTTTCTTAACCACCTACAGTGGTCTAAAAAGTTAAAATTCACTCGTAAGTGAATGGGCGGCCGGCCGGCTCAAATCAGAGCTGCAGATGAAATGACGGCAATTTCTGGTTGAAATCTGCGGAAGTGGGGTGTATTGACGTCACATTCCTTTGTCTAAGTTGTTGACATCGCCGTTTGTAGTTGTCAACACATTCTCCGCCTCTGACGTAACGAAGGCTTGGCTCTGCTTATCTCAATAACTGCACACTGTTTTTGTGATGTGACACCGTTTTTTGTCATGAATTAGTTCAAATCCTGGCAAATACTGTAATATAGTCCACTCACCGTAAATTCTATATCGGGTGTTTGAGGTTGGATTGGGTATGTCAAAAAATAGGAAAATACAATATTTATGATCTCTTTACCATATTTTAGGTAATTATGAAATGTACCATGATTGTACCATCACAAGCTTTAAAAAAAAATTATTTTTGGGTACCCCCTCGTATGTTACAGAATTCTGCATGCTATAAGTAACACTATAAATTCAGTCTTGGAATGTTTAAAAATGGTAATCAGTTTTTAAATTTTACAATATTTTCTTAAAGTTCTATATAGTTCTGTACTCTGTTCTTCATTATATATAAACACACTGTTCAAAAATTGAAAATATTTAAAATTCAACAAGTACATTTGTCGAAGATAAAACAATAAAAGAGTCAGTATTTTAAAAATATCTATTAGCCAGTTAGTATACTTAAATATATATTCAGTAGTTAAAAAAAATACATTTAAATGAACTTTCTTCTTCGTGTTTTGGATAAAAGGTCGTCAGTTACGTCACTGTAGGTTAATTGTCTTAACACTTTCGAGACAACGACGGACATATTAACTCATCTGTAAAAAAAAAATGCCTTACTTAACGAAGAACGAGTTAACACATTTTCACATTTCAGTGCTTGTATTTCTTAAGCAACGACATTATGATCAGTCGTGAACAGCTGTAGTAGTACCATACAACTCTTGTAGTTCACGAAAAAATTCATAGACGGCATCAGCATACTGAAACGAGAATAGTAGCACATTTCCTATACATGTTACGAGGCATCTGTTTGTCGTTCTTAGCAACAATTAGATCATGCTTCTGGCTAACCTCTATACAGTTTCGTGGTGTGTTTATTGTTTTCTCAACTTTCTAGACAATTTTGAGTGTTTTTGTCTTTTATGTACAAATAAATAGATTTATGGACATAATTTTATCAGTACAATGTGAACAGTGATGTGTGTGCTAACAGAATTTTTTCAAATTCAAAACGTGGACACATAAAAAAAAGTGAAAACTACTACAAAAATGTTGGATAAGTTGTGCAACATACCAAGTTAAAGAAAAGGATTATCTTACATGGAAGGTAAGTGAAACACTTTTTTAATAGTAGAAATTAGATATAAGCCAAAAATAAATAAACCTACTCCACGTTTCTGGTTGTTAGCTACACCTTGGGGGGGGGGGCAGTCCCAAAACTGTTAATAAACCATTCCCATTACTTAATCTATTCACATGCTCTTGTTTCATAACATATCTCAGTTCATTTTTAAAAAGACCTTTCACCTGATAAATTGATGAATTCAGTACTACAATGACAAAAACATTTTCAGATGTCAGTGTTTGGGAAGGCTGTTCCCCTTTAACAGCCAGCATAGGTTCTGTGGAATTGAAACACACATGAAGATGACAGTAGGTGTCCTAAGAATCTTTTTACAAATTTTTAAAAAATGAAACATGTATATTCCTCTATTTTTTTCTCAATTAGATAAATTTAGGTAAGAAATGGTTATTTTTATAAGCAGAATGTGACCTCCTCCCTTTAGGATGAGGCTCCTGACAACCACCATACTGCTATGACCTGTTTTGCATGACCTAAAACAACTAAGAGTGTTACATTATTGTGTCACACATGTATGTGCAAGGCATCATGTAGTCATTCAGCAATGCGGTACTATTTCCTCAATGTAGCATATCATTTTGTATATTGCATTATCACCATGCAGGGATTTGGTGCGGAAGCAGAAAAAAGAAGATTTATAGAAAATCAAAACTCAAATGGATTTCAGAAACTTAAACACTTCACCAACACCTATGCCCCTACCCTACACCCCCCACCGATAAACCTATATATGATGATTTTCAACACCTACACTAATCTTGTGACATAAGCACGAATATAGAAACGACTTTAACACTCATGACTACCAAGAAGAATTAAACACAATCAAATATATAGCAGGCAACAATGGATACAACCCCGATTTAATAAATAAACTACACAAACGCATCCTAAACACAAAAAGTAAAACACATCAGATCAACAGCACACAACCCAGTAATACATAAACACTTACATACTACAATTCCAATACGCACAAAATTGCAAACACATTTAGAAAACATAATTATAAAGTAGCCTACAGAACCAACAACACCATTAGGAAACACATAAATAATACTAACAAAAACACAGACACATACAGCAAAACAGGGGTATACAAATTAAATTGTAATGATTGTCACCAATTCTACATCGGCCAGACGGGAAGATCTTTTTCCTCCAGATTTTCAGAACATTTAAAAGCCCTCACCACAAACTACATACATTCCACATTTGCCACACATTTACAAAACGAAAACCACAGTTACACAAACATAGAACACAACATGGAAATATTACACTACTTACCTAAAAGTAGAAAACTAAACACAGCTGAACAATTTGAAATATACAGACATCACACACTACATCCAAACAACATATTAAATGAACAATTACATTATAGATCACATACACTATTCGATACATTGATCCAAACACACAATTTGAACCTCAGTGCCAATTCCCTCCCACCATCAACCCCCACCACACACACCAGTCCATAACCGTTATACTGTTAAAATGACATTCAGTATTTAATCCCACTGAGGAAGAGGTACATCACCTCGAAACGTTTGGGAAAGATAAATGAAAGTAAGTTCATATTGTGAAAGTTTATGTATATAATAATATTTATAAAGTGTACGAAGAGGATGAATCAACAAGATAAATATTTTGCATAGTACCCTATCTTGTTTGGCCAATGAGGATTTTTTTACTTAAGGTATACTTACCTTATATTTTTCTGTACTAAAACCTTCAGTTAAAATTAGGCATATCTGTGTAACAAGGCCTAACTACTTGTCAAAACTAAAAAATATAGATTTTAAAGAAGATTTGTCCGTATTGTAAAAATAATATCTTGCTTAGGTATTTACTTGTTGAGTTAGCTTTCCTTTTCAGTATGAAATGCTATTACAGGATATTTATAATATATATAGGTGCTTCTTGATTGATATGAAACTTAATTTTTCCTTGCCCAGGCAGCATTAATATTTTGAATACTTTTTTGGATAGTCTGAAAACCAATCGGCCCACCTAAGCACTTAATTCAGGTACATCTATGCAGCAAATTATGTTTGTAAGGGACCCAGCGCTCCCAACATTTCTGTGTTCTGGCCAAAAAAAGTTTTTGATGGCCAGTGAGGATGCATAAAATTTATGTAAGCATCTTGGTTGTCATCATCTAGCTCCAAAATTAGTCCGATATAACATTTTCTTCATAGACACAGCGTATATAGGTATTTGGTTGGAGATTTGGAAGTTGCAGTTTTTGCAAAAAGCTGTATCTTAAGAAAAAATCTTTGTCACTGCTGGTACGTTTTGCTGCTATTTCGGTTTTGGGTATTGGTTGGAAATAATGGAAGGACCTTGTGCCAATAACAGTTTTATGATCTCTAAAATGCAAAGTTAACATAGGTTCTACATTTTTTACATTGTCTGTATTGATGAGTTGAAATGTTATTTTAAAAAAATGCTGGTCACAAATCTTGAACACTTCTCTGGTGTACAAATCTGATCTTTATACGGCAATTTTTACTTCCATATTCCTTAAGGAATGGAAGTATGGTGATGGCAAAAAAAATCGTGTTCGAGATGATTGCAGATTCTGATTCTACTACACTCAAAACATGAAAAAAAGTCGTTTTCCGAAAAGTGTCTGTGTGTGTGTCTGTAGATTTTTTTCTATGGCAAACGATAACAGCCGCAAATTCAAACAGAATCAAATAATTTTTTGCATACAGTCCTGATTTGTAGAGTACTCACGACCTATTGTTTTTGGTAAAGATCGGTTGAGGGAAAGGGGTAGTTTACCTGCAACGGTTTTTTTTTATCAAGGGAAATTTTTTTTTTTTGGCAAACGATAACAGCCGCAAATTCAAACAGAATTAAATAATGTTTCGTATACAGCCCTGAATTGTAGAGTTCTCAAGACCTATGGTTTTTGGTGAAGATCGGTTAAGGGAAAGGGGTAGTTTACCTGTAACGTTTTATGTTTTAACAAGGGTATTTCCTATGGCAAACGATAACAGCCGCAAATTCAATCAGAATCAAAAGATTATTTGCATACAGCCCTAAATTGTAGAGTTCTCAAGACCTATTGTTTTTGGTGAAGATCGGTTGAGGGAAAGGGGTAGTTTACCTGCAACGTTTTTTTAACAAGGGTATTTTCTATGGCAAATGATAACAGCCGCAAATTCAAACAGAATCAAATAATTTTCTGCATACCACCGTGATTTGTAGAGTACTCAAGACCTATTGTTTTTGGTGAAGATCGGTTAAGGGGAAGGGGTAGTTTACCTGCAACGTTTTTTATCAAGCGTATTTTCTATGACGAACGGTAACTGCCGCAAATTCAAACAGAATCAAATAATTTTTTGCATACGTCAGTGAATTGTAGAGGACTCAAGGCCTTTTGATTTTGGTGAAGATCGGTTAAGGGGAAGGGGTAGTTTACCTGCAACCTTTTACGTTTTAACAAGAGTAAAGTACTTGAAAATTCATTTAAACTTTTTCAAACAATGGTAATTGTTAAAAATAAAATAATTTTGTTGCCAGGCAATAAAATTATAATTTTTTCATTTTAATGTAAATCTGTACATAGTATAAAGTAATGTCGGTCCGTTTGCTCTCTGTGTTTGAAATCGCTAATCTCAGGAAGTACTGAACGGATTTTATTCAAGTTTTCGCCAATAGATAGAGTGTCTATCGAGGAACATTTATGTGTATAATTAATACATATATGTTGTACATTAGCTTAGCTATCACGGTTTATGTCAAGTAAGTGGTATAGTTTACATCTATATCTATAAAAATGAATGTTTGTTTCTTTCTTTCTTTCTTTGTCCCGTATGCGTTCCTATACCATTCATCCGATTGCGATGAAACTTCGGTGAGTTGTTGTGCGCACGCCCGCGAAGGTTTATGAATTTTTTTCGATGGGGTCCTATGGGGGGTTCTTGGGGTCTTCCACATCTCCTCCTAAACCACTGGACCGATTTCAACCAAACTTGGCACAAATATTTTATGCAACGGGAGAACCAACATAGGGTAGGTGTTTTTTCGATGGGGTCCTTTGGGGTCTTCCACATCTCCTCCTAAACCACTGGACCGATTTCAACCAAACTTGGCACAAATATTTTATGCAACGGGAGAACCAACATAGGGTAGGTGTTTTTTCGATGGGGTCCTTTGGGGTCTTCCACATCTCCTCCTAAACCACTGGACCGATTTCAACCAAACTTGGCATAAATATTTTACGCAACGGGAGAACCAACATAGGATAGGTGTTTTTTCGATGGGGTCCATTGGGGGTCCTTTGGGGTCTTCCACATCTCCTCCTAAACCACTGGACCGATTTCAACCAAACTTGGCACAAATATTTTACGCAACGGGGGAACCAACATAGGATATGTGTTTTTTCGATATGATCCTTCGGGGGGTCCTTTTGGGGGTCCTTTGCGGTCTTTCACATCTCCTCCTAAACCACTGGACCGATTTCAACCAAACGTGGCACAAATATTTTACGCAAAGGGAGAACCAACATAGGATAGGTGTTTTTTCAATGGGGTTCTTTTGGGGGTTCTTTGGGGTCTTCCACATCTCCTCCTAAACCACTGGACCGATTTCAACCAAACTTGGCACAAATATTTTACGCAACGGGAGAACCAACATAGGATATGTGTTTTTTCGATATGATACTTCGGGGGGTCCTTTGGGGTCTTCCACATCTCCTCCTAAACCACTGGACCAATTTCAACCAAACTTGGCACAAATATTTTACGCAAAGGAAGAACCAACATAGGATAGGTGTTTTTTCGATGGGGTCCTTTGGGGTCTTCCACATCTTCTCCTAAACCACTGGACCGATTTCAACCAAACTTGGCACAAATATTTTACGCAACGGGAGAACCAACATAGGATAGGTGTTTTTTCCGACGGGGTCCTTTGGGGTCTTCCACATCTTCTCCTAAACCACTGGACCGATTTCAACCAAACTTGGCACAAATATTTTACGCAAAGGGAGAACCAACATAGGATGGTGTTTTTTCGATATGGTACTTCGGGGGGTCCTTTGGGGTCTTCCACATCTCCTCCTAAACCACTGGACCAATTTCAACCAAACTTGGCACAAATATTTTACGCAAAGGAAGAACCAACATAGGATAGGTGTTTTTTCGATTGGGTCCTTTGGGGTCTTCCACATCTTCTCCTAAACCACTGGACCGATTTCAACCAAACTTGGCACAAATATTTTACGCAACGGGAGAACCAACATAGGATAGGTGTTTTTTCTGACGGGGTCCTTTGGGGTCTTCCACATCTTCTCCTAAACCACTGGACCGATTTCAACCAAACTTGGCACAAATATTTTACGCAAAGGGAGAACCAACATAGGATGGTGTTTTTTCGATGGGGTCCTTTGGGGGTTCTTGGGGTCTTCCACATCTTCTCCTAAACCACTGGACCGATTTCAACCAAACTTGGCACAAATATTTTACGCAACGGGAGAACCAACATAGGATATGTGTTTTTTCGATATGATACTTCGGGGGGGGTCCTTTGGGGTCTTCCACATCTCCTCCTAAACCACTGGACCGATTTCAACCAAACTTGGCACAAATATTTTACGCAAAGGGAGAACCAACATAGGATAGGTGTTTTTTTCGATGGGGTTCTTTTGGGGGTTCTTTGGGGTCTTCCACATCTCCTCCTAAACCACTGGACCGATTTCAACCAAACTTGGCACAAATATTTTACGCAACGGGAGAACCAACATAGGACAGGTGTTTTTTTCGATACGATCCTCTGGGGGGTCCTTTGGAGTCTTAAAAAACTAACTTATTAGATCTGGTTACTATATCAACCCAATGGAATAGATTCTGTTCTAAATATCTTATCGCATTAAATTGAAGACCACGCGAACGAAGTCTTTATATATTATATATATACAAACACTTTCTTTCTTTGAGTGGCATTGCAACGCATGCCGGGTACTCGCTAGTCTTATATATAAAAATGAATGTTTCTTTGTTTGTCCCGTATGCGTTCCTATACCATTCATCCGATTGCGATGAAACTTCGGTGAGTTGTTGTGCGCACGTCCACGAAGGTTTCTTCCACATCTCCTCCTAAACCACTGTACCGATTTCAACCAAACTTGGCACAAATATTTTACGCAACGGGAGAACCAACATAGGATAGGTGTTTTTTCGATGGGGTCCTTTTGGGTCTTCCACATCGCCTCCTAAACCACTGGACCGATTTCAACCAAACTTGGCACAAATATTTTACGCAAAGGGAGAACCAACATAGGACAAGTGTTTTTTTCGATACGATCCTTTGGGGGGTCCTTTGGTGTCTTCCACGTCTCCACCTAAATCATTGGACCGATTTCAACCAAACTTGGCACAAATATTTTACGCAACGGGAGAACCAACATAGGACAGGTGTTTTTTTCGATACGATCCTCTGGGGGGTCCTTTGCGGTCTTAAAAAACTATTAGATCTGGTTACTATGGCAACCCAATAGAATAGATTCTGTTCTAAATATATTATCGCATTAAATTGAAGACCACGCGAACGAAGTTGTGGGCAACAGCTATTTATTTTTAAGAAGCCTACTTTAATTAAACTTTATTAATTAAACTAACATTTTCATTACGTACAACGTAAAACTCTGTAGCGAAGCACGGGTATTCTGCTAGTCATGTATAAGAGAAAATATATCGTGCGTGGCAGGCAAGCATATCTCAGTTATGTACTGTTTACGTTTCCATTTTATTATTATCACTACCGCAATAAAAAGGCAGGGAAGACACACACACACACACACACACACACACACAATTCGCGTTATTTCTGGCCTCATTCATGTTTATTTTCTTACATTTGCACGGTTTTTAAATGGAAAGTGCCGAACCCATACCAACATAACGCATGCAAGCCGAAAAAGTGTCCAGCGTGGATAGCGATTTGCTTCCTGTGGATCGCTGGGTAGTGTAACTGCACGTGTTTACAGAGGAATGATTCATAGACAGACTTTTCGTCTTTAGGGAATGAACCCTCTGCAAGATGCTGAGGGTCCATGAGTGACTTAGGAGCGCTCCTTCTTTTCCGCGTGTTTGTTCTGTGAAATGTACACTGTAGATTCGCAGATTTATTCTAAGCAACGCTCAATAGGAAATGTTGAAAATTTTTGTCCACGGTGAACCCTCATACACACTAAACCTGCTCTGATGTTTTAATTACGGACATCATAATTACAAACTTGAGCACTACTTAATGGAGATCGATCATTATCTTATACAAGCCATTAATTTTATGCATATTTTTTATATATATGTGTAGAACGTTATCGGCAACAAAGAAGTAGTTTTTGTTAAAATTCCTTCCCGGGATATTTGGCCGTAGTCCAATGTTTTCTACAAAACCAGACGTTTCGGCAATGCCATTGACTTCCATCATCAGTGAAAATCGAGTGCGATAACGTGAGGTGGTATATGTTAGTGACCACAGTACTGTGGTTAAGGCTGAAGCAGTAAGTAGAAAGAAGTAGTTTCTATGGTAATATTTCATTTCGAAAATGATTTTAAAAATAAGTCTTAGAATATGGAAGTCATGTATGGTTCTCCATACCGATATTTTTCTACAGTTGCACAAATCTTTTTCCCAGGAATTAATATTATTCCTTTTTTCTTTTTACTTCTTTACCATATTTAAGAGATATTTGTCTTAAACCTGCTTTGATGACCTTTTTGTGGACATTCTTGGGTCGCAAACACTTTTGGTTATTTTCATAATATTCAGTATAGTAGAGATAATGATGTAAACATAAATAGTAACTAGGTGTCAATGTTTTTTCTAACGAGAATTGCTTTAACTTCATCTGGTAAATTTGAAACCAACAGTATTTCTTTCTCATCTGTAAAATTTGTGTTGTGACAAAGAGAATGAGTGATCAGCACCACATTACACTGTTCTTTAGGTACTAACAACTCTTCATCTGAACTCATGATTATACATAGATAGTACAGTAATCTATATATATAAAAGAGAAATACCACTGACTCACTGATTCATCACGAAATCTCCGAAACTATAACACCTAGAAACTTGAAATTTGGCATGTAGGTTCCTTATGTGATGTAGGTTCCGCTAAGAAGGGATTTTTGGAAATTCGACCTTTAAAGGGGGAAAAGGGGGAGGAAAGTTTGCCTGACTGACTGACATAGAATCAACGTAGAGCAAAAACTACTGAATGGATATCAATGAAACTTTGAACATAGCTTCATCATAGATCTTAGGTGCTCACTAAGAAATGGTTTTAAAAACTTTCACTCCTAACGGGCAAACCCCCCCCCCCCCCATCGTATGTATGTATGTTCCACATCTCCTCCTAAAACCACTGGACCGATTTCAACCAAACTTGGCACAAATATTTTACGCGACGGGAGAACCAACATAGGATAGGTGTTTTTTCGATGGGGTCCTTTGGGGTCTTCCACATCTCCTCCTAAACCACTGGACCGATTTCAACCAAACTTGGCACAAATATTTTACGCAACTGGAGAACCAACATAGGATAGGTGTTTTTGTCGATGGGGTCCTTTGGGGGGTTCTTTGGGGTCTTCCACATCTCCTAAACCACTGGACCGATTTCAACCAAACGTGGCACAAATATTTTACGCAACTGGAGAACCAACATAGGATAGGTGTTTTTTTCGATGGGGTCCTTTGGGGTCTTCCACATCTCCTCCTAAACCACTGGACCGATTTCAACCAAACTTGGCACAAATATTTTACGCAACGTGAGAACCAACATAGGACAGGTGTTTTTTTTCGATACGATCCTCTGAGGGGTCCTTTTGGTCTTAAAAAACTATTAGATCTGGTTACTATGGCAACCCAATAGAATAGATTCTGGTTACCATAGCATCGGTGGAAGTCTCCCGCGTAGGAAATAGCGCAGGAGTCGTCCGACGGGCCTTCCCCGGAACGATACCTCTGAAACCTTCTGGTTTCACGATATCTCTGAAACCACTGAATGGATATCAATGAAACTTTGAACATAGCTTCATCATAGGTCTTAGGTGCTCACTAAGAAACGGTTTTACAAACTTTCACTCCTAAGGGGCAAAAAACCAAATACTGAAATTTATCCACTGTAAGTGGTTGACATCTCAGTTTACTGGAAACCCCGAATACATTTAGTCCTGAGTTTTTAATCATTGTTTTAAATTGAAAAAACTTCGTTGTTTGCAGGTTCTTATAGTCGAGAAAATTTCGAAGTTCAATTAATTAATAAATGTGTGTCCTTTTTTTCTCAGAAACGGCTCTAACGATTTTCTCGAAATAAATAATAAATAGCTGTTGCTATGAATGTAAATAAACAATCTAAGAGTTGAGAATTTGTACAATCTATCTAATCCTATACTATTAAGCGAGCAATAATTGTACAATTACGTACAACGTGAAACTCCATAGCGCAGCACGGGTATTTTGCTAGTCTATATATATAAAAGAGAAATACCACTGACTTACTGACTCACTGATTCATCACGAAATCTCCGAACCTATAACACCTAGAAACTTGAAATTTGGCATGTAGGTTCCTTATGTGATGTAGGTATCCGCTAAGAAGGGATTTTTGCAAATTCGACCTTTAAAGGGGGAAAAAGGGGGGGGAAAGTTTGCCTGACTAACTGACATAGAATCAACGTAGAGCAAAAACTACTGAATGGATATCAATGAAACTTTGAGCATAGCTTCATCATAGGTCTTAGGTGCTCACTAAGAAACGGTTTTAAAAACTTTCACTCCTAAGGGGCAACCCCCCCCCCCCGATTGCATGTATGTATCTATGTATGTATGTTCCATATCTCCTCCTAAACCACTGGACCGATTTCAACCAAACTTGGCTCAAATATTTTACGCAACGGGAGAACCAACATAGGGTAGGTGTTTTTTCGATGGGGTCCTTTGGGGGTTCTTTGGGGTCTTCCACATCTCCTCCTAAACCACTGGACCGATTTCAACCAAACTTGGCACAAATATTTTACGCGACGGGAGAAACAACATAGGATAGGTGTTTTTTTCGATGGGGTCCTTTGGGGGGTTCTTTGGGGTCTTCCACATCTCCTCCTAAACCACTGGACCGATTTCAACCAAACTTGGCACAAATATTTTACGCAACGGGAGAACCAACATAGGATAGGTGTTTTCTTCGATGGGGTCTTACACATCTCCTCCTAAACCACTGGACCGATTTCAACCAAACTTGGCACAAATATTTTACTCGACGGGAGAACCAACATAGGGTAGGTGTTTTTTTCGATATGATCCTTCGGGGGGTCCTTTGGGGTCTTCCACATCTCCTCCTAAACCACTGGACCGATTTCAACCAAACTTGGCACAAATATTTTACGCAACGGGAGAACCAACATAGGACAAGTGTTTTTTCGATACGATCCTTTGGGGGGTCCTTTGGTTTTAAAAACTATTAGATCTGGTTACTATGGCAACCCAACAGAATAGATTCTGGTTACCATAGCATCGGTGGAAGTCTCCCGCGTAGGAAATAGCGCGGGAGTCGTCCGACGGGCCTTCCCCGGAGTTCATCCACGGAACCCGGGGAGTCTTAGGTTGGATCACGTGAAAGACAGCGGGGCCAGAGTCCACGGTTCTTATAAATAAAGATATAAGTTATGATATCAAAGGTGGTGTATGCATCTTAAGAAACTTCTTAATAGTGTGTGAATTCAGAGTTGTTTCAGTTTGAATTTAAAAGTGGATAAGTTAAGATCGAAGTAAGTTATAAGCGAGTATAAAAAACGAAGTTTTGATAGCAAATGTATTCAGATCATAGTGTTCAGACAATATAAATGCACTTGCTTCAGTTTGAATTTAAAAATTGATAAGCTGAAATCTATAGAGGTATTGTATTGTTAGAATAAGTTTAGGAGACATTAATTTAACAAATGCCTTATTTCAACATTAACACAATGAATTATAAAAGACAGTAAACACGCAGCGCGTGCAAGTACTGTAGACATTTTATTGAAAACTAATTTAGCTGTTCGCCCTCTCCCAGAGTTAGAAATCGAGCAGGAGCATCACGCGCAACAGAATTCTTCTCCAGATATAAGAATACAGTTTATGACATGTTCTTAAACAGGTGCGCTACAGAGTAGGCCTATTCCTCCAGTGAGAATGCGAACGTAACAATATAAGGAAGATTATACAATATAGAAGTAATATAACGTTAGAACAAGAATAGGTGCCTATGAGCCTATGAATAAATTATGAACCCGAGCAACGCTGGGTAAATCGGCTAGATATAGATATCTATATAAGCCAAATACCACTGACTGACTGATCACGATATCTCTGATACCACTGAATGGATATCAATGAAACTTTGAACGTAGCTTCATCATAGGTCTTAGGTGCTCACTAAGAAACGGTTTTAAAAACTTTCACTCCTAAGAGGCAAAAAACCAAATAATGAAATTTATCGCGGGAATTGCATACTTTGTAAATGAAGTGGTTGACATCTCAGTTTATTGGAAACCCCTGAATACATTTAGTTCTGAGTTTTTAATCACTGTTTTAAATTGAAAAACTTCGTTGTTTGCAGGTTCTTACAGTCGAGAAAATTTCGAAGTTCAATTAATTAATAAATGTATGACCTTTTTTTTCTCGGAAACGGCTCTAACGATTTTCTCGAAATAAATAATAAATAGCTGTTGCTATGAATGTAAATAAACAAACTAAGAGTTGAGAATTTGTACAATCTATCTAATGCTATACTATTAAGCGAGCAATAATTGTACAATTACGTACAACGTGAAACTCCGTAGCGAAGCACGGGTATTTTGCTAGTAAAGAAATAAATCTTTGGTTTAAACTGCACATTAATGGTTATCAATGAAACTTAATAGTACTAAATCAGACAAAATGATTGTTGAACCAGAATCACATGAATCAGAGTACTCACTGTAGTTTGTATGTTTCTTCCAAACCCTACTGTCTCCTATTGCACTGTATAAATTTATAGATTATAAAAAAACTATTTTATACAAAACCACTTCAAACAATGTATACACTTTTTTACAATGAACTAATTATGCACTGTTTGTATGCTACTGCAACTGTCACAACCAGTGTCACAGAGCAAAAACTGAGGCTTAATGTACCTCTGACTAGAGCTGGGCCGATATACCTATAACAGGTATTTTGGAACGATATTTTTGTGGAACGGATGTAACAGTGACTGAAAAGTTGAAATACCTGTTATTCGCGGCGACGCTGTTCCGAGTCGAGGCACGCCCCCTACGCTACTATACACACACACACACACACACACACAAAGTACGTAAGTAACAAGTAAACGAATACACCAAGGCCAATTACTAGGCATACAAAAATATTGCTGGTACACAAGTAACAGCCAGTACGCGAGTATTTCAAATAGGTGTACTAGGTATTTCAAATACTCGGGGTATCACCGATACACAAGGAACAACAAGTAAACGCGTATTACAAATACTAAGCGTATCAGAGGAACAGTAGTATTTTAGGAACACCTAGTATTTTAGGAACAAATAGTATCAAGCGTATTCAAGTAGGAACTAGTATGAAGCTACTTTTCATCCTGAATACTTCATTCTGCGCAAAGAGACGAAGCTGTTTTTAATAAAGGAAAAAATTCATCCTGACGTTACATTTATTCTTGTGTGATATGCAGATATATAATACAGATTATATGCTAATAAATTATATATTATACTAATCACCAACTTGGTAAATTTTGAAATAACGAATTATATTGTGTTATAACCTTTTCAGTGGCTGATGTTGATAGGCTATAATTATACTTTTTATTAATGTGATTTCAACTGCACTACACATCTCACGTAAATGATGAGATTGTTGTAATGGACGTTTATGCACTTTGTCAAGTCCTGTTCCTTAACAATTAATAATTTAATGCACTTTCACTTGTGAAAAAAAAAACTTTTTGTTATATCCTCAAACGTACGTTTTGGAGTGGTTTGCTCCTTCCTCAGTGAGGTATAAATGCGGAATGTCTGTTCCTTAAATCTAATTCCTTAAGGGTAATTGGTTTAAATTATGTCCGATGAAAATGTATTATTGTTTTGAATGTAAATTTGTATTTATTAATTTTTAAGTAAATACTTTTTTCCTAGCTAGGTCTTCTTGCTTACCAATGGTGGTATGCCTACCACCGATTGGGAAACCCCTCCCCATACTATGGGAAGCCTGTTTAAGTATTGCTGTGACAGTTGTGGGTTGTGTTTGGTTAGGTTCACATACGTTTTATTTTTAAAATTTTGGTGACGTGGATCCAAGAAGAAAAACGAGTGACGTGTGGAGTTTTTTTGAACCAGTTAGTAACTATATTGAATTGTGCAAGATTTGCAAAACAAGTCTATCATATAAAAGTTCAGTTAGTAATTTAAAAAAACATTTACAAAGAAAGCATCCAACAGTTGCTGTTCCTACTATATCCACCCAAACTGCTCAGAAACTTCTTCAGGTGATATATTGCAAATAGGACCAGATGTGCAAGAAAACTTAGTAGTTGAATCTTCCTCCCATTTTTTTAGTCCAGAGAGACCAACCACTTCAAGAGCTACTGACACCTTCCAAAATCAACCGTCTTCATTTCAGTTGCCTGTTCCAACAAGTAAAAAACAAATGTCAATATCAACCTACATACCCAAAAAATTAGCAGTATCTGATAAAAACAAAATTGATGAGGCCATAATGAAACTTTTTATTTGGGATCTTCAACCATTTACAGTTGTTGAAGACTGAGGTTTCCGAAATTTGATGAATACTTGTGCCCCTAGTTATCAAATTCCTTCTAGAAAGTATTTTGCTAACACACTGTTACCAGCTTATTATGAAACAAAGGTAAATGAAATGAAAGAATCTATTAAAAAAGATGCACCAAGTGTTTGCTTAACAACTGACACATGGTCTTCTTCAACAAATGAAACATTTAATGCAATTACTGCACATTACATTAATCAGGATTTTGAAATGAAACATATACTATTAGACTGTTCAGTTATCAAAATAAATAAAACATCTCAAAATTTAGCAGATGAAATTTTGCTTATTATAAATGAATGGGACTTGTCTAGAAAATTTTCAATTGTTATTACTGATAATGCCATAAATATTACTAGTGCTATACAAAGCATACTTATGTGGAAGCATTTTGGATGTTATGCTCACACATTAAATTTAATTGTTCAAGATAGCCTGTTAATTGTAAATAACATAATCAAAAAAGTAAAAACAATTGTAACATTTTTTAAGAGAAGTAATATTGCACATTTAAAACTCACAAAATATCAAGAACAGATAGGTGTTCAGCAACCTAAAAAACTTCTGCAAGATGCTGTAACACGCTGGAATTCTGTTTACTATATGCTTAAACGATTTGTTGAACTGGAGGACGCTGTAAAACACTCTCTGGCATTACTAACAACAGCCATAGAAACATTAACAGCTGAGGAATGGGGAATTTGTAAAGAACTGTGTGCTATTCTGCAACCTTGTGAGGAGGTAACAAAAGAAATGAGTCGAGAGAAATATATCACCGCCAGCCAGATAATACCTATAACCCAAGGATTAAAATTATCAATACAACAGGTAAGTGTGAAATTAACTAAACCACTTGTCAGAGAAATTGCACTTAAACTTCTAGAAGGAATTTCTGTAAGGTTTGCTAATTTGGAAAAAAGCAAAACAATTTCACTTTGCATGATGCTTGACCCCAGGTACAAACACTTTTTTGAAGACAATACTTCTCTAGAAAATACAAAAAAATATGCAGCTGAACTAGTATCTTCACAAATTACAAAAAATTCAAGAACCAATACAAGCATTGAAACCAAAGGAAATCTACAACCTAACATAACAGAGGAGGAAACAGTTTCAATTTGGAACCATTATAAAAACCAGATAAGCAAAGTTAAACAAATAGGGACACCTTTATCGATGGCTATACAAGAAGTAGATAAATATCTTCAAGACACACCAATAGAGAGAAGCATAAATCCCTTACTGTGGTGGAAAGATCACCAATGTGTATACCCTAATCTTGCACATTTGGTTGGAACAAGGTGTAACATGGTTGCAACATCCGTTCCCTGTGAAAGGATATTTTCCAGGGCGGGAATAATTTTATCTGAACGAAGAACACGATTAACATCGAGGAAAGTGCAACAGCTGATATTTTTAAATACAAATTTGAAATAGTGTCTGAATAACTGAAATTCTAGTATTTTAAAAACCATTCAATAGTTTAATTTTACCTGTAATGTGTTATTTGAGTGAAGCAAATTGTAATGTGAATAGGTATGACAAAGATTAGTTCATGACTTGTATATTCTGTGTACACTGGTGAATGGATCTGAAGATTATCCAGGTATGTAATGTATTTAATTTACTTTTGTTGTTGCTTATTATTTATAAGTTTTTATTTATTTATTTTATTACAGTTGTTTTTATTATTTTTATTTGTAAAATGTTATACATTTTAGGTTAGTTGTCTCCAAGTCGCTTATATTAATATATATAGATGTATTTACCAGATATCCGTCGTACGACTTCGTTTTTCTTGTTCTTTATGACGCGTTTCGGCAACAAATTGCCATCTTCAGAAAACTTGATCACTCATTAGAGATCGTTAAAAAATTAAAATACTAAAATCATTACAGTAAAAGTGCACTTTTACAACAGCGGAAATTCACATACGCGAACATGAAATTTTATGTTTATCGCGTGGACATTATCAATCGACTGATTCACTGTTTATATATCCACTGATAAAACTGTTTTGTTTATTATAGCCCGTGTGTACTGTAACTTTCTATTTACCGGCGCCCGTGTGCAAGTATTGCCATGTCGTACAATATGTTACGTGAAAATGTAAGTTTATCGTTCAAGACATAATCACTGTTGATTTTGATGGCTTTATATATTTCATATTCCTCAAGTGCGTCCATGTATTTTCCTTTCCTGCAGCAATGCATGGGCTGGAAATTTGTCTCAAAATCACTGTAGTTATGATTACATAGCATCAGGTGTCTGGCAAAATTTGATGTTGTTTTATGCAATTCCCTTCTGGGAAGATGTTCTTTATATCTTTCTTCAAACGGTATATATTTTAATTTTTTTTTACCTGACCTACTGTACAATTAATTATTGGTTACATGGTTAATTACATGAATTTTAATTTACTGGTGGTTACTTTTATATATTAATTAACTGGTTCTGGAACCCTTTATTAATTTATAATATAATTGTCAGAACTACTTGTTAAACTTGAAACACTGGTCACACTCCTGGCCCAGTTTATAAACATTAATTAAAACAACAGTATTTTCAACTTTATACAATACTTAGAACTTAGTGCAGTGCCTAACATTGGTAACTATACTGGATTGTATACAGACAAATCTAATATAAATATAAACATAATTATTGATGAAGTATTACTATCAAACAACATCAGTTCATTTTTAGCATATTAAAAATACAACATAAATACTCTGTAGACCTTAACATGTCACAGTACAAAAACAAACATTTTATTACATTCAATCATTCATGGGTCTGGCTCTTTTATATTTAACATTAGTCATTGCCTCCTTTTGACTTGAGGTACTTCTCAAGCACATAAACTATTGAACAACCTTAATTCAGGGTATGGTCCTTGACCATATTTCATTCATTTTTTATGTAACGTTGGGGGACCTCAACTATGTTACGTTACATAACACCCCCCCTTCGAAAGAAGTTTATTTTGTATAAACAAAGTTTAGCAAGAAATAAACGCACAACTTGTATCTGACCAATTGGTTCCCCTATTCATAGTACTTTTATATTTCCGACTGATTGTAAACTGACTGGTAATTCAGACTGGTGGTAATTGCTGTTTTCTTACTCTACTCTCTCTCTCTTGGATGCAAATTCATCAATTATTTATTTCTGGGTAGTGGTACTTCCACATTTTATTTGATAAGGACTGGTCACACTAATCATATTAAACTTGTTTTAACACTCATTTCTATTTACTTCTATAAATTATCTTTATCAATTAAGCTTCGGTCTGCTATCTTTCTTCTATTTTCATCTATACTTCTGGAATCTAATATCAATCTATACAGCTATTTTATAATTATCCCTAAAATATTCAATTTCCCTAACATTTTTCCCTATCCTGTGCGGTGGTACCAGTAGGGTGGCCACTCTGGGTCCATACTCCTCTGTCCATCCTTACACCTTCTGAGACCAGGGGAACATCATCCCTGCTCATAAAAATTATTGCCGGAACATTTCTACGGTCAATACATTAAAATAAAAAAATTATAAGTAGTAGTCAATTAGCGACTAGTACTAAACACTTTTGGGATTCTTCATACTGTAGCTGTTTGCATTTATTTATATATTTCTTCTTCTCCTTGATTCCTTCTTCTTTTCCATTAACTAATAGCATATAACATTATTGATAGGTCTTATGTTAAAATTCTTTTGACTTTACTTCTTGTGACATATTTCTCCGTATCATTTCTTCTTATATAATCTTCAATTCCGAGAAATTCTAATCATTGTATTAATTATCATCCTCCTTCAGTTTCATTGGAGTCATTAAATTATTCTTTATTCTTCTTATCTGAGCACATTACCATCAATTGTTTTTGTTCATTTAATTTTTCTTCTGTTTGTTACCATTAAAATATTACTTTTTCCTATTATTTCATTTTAAATCAATTCTTTATAACTCTTATTTACTAATCAGTTTTTATTTTTTGTTAAATTAAATGGTTTCGAAATATCTTAAATCGTATTATTTCTGAATAAATTAAGTAAGTTGTCCTTACATAGTTTTTATTAAATCGTCTTGTTCCTGGATAAATTGTTGAGTAAGTTGTTCTTACATTTTTTGGAATTTTGGGGTTTTAGTCTCTTCATTTTAAATTATATGGTTTCAAAATAACTTGAGTAAGATGTCCTTACATGCTTTTAGAATTTTGGGGTATTTATTCTCTTCATTATTTATCTTAATTATTATGTATTGGCCTCTGTTCGGGCTGCTCTACCAATATGGTTTTCTGGTGGATTCCGTAAATTATATGCAGTGGTAAATCTTTCAATGGCATCGTCGCAGGTTGGATCATATACATATGGTTCTATGTCCTCTTCGTTACGTCTATTCCTTCCTTCAGCATTCCCAGAATTGGGATTCGGTTTACAGTTTCCACGATGATCCTCTTGGTGATTCCTCTCATCAGCCATGATATAGTTTACCCGAGCTATATGGTTTCCCTGGTCATTACTTGGTGGATTTTCCGAGGGTATGTCTCTCCTTTGTTCCCTGCTTCCTCCATCATGCTCGACGCTCCTATTTCTGTTTTGATTTCTTCCATTATCGTTTCCTTGGTTATTATCGCAATAATCTCTTCCATTGTCCCAATTCCTGCGGCCTGTTCCGTATCTGTTATTCTCATGATTAGTATAGTGATTATTTGGGTAATAATTGTTACGATAACGATTGTTTGTAAATTGGTCATTCATCCTTCTGTGATAGTTATTATTGTTAAACCGATTTGTCCCTGGACGCGACTCTTGATTTGTCTCTTCCCTTCTATTGTGATAATATTCACCTGGACGTCGAGACCTTTGATAATAGTCTTCCATTTCGTAACTAGCTAATAAGGTTTCCATTGTTTCAACGGTCTTTACTTGTCCACTGCATCTGGCACGAACTATCTCCTCTTCAAAATGGTATGACAATTTATTCACCAAACACTCCTCTGGTATCCGCGGTTCCAAATGACGCGCTAAACATACTTTTCCCAAAAAGTAAGTAGTTGGGGACTGTTCTTGATTAACATTAAATCTCCCGTTAGTAATGTTATCTCTAATCATGTTCTGTACAGAATCTGACCAATATTTTGATTTAAACGTCCTTTTAAATTCCTCATAATCACTAAGTTCGTTTCGGACAGCCGACCACCAATTATCATTTATACTTTTGAAGCATTCATCTAAATAACTTTTTATCACGTTCCACCGAGTTACTTTAATTCGGTTAAACCATTCATCTACTCTCTCCAGGAATTCCATGGGATTTCCCCTATAAATTTTAAAATTGATATTATCTTTATGTTCAGGGGCTATGTGATGTGCTAGATACATTGGTCTATTTTGTAAAATCTCTATTGATTCCTTCATATTACTTATTTCTTGATTTTTTATATTTTCTATAGTCTCTTTATGTTGAACTACTTGGGTTTTTATTTGTGTCATTTCGTTATTTACCAATTCAATTCTTCCAGCTATATTAATTTGTACCTCGTCCACTTTCTCTTGTGTTTCTAATTGTACCTGATTTATCATAGTTTTGTAGGTATTTTCTCCATGATTGATTTTGGCCTCTACTTCCCTTGAAAGTTGTACTACGGTTTCATCTGTCTTTTCAAGACTCCCCTTAATTTCATCTATTCGCTGGCTTACTTCCGCTTCATTATTATCTACCCTTTTATTGAGTATTTCATTGACATTCGCAACCCTTTCATTGATAACTTCCCTCAACGCCTGGTTCTGTTCATTTATAATTTGCCGCAACTCCTTATTACTGTTTTCAATTTTCCCGTCAATTTGTTTGTGATTTTCTTGAATCTACCTTAAGCTCTCATCGTTTCTGTCAAACCTTTCATTGATTTGGTTTAAGCTTTCATTTATCAGCCGGCTATTCTCATCATTTTCCTCTTTATTTCTGTCAAACTTCTCGTTCATTAATTTGATCAAATTCTCACTCAAAATTTCATTTTGTTTCTTTGAGTTTTCGTTGATACTGTCTATTTTATTTTCCAACTTTTCTGAATTTTCATTTATTCTGTCTAATTTTTCGTTAGTTTGTCTTAAACTCTCATTAGTTTGTTTATTATCCTCCTTCATACTACTCATTAATTCCATTAATTTTTCCCAATTTAATCCTCCTCTGGCTTCCTCCTTATCTGGTTGGTCCCCTTGGGTATCCTCTGTATTGCTCGCCTGTTGTTCCATTTCAATATCTGTACCTGCCTCTGTTTCTTCTTCCCTCCTATCTTCTTCTGTTTCTTGTTCCTTCTCCATTCTTTTCGTAACCCCTCTCGTATGCATTCCTGTGCCTCTAATGGTTGCCTGCTGAAGTTAAGTATCAATTAATATGATTTTTACTTAACTAAAGCCCACTCGTTGAGCGCCAATGTGTGAAATAACTAAATAATTAGTTATGGTGTTAATAGAAGACGATGATGATGATGCCCCACGTTGTGAGCGTCAATTTGTAAATAAACTAGATTCCTCTCCTTAAAACCCCACTGTTGGGCTGGCCAATTTGTAATAAACTAAGTATGTGCCGGTACTAGCGAAAATGTCCGTCTTATTCAAGCCTCACTGTTGTAAACCAATTTAGTAAAGAACTACTTGTTAATTATGTGAGGACGTATATTATATTATATGCTGCACGCTGTAAACGTCAAATTATAAATAAATCTTGTCTATGGGTGTAATTAGTTATAAGAGACTCCTGTGTATCAAACGCCAAGTAATACGTTGCAGGTGACAATTCGTAACAATTAAAAATGTTGTTACCTGGTTTAATTAATATGTTATTAATTAATATATCTTTCGGTTGTGACCGATGGAACCTTCGGAAAATAGATTATTAAGCAAACAAAATTATAATTATGTTCCTTGAATTTATGATCATACTACTCTATAGACTTAACTTAGTTTTCAATGTTTGCATAATATTAGCGATATGTATGGAGTATTGACGTAATGTAAGGGGTATTTGTGTCAACCCTAGTCACTCGATGGTAGAAAATTCCTTTCAAATTTTGTACTAAACACAAGCTAGTTCCGTAATCTCCCGTCCCACCAGCTGCAAACTTTGAGCGCTGTTCCTTGTAATAAGCGTACTTATAGGTTAGTTATTTATTGAGTTTGAATCAATCCTTTTGTAAATTATTCCACCCACTACATATAGTATTTATTCTGTAATAACTTCAAACGTTATCTCGTACAATAAAGATACTTTATTTATTTTCTCTATTAATTCACAGTCTAGGTTATCTCAAAAAACAATAATACGATCAAATCGATCACCCAGCAATATATCGATTATCAATTACTCAAATTCTAAAAACATATACACATGAAAATAATAATAAATAATTCTTATCCTAGGGTTCGTAAAGTTCTTTGAACCATTAGTAAGGCCAGGTAAAATGCATAATTAAGGTTGCTCAATTTACAAAAATAAAATTATTTACTTTAAATACAGTGAAATGAAAATAAGTTGTTTTTTTACCAAACCGACGAAAATTTCGTCTGGCGGTGGACGTTTGTAAACAGTGGCCAAAATCCAGCTTATCTCGTCTTCATCCAGTGAAACTGCTCTGGTTTTCAATAAAATTGATGGTGGTGTGTACTGGTAAACCCTCAGGAAATCTTCGGGCTTCTATTCTTCTTTTACGATCTTCACAATTCTCTGTCCCAGTGGAATGTAATTAGGATCCTAGCTTCTTCTGCTGCCAATGAAGGTTATTTCTGCCAAACCGAGTCTTCTGGTATTTTCAATAATTCCGTTAGTTCAGGCTTTAATTCTTTTACTGGTCTTCGGTTTATAGTATGAATTGGTTTAATACCGAATCCAGCGGAATTATTTAGTGAATGAGGTGAGAGGCTTTCAATTCTTTTTAACTGTATTCATTTACAATTTGGAAGGTTATTTAATTTTTATTACTCATTAGCATTAAAGTATAATTGTTTTTCAAACAGGGGTTTTCAATTTTGATACATATTTCTTTTAGATTTATTCATATTTTTTTAAATATATCTGTCCATCTCAACCTAATAGCTTGTAACAATCAGAACCAATTCATTCAAATCAACAACTTCTGCACATTTCAGTTGCCTTAACAACCACGTTTTCTATATATCCTTGAGCCGGCATTATAGAATATTACTACTCCTTTCCAATAAAATACTCCATGCTTGGATTAATATTGAATCACCTAAAATTCTCCCCTAACCTTCCTTCCTAAACAGTAAATGTTTTACCAGAGTTTCGTTGGACTGGGTTTCCTAAAAAGGTATTAATTTCCTTTCACTAATATGGAATTTAGGCCTATAGATTCACTTACAACTGTTATAACATTATTTGGTTTTTTAACTTAATTTTTTTTTACCTGACCTACTGTACAATTAATTATTGGTTACATGGTTAATTACATGAATTTTAATTTACTGGTGGTTACTTTTATATATTAATTAACTGGTTCTGGAACCCTTTATTAATTTATAATATAATTGTCAGAACTACTTGTTAAACTTGAAACACTGGTCACACTCCTGGCCCAGTTTATAAACATTAATTAAAACAACAGTATTTTTCAACTTTATACAATACTTAGAACTTAGTACAGTGCCTAACATTGGTAACTATACTGGATTGTATACAGACAAATCTAATATAAATATAAACATAATTATTGATGAAGTATTACTATCAAACAACATCAGTTCATTTTTAGCATATTCAAAATACAACATAAATACTCTGTAGACCTTAACATGTCACAGTAAAAAAACAAACATTTTATTACATTCAATCATTCATTGGTCTGGCTCTTTTATATTTAACATTAGTCATTGCCTCCTTTTGACTTGAGGTACTTCTCAAGCACATAAACTATTGAACAACCTTAATTCAGGGTATGGTCCTTGACCATATTTCATTCAATTTTTATGTAACGTTGGGGGACCTCAACTATGTTACGTTACACTATATATATGTAAAATTTTGTTAATTCACTCTTGTGGCTTACTGTTATGTTTTTATTATATGTTTCTGATGTTTTTTTCACATTATTTGTTGTGGTATTACGTGTACTCTAAATTATTTCATTGCCCTGAGTTTCGCAACTGATTTGTCTAACCAATGTTAAATTGTTTACTCCTAGTAAAAACTTAAATTGGTATTTCCAAAGGGAGATAGGCCTATAAATTCTCTTGTTTCTTATTTTCTTTTAAACAGTAATAGTTTAATAAAGTCACAGTGTAAAGTAACACTGTTAATACTTTTAGTTTCAATTTATTTCTTATAACAAATTATATAGTATAGGTTATATAATATCTTCAAATAAATACACTGCAAGTAGGTTTATTAATATATTAATAGGTTTATCTAGGTGAAAATAAACCTACTTGCAGTATATTTATTTGAAGATATTACATACGAGACCTGCAGGAAACTCAAAACGACTTACTTACAAAGGATAATATAGGTTATGTATAATTAGTATATAATAACAGGTATTTGTATCTGTTATTTTTTGGAACGGTATTTTCATACCTATTATTTTAAAATAACAGTTTAGCCCACCTCTACCTCTGACTGGCTGCCTGTACAGTCATGTGGTATTCATGTTGTAACTTATAGTCCTGCCCTGTTGTAAGTCGGTCATGCAAAATATTTCAATGAAATATCAAATGTAAACTTTGTACTTAAATTTAAATGATGACTTTTATTTTATGCTATTATAGTACATTTCATCCTATGCCTATAAAGAAAAGCGTTATATTGAACTAATTTTGGAGCTAGATGATGACAAGATGCTTACATCAATTTTATGCTTCCTCACTAGCCATCAAAACATTTTTTTGGCCAGAACACAGAAATGTTGGGAGAGAGGATAAGTGCTGGGTCCCTTTTACAAACATAATTTGCTGCATAGATGTACCTGAATTAAGTGCTTAGGTGAGCCGAATGCTTTTCAGACTATCCAAAAAAAGTATTCAAAATATTAATGCTGCCTGGCCAAGGAAAAATTAAGTTTCATATCAATCAAGAAGCACCTGTATATATTATAAATATCCTGTAATACCATTTAAAACTGAAAAGGTAAGCTAACTCAACAAGTAAATACCTAAGCAAGTTATGATTTTTAAAATACGGACAAATCTTCTTTAAAATCTATATTTTTTTAGTTTTGACAGGTAGTTGTGCCTTGTTACACTGATAAGCCTAATTTTAACTGAAGGTTTTAGTACAGAAAAATATAAGCATACATAAAAAAAATAAATCCACATAAAAAAATCCTTATTTTTATTTATTAAGCATAAGTAAAAAAAATCCTCATTGGCCACACAAGATAGGGTACTATGCAAAATATTTCAATGAAATATCAAATATAAACTTGTACTTAAATTATAAAATGATGTCATTAAATACCCATGACTTTTATTTTATGCTATTATATTACATTTCATCCTCTTTCAAATGAGACCTCTTTCAGCCTCATAGGACCAGACAGAAAAAAGTTATAAACATTTACATAAAAGCCTGCACGGAGAAATAAAATTCACAATTGCCAACTTTGAAGTGGAAAAACAAGTTTTATATGAGTCTAAATGTCATTTCTGACTTTATATTTGGAATCCTTGTGAAATTTCAAGTAAGTATTGTGAGTTTCATAAGTTAATATTAAATAATAACCATACAAGTATAGTTTTTATTGAAAAGTGCTCTTTAGATCTCGCGCCGCGACTAACAAATCAGCTAAAAATGGAATTTTTTCAAAAAATCATTAAAAAAACTACAGCAAATTTGGCAAAAATGAAAAATACGGGTTGTTATATTTGTCCATAGATGCTGTAAAAAAAATGTCATGAAAATCTGAGAGGGTGGGGTGAAAAATTTTGTTCTGGCTGGATGATTTGATTTGGAATGACCTGTTAATGTTATTTGTATAGTTACAATAATTATTTGTATGCTGAGCACACACAAAAAAAACATCATGCGAATAATAATGACGAATTTTTAATTTGTAATTTTGAGATTTTATTTTATACATTTTTAAATTATTTTACAAACTCAATATGATATAAGAAGTATTATTATTTGAAAAACACCCTACACCTTTTCTTGTATATAACAAAATCGTTATAATATGTATATACATTTTTTTAAGCTGCCTCAGGAAGTCCCTCATGAGAAAAGCTGATGAAAAATCTATCACAAAGACTAAAATGTTTATAACAGTTTGGAAATGCAGAGACAGTGAAAGTAGCCGATACATACCTGTTTGCTTGTCCAATCCCGCACAAGTGCTTCTTGTTTTCATGGCTGAACACACACAGCCTCACTATCAAATAAAAATAATTATAAAATACAATTTATTGTCATTTCACATTTTTTTATGAGTTGATACATAAATCTTAAGATCTTTTAAATGAGCCCAATCACAATTTATTCTGATAATTTGGTAACGAGAAAAAGATTTTTCCAAAATTCATAACTTTTTTTCTAACACAGACAACAATTTCTAAATTTACATGTGAGTTAAAAATGTTCTGTTCTATAAAGTGTCAATATTTTGTTGAAACAGAATGCTATGTGCGCGTGCACTTCTATTTTAAATTTGAAGTTTCTCTAGAATAAGTAAAACAAACAGTCATTTTTTATTATGACCAACACAACTCAAAAGTCACTTTTTTTTCTGACCAACACAACTCTGACAAAGAAAGAACAAAACATTTTTGATGACTACCTCTCAATAGCTATGTCCACGCTAGTGCGCTTTTCGTGCATTTGAGGCATGCGCAGTAGGACCTTCCTCTAGCAAACGTAATGCATGCCTCAAAATCAGTTGAAGGTCACGGTTTTTAGTGACGCATTCAGTAACGCACGTGCTTCCACCACCAGTGAATCTTCTTTCAACATTCCGTGCAACTTTATAGTTTTACAGAAAGGTTTTGTTCAGTTTTCGTTATTACTGTGACTGTGTTTATTGTTTACCATGTCGGCAGAACAAACGTTGGCCTTTATTGAAGATTGTAGGTCACATTGTGCGTTAATTACGGACAAAACTTATACAACAAATATTAAAAGAAATGATGCTTACGCTGTTTTGGCTACGAAGTATGAACTGACTATGAAAGAACCCCGGGAAGGAGTGATGAAATGAATTGCTTGGATACTTTAAATAAGTACATCAAAGAAGTAATTGAATCACTGGTAGCCAAATACCTAAATGTGACTGCTAATTTCACTTCAGCTGGTATTGCTTCTCTAAAGCGAGTATTTTCTTTTGCGACCTGAGGCTTCACCATTTGTAAAAGCATGTAAAAATTTGTTCTAGACATTCGCGTAAAGTTCTTAAACAGAATGTTATCATCCAGGTCTCTCATAATTCCAAAATTCCGCGTTCTTAAATAATCTTTCAATGATATTGAGCGTTGATATTTTTCACGCCTTTTTCTAACTCTTTTTAGCACTAAAAATGCAGCACTTATACCCACTAACATAGCAGTATCAGTCACGTCATTTTCACGTTTACACTGGAGAAACGTTGAAAACTGTGACGCACAGGTGTAGACACTTTGTGGCATGCGTTCAGAACTTTCTGTCTAAGGCATGTGCAACAACTACTCTGTGTTGAAAGCAGAATTGAAAATTGAAAGCGAAGTTTAAGTTGAAAGCAGAATTGAAAATTGAAAGTGAAGTTTAAGTTGAAAGCGCACAAGTGTGGACATAGCAAATGCAGAATGAAATAACCTAAAAATTGGTGTAATTTGATTTAAGATTAGTGTAACCGTTAACTTCAAATTGAGACTCAAATTCAAGTGCACATAGTTTCTGCGCTGACAGAAAGTGCACAGTTGTAGGCTCACATGAATCAATCTCGCCTGTCTACTAAACTGTTTCACAGAAGGATAGTTTGTGGAGAACTTACATAGAGAAAGGACATGATGAAAGCAGAAAACAGCAATTCACATCATTAAGAAAATGTTTGATCATGAGGTCAGTGTTACCACATGGGTGCAGTAAAAACTGATAGTGAGTCAAAAAAAAAAAAGCTTGAATGAGTGTGTTTAAAGTATAAACAAAACAAAATTACCAGAAAAATCTTTCCACACAGCTTATACGAGGTGCTATCGGAAAGTTCCCGGACTGTACTTGGCACGGCTGTTGGACGTGACTGTACAACCTGGCGTCCCAGTGTCCGATTCCGTAATACATAATGAGTCAGTCTGCCGAGTTTCGTTGCATTGTGAGGTTGTGTTTGGTCTACGCGTTGTGTTTTGTAATCGTGTGTTAACGTTCATTTGCTAATTTTATGATGGCTGATAAATTCGAGCAACGCGCTTGCATTAAGTTTTGTTTTAAACTTGGTAAATCGCCTACTGAAACTTTTGCAATGCTTCGAGAAGCTTTTGAAGAACATTCCCTACACAGAACACAGGTTTTTGAGCGGTACGCTCGTTTCAAGGCAGAATGTCACTTGAAGATGATCACCGTTCAGGACGACCTTCCACGAGCAAAACGGATGAAAATGTTGAAAAAATTCGACAACTCATTCACGAAGACCATCGTCAAACAATCCATGAGTTGTGTACAAGTGCCGAAATAAGCTATGGAAGCTGTCAAGAAATTCTAACTGAAAATTTAGGCATGCGTTGTGTTGCTGCGAAATTCGTCCCTCGGCTTTTGTCTGTGGATCAGAAACAGCGCCGTGTTGATGTGTGCAGTGAACTCAGAGAAACGTCTGAAAATGACCCTACCTTCATCTCCAGGGTCATAACCGGTGATGAAAGCTGGTTTTATGGTTATGATCCAGAAACAAAACAGCAGTCGTCACAGTGGAAAAGTCCACAATCACCGAGACCAAAAAAAGCACAGCAGGTCAGAAGTGCAACAAAAACCATGCTCATTGTGTTTTTCGACATCAAAGGCATTGTCCATCGCGAGTTCGTGCCAGCTGGTGTTACAGTGAACTCAGATTTTTATTGTGACGTTTTGAGGCGGCTGAGACAGAATGTGCGACGAAAAAGGCCCAAATTGTGGGAAGACCAAAACTGGCTGTTGCATCACGACAATGCACCTGCTCACGCTTCACTGAAAACAACAGAGTTTTTGACCAAAAACAATATGGCCACCGTCCCACACCCTCCATATTCACCAGATTTAGCCCCCTGTGATTTTTCTCTGTTCCCGAAAATAAAAATTCACATGAAAGGTCACCGTTTTGACACTGTAGAAGACGTTAAGAAAAAAACGCAGGAGGTGCTTGACAGCCTTCAGCAAAAGACTTTTTTTGACCCTTTCCAGGCATGGAAACAACGCTGGATTCGTTGTATCAATTCGCAGGGAGACTACTTTGAAGGAGATGGGAGCCATTAATGGCCTAGGTAAGCAAAAAGAATTTATTAGACCTAGTCCGGGAACTTTCTGATAGGCGGGGTAAAGCTGCAAAAAATCAGTCATCCAATTTCGATTAGAAATATATTCTACATCTATTAGAGATGCTCTAGGAAACTAAAATAATTGAAGTTTAATAACTTGTAATGTGAATTAATTTTCTTGCTGAATTCTGTTTATGACTCGGAAGTTCTAATTTTGTATTACTCATAGATTAAAAATTACTGTGTGCACTGTAGACAATAACCCTCTTCCCCCTCCACATTTCATCCATGTGTTCTACAACCTTCTTCCTCACAAAAAAGCACTGAGTTTAAAACATGTCATTTTGTTTCTCTTAAAACCAAATGGTCTGCCAATACTACGATTAGGAATCCTAAGTGGCTCGAGTAAGACAGAGTACAAAATCTTGACCCACCAACAGTACTTAGACAGTAAGCACTATTTTACTACTATTTTTACAAACAAGCCCATAATTTACAACAAAATCTTCGCTGTCCAATAAAATTACAATAAATTATTTTAGAAATAGAAACATAATACACAAAGGAAATGTTTAAACACAATAATAGTTTACCATGTTAGAACACAAATGTTGTATTTTATTTCATTACGTTGATTTTGTTGCCTTACTTAGAACAGGTTTCCAAACAGGTTCCCAGCAAATATTATTCTAATTGTATTCCACACTCGCTTAAGTGTATTTGTGACACTCCTTTTATTGCTGGCATCTTCCTTATTATGATACTCCCTGTAGAGTCCACAGCTTTTGTATCTTTTTCACATGTCAATATCGACTGTGGGCAGGCCATAATTAAATACGCAGGAAGCATTCGTTCACTGATATATTAAAACCTTTCCAGCCTAAATACAAGATGTATAGAACACAAAATACCCAAGACGGTCCATTTCAAATAAATTATAAACTTTGCTGAAATAAATTAGGTAAAAAATTTATATCAGCAATAACCATTTTTTCTATGGTAACATAATAATTATTAAATGCTAAGCAATTTAATTTAGTTTTTATGAAGGTAAGTAGATTTTGATTACTCCTTGAATAAAAGGTAATATAAAGTGTTTTCTGCATAAAAATTCATAATATTTGTTTTCAAGCAGTAGCACCATTATGTTTTTATGGTATACAATATTTTTTCCAGGTCTAAAATGTTTAACTAAATTATTTCTTTAAAAATTATGCTTTATGTAGTAGCAGTTTTATAATCAAATTTTCTGTATTTAGTGGCTCAAACTAATTTATAAAATAATACAACTGTTAGTACCCAATAATTGTTAATTGTGTAACATGACATGAGGTAGTGAAGATCCAATGATATTTAACTATAAAATAAAAAGCTGAAGACAAGTATAAGAGGCAAAGACTTATAAATTCAAAGATCAATAACCCAGTAACCCAAATGACAAATGACTGTTAAACTGACAATGACCTGACACAATAGATCGGATAAATACCAAAAGGAACCACGGAACAATGAAGAAGGAGCTAAGAACTAAATGTAACCAAGACATCAAGAATGAATATTGTAAATCCCAAATAATGACCATTATATTGTAATTTAATAAATGAACTGATGTAATTATAGTGTAGATGAGATTTACCTAGGGTAATAATGTTAATGGAAAATAATAATGTCATGTATATTTTATTGGTAAAGGAATGTGTTTATAAATATAAGTTAGGGAATTAATAATCCACACACCCTAATAAATAGTGATGAATATAACCAAAATTAGTAAACATACCCTAAGGCAAATCAAGGCCACAATTAATTACCCAAACAGTGATCATTTGTGAAGGGAAATAAAATTAACCATTGTAATCAGTAAACCCCATGATGATACTAGTATCAAAAACAACCCAGTGAATAGTTAAGTGAGTGAAAGAAGGAGTATATTTAAATTAAAGTGGTAACATGTAGTGAGAGCATGTTACACTTAGCAAGTGAAGGTGTAAAAATCAAAAACCTTCTAGGAAGGAAAAAGTGCAATTGTGCAACTTCAAAAGTGTTCTAATTAGTGAACTATGTTAGAATAACTGGAAGACCAGTGACAAGCTTTGTATTAGTAAGTAAGAGGAACTTATTATAGTGTAATTAAATTAAGCTATAGACAATAAGGATTATAGGATAAGATAGAGTTTAAGGCATTGGAATGGAAGACAGACCAGAACGATAGACACTTTTGCTAGTGAAGGAATGGAGGAATAGTATATATTGTGTAAAGTATAAATTGATGTCAGTATAATAAGGATGTTGTTACTGTTTTAAAGAAACCAATATAAAATAATGAATTTGCGACAGTACGAAAACACTGATATAAAATATATGGTATACGAGGTAGCAAATTATTGTATTTCGATATTTTTTACATTCATTTTTATGGGTAATACAATTTCCCTGGTTTTGCCGGCAACGACGCAGTTCCGAGACAAGGAAATAATTTCAAGGCCAGCAGTGTACGTGCAAATAAGAACACTTAAAATGGTTACAGCAACTAATACCGGCTCTACATACGTCTGTTTCATTGGCCGACAACGCCAAACGTCATTAACAAAAGAATGACGTGCATAAAATATGTAACAAGCAGGGCGTTTATGTAACGAAAGACAAAGAACAATAACGTGTGCACACACATACATACGTAAAAATTGCGTATTGTTCGGCCCAGTCTACACAACACCACAGCAGCGGTAACACCTTGCTAAAGGCAGCCGGCAATTTATACCGGCCTAGTTGTTTTAAACAGTTCAAAATGTAATTACGTGCTAGCTAAAAGAGAACTAAGACAGTGTGCAGTAATTGTTTTCAAAATTATACATTAGAGCCAGTGAATATAGTAAAAATGTAACCACGCCACTTTGAGAAAGCAACATGTGAATCCGCTTCTAGAACTTCTAGTCTACAGAATCAGGAAAGTGCAAAACCAAAATTTTACTTAAAGAGCTCTTTACCCAAATTGCAGATATATGTGTACCCAAAAAGTAAATTGAGATTGTAAGTATGAATGAGAGTGAGGAAGTGGGGCGTGTATGATAAATGTCGACATCCAAATGGGGGTTGGTTTGCGTTTGTTTTAAGAAAATATAATTAAAATCATTTAATAATGAAGCAGCTGCATAGTCAATATATAAAATTTGGTAAACTGACGTTTAAGAAAATATAAAAGAGTTGTATAACAAAAGAGAGTTAATGTAAGTAAAGGCCGCCATTTTGAATTCTTGTCCGGTGTACACATAAAAGAGAATAAACCAATATTGATGTTTAATGTTTTTCAACTGAACGTATTTTCTATTTCAATGCCTATCTCTGTCAGCAATCACGCTGAGTCGAAACCCTGGACCCTAGGTAATAATAATAAGATTGAAACAACAGGCTGTTCAAAGTATGGTAAGTACCATAATTATGGTGTGCGGGACATACGTGTCTGATATAAGTAATGTAAACAAAACCAAATATATGTTGCTTGTTATTTCTTCTTCTAAATACATTTATATGAAGATAAAGAAGTGTGGAAAGGTACAATTTGCGCCCGGAACAGGGACTATTTATTTATGTAAAAGTACAATTGGCGCCCGAACAGGGCTATATATGTAAAGGTACAATTGCCGCCCGAACTGGGACTATATAAAAATATATATCCCGTTGTATTTTATATAATAAGCCTGAATGACGGCAGAGTGGGCATTGAAACTAAGAATGCGGTTGTAGGTTAGGTGGTAACGCTAATATAGAGCAACAAATCATTAACATTTTATAATGGCAGATAACGAAATCATTAACGTAGAAAATACAAATACAGAATCATTGATGTTGAGCGCACAACAGGCGAACTCAACGCCTATAGTAAATAACAGAATGGAAGAGAATGACATAATAAAAATGATGAAACTGCTTTTCAATGAGCAGAGCGTCAAATTTGATCAATTCAATGTGCAATTGAGTGATATCAAAAAAGAAATTAAGAAACAGAGCTGCAATTTGGACAAAAGATTAAGTGAAATAGGCACAAAGTTAGGCAAAATACAGTTAGAAAATAAGAGTAGAGAAATAGACAAATTAGATAGAAACAAAGACAAGGTAAGTGGGGTAGAAAATTATGATAATATAAATAAAAGTATGATATTGGAAAATGATTGTGTAAACAGTTTCATATAATGAAATTTTATGGGGAATTGAATATAATAATAAAGGAATGATAGTGTGTTTTGAAGGTTTAAAGAGTGGGTGTAAAGAGAGATGTATTGAGAGAGAGAAGTGTTGTTGGGAGAGGTATTATTATGAGAGATGTTTTAAGAGAGAGAGATGGTATGATAGTGAGAGATATATTGAGAGAAACAGAGAAGTAGAAATTTTTAAGATATGTAGAAATTATGAAGAGTTTATAGAAAGGTTAGGTGGAGACAGAAGTGAAAATAATAACAAGTACTTACCTTGCAATGAGACTGAAATAGTAGGAGAGAATGAGAATAATGACTTTGTAAAATACATAATTATGACTGATTTTACTGAAGGTGACAGAAACATACCCAATCAGGAGTTATATGAATTTGTGGAAACGGATAAAAATTTGAATAGTTGGTGCATGTATAAGGATGTTAGTATAAAATATCTAATATTAAACCATGTATATAGTTTTAAGTTTTGATTGTTAATTGACGATGGAGGTTAGCTGTTCTTATTGTGTTTATGAACATTTAATTATGTGAACAGTGTTTTTTAAGATGGACTGTTTATGACTGAGTTTTGGTAAATGATTTAATGATTATGTGGATTGTATATTTTTGTGTATATTAATGTCAGTATTTGTGTAACTTTGCTGTTGTGTATTTTATGTATTTTTTGTGTGTAAACTATGTATTGTAGAATTTTAAATAATTGAAGGAAGTTTAATAATGATTTTGAAATGATATTATGGAATTTAGATTCTAAAGGGTTAGTAAATGATTACGCATATAATATATTTGGATATAGAGAGGTATTGTTGTTAGTAGATAAGTGATGAATTTTCTAGTGATATATTAAAGTGAAATGTTGTAAAGAGTTTGGGAATAGTGATAAATAGAGGCATTGGAGTTAGTTAAATAGAGTTAATGGGAGTTAGTGAAAATAAGAATGTTGAGATGTTGATAATATATAAAGAGGTGTTAGATATTTTAAGGACACAGTGGTTAGTGATTATATGTAGAGGTGAATAATGTGAATGGTAATTTTATAGTTGTTGTTGATGATATTTTGTAGTAAGGATCCGGTGTTAGAGAGTGATCAACGAGCGACGTGGCAAGGGACCAGCGTGCAGCGTTGTGGCAGGCGGAGCAATTTTGGGTTAGAGTGTTTGCCGATATTGGTGGAGGGCAAAGGGTTCGGAATGGATGGCCAGTTAAGTAACATACATCCTTATATAAAAGACAAAATGAGCGGTGCCAGAGGTTTTAAATGGGATTTGTGAAGGGGGTTATTATAGAGATATTGGTGTCATAATGTTAATGGTTAGAAGCGGTTGTTAGTGGAAAAAAAAGAGGTGAGTAAGGTTAGATTGACAATGCCAAAATAAGATATAGAAAATAATGAATAATAGAGAGTCACCCAAACTAATAAGGATAAAAAGGGTTAGAAAAAGAAATTCATGGTAGGAAGGTGAGGTAAATGAAAGGTAATGATAAATTTGAAATGGTTTTGTAGAATCTTATGATATAATAAAAGTTGAATAGAGAGTTGATAAAAATAGTAATGTCTTATTAAAGTTCTGCTACAAGTTATGTAAATATGAATTAAGTAATGTGAATTGTTCAATGTTAGTGTTTAATGTTTAATGTGCAATGTTTTATTGTGTTTTATTATGTTTATGGTACGATAGGTCAGGAGGTTACTATAAGGGTAGTGACGATAATAATATTAAATTTTATGTTAGGGTAACAAATTTCTAGAAATGATTCTGTTATAAAAGGGGAAAATTAAAGTAAAGAAAACGAGTAAAGAAATTTAGACAGCTTTAAAGTTGTTTGCCATGATATATAGATATTGTAAGGTTATATGAAGTAAAATATTAGAGTTAATGGTTGTTGCTAAAGCAGTAAAATGTATTTTTGTTTAGGTTAAGAACAATTGTTTTCATGTGATAAAGAGAGTGAATATAATTGACAGGAGTCAGAGAGGTGTACTAAATACCGGGTTATTAAAAAGAGAAGGAATTTTCTATCTTAATTCTTGATATACATTGTTTGAAACTTGTATAATTAAGCAAACCAATGCCCCAAAAACGCAAACCAACGTACTAAGAGGAAACATATCGGTTGTGGATATGGATATAGAGAAGGCCACTATTTTAAAATTTTGTATTGAATGTTTCAGAGTTTTATGGTGTGGTGACCGCGGTCCTGAGCTGGCCGGTGCGTCAGAACAGGAGCGTAAAGTGCCTCATGGCCTTATGGTGTAGGGATCTCTCCGGAGAAGTCCAGTAAGGTCAGAAGGTGCGAACCTCATCATTGGACCAAGGGTAAGTGATTGAATTTCTTTTATAGTAACACTACAGGGGGTTGTGGCTCCATATCTGGGCGGATCCTTTTAGAGAAGTGTGAATGAGTCAATGAAAGTTTTTGTGTCTCGACACAAAACCTTTCATTGAGGGGGTTTTGTGACAGTACGAAAAGCCTGATATAAAATATATGGTATACGAGGTAGCAAATTATTGTATTTCGATATTTTTTACATTCATTTTTATGGGTAATACAATTTCCCTGGTTTTGCCGGCAACAACGCAGTTCCGAGACAACGAAATAATTTCAAGGCCAGCAGTGTACGTGCAAATAAGAACACTTAAAATGGTTACAGCAACTAATACCGGCTCTACATACGTCTGTTTCATTGGCCGACAACGCCAAACATCATTAACAAAAGAATGACGTGCATAAAATATGTAACAAGCAGGGCGTTTATGTAATGAAAGACAAAGAACAATGACGTGTGCGCACACATACATACGTAAAAATTGCGTATTGTTCGGCCCAGTGTACACAACACCGCAGCAGCGGTAACACCTTGCTAAAGGCAGCCGGCAATTTATACCGGCCTAGTTGTTTTAAACCGTTCAAAATGTAATTACGTGCTAGCTAAAAGAGAACTAAGACAGTGTGCAGTAATTGTTTTCAAAATTATACATTAGAGCCAGTGAATATAGTAAAAATGTAACCACGCCACTTTGAGAAAGCAACATGTGAATCCGCTTCTAGAACTTCTAGTCTACAGAATCAGGAAAGTGCAAAACCAAAATTTTACTTAAAGAGCTCTTTACCCAAATTGCAGATATATGTGTACCCAAAAAGTAAATTGAGATTGTAAGTATGAATGAGAGTGAGGAAGTGGGGCGTGTATGATAAATGTCGACATCCAAATGGGGGTTGGTTTGCGTTTGTTTTAAGAAAATATAATTAAAATCATTTAATAATGAAGCAGCTGCATAGTCAATATATAAAATTTGGTAAACTGACGTTTAAGAAAATATAAAAGAGTTGTATAACAAAAGAGAGTTAATGTAAGTAAAGGCCGCCATTTTGAATTCTTGTCCGGTGTACACATAAAACAGAATAAACCAATATTGATGTTTAATGTTTTTCAACTGAACGTATTTTCTATTTCAATGCCTATCTCTGTCAGCAATCACGCTGAGTCGAAACCATGGACCCTAGGTAATAATAATAAGATTGAAACAACAGGCTGTTCAAAGTATGGTAAGTACCATAATTATGGTGTGCGGGACATACGTGTCTGATATAAGTAATGTAAACAAAACCAAATATATGTTGCTTGTTATTTCTTCTTCTAAATACATTTATATGAAGATAAAGAAGTGTGGAAAGGTACAATTTGCGCCCGGAACAGGGACTATTTATTTATGTAAAAGTACAAATTGTTAACTGAACCAGATAGTAGAAGGGTAAGATAGTTAAAAATTATTTCAGGCTTGGACCTGTAAAAAAAATGTTTATTACTATAATAAGAGGTGGAGTTAGGAACACCGATGTTTATTGCTTGTTTTGTTTAAAAATTGTGTTACAATTACCAAATGTAAAGGTAATATGTTACTAAGAAATGTTAGATAGTAGTAGAGCAAAATCTAGGCTCTAGGCCTAACTGTTAAATAAGAATTAGTAGATTTGAGAAGAAATAATATTCCAATATTGAAGCCGAGTATACCAAATGGTTAAACAAATGAAGTGAGTATTCCTAATACCAAAATATATGAATAACAGCCTATTTTGAATAAAATATATGTAAAATATAAATATGAAAAATAATAAAAATGTAATTAATTAGCCACTCAAAAGTAACCATGAGGGATATCAAAATGACCCTTATGAAAAGTTATGAACAATGGTACTCATGTAATAAACCTAGCTATTAGTATAAGATAGAAATCTTCATTTGAAGATATTTTGGTAAAATTAGACTAAAAAAGACGTTAAAACATAACAATGACTTAAATTAATGACCAATGAGAATTAGCATAATTTATTAGGTAACCATAGCAACCAGAAATTTATTGCCAAAAAACCGTTAGATTTTCTATAGTTCATTATTGACTGATGCCGAGAGCGGATCGAGTAGCTCTCACACCAAAATTTTATTACTAATAAGTGAACTTTAACTTAAATTAAACCGAAGGAAGATCATAACAACAGCCCAGGGAATCCTGAATAAGATTTTGTTTATTAAAATTATCCACAAACCGTAATTATCCAAGGAAGCCAAGAAGACGCCGCGAAGAAGAGACGACGACGGATCCCGAAGGAAGATCATAAGGACATATATCAACTCAAGAAGACGGATGATCACAGAAGGAGTACTAGGCCGAAGTCTACGAGAGAAACCGTCGGGACGAGATAAATAAAATTCTGAAGAATACAAGAAGACGGCATCGCAGGATCTATCCGGAAGAAGAAGACGGCATCGCAGGAGCTTCAGTGGAAAATTGATGAGTATAAACATAATCCCATAAAACGAATTCCAAATTTTTTGATCAAAATAATAAATAACTATTTCACCTCACTGATCACTATTCTTATTTAGAACTGAATGCATTGGTAAAATCACTATTTGAACTTTAATCAGTTAATAATTATTAAAATCAAAGTATAATAAATAATTAACAAACCTTTCTAATAGACGAATCATAACCAAAAATTTTACTAAGTTTCATTGGTAATTACTTACTTTAATGTGTTAAGATATTAATTTGTTTGTGTAACTAGTATTAAGGATTGTTATAAATTTGTGTGTTTTAGCCGTAGTTAAATATTTCTGTAGCCAAAAGGACTTATTAACACCCCTGAGAAAAAACATTTTAATTGTAAACTAACGTTAACCGTAAGACGGTTGTGTACAAAACACTGAAACTGACTACCAACTGAACAAGTGTAATAGCCGGTGCTAAAAATAAATTTAATGTATCACAAGGTAATTGAAATCTTCTAAAGTGTCAATAAATGTTCTCATTCTGCAACACTGTATGTTTGATTCAAATAATTTACTATAATAAATAAGAGTTTATTGAAGTGGAAACTTTAAAGCAAGACGTTAGCCAAGTCGACACTGCAGGAAGCCGTGCGCCAATCAGGTGGCGAGGCGGCAACATTCAAATCAAACGGAGAGAGATACGGTTTACCCGTAAATGGTAAGAGCAGATACAATTTGACTTGCTACATGCTGAGAACAGTGACAGAATTCATTCAAATTATTAATAACTTTAATTTTACATATATACTAAACCACGAACCCAACGAGCGAGTCAACAGACGCTCGACACGCACACATACACTGTACGAAGATAGATCGACTTACAGAATCACATTATATTCATTATATTAATTATATAAATATACCCCGCACAAACATCAGTTTACAAAGTGACGCTCACAACAGTGGGGCTTTTCGTTTCTGTCAGAAGGACGATAAAACGGGGAACGTTTACAAATCTAAATACCCCGCATAAAGGTTCTCTTACAAAGTGGCGCGCCAACTAGTAGGGCTAGAATAGTTAAGGAAATATACCTTTAAACTTTACAGATTCTAGCGGCGACTACAGAAATGGAACCGGAAAAAATCGGCACAAGACAGGCCAAGCTACGCGAAAAGGAGGCGGAAGAGGAAGCAAGGAGATTAGAAAAGGAGATCGAGAAAGGTGCCAGAATGGAAGAAAAGGAAATAACTTCGGTGGAAGATGTAGAAGAATTATTAACCCCTATGGAGACAGATAAACCCGCACCACCGGAGAAATTGACCTTACAGGACATGGTAAGGCTAATGGGCGATTTCAGTAAAACAATAAAAGAGGACAATAAAAAACTATTACAACAAAATAACGAAGAATTGAATAAGAAGTTTGAGTCCTTGAACAAAAAATTCGACAGGAATGAGGAGAGTAATAGAAGAAATATTGAAGCATTGAATGAAACCCTGACACAGAAAATGAAGGAGGAGAATAAATTGATCAGAGAAAAAATAGAGAAGAGTAATGAAAAAACCAGCGAAACCTTGAGACTCATGAAAGAGGACATCGAAACATTGAACGACAAAATTGAATACAACCAGGATATGTTACAGCAACAATTGACGGAATACAGAGAAGAACTGAAACAAACTGTAATGGAAACGGAAGAGAAGATAGAGAAAACCAGCGAAGTAGTGATGCAAGTCCGAGAAGAAATTTTGTTCAAGGTGAATGAAGTTGAAGGCGAAGGTAAGAGGAGGGTTGAAGGACTCCAAAAAGAAACCAACAACAAATTAGAACAAATACAGACCAGAGTCGACGAGAACTATAGCAGATTGGACGCATCAGTAAGTGAAGTGAAGGACACCACAACCACCCAAGAAGGGAAAATAGCTGAATTTAGGGCAAGAGAACTATGCCTACAGGAAGAGATCAATGCATTGAAGGATCGACCAATCATGAACTCACATATATCATGTAGCGAAAATAGAGAAACGCTAAACTTTAAAAATTATAAACGCAACCCAATTGAGTTCATAGAACGAGTAGAGGAGAACTTAGCCCGAACCAGAGAGACACGGTGGACAGTAATCAAGAGCATGATCGACGACATGTTCAAAGAAGTCCACGACAATTGGTGGACGGCTGTGAGACCAGATATAAATAATTTCAGTGAATTCAAAAAATTATTCAAGGACAAATACTGGTCGGAGGCGACTCAGCACGTGGTAAGAAACAACATAAGCAACGGCCGATTCGACCCTTACCTAGGACAGTCTCCAACCGCTTACTTTTTAGGTAAGGTAAGCATAGCGAGGAACCTCGAACCTAACATCCCTGAAGAGTGCCTAGTGACACAATTGGCATACCACTACGACGGGGAAATTACAAAAAGCCGTTTAAGTGGACGAATCAAGACTATTCAAGAGATGGCCGCATTATTGGGAGAATATGAGCGGGAGAAACATTATGTGTTGAACCGACAGAAGAACACACCAAACTACAGAAATTATGATAACCGAAATCAACCAAGTGGGCCGCAAGGAAACCACACCCCGGCCAATCATCCGCCAGCCAACCCCAATAATTATCGAGGTTTTAATAACCATAATAACAACAATAATTACCAGAGAAATTATAACCAGAATTACCCCAACAACAATAACAATGCAAACCATCCTTACAACAGGGGAAATAACCAAAATGGAGGTGGTTATAACAGACCCAATAATCAATACCACAATAATAACCAGTCGATACCGAATCAAACATACAGGCGATGGGTAAACTATATAAATGCAGAAGGTAGAAACGACGGGAGACGTAGTTATAGAAGACCGAGGAGCCGGAGTGCTGAAGAAAACAGGAGTCGAGAACAAATAACTCGCAATGACCACTCGATCGAGAGAAGGCAAAACACTGAGGATAACCACCCCGTCAGAACAGAGGACCGCGCCGAAGGCAACGGCCAACATTTAAACGAGCAGCGGCAGTGAGAATACCACAGGACCCGTCACTGATCCGATCTATTGGGTTACTAACTAGACAGACAAACGAGACTAATGACGACACTATCATAATAATTCAGAACCATTATCTGAAAAATATCCGAGAGGAGCTAATGGAAGAAAATTCCACAGTAATCAAGCACCCGGATAACGAAATTGCCTATGTTACCGCCAAGGTATATAATGTAAATGTAAAATTTATGATTGACACAGGTGCAAACGTGTCTTTAATTGATATAAACATGTATGAAAAAATTCAAAAAGAGAGTAAGATCAGCTTACCCACGTTACCTATAAGTAACATTATTTTAATTGGAGCCACTGGGAGGCAGAACAAAACCATTAAGAGACAAGTATCTCTAGAAGTCATAAGTAATGGTGAAATACTGCCAATGATATTTTTAATTGCTCACAACTTACCATTCGAAATTCTAATTGGTTGTGATATACTGAGAAAGTACTCTGCAGTTATCGATATGGAACTATCAAAGGTAACCATGAAATATGAAGACAGAGAATGGGTAGCTGAATTAACTGGCAGCAAGGGGGTCGTACCAATAAGTACAATATATAACATAAGAACAAATTGTGATTCACCGGACCGAAGGTGGGAAGTGAAGCCAGACAGTTAAATAAACAATGACATTCTATGGAATCGGAAATTGGAGGAAATCCGACAGTTTCGAGGAACCCAAGACGGGAATCCATTAACGGATCAAGAGGTGGAGAAATTAATAAGAATTTATAACAAGTACTGACATGTATTTTCCGACCAACCAGGAAAGGTAAAGAAAGAAGTGGCCAATTTCAATAAAAAATCCTACCCCATAGCGTATGCAGCAAAGGAAGCAGTGCGCACAGAAATTAGTAAAATGCTGGAGGAAGATATCATCGAGTATAATTGTTCGCAGTACACCAGTCCTATAGTAGCTGTTACCAAAAAGGATGGAAGGGTACGTTTGTGTCTCGACGCCCGAGAAATAAATAAGATACTAATCAACGACAGGACATCTCCTGGTGAAATTGAGGAGATCCTCAAAAAGTTTCATGGGACGCAATTTATCAGTACCTGGGATACAGTTTGCGGGTATTGGCAAGTAGAATTGCACCCAGCCAGTCAAAAATACGTAGCGTTCATATTTGAAGGCAGGAACTACCAGTTCAAGTGACTACCTTTTGGGCTGGTAAACTCGGTAGCAATATTTGTCCGCTGCATGGACCAGATACTGGGGCCTGAAACTATGAACTATACCACTGTATACGTCGATGATCTGCTAATCACTTCATCTAATTGGGAGGAGCATTGTATGAGAGTAGAGAGAGTACTGGAAAAATTATCCATCAACAATGTAACATTAAAACTAGAGAAGTCTAAGCTGATAGCAGCAGAAGTCCAATTCCTGGGATTCAAACTGTCACGACAAGGAATAACGCCATCCATCGACAAAGTAGATGCCATTCAACGTTTCCCTACCCCTAAAAATAAGAAACAGTTACAGTCGTTCCTGGGCATCCGTAACTACTACAGAAAATTTCAGCAAAATTATTCTGAGCTGACTACTAAACTATCACCACAGCTGTCATCCAAAAACAAGTCGATGTGGGGCCCAGAACAGGAAACGATCTTCAACACTATTAAAAAACACTTCCTCGACACAATCATGTTAAACCACCCCGATTTCAATAGACCCTTTTACATGAACTGCGACGCAAGCGACATTAGCTTGGGATCGGTGCTTTACCAAGAAGACAAAGATGGAAACCACCAAGTAATAAGTTTCGCCAGCCGAACATTAAACCAATGTGAGCGCAATTATCATGTAACCGAAAAAGAACTATTGAGTGTGGTCTTTTCTTGTGGAAAATTTCGGACTTACATTCTTGGATATCCTATCACCGTGCGCACCGACCATAAGTCTATTTCCTTTTTGAAGAACTGCAAACTCAGCCATGGTCGATTAGCCAGATGGATTCTTGCTCTCCAAGAATATCACATCAACTGGGAGTATATCCCTGGCAGTAAAAACACAGCAGCTGTCGTTCTATCACGAATTAACACAGAACAGCAAACCTTCGATGGAGAGAAGGAGACCATAGTAAAAGTATTTAACATTATGAAAAATAGCGCCGACCTAGAAGTGATAGTGAATAAAATGAAACAACACCAGAAAGAGGATAAGAAACTAAATCAAATCCGAGAGAGGCTAGATCGACAAGAAGAAAGAGCCACACATTACTATTGCTTACATGAAGATATTTTATTTGTTAAAACTAAACCCAACCAGAATACGTGGAAACTGATGATACCTAAAGAAACCGCAGCTGAGATCATAATGGAATACCACCTCAGGTACGGACACATGGGAGCACTGAAGGTGACAAAAGCGTTAGAAGAGCACACCTATCTGAAAGACATTAACCGGAGGGTAAGGAAGACCATAAGAAACTGTCACATATGTCAACTTGTTAAATGCAACAACGACAGGAAGGAAGGGGTAATGGAACCAATAACCTCTACTAATAAAATGGAACAAGTCTTCTTAGACATATGTGGACCTATGCCACGAAGTGGAGGTAGAAAGCAGCACAAATTCATAGTCATTATCGTGGACCATTACTCAAAATTTATAAAATTATACCCGATCAACCGTGCTACTACAAACAAGGTACTGAACATCATCACACAGAGATACATTACAGTGGTGGGGAGTCCCATGAATATTATCACTGACCATGGTACTCAATTCCGAGGAAGACGATGGAAAGACACATTAATGGATCTGGGCATCCGAACATACAAGACTTCAATTTACCACCCGAACAGCAACCCAGTGGAAAGAGTACTCCGTGAAGTTGGGAGGATTCTTCGTACATACTGCCACGATCAGCAACGTAAGTGGAGTGAATACCTCGAAGCCACAGAAAAGTTCATAAATCTCGCCTATCACGAATCCATTAAGGATACCCCTTACACCATCATGTACGGAAAACCACCACCTCGAGCCATAGAAGAACTTGTCAATTTCCCCACCAATCCAATATACCAATTCGATAACGCTAGATTCTATAGCAAGATAGCGGAGCAAACAGAAAAGAAAAGGGCCAAATATCACAAAATTCAACCGAAAGCAATCCGGTATAATGAAGGAGAAAAAGTACTAATACGGAACCGAGAGTTACCAAGTTCCAGAGAGGGAATCACAAAGAAATTGCTGTTATTGTACAATGGGCCCTATCTCATAGTAAAAGACAACAAAAATAATACCTATGTCATAAGTGAGGTAACAACTAAGAAAATAAAAGGGACTTACAACCAGTCTTCTTTGAAAAAATATTATGAACCAGTGTCAGAAAGTTAAAGAGAATTTTGAAAGTAACAATTATCAAAATTCAAAAATAAATGTAAGCACAACTTACAATAAGTAATTGATTGGAACTATTATATGAATGAAAAGGGAATTTAGAAGAAAGATAAGCTAAATTCGAAACAAAGTAAGGCCAAACTTACGACCAAGTGTGAAACAAAATGTGTAAACCCATGTAATTTGAAAAATATGTATAATAAAGTATCACAAAAAATTGAGATAAAATAATAAAATGTTACACAAATAATGATGACGCTACATAACATCATTAACTAACCCTATCACAAAAGGGAATAAATAAAAATTAATGTTTCACAAAAGAAAAGACAAGACAATCAAATAAAAAATAACACTGACAGATTAACTGAACAATCAATGAAAATATATAAGTGAGCCAGAAACCAGCTACAATGTTAATTTTAAATATAAATGAGCAGTAAAGTGATGACGAATAAAATCACTACCATATAAAATAAGCCAATGAAACAATACAGAATGCCTATTAAATATCGCCATAAGCTTAAACGAAGGAATCCAAATAAGTTACTGAGATGAAAAAGTCATGAGATGTATAAAAGAGAGAATAATTAATCCCAAAAGTGTTTTATTGTATTAATATTATGTGAGTCGGAAATGAACGACTATTATTATAATTATTATGAATATTATTATGTGATGATTTTATGTTGAGATACTTCCAACAATTATTTATGTTATTGAGCAGATAGGCAAGGCCTCTGAACTCAAAATGTGTATAAATGGATAGCAGAGTAATAGAGCCACACGTGCCCTCTGGCTAGTACCAATTTATATGAAGGGGAGAGAAGAAAAATTTTAGGGAAATAGAACATAAAAGGGAATAATAAAGAAAGAAAATAATACCAAATACCATATTATGAACCATGACTTAATAAAAATGAACAAAGAAAAAGTAGCGATTGATGAATTCCTGAAATATAACAACTTAATAAAATGAACTATATTGATGATTTCAGAAAAAATATAATAATCTTTGTTTCGAAATAATCAATTTTGGTGGCGATGCATTATGTAACATGACATAAGGTAGTGAAGATCCAATGATATTTAACTATAAAATAAAAAGCTGAAGACAAGTATAAGAGGCAAAGACTTATAAATTCAAAGATCAATAACCCAGTAACCCAAATGACAAATGACTGTTAAACTGACAATGACCTGACACAATAGATCGGATAAATACCAAAAGGAACCACGGAACAATGAAGAAGGAGCTAAGAACTAAATGCAACCAAGACATCAAGAATGAATATTGTAAATCCCAAATAATGACCATTATATTGTAATTTAACAAATGAACTGATGTAATTATAGTGTAGATGAGATTTACCTAGGGTAATAATGTTAATGGAAAATAATAATGTCATGTATATTTTATTGGTAAAGGAATGTGTTTATAAATATAAGTTAGGGAATTAATAATCCACACACCCTAATAAATAGTGATGAATATAACCAAAATTAGTAAACATACCCTAAGGCAAATCAAGGCCACAATTAATTACCCAAACAGTGATCATTTGTGAAGGGAAATAAAATTAACCATTGTAATCAGTAAACCCCATGATGATACTAGTATCAAATATCGGTATGGAGAACCATACATGACTTCCATATTCTAAGATTTATATTTAAAATCATTTTCAGCCAAACAGCCAGGCTGTGTCTTACCTGCCTTTTTATTGCTGTATTAAATGAAAAATATTATATTACATTAAAATGAAAAAATTATAATTTTATTGCCTGGCAACAAAATTATTTTATTTTTAACAATTACCATTGTTTCAAAAAGTTTAAATAAATTTTCAAGTACTTTACTCTTGTTAAAACGTAAAAGGTTGCAGGTAAACTACCCCTTCCCCTTAACCGATCTTCACCAAAATCGAAAGTCATTGAGACCTCTACAATTCAGGGACGTATGCAAAAAATTATTTCATTCTGTTTGAATTTGCGGCTGTTATCGTTTGCCATAGAAAATACGCTTGATAAAAAAACGTTGCAGGTAAACTACCCCTTCCCCTTAACCGATATTCACCAAAAACAATAGGTCTTGAGTACTCTACAAATCAGGGCTGTATGCAAAACATTATTTGATTCTGTTTGAATTTGCGGCTGTTATCGTTTGCCATAGAAAATACCCTTGTTAAAAAAACGTTGCAGGTAAACTACCCCTTTCCCTCAACCGATCTTCACCAAAAACAATAGGTCTTGAGAAATCTACAATTCAGGGCTGTATGCGAAACATTATTTGATTCTGTTTGAATTTGCGGCTGTTATCGTTTGCCAAAAAAAAAAAATTTCCCTTGATAAAAAAAACCGTTGCAGGTAAACTACCCCTTCCCCTCAACCGATCTTCACCAAAAACAATAGGTCGCGAGTACTCTACAAATCAGGGCTGTATGCAAAAAATTATTTGATTCTGTTTGAATTTGCGGCAGTTGTCGTTTGCCATAGAAAATACGCATGATAAAAAACGTTGCTGGTAAACTACCCCTTCCCCTCAACCGATCTTCACCAAAAACAATAGGTCTTGAGTACTCTACAAATCAGGGCTGTATGCAGAAAATTATTTGATTCTGTTTGAATTTGCGGCTGTTATCGTTTGCCATAGAAAATACCCTTGTTAAAAAAACGTTGTAGGTAAACTACCCCTTTCCCTTAACCGATCTTCACCAAAAACAAAAGGTCTTGAGAACTCTACAATTTAGGGCTGTATGCAAATAATCTTTTCATTCTGTTTGAATTTGCGGCTGTTATCGTTTGCCATAGGAAATACCCTTGTTAAAACATAAAACGTTACAGGTAAACTACCCCTTTCCCTTAACCGATCTTCACCAAAAACAATAGGTCTTGAGAACTCTACAATTCAGGGCTGTATGCGAAACATTATTTGATTCTGTTTGAATTTGCGGCTGTTATCGTTTGCCAAACAAACAAAATTTCCCTTGCTAAAAAAAAACCGTTGCAGGTAAACTACCCCTTTCCCTTAACCGATCTTCACCAAAAACAATAGGTCGCGAGAACTCTGCAAAACCGGGCTGTATGCAAAAAATTATTTGATTCTGTTTGAATTTGCGGCAGTTATCGTTTGCCATAGAAAAAAAATCTACAGACAGACACACAGACAGACAGACAGACAGACACACAGACACTTTTCGGAAAACGACTTTTTTTCATGTTTTGAGTGTAGTAGAATCAGAATCTGCAATAATCTCGAACACGATTTTTTTTGCCATCACCATACTTCCATTCCTTAAGGAATATGGAAGTAAAAACAACCCAGTGAATAGTTAAGTGAGTGAAAGAAGGAGTATATTTAAATTAAAGTGGTAACATGTAGTGAGAGCATGTTACACTTAGCAAGTGAAGGTGTAAAAATCAAAAACCTTCTAGGAAGGAAAAAGTGCAATTGTGCAACTTCAAAAGTGTTCTAATTAGTGAACTATGTTAGAATAACTGGAAGACCAGTGACAAGCTTTGTATTAGTAAGTAAGAGGAACTTATTATAGTGTAATTAAATTAAGCTATAGATAATAAGGATTATAGGATAAGATAGAGTTTAAGGCATTGGAATGGAAGACAGACCAGAACGATAGACACTTTTGCTAGTGAAGGAATGGAGGAATAGTATATATTGTGTAAAGTATAAATTGATGGCAGTATAATAAGGATGTTGTTACTATTTTAAAGAAACCAATATAAAATAATGAATTGTTAACTGAACCAGATAGTAGAAGGGAGCAGTAAGATAGTTAAAAATTATTTCAGGCTTGGACCTGTAAAAAAAATGTTTATTACTATAATAAGAGGTGGAGTTAGGAACACCGATGTTTATTGCTTGTTTTGTTTAAAAAATTGTGTTAGAATTACCAAATGTAAAGGTAATATGTTACTAAGAAATGTTAGATAGTAGTAGAGCAAAATCTAGGCTCTAGGCCTAACTGTTAAATAAGAATTAGTAGATTTGAGAACAAATAATATTCCAATATTGAAGCTGAGTATACCAAATGGTTAAACAAATTAAGTGAGTATTCCTAATACCAAAATATATGAATAACAGCCTATTTTGAATAAAATATATGTAAAATATAAATATGAAAAATAATAAAAATGTAATTAGCCACTCAAAAGTAACCATGAGGGATATCAAAATGACCCTTATGAAAAGTTATGAACAATGGTACTCATGTAATAAACCTAGCTATTAGTATAAGATAGAAATCTTCATTTGAAGATATTTTGGTAAAATTAGACTAAAAAAGACGTTAAAACATAACAATGACTTAAATTAATGACCAATGAGAATTAGCATAATTTATTAGGTAACCATAGCAACCAGAAATTTATTGCCAAAAAACCGTTAGATTTTCTATAGTTCATTATTGACTGACGCCGAGAGCGGATCGAGTAGCTCTCACACCAAAATTGTATTACTAATAAGTGAACTTTGACTTAAATTAAACCGAAGGAAGATCATAACAACAGCCCAGGGAATCCTGAATAAGATTTTGTTTATTAAAATTATCCACAAACCGTAATTATCCAAGGAAGCCAAGAAGACGCCGCGAAGAAGAGATGACGACGGATCCCGAAGGAAGATCATAAGGACATATATCAACTCAAGAAGACGGATGATCACAGAAGGAGTACTAGGCCGAAGTCTACGAGAGAAACCGTCGGGACGAGATAAATAAAATTCTGAAGAATACAAGAAGACGGCATCGCAGGATCTATCCGGAAGAAGAAGACGGCATCGCAGGAGCTTCAGTGGAAAATTGATGAGTATAAACATAATCCCATAAAACGAATTCCAAATTTTTTGATCAAAATAATAAATAACTATTTCACCTCACTGATCACTATTCTGATTTACAACTGAATGCATTGGTAAAATCACTATTTGAACTTTAATCAGTTAATAATTATTAAAATCAAAGTATAATAAATAATTAACAAACCTTTCTAATAGACGAATCATAACCAAAAATTTTACTAAGTTTCATTGGTAATTACTTACTTTAATGTGTTAAGATATTAATTTGTTTGTGTAACTAGTATTAAGGATTGTTATAAATTTGTGTGTTTTAGCCGTAGTTAAATATTTCTGTAGCCAAAAGGACTTATTAACACCCCTGAGAAAAAACATTTTAATTGTAAACTAACGTTAACCGTAAGACGGTTGTGTACAAAACACTGAAACTGACTACCAACTGAACAAGTGTAATAGCCGGTGCTAAAAATAAATTTAATGTATCACAAGGTAATTGAAATCTTCTAAAGTGTCAATAGATGTTCTCATTCTGCAACACTGTATGTTTGATTCAAACAATTTACTATAATAAATAAGAGTTTATTGAAGTGGAAACTTTAAAGCAAGACGTTAGCCAAGTCGACACTGCAGGAAGCCGTGCGCCAATCAGGTGGCGAGGCGGCAACATTCAAATCAAACGGAGAGAGATACGGTTTACCCGTAAATGGTAAGAGCAGATACAATTTGACTTGCTACATGCTGAGAACAGTGACAGAATTCATTCAAATTATTAATAACTTTAATTTTACATATATACTAAACCACGAACCCAACGAGCGAGTCAACAGACGCTCGACATGCACACATACACTGTACGAAGATAGATCGACTTACAGAATCACATTATATTCATTATATTAATTATATAAATATACCCCGCACAAACATCAGTTTACAAAGTGACGCTCACAACAGTGGGGCTTTTCGTTTCTGTCAGAAGGACGATAAAACGGGGAACGTTTACAAATCTAAATACCCCGCATAAAGGTTCTCTTACATTTGTCACATTAAGAATTAAGCCTCTAGTTAGGAAACAAACTCATTACGGTACAGTTAGGCCTCCAGTGAAATTGGGCTAATAACACAGTGTAATATCTTGTCTAGTGTATAGAGAATAACTGTTTTTTTTTAGAAAATTGGTTTACTTTTTCAAAATTATTTTGGTACACATTTCTGAACTTCATTAGCAACCAGCCTTGCTACAAAATTATAGTTTTGTAATACTTGTTGACAGTGCCGGATTAAAAATTTTTGAGGCCCTAGGCCAAGTTTTCTGAGCTGTGACTTTGAAGTAATATATGTACTGCAGAAGTAATTTGATGTCAGATTAATACTATCAAATTTAAAACTAGTAGGCTACTATAAAAAGTGTGCTTTCATTTACCAAACTTTTTCAAAATGTTAAGAACCATGCAAAAGAATTGAGGAAATTAATTTTTTTTTAAGTAGATAACTTAACTAAGCTTATTCAGAAATTGAACATAAAAAAATTTCTCTTTTATTGTCTATAACAGATTAATTTTTTTCTTATATTTAAATAAGAACCGTTTTCCATGTTTGTATTATTAACAAAAATTGATCATTTAATTTCAAAAAATCATACTTAAATCAAAGTGCCTCCTACTTTTATAAAAATACTTATGTTCAAAAAAAAATATCTGTAGCTAGCGGCCCCCTCTGAGCTCAGTGGTAAATCCGGCAACGCTTGTTGAAAATGTTCATCACTTTCATCTAGACTATCTTTCGCTTTCTTAATTGCATTTTTGATACATTTTTTATGTTTTAATAATAATAAAACGTTTTACAAGAATATATTTTTTTATTAGTATGTCAATTTATATATGTTTTGATAGTAATCCAACTATCATCATCATATATTTGTATTTAGCAAATAAATTTAATTATCTTACATGGTTACAGAAACAAAATTTAGTAAATGAAATTATGATAAACCATAAAAAACTAAAATTTAATAAAATTAACAACCTATTAAATCAAAATAAAATCTTATACAATAACGAAAATAAAAATGAAAAGTCAAACTATAAATTTCATCAAAAATTTGTTAACCTAACACACATAAATTTTAATAAAAATGAAATATCTATTTTAGAAAATTCAACAAAAAACAACAATATAGGCCTAATAATTGAAAATTTAATTGTAGAAACTGAAAATGCTATAAATCATACAAAATGAAAATGCTGGAAGAAAATGTACAATGGAAGATGGAATAAGAACAAAAGCAACTGTAGAGATTACTAAATTTATTAATAAAGTCAATAACAAATCTAAGAACAGTAAACATTCACAAATAGTAAACAATATTAATAATAAATAATAATGCAACTATAATCAAAGCTGACAAACATAATGCTTCTGTATTTATAGAAAGTATTAGAAAATAAAACATTAAATTTTATAAATTCAAATGACTATAAAATTAAATAAAGAGGCAACTAATAAATTTCAAAAACAAATTGATAACATAATAAAAAAACAAATATATCTCTAAAAGATAATAAATACAAACTAATAATGGAAAATCCTTCCTTTCCTAATTTAAACACCCTAATTAAATTACACAAAGTAGAATTTAATTAGACCCTTAATAAATTCTAAAACTGCACCAAATTATAAAATTTCTAAGTTTACTTCAAAACTTTTAAAAGAACAACTAAAATTACAATATACATACAATTAAAAAAAAAGCAATGATCTTGCTAAAATTCTTGATAAAATTAAAATTAACAAAAATACAAAATTATTTTCTTTTGATACATCCAACATGTATACAAATATTCCAATTAAAGAAACAATTGAAATTATTAATAATAATCTCAAAAACTATAATAATAATTCTCAATATATTAAACAAATAACCAACATTTTAAATACTATTCTAAACCAAAATTATTTTATGTATAATAATACTAGCAAAATACCCGTGCTTCGCTACGGAGTTTCACGTTGTACGTAATTGTACAATTATTGCTCGCTTAATAGTACAGGATTAGATAGATTGTAGAAATTCTCAACTCTTAGTTTGTTTATTTACATTCATAGCAACAGCTATTTATTATTTATTTCGAGAACATCGTTAGAGCCGTTTCCGAGAAAAAAATGACATACATTTTAAATTAATTAATTGAACTTCGAAATTTTCTCGACTATAAGAACCTGCAAACAACAAAGTTTTTTTCAATTTAAAACAATGATTAAAAACTCAGGACTAAATGTATTCGGGTTTCCAGTAAACTGAGATGTCAACCACTTACAGTGGATAAATTTCAGTATTTGGTTTTTTGCCCCTTAGGAGTGAAAGTTTGTAAAACCGTTTCTTAGTGAGCACCTAAGACCTATGATGAAGCTATGTTCAAAGTTTCATTGATATCCATTCAGTGGTTTCAGAGATATCGTGAAACCAGAAGGTTTCAGAGGTATCGTTCCGGGGAAGGCCCGTCGGACGACTCCTGCGCTATTTCCTACGCGGGAGACTTCCACCGATGCTATGGTAACCAGAATCTATTCTATTGGGTTGCCATAGTAACCAGATCTAATAGTTTTTTAAGACCCAGAGGATCGTATCGATAAAAACACCTGTCCTATGTTGGTTCTCCCGTTGCGTAAAATATTTGTGCCAAGTTTGGTTGAAATCGGTCCAGTGGTTTAGGAGGAGATGTGGAAGACCCTAAAGGACCCCCAAAGGACCCCCATCGAAGAAAACACCTATCCTATGTTGGTCCTCCTGTTGCGTAAAATATTTGTGCCAAGGTTGGTTGAAATCGGTCCAGTGGTTTAGGAGGAGATGGGGAAGACCCCAAAGGACCCCATCGAAGAAAACACCTACCCTATGTTGGTTCTCCCGTTGCGTAAAATATTTGTGCCAAGGTTGGTTGAAATCGGTCCAGTGATTTAGGAGGAGATGTAGAAGACCCCAAAGAACCCCCCAAAGGACCCCATCAAAAAAAGCACCTCTCCTATGTTGGTTCTCCCGTCGCATAAAATATTTGTGCCAAGTTTGGTTGAAATCGGTCCAGTGGTTTAGGAGGAGATGTGGAACATACATACATACAATGGGGGGGGGGGTTGCCCCTTAGGAGTGAAAGTTTTTAAAATCGTTTCTTAGTGAGCACCTAAGACCTATGATGAAGCTATGTTCAAAGTTTCATTGATATCCATTCAGTAGTTTTTGCTCTACGTTGATTCTATGTCAGTCAGTCAGGCAAACTCCCCCCCTTTTCCCCTTTAAAGGTCGAATTTCCAAAAATCCCTTCTTAGCGGATACCTACATCACATAAGGAACCTACATGCCAAATTTCAAGTTTCTAGGTGTTATAGTTTCGGAGATTTCGTGATGAATCAGTTAGTGAGTCAGTGGTATTTCTCTTTTATATATATAGATTTATCAACAAACAGACGGACTAGCAATGGGAGCTCCTACTTCCGCAATTATATCAGAAACATTTTTACAACATTTAGATATAAAAATATATAATATAATTAAAAATCTAGACCCTCTAGGTCATTATTACAGTCATGGGCATAACTTGGGGCCTAACTTTTGGGGGGCAGGGTAAAGCTTCATAAATTCAAGTGTGTAGTGAGACCATCTATATTATAAAATTAACAAAATATATTATATACAAAATTAGAAAGTTTAGTCATAATTCTTAGTTAGTAAACGAGGGACAATTTCATTTTTTAATGATCAACAAACCTTTCTTCATAAGTTGTACTTCCAGTTATGTTTACCTAGAACAAATATACTGTAGGCCTATAAACATAAACAATTTCAGTTCTTCCAATTCTTATACCAAGTTTTCGTAAACACATCCTAGCTGTGCTTATTATTTCATTACGGTGCTCCAAAACAAGTCTTTGTTTGTGTAAAAGGCACGCACTGTATTCCAGTTAATTACTGTAGGTCTCTAGCGTTTTTTTTTCCCGAACAAATATTATTTTGACATATCATTCAAATCTGTCAAACATTCCCCTTACAAGTTTCTTCAAAAGAAATAAGAATAATACATTTATGGCAACTAGTCGTCTGATAACAGTACAGACGTTGATAAATAGTGGATACTGTGCTCACAAGCATAGACACTGTCTCCTGTTTGACTATTTGTTAGTTTTTATTTATAACAACTGGAAACAAAATTTTATAATGCTCGGAACATTGGGGGGGGGGGCAAGTGCCCCCCTTGCCCCTCCCAAGTTATGCCTATGATTACAGATATGTAGATGACACACTCTACATATCTCAAAATAATGGTAATAACATTAATCAAATTTTAAATTTAATTAATAATCTCCATAAAAATATTAAATTTACTATAGAACATAAAACTAATAACAAATTAAATTTTTTAGATATTACTATTATAAATAACCATAATAAATTTGAATACAATATATTCAGTAAACCAACTCAAACTTCATTACTAATTCCAGAAAATTCAATTCATCCTGCTCAGTACAAATATGCTTCATTTAATTCTATGATATATAGAATAAATAATATTCCTTTAAATAAATTTGAAATACAGAAAGAAAAGAAAATTATATTTTATATTGCTATAAAAAATGGATATAACCCCAAAATTATTGATAACATAATAAAAAACAAAATTAATAAAAAAATGGGAAATAATTCTTTCAATAAAAACACACAGAAAAATCAAAATATTAAATATATTAATTTCACATACATATTAATCATAAAATTAAAAAAATTATTTAAAACCCAAAATATAAAAATTACCCACAACAGTAATAAGACAGATTTTAACAGAATCAAACCAACAGCACACAAATGAATTCATAATTTAAATGGAGTATATAAAATTGAATGTCCTGATTGTAACAAATTTTAAGTAGCCGAAACTAAAAAACGTTTAAAAGAAAGATTTATACAACACCATAATTCATATTTAGAACCAGATATACAGTATACAAATCAAATTTGAATGTGTACATTCAATCAAAAATTTCGACGAAACTGAAACATCGAAGCATGATAATGTTTTTAGGATTTTGAAACGTATAATGTGCATAAACTGCAGACTCTCCTGTTCAGCGATGTTCGTATGGATTTTTAATATAAAAATAGAATAAATTTTAATATAATGTTAAAATGACAGAGACCGAAGATTTCTAGACTGTGGGGAATCGAAAGTGTGGAAAAAATATAGTGTTAACATCACCTGGAGCGTTACATTTTTCGATGACGTTACACGCTTTGCATCACGCATTTTGTAGAATGACCCCCAGCCTAAAAACATTATCATGTTAAAACAAACACACATTTCCAAATTTAAATAACCTTTGGTCATTTCCAAAAATGACCTTATGGAAAAATTTAGAAATATTTCAACATAAAACAAGTTTAAATTAATACCAGATTAATACGAAAAATGATAATATTTTCAAAATTACTAATTTAATAAAATAATAAATATTTATATTATATTTTACAATTAATTATATAACATATTTTATATATACACATAAAAACATTAAATTTAGTCTACATATAAAACAGCTGTTTTTAACAATTGATTTTAAAAAGTTTTGAATTTATTAATTAATATTAGATGATAGTTGGATTATTATCGAAACATATATAAATTTACAAATTAATAAAAAATATATTCTTGTAAATATTATTATTATTAAAATATAAAACATATAAATACAAGGAAAATATGAGCATATATGAATGTAATTTTGATACATTTACACCATCTGTAATTTTTACAGTTTGATCTATTTTTTCCTTTTCATCAGTTCATTAGTTGTATGAGGATTATTACTGTATGAAGATTTTTGATCATCACCTAGAGATACAAAATCAGATGTTGTGAGATCAGGAGATCTGGGGAGGCCATATTCCCTTACACACACAGTCATCAGGATGATTCTACTAAAGTTAATTTGTTTTACAATACGTTGTTAAAATGCACCATGTTAAGAAAAAGATACAGTATTACCAACGCCATAACCTGTGCTCAAAATATGTGTAAACTTTTTTTTTAATATCGTTTATAACACTAAATATAAAACAATGTAATTTAACAAAATAAGCAACCTTAATATTAAGCTGATAAAACAATGTGAGACGCAGAGAAAATTTTTGGATAACTTCCTGCAGACAAATTTCCTAGTTATACTAATGTTGAACTGTCATTCTTCTCAATGTCCTCATGAAATACATATTATGTTTTTAATTTGTACACACACACACACACACACACACACACACACCTACACCATTGAATGGCACTAGGATTATGAATAATAGATTACATACACAAGTGTATTTGAATAGTTCTTTTGAAAATATTTTTTCTTAGTTTAGCTTATTTTAGACCTAATTTGCAGTAGATAACTAGTCCACTATTTAAGGGATTCCTTGATGTGTTTAAAACTTGATCTTGTTAATCAATAAATGTTATACGCTTAATTAATTTGTATTATTTAAACACTTTTTTGTTCTGATATTTTTTTCAAGTTTTTGTTTAAAAGAATCTGCAATAAATGCTTTTTATGTTCTGTTGTTTTACCTATTTAAATTGTCATTTTGTACTCCTTTTACTTCCATATTCCTTAAGGAATGGAAGTATGGTGATGGCAAAAAAAATCGTGTTTGAGATTATTGCAGATTCTGATTCTACTACGCTCAAAACATGAAAAAAAGTCGTTTTCCGAAAAGTGTGTGTGTGTGTGTGTGTGTGTGTGTGTGTGTGTGTGTCTGTGTGTGTGTGTGTGTGTGTGTCTGTGTCTTAGATTTTTTTTCTATGGCAAACGATAACTGCCGCAAATTCAAACAGAATCAAATAATTTTTTGCATACAGTCCTAATTTGTAGAGTACTCGCGACCTATTGTTTTTGGTGAAGATCGGTTGAGGGAAAGGGGTAGTTTACCAGCAACGGTTTTTTTTAATCAAGGGAAATTTTTTTTTTTGGCACACGATAACAGCCGCAAATTCAAACAGAATTAAATAATGTTTCGTATACAGCCCTGAATTCTAGAGTTCTCAAGACCTATTGTTTTTGGTGAAGATCGGTTAAGGGAAAGGGGTAGTTTACCTGTAACGTTTTATGTTTTAACAAGGGTATTTCCTATGGCAAACGGTAACAGCCGCAAATTCAAACAGAATCAAAAGATTATTTGCATACAGCCGTAAATTGTAGAGTTCTCAAGACCTATTGTTTTTGGTGAAGATCGGTTGAGGGAAAGGGGTAGTTTACCTGCAACGTTTTTTTAACAAGGGTATTTTATATGGCAAACGATAACAGCCGCAAATTCAAACCGAATCAAATAATGTTTTGCATACAGCCCTGATTTGTAGAGTACTCAAGACCTTTTGTTTTTGGTGAAGATCGGTTAAGGGGAAGGGGTAGTTTACCTGCAACGTTTTTTTATCAAGCGTATTTTCTATGGCAAACGATAACTGCCGCAAATTCAAACAGAATCAAATAATTTTTTGCATACGTCCCTGAATTGTAGAGGTCTCAAGGACTTTCGATTTTGGTGAAGATCGGTTAAGGGGAAGGGGTAGTTTACCTGCAACCTTTTACGTTTTAACAAGAGTAAAGTACTTGAAAATTTATTTAAACTTTTTCAAACAATGGTAATTGTTAAAAATAAAATAATTTTGTTGCCAGGCAATAAAATTAAAATTTTTTCTTTTTAATGTAAATCATGTATAAGAGAAAATATATCGCGCTTGGCAGGCGATATTAAGATTTAAATATAAATCTTAGAATATGGAAGTCATGTATGGTTCTCCATACCGATATTTTACTTCCATATTCCTTAAGGAAATGGAAGTATGGTGATGGCAAAAAAAATCGTTTCGAGATTATTGCAGATTCTGATTCTACTACACTCAAAACATGAAAAAAAGTCGTTTTCCGAAAAGTGTCTGTCTGTGTGTCTATGTGTAGATTTTTTTTCTATGGCAAACGATAACTGCCGCAAATTCAAACAGAATCAAATAATTTTTTGCATACAGCCCTGATTTGTAGAGTACTCACGACTTATTGTTTTTGGTGAAGATCGGTTGAGGGAAAGGGGTAGTTTACCTGCAACGGTTTTTTTTATCAAGGGAAATTTTTTTTTGGCAAACGATAACAGCCGCAAATTCAAACAGAATCAAATAATGTTTCGCATACAGCCCTGAATTGTAGAGTTCTCAAGACCTATTGTTTTTGGTGAAGATCGGTTAAGGGAAAGGGGTAGTTTACCTGTAACGTTTTATGTTTTAACAAGGGTATTTCGTATGGCAAACGATAACAGCCGCAAATTCAAACAGAATCAAAAGATTATTTGCATACAGCCCTAAATTGTAGAGTTCTCAAGACCTGTTGTTTTTGGTGAAGATCGGTTAAGGGAAAGGGATAGTTTACCTGCAACGTTTTTTTAACAAGGGTATTTTCTATGGCAAACGATAACAGCCGCAAATTCAAACAGAATCAAACAATTTTTTGCATACAGCCCTGATTTGTAGAGTACTCAAGACCTATTGCTTTTGGTGAAGATCGGTTAAGGGGAAGGGGTAGTTTACCTGCAACATTTTTTTATCAAGCGTATTTTCTATGGCAAACGATAACAGCCGCAAATTCAAACAAAATCAAATAATTTTTTGCATACGTCCCTGAATTGTAGAGGTCTCAAGGACTTTCGATTTTGGTGAAGATCGGTTAAGGGAAGGGGTAGTTTACCTGCAACGTTTTACGTTTTAACAACAGTAAAGTACTTGAAAATTCATTTAAACTTTTTGAAACAATGGTAATTGTTAAATATCGGTATGGAGAACCATACATGACTTCCATATTCTAAGATTTATATTTAAAATCATTTACGAAATGAAATATTACCATAGAAACTACTTCTTTCTACTTACTGCTTCAGCCTTAACCACAGTACTGTGGTCACTAACGTATACCACCTCACGTTATCGCACTCGATTTTCACTGATGATGGAAGTCGATGGCATTGCCGAAATGTCTGGTTTTGTAGAAAACATTGGACTACGGCCAAATATCCCGGGAAGGAATTTTAACAAAATCTACTTCTTTGTTGCCGATAACGTTGTACACATATATATCAGTGGCGAAGTTACATGGAGGCAATTGAGGCAATGCCTACCCTAACAAATTCTGTAGAATAAAAATTATAAAAACGTATGAACTACATAACGTAAAGATTATACATTGTTACTGTGACTGTCAAATTTATTAAACCGAAACGTGCTTTATTGAGCGACCGCTAGATGGTGACAGGTGAGATTCGGCATAGTTCGTTTAAAGCGAATGAGGCAACCTGAACTTGCCTCAGCGTTTTTTGTATACATCGTATGTAAGCAATGTAGTGGTGTGATAGGGAAGTGTAGGGAGGGGGGATTGTCCCGCGCTGTACACATAGAGCGTTGAGGCATGCCTCACTTCTGTGGTCCAAACAGTTAAGTTAAAGCGCCTGTGTTGTTTCTTAGTGTTTATTTTATGCGGTTATTAAAAGTGTCACTGTTATTCCGCTGAACTAACAGATGATCAAGATTGTTATTTGAATTATTTGTAACATTAAACATATGTATAGAAACTAACCAAGTTTAAAAATTTGAAGTTCAATCAGTTGTATTATTGTGTATGACTAACACAAGGATTGTTCAATAGACACACGTATAGAGCTGTAAAGCATTTTTTATTCAACGATTTTAAAAGAAGTCTCCAATAACATTAAGACATGAGTTCCACTGTTGCGCTAACCTGTAGATTCCCTGCTAGTAAAATTCTTACGGCTGTTTGTGGAACCATTCGGTTACAGCAAACTCTACCTCAGCGTCCGATTTGACCCACCGTCCTTTTAGTGATTCCTTAAAAAAAATTTAAGATAAGATTTTTGCCTACCCATTCATTAACTACTAGCTTCGCCAGTAAGCAAATTGATGTCCATTTTTTCGGCTTGCACGCGTTATGTTGGTGTGGGTTTCGGCACTTTCCATTTAAAAAGCGTGCAAACGTAAGAAAATAAACATGAGTGAGGCCAGAAATAACGTGAATTGTGTGTTTGTGTCTTACCTGCCTTTTTATTGCCGTATTAAATGAAAAATATTATATTACATTAAAATTAAAAAATTTTAATTTTATTGCCTGGCAACAAAATTATATTATTTTTAACAATTACCATTGTTTCAAAAAGTTTAAATAAATTTGCAAGTACTTTACTCTTGTTAAAACGTAAAAGGTTGCAGGTAAACTACCCCTTCCCCTTAACCGATCTTCACCAAAATCGAAAGTCCTTGAGACCTCTACAATTCAGGGATGTATGCAAAAAATTATTTGATTCTGTTTGAATTTGCGGCTGTTATCGTTTGCCATAGAAAATACGCTTGATAAAAAAACGGTGCAGGTAAACTACCCCTTCCCCTTAACCGATCTTCACCAAAAACAATAGGTCTTGAGTACTCCACAAATCAGGGCTGTATGCAAAACATTATTTGATTCTGTTTGAATTTGCGGCTGTTATCGTTTGCCATAAGAAATACCCTTGTTAAAACATAAAACGTTACAGGTAAACTACCCCTTTCCCTCAACCGATCTTCACCAAAAACAATAGGTCTTGAGAACTCTACAATTTAGGGCTGTATGCAAATAATCGTTTCATTCTGTTTGAATTTGCGGCTGTTATCGTTTGCCATAGGAAATACCCTTGTTAAAACATAAAACGTTACAGGTAAACTACCCCTTTCCCTTAACCGATCTTCACCAAAAACAATAGGTCTTGAAAACTCCACAATTCAGGGCTGTATACGAAACATTATTTAAGTCTGTTTGAATTTGCGGCTGTTATCGTTTGCCAAAAAAAAAAATTTCCCTTGATAAAAAAAACTGTTGCTGGTAAACTACCCCTTCCCCTCAACCGATCTTCACCAAAAACAATAGGTCGCGAGTACTCTACAAATCAGGACTGTATGCAAAAAATTATTTGATTCTGTTTGAATTTGCGGCAGTTATCGTTTGCCATAGAAAATACGCTTGATAAAAAACGCAGGTAAACTACCCCTTCCCCTCAACCGATCTTCACCAAAAACAGTAGGTCTTGAGCACTCTACAAATCAGGGTTGTATGCAGAAAATTATTTGATTCTGTTTGAATTTGCGGCTGTTATCGTTTGCCATAGAAAATACCCTTGTTAAAAAAACGTTGTAGGTAAACTACCCCTTTCCCTTAACCGATCTTCACCAAAAACAATAGGTCTTTAGAACTCTGCAATTTAGGGCTGTATGCAAATAATCTTTTGATTCTGTTTGAATTTGCGGCTGTTATCGTTTGCCATAGGAAATACCCTTGTTAAAACATAAAACGTTACAAGTAAACTACCCCTTTCCCTTAACCGATCTTCACCAAAAACTAAAGGTCTTGAGAACTCTACAATTCAGGGCTGTATACGAAACATAATTTGATTATGTTTGAATTTGCGGCTGTTATCGTTTGCCAAAAAAAAAAAAATTTCCCTTGATAAAAAAAAACCGTTGCAGGTAAACTACCCCTTTCCTTCAACCGATCTTCACCAAAAACAATAGGTCGCGAGTCCTCTACAAATCAGGGCCGTATGCAAAAAATTATTTGATTCTGTTTGAATTTGCGGCAGTTATCGTTTGCCATAGAAAAATATCGGTATGGAGAACCATACATGACTTCCATATTCTAAGATTTATATTTAAATCTTAATATCGCCTGCCAAGCGCGATATATTTTCTCTTATACATGATGTACATTAAAATGAAAAAATTTTAATTTTATTGCCTGGGAACAAAATTATTTTATTTTTAACAATTACCATTGTTTCAAAAAGTTTAAATAAATTTTCAAGTACTTTACTCTTGTTAAAACGTATAAGGTTGCAGGTAAACTACCCCTTCCCCTTAACCGATCTTCACCAAAATCGAAAGTCATTGAGACCTCTACAATTCAGGGACGTATGCAAAAAATTATTTGATTCTGTTTGAATTTGCGGCTGTTATCGTTTGCCATAGAAAATACGCTTGATAAAAAAACGTTGCAGGTAAACTACCCCTTCCCCTTAACCGATCTTCACCAAAAACAATAGGTCTTGAGTACTCTACAAATCAGGACTGTATGCAAAACATTATTTGATTCTGTTTGAATTTGCGGCTGTTATCGTTTGCCATAGAAAATACCCTTGTTAAAAAAACGTTGCAGGTAAACTACCCCTTTCCCTCAACCGATCTTCACCAAAAACAATAGGTCTTGAGAAATCTACAATTCAGGGCTGTATGCGAAACATTATTTGATTCTGTTTGAATTTGCGGCTGTTATCGTTTGCCAAAAAAAAAAAAATTTCCCTTGATAAAAAAAACCGTTGCCGGTAAACTACCCCTTCCCCTCAACCGATCTTCACCAAAAACAATAGGTCGCGAGTACTCTACAAATCAGGGCTGTATGCAAAAAATTATTTGATTCTGTTTGAATTTGCGGCAGTTGTCGTTTGCCATAGAAAATACGCATGATAAAAAACGTTGCTGGTAAACTACCCCTTCCCCTCAACCGATCTTCACCAAAAACAATAGGTCTTGAGTACTCTACAAATCAGAGCTGTATGCAGAAATTTATTTGATTCTGTTTGAATTTGCGGCTGTTATCGTTTGCCATAGAAAATACCCTTGTTAAAAAAACGTTGTAGGTAAACTACCCCTTTCCCTTAACCGATCTTCACCAAAAACAAAAGGTATTGAGAACTCTACAATTTAGGGCTGTATGCAAATAATCTTTTCATTCTGTTTGAATTTGCGGCTGTTATCGTTTGCCATAGGAAATACCCTTGTTAAAACATAAAACGTTACAGGTAAACTACCCCTTTCCCTTAACCGATCTTCACCAAAAACAATAGGTCTTGAGAACTCTACAATTCAGGGCTGTATGCGAAACATTATTTGATTCTGTTTGAATTTGCGGCTGTTATCGTTTGCCAAACAAACAAAATTACCCTTGCTAAAAAAAAACCGTTGCAGGTAAACTACCCCTTTCCCTCAACCGATCTTCACCAAAAACAATAGGTCGCGAGAACTCTGCAAAACCGGGCTGTATGCAAAAAATTATTTGATTCTGTTTGAATTTGCGGCAGTTATCGTTTGCCATAGAAAAAAAATCTATAGACAGATAGACAGACAGACACACAGACACTTTTCGGAAAACGACTTTTTTTCATGTTTTGAGTGTAGTAGAATCAGAATCTGCAATAATCTCGAACACGATTTTTTTTGCCATTACCATACTTCCATTCCTTAAGGAATATGGAAGTAAAAAATCTACAGACACACACACAGAGAGACACACAGACACACACACAGACACTTTTCGGAAAACGACTTTTTTTCATGTTTTGAGTGTAGTAGAATCAGAATCTGCAATAATCTCGAACACGATTTTTTTTGCCATCACCATACTTCCATTCCTTAAGGAATATGGAAGTAAAAATAAAATAATTTTGTTGCCAGGCAATAACAAACAGGTAGGCCCAACTCTGATTGGCTCCTCAGATTTCCCCAGCGTTAGTAGGTTCTATGAAAATATTTTATTTCAAAAATGATTTTAAATATAAATCTTAGATATGTTTTATAAATCTCATGTTTTATGTTTTAACATGGGTAATTTTTTATATGACGAACCATAACTGCCGTAAATTCAAACAGAATCAAATAATTTTTTACATATGTGCCTGAGCTATAGAGAACTTAATGTCTGTTGATTTTGGTGAAGATTGGTTACGGGGAAAGGGCAGTTTACCTGAAACATTTTTTGTTGTAACATGAGTAAAGTACTTAATTTTGATAAAGTATCCTGATAAGATCTTAATCCACTGTAGAAACGTAGATGAAATATCTATAAATGAAGAGGCTAGTTGAACGGGCTGGGGGTAATTTTCTATAAATCAAAATTATAGTTGAAGGGGGAGGGGATAATTTTTTTTTATATGTGTACTACGTTATTGGCAACAAAGAAGTATTTTTTTGTTAAAATTCCTTCCCTGGCTGTTAGGCTGAAAATGATTTTAAATATAAATCTTAGAATATGGAAGTCATGTATGGTTCTCCATACCGATATTTTCATTTTAATGTAAATTATGTATGAGTTAATATCTTTATATATATAATTCTTCTGTATGTGTGTATGTCACTGAACTCCTCCATGTATAAAATAATATATCGTTCGTGGCAGGTAAGCATATCTCAGTTATGTAATGTTTACGTTTCCATTTTATTATTATGCCTACAGCAATAAAAAGGCAGGTAAGACACACACACACACACACACACACACACACACACACACACACACACACACACACACACACACACACACACACACACACACACACACACACACACACACACAATTCACGTTATTTCTGGCATCACTCATGTTTATTTTCTTACATTTGCACGCTTTTTAAATGGAAAGTGCCGAAACCCACACCAACATAACGCGTGCAAGCCGAAAAAATGGACATCAATTTGCTTCCTGTGGATCGCTGGGCAGTGTAACTGCACGTGTTTACAGAGGAACGATTCATAGACAGACTTTTCGTCTTTAGGGAATGAACCCTCTGCAAGATGCTGAGGGTCCATGAGTGACTTCGGAGCGCTCCTTCTTTTTCGCGTGTTTGTTCTGTGAAAGATACACTGTAGATTCGCAGCTTTACTCTAAGCAACGCTCAATAGGAAATGTTGAAAATTTTTGTCCACAGTGTACCCTCATTCACACTAAACCTGCTCTGATGTTTTAATTACGGACATCATAATATTAAAACTTTGGAAACTTGAGCACTACTTAATGGAGATAAATCATTAACTTATACAAGCCATTAATTTTATGCATATATTTTATATATATGTTGACAACGTTATCGGCAACAAAGAAGTAGTTTTTGTTAAAATTCCTTCCCGGGATATTTGGCCGTCGTCCAATGTTTTCTACAAAACCAGATGTTTCGGCAATGCCGTCGACTTCCATCATCAGTGAAAATCGAGTGCGATAACGTGAGGTGGTATACGTTAGTGACCACAGTACTGTGGTTAAGGCTGAAGCAGTAAGTAGAAAGAAGTAGTTTCTATGGTAATATTTCATTTCGAAAATGTTTTTAAATATAAATCTTAGAATATGGAAGTCATGTATGGTTCTCCATACCGATATTTAAAGACATTTTTGTATTAACTTTGTTTGACAGTAAGTGAAATGTAAATTTTAAAAGGCAACCCTTTATTAAAAACACCAGAAACTGAGGTTTATTTTTCACTATGTAATATTAATAGAAGTGCACTTCACACACACACACACACACACACGTATCTTTACCAACTTAATAAACTGTACATAACATTTTATACCACATAATAAAACTACACCTATAATGCTTTATGACATTACAATATGTTGTTGTCGTCTTAGGATAGCCCAGCTTCTGTCCATCAACTGTGAAGCCCATATGCCCAAACTGTTTTCAGTGTAGTTTTATAAATTAGAATATTATTCTTTAAAGGGGGAATGTCTACCCAGTACAGCTTTCTGAATTTTAATGTTACTTGTTTGTGTTTTGCTTATATACTTACACCATGTTAGCATTCTATAAAAATACATGCCCAAATGTTTAACTTCATCACCATGAGATAACTAACAGTTATGAAGAAAAAAACATTAAAGAACCAGAAGGGTTTCAACATTAGAACACTATCAAGTATCAAAAGTGGTCATCCCCACACCTTCGTTTTACCAGCTGGCATAGCGTCACTTGTACAAACTACAGTGTAAATACTTTAAACACAAACGAACATCTGTAAACTGTCAATAGCAGTGGATAGAAAGGTAGAAACTTATTACACAGAGTAATGTTTTTAATATTCTACTTTCCAATAACAAACAAATACAAATATGTTCTTCTTATTCTTTTCCTGTTAAGAATTAGGCATGTGGCCTGTTGTGCCTACTGACTATAGTAGAACTCATGTTCTATTACTGATGCAGAGAAACCAAACCAGCCAGCCTTTAACCATCTGCAGTGATGAGCTGTACAGTGGGGGAGGGGGGGGGGAGAGAGAGAGAGAGACAGAGAGAGAGTTGTGTGTGTGTGTTACTTATCTGGCCAGACAATGAGTAATTTGTCCCCAGCGATGAGTGACCAGGCAGACTGAGTCATGATCTAGACTCCATCACATGAGCCATTGAGATTCTGAGTTACGCTGGCCTGCACCGTACATAAATGTCTCTAAACAATAATAAGTTGGTTTACATTATGACCTATAGTATTAAAGCTTGCACCTTGACAAGCATTCATGAATGCTGTCGAATGTGTATCTGATAAATTCTTACTGAAACTATTTCTAGTGAGGTCAATATGAGAGTTATATAGTTCTTGGAGAATACTGTAACAGAATAGTGGACCATGAATTATAGGAATGAAGATGTCACAAACACTTTCATGGTTACAGTGCACAGAAAGAATCAGACAGACTAAATAAAGAACCCTTTGAAAAGAGAAAAAAATAGGAAGGTTGAAGAAAATGTGTAGATATTTGACTGGAGGGTGGCGAGGATGACAGAAAGAGATTATCGTTGGAGAGAGGGAAATGGAGGAAATTGTAACAGAAGCCAAAATAATAAATAGATTTCAGAGGTTCTGTGTAAATACAATTGGATGTTTTACATCAAATTTTTTTGTACACCTGAGGTGATAATTTTCAAAGCTTAAAAGAATTTATGTACACACTGGCCTCACCATCCAACTTGTCTCAACATAATCTGCATTTTCTTCCAGTAGATCAAATGAAAACAACGACGTAAGTCCACAAACATATTTTAGCTTACTCAAAATTTATCTTAATTTGCATTACATTTATTACTTGACAGCTTTTTTTTTATGTTGAGGTTTACAAGAACCTGTGAAATCATGAGTACTCAAGCTCATTGACCTAATTTCTCTATAATTAAATAACTGAGTAGGCTACATATGAACATAATCAACATATTTTATTAGTGTTGTTATTAATTGGTGTTCTTGTTTTTATAGCTATTGTGCTTAATCATGGGACTGCTGTCCGTTTTATGCAACTGTAAGTATGTTATGTTTACTACAATTAAATTATTGAGTTTTGGAGTAATATTACTTACAAAATTGTTTAGTACTAAATAATAAATATAAAATAGTTTATTATTGTATTGTTGTTGTTGTTATGTTTCCTTGCAAACATACTACTCTGTGACTTGAAATTAATAAGACTTTATCACAATTTAACACTTTCTGTACACCTAATTTATTTGATGCATAAGTAGTAAACAACCATTTTCCTTTCAAATATTAGTACAGTAGATGTCCTCTAGTCCGGCCTCAGTTGGATCGGCCATCGGATGGTTCGGCCAGCCATACGGTGAGTCACACAGTCTAGACAAGCCTCCAGTGACAGGCCCCAACTTGTTAAACGGAAAATATATGTAGCTCAGTTGATTCGTGCTTTTGTTCGTGTGCGGATGTATGTCTTATGTTGTGAGTTCTGTGTATATAGTCTGTGTAAATATATCTGTGTATATAGACTGTCTAAATATATCTGTGTATATAGTAATACTGTACAGATCTGTGTAAATAAAAACGTTTTCCGACATGTGTGTGAAACGAAAACACATGTTCGTGACTATGGACCAAAAATTACAAGACCTTCAGCGTCTCGATAAGGGTGAATCGGTCCAGAGTATTTGCCAAGAGTTTAATATAGGCAAGAGTACTGTTAATGACTGACGCTGAAACAGAAAATCGATTGAGGCGTTCTGCACTCAAATTGAAACTGAAAAAGTGCTTTCGACGCGATGCACATAAAAAAATGAATGAATTAGTAGACGATGCTTTGTGGTCATGGTTTATGCAGGAATGCTGAAGAGGCACTCCGATAAGTGGACCAATTAAAAAAAAAAAGCAATTATCCTACACTTTAAACTTCAAGATGCTGGTACATTCTCGGCAAGTGATGGATGGCTATCACGCTGGAAAAAGCATCATGGAGTCCATTCATTGGCATTTGTGGTGAAAAATTGTCAGCGGACCTATCAGCAGCTAGCGATTTTTTTACAAAAAATCTGTCTGACATCATTGCTGAATCTTAGTCCAGAACAAAGCTATAATATTAACGAGATGGGGTTGAATTTTAAACTGTTGCTCACGAAAACGTTTAAAACGTGCTAAGGAAACTTCAGCCCCAGGATTTAAAGCCAGTAAAGACAGAATCACGGTGGCTTTGTGTTCAAATAGCTCAAGGTCCCACAGCCTTTGCTTGTAATCGGAAAATCAGCAAAACCCAGAGCTTTTAAGAATTTAAGCATGTCATCCCTTCCAGTATACTTCAAAAGCACAAAAATCAACCTGGAAGGATTCGTATCTGTTTAAGGAGTGGTTTGAAAGCGAATTTGTTCCTAAAGTGAAACATCATTTGATGAGTTTGAAGTTACCAGTTAAAGCACTTTTAGTGCTAGACCCGCGGTCGGCAAACCGCCGCTCGCGGGCCGCATGCGGCTCTTTGGGCCCTTGAGTGCAGCTCTGCCACAAATGACTACGTGCGGGCGCGCAGGCACGCGAGGGGGTGTCGGTCGGTCGGGTGGGTGACGGGAAACGTGGCGCAGGCGGGCCGCGGGGTACGCACGCACGACTCATGCACGAGTTGAGTGAGTCAGTCAGCAGTCTCATTGTGTATAGTGGTCAGTGCTCGTCAGTAGGGTAAGAATGAGAGTTCTACCGCGGAAGTGACGTCACTCCCCCCACTTTTGGCGCGAAATTAAAAAATCGTGGTGGTGGGGGTAGACTTCCGGTGCTGTGTGTCGTCGTGTGCAGAGGTTAGGACCGGGGGGGTAGTGGTGTGTCCCTCGTGACCTTGGTGGGCGTGCCGAAGCTGTCGGCCATGTTGTCGGTGTCGGCCATTTTGTGGGGTTATGTGTGCGTTGATTGGTGGAGGCGTGGCCGCCGTTCGCGGTTCGCCGTCCGGCGGGGGCCTGGCCGCTGCTTGACCGCCGCCAGGAGTGGTGGGGTCGTCGTCCATTTTGTCGGCGGCGTCGGGCATGTTGGAAAAGCGGCGAGGTTGTCGGGTTGTGTTAGGAGTGTGCTGGTTAAGGTTCGGCCACGTTGCCGACTCGTGCGTGTGTTATAGTGTATAGGTTTGGATATATATTGTGTTTTCCGGAAGGGTGGCCATGTTGGAAAAGCGTCGACGTTGGCAACTTGTGCATGTGTGGTGGTTTAGCGTCGGCCACATTGTCGACTCGTGCATGTGTTATAGTGTACGGGTTTCAGATATTTACACTGCCACCATTGTCCGGATATCCTCGATGTGAAGAGATTGAGTGAGGTGAATTGCATTGTTGTCAACTCGAGAACTGTACATTTGAATGTGTGTGTGTGTGTGTGTGTGTGTGTGTGTGTGTGTGTGACTTTGTGGTAAGTATATATTGTAAAAATAAAAAACATGCACATCATCGGTGTGAAATTCTTGTTGACTCAGTCCTTCGGTGCAAAATTTAAAATCAATTCACTTGTAAATAAATATTGAATATCATGCATTTGTGCATATAAGATAATTATTATTATAGTAATGTATATTGCACGAACGTAAAAAAATATGTAGTGTTGTGTACATGTAATGTAAGAAATACACATGATATGCACTGCATAATTGAATGTCTAGTTGTAATCGCTGGTGGGTATGTATTATATGTAAGTTAATAAGAATTACAGACATTAAGTGGCAGATGTTGTAAATGACTCTCGTTGAGATCTTTATACGTGCGGTTATTTATAACTTCTTACATCATGATGCTGTCTGAGCATCTGTTATCGTTGCGTGTGAACATGGTGAAAGCGAGAGGATTTATTAGTCGTACTAACAGAACACAAGTTGGTTATTATGTAATTCAAACTGAGTGTCCGACCATCTGTTATTGCAGCGGAGGCTTTATTAGTCGTACATCCATTTGTTTAATAACAGAACCCGACCCGTTGATTATGTAATGAATAATAATTGGCTTCGGCTATCTGAGCATATGTATCTGAGCTGATGATGTAACCAATCCATCTGTTACCAAAGCGTGAGAGCGGAGGCTTTATTAGTCGTACATAATTTGAAGAACGCGAGTCGTTGGTGATGTAATATTATTAATTGGGCTCCAGCTGTCTGTGCATATGTTAACGTTGTGTGTGTGTGTGTGTGTGTGTGTGTGCATGAACGAAGTGATGACCGTACATAAATTAGTGTGTGAAACAGAAAGCTGAGCTAAGTGGTTGTCCTTGACTGCACGTGTAGCAGCTCTACGTTTTTTTTTGTCGTTGAGTAAAATTAGTGTGTGAAACAGAAAGCCAAGCTAAGTGGTTGTCCTTGACTGCACGTGTAGCAGCTCTAGTTGATACCATCTGCTTTCGCGTTCATCCTTGAGATATTGTATATATAAGCTGTACGAATTGCTCTCATCATCACATCGTTCAATGAGACTCACATTCAGTAAAACTCAACTAGAACTTGTACAGGGTGAGTTTCATTTTTAAATAATTTTTTAATTTCGTACGAATTGCTCTCATCATCACATCGTTCAACGAGACTCACATTCAGTAAAACTCAACTAGAACTCGTACAGGGTAAGTTTCATTTTTAAATAATTTTTTAATTTCTAAAGTATAATATAATCAAGCAATTATTGTTTAATAAAATTGATTTTTAAATTAGTTGTATGTAATAACACATGAATGCACATTGTGCAACACTCGTTCTAGCTTGTATATTGAGTGATGATTAGTGTTAATCTTTGAAGGACTTTTGAAATAAATATACAATAAAAATGTTAAAGCAATACTGTTTAATTAAAAATAATTAAAATACATGTAATCAAAAAATATTACAATTTAAAATACATATTATGTAAACGTGAACAGTGGTGACAAGTACAAAATACATAATATGTAAACATATACAATATGACATTTGTGTACAATATTCATCTAAATAAACTAATTACAAATTAAAATATGTAAACGTACACAGTAGTGACAATAATTAATATGTAAACATGTGTGACAATTGTGTATGAAGTACAACTAAGTAAAACTAATAATTAAAAGTTACAATAAACAAGTGCAATATGTTATGTCAAATATGTACAAAAAAAATGAAAAAATGTAAACACACACACACACACACACACAGTAGTGACAATTACAAAAATACAATTGTATACAATTATATTATGTGTAAGCACATTAGATTTTAATTTATAAATTCATTACGCATAAATTCATTACACATAATAATTTATTTGTAATTGTTTTAATAATTGTGTTGAATTAAATCAAATTGAAATAAGTGTAAGCACATTATATTTTAAAATACTATTTGTATACGTGTGCAATGACAATTATGAACAAATATATTTGTTAATTTTGAAGATGTCTCTCCGGGCTTACTCGATATCGATATCGTGTGAAAGCATCTTGTGCGTCCTCTCGCGAGTTGTGTTAATATCTTTATATATATAATTTTTCTGTACCTGTGTATGTCACTGAACTCCTCCATGTATAAAATAATATATCGTTCGTGGCAGGTAAGCATATCTCAGTTATGTAATGTTTACGTTTCCATTTTATTATTATGCCTACAGCAATAAAAAGGCAGGTAAGAGAGAGACACACACACACACACACACACACACAAAATTCGCGTTATTTCTGGCCTCACTCATGTTTATTTTCTTACATTTGCACGCTTTTTAAATGGAAAGTGCCGAAACCCACACCAACATAACGCGTGCAAGCCGAAAAAGTGTCCAGCGTGGATAGCGATTTGCTTCCTGTGGATCGCTGGGCAGTGTAACTGCACGTGTTTACAGAGGAACGATTCATAGACAGACTTTTCGTCTTTAGGGAATGAACCCTCTGCAAGATGCTGAGGGTCCATGAGTGACTTCGGAGCGCTCCTTCTTTTTCGCGTGTTTGTTCTGTGAAACATACATTGTAGATTCGCAGCTTTACTCTAAGCAACGCTCAATAGGAAATGTTGAAAATTTTTGTCCACGGTGTACCCTCATTCACACTAAACCTGCTCTGATGTTTTAATTACGGACATAATATTAAAACTTTGGAAACTTGAGCACTACTTAATGGAGATCAATCATTAACTTATACAAGCCATTAATTTTATGCATATTTTTTATATATATGTGTACAACGTTATCGGCTACAAAGAAGTAGTTTTTGTTAAAATTCCTTCCCGGGATATTTGGCCATAGTCCAATGTTTTCTACAAAACCAGATGTTTCGGCAATGCCGTCGACTTCCATCATCAGTGAAAATCGAGTGCGATAACGTGAGGTGGTATACGTTAGTGACCACAGTACTGTGGTTAAGGCTGCAGCAGGAAGTAGAAAGAAGTAGTTTCTATGGTAATATTTCATTTCGAAAATGATTTTAAATATAAATCTTAGAATATGGAAGTCATGTATGGTTCTCCATACCGATATTTTAAATAAAAAATCGCTTACATGTAATGCACACATTACATTCTAAAAAGCAACATTATATTTACAGAAAAAAAAAAACAATAATATATAGTAAATGTTTAATTATGTCTGCGCACTGTGTTGGATTACGGAGTGTACACGTTGAGCGAATCATGCAGTATCAAGCAGTAGGCCGCGGTCTGAGCGGGGAAATTGCTCCATGACTCGAATTCCAATCTGACGTCGACTGGTGAAGACTTGAGCGACTCATCCTGTCTGCTACAATCGAAGACGAATAACGGTTTTTTTGCTATGAACTCAGTAGGCGTTAGAAGTACGTTGGGTTGACTTCTGTGGTAGTACGACTTTTGAAATCGTGTATACATGTCGTACAGCAATGCGTAACGTCCGTTATCGATATCCAGGTTCAGGTTATCGTACGGGTAGTATTTGTCGTTCAGAAAGAGTCTCGCATTTGTCACATTGCAGTGATCGAATTCATCTGCATGTTTTTTCAGATTGTTCTTTCTGCTGTCTGGAAGGTGAGTATCACGTACCGCGGTTTCTCCAGTTGTGTAGTTGTTTTCACTGTCCAAGTATGTCTGTCAGTCGTTGGTAAAACTGGGTACTCGTGCAGTTCCCAACTACGAAACGGTAAGAGTAGTGGTAGGTCTTTGCGTATAATATCCAATAATCGTATCCGTACTTCGTTGTTCACGTACACGAACGGAATCATCCAAGAGATTTTGGTCAGTTCTATATCAGCGTTAGCGGGTGCATCCGTGGACGAGAACAGAGCGTTAACGTCAGTGGAAGTGCGTAACAGTATCAGTTCCAGTTTCATGTTTAAAATAACGTGCGTGAAATCCTCAGCGAGTCCCATCAGCATCCTCAACGGTATGCAAAAGTTGAATTCATTATTTTTACCGGATGGTGTTAGCTCGTCAGCTGTAGGAGCAACCCAACCGGCATTTTGCATCGAAACAATGTCCTGCTTGCTGGCAGATAGCATTGTTTTAATAGTGGACGTGATGCCGACACTCTTGGTACGATCTACTTCCACGCCGGCCAGTTAGTAACGGATTTCTTCGAAGAGAAACGCGATCGCATTGTTGATCATTTTCACGTTCACATTACCGGTGTCAGTGGTCTTTTTGCTCATCTTGCCTTCAACGTACAGGAAACTTTCCATCGGTAAAGTGAAGACTTCCTGTTGCAGGATAGGTATGCGTATCTCATCATTATTTCCATATCGTGACACCGACGCGTACGGTGCATGAGGATGATATTCGTAATGTGTGATGTTGTCTTCAAAGAACGGTCGACGTTCAACCGATAAGACTATGCCGCTGTCCGTCATGTTACTTGTTTCTCTTGAGTTTGAATCCTAGTGAAATCAGGTAGCGTCGGTTAATTGCTGTTAATCGTGTCAACGACGAACGTCTACTGATACCTTTTCCAAAAGTGTTGTCCTCTTTTATCTTGCAGTGCGAGCCGTCGCTACCACCGCTCTTCATCATGGAGGTTTCGGTGAAATAAATTCCCATGATTACTACCCACTTTTCAAATGTTTACGTGCGGTGATGACTTCCCCTTTTAAAATTCACGATATCACCGTCCTGATCGTGTACGGACACTGTAACGTTACGCAAGTGTAATACGTTAAGCGGAAAATAAATGACGTTTCTAGGCGTTTCGACTATCTTGAATCCTGGCTCAACCGTTGGATAGAACGAGTGCAATATATGCTCGTTTCGTCCCGCCTTGTATGAACCTTGTACAGCGTTACACCTTATCTCCAAAACGTTCAATTTGTTAATGTTTACAGGCGCGTCCGACGTGTGTAATTTATACGCTTCTAACTTGCGGCTCTTGAAAAAACCCAACATGGTACCGATCGTGTGTTCCGTACATCCGAAATGATATCGTATGAACAATAAATTTCACATTTCAATGTGTTGTTGTTGAGTCGTAGAGAAAATTTCGAGTCTGCTAGTTCTTTTTTCAGGTACGTTTCAATATCACTGATTTCATACACACCGGTCGGTATATTGACAGGGTCTAACGTTTTACGTGCTCCCTTTAGTACGGGAAAGACGTTGTTTTTTCCACTCTCCACGTTCGGTATAGAGTTGTACGTGGTAAAGTCCAGCAGTCCTGCGTACCATTCACCGTCCGTCAGTTCAAGCGGTGGAAAAAAGTCACAAACCAGTGCGCTCGGATCCGTTCCTGTGACGGTGACCATAAGCGAAGACATCTTGTAGTTGACTGATCGTTCGATGTCAAAACTCTAAACATAAATGTCCGCAGATGACTGTATCCGACGGCTGTTTTCGCATGTAATTGTAATGAACGTCGGTCACGTTCGATCCAAAGTACCGTATTAGCTCGACAGGAGGACGCAGATTGCCGAATCCGTCAAAGTACCAGACTCTACCGCCTCGCTTCTTGTAGCATACCCAGTGCGTGCCCGGTCCGCTAGCGTCGTCCAGATTCACGATCGCACTTTCGTTCTCCCACGGTGATGTACTAGGAAGTGCGTCGCGCATGTACACACCTCTGAAATAAGGTATACGCAATCGTTTCGTGTACTCATAAAGATCACGATCGGACAACGGACGCACGGGTATTTTGATTAGTTTTTTCGGTACGGTCGAAGGTAGAGTCCTGAAGCCTTTTTACCACTGGTCCGTCTTCGTCGACGTCCTGTCCCCGTCGTTGTCGTCCTCCTCCTCTTCCTGATTATCGTGCGTCGAACCGGCTTGCGTCGTCTGGTGCGACGTCGACGTTTACGCACACCACCACCACCACAGCATAGCCCGCTGCCTAACGCAGATTTCGTCTTCATCGCTGCTGCTACGGCTGCCGCGTACGCTCTTTCACTGATGCCTGAATTCAAAGCTTTCACTCGTTCCCATGCTTTACCGGCTAGCACACGATCCGCTATACCTCGTCGTTCGTTGTCCTTGTACTTGCTCTAAGCGATATCATGTTCACGACAGGCTTCGTGCAACTCGTTGACTCCTCGATCACCACGAATCAATCTCTCCTCTAGTTTCGTTCCGGGTCCACAGAACCTATAGCCAGGCAGATGTAGTTCTACCGGTAATACGGTATCGCTTCACGTCCTCCAATTGACGTGCGTTCACCGCGTCCGTAGCCCGTGCGCCACCGTCGCCGACGTTTAGAATAGTTTTTCCTTGTGCGTTAAAATAAGCATCGTTTACCGCGGTGATCGTGTGTCGGTTCAAAAATTCCAAATTCACTGCGTCCTTGTTGTTCATGGTGGAGCTAACTGCGTTATCCGCACGTTGCCGACCATTAGGTTAGAGTTCGTATCCTTCGGTATGATCTTCGAGTCCACGTATATTTTGGTCGCAGCGTTCCTCGCACGAATCGGTTCCCTCAGAGACTGTATGCGATGGTCCCGTGCGTCGACGACAGCCCCGTTCTTCTTGTTCGGTGCCAACTGTGTGAAACGTAAGCACGAGTAGTCTACGTACTGCTTGTTGACGGCGTCCCCGAGATCGACAGGAGCGCCGACGTTGACGAGCTTACGACCTTTCGCGTCTATTCCTTGCGTCGTCGGCGGATCGTCAGCTAACAGACAATGGTCGCGCACGAAGCGCAGTGGAACGGCATCGTTATCATCGCGCGGTTCGCCCAAGTTATGTATTTTTTTTCCCGCTACGTCAAAGTGTCCGTCCTCGGTCATTGTGATACCAATATCCTCTCGCAGACTGCGTCGCGTCTCCCTTCGCGCTCTGACAGCGCTCTGGTGTCTGCCAAACTTGTCAACACTCATCTCGTGAATGATGCGTCTCGTCCGTTGTGCACGGCATTTATACGTATTCACGTAATAAATCGATTAGTTTTGATACGATCGTACTGTCTATGCATTTTATTCCGACAACGGAGGGTCCGTCGTTATGTTTTCCTTTTACGATTGTATTTAGAAATTCATCGTACACGTATACGCGTGTGTCTTTGAAGAAATAAATCTTTCCGTCGATGTATCGGAACGCACTATCAACGGCTTCTGGTAAGCCGACAAAACGATCTTTAACGTATCCGTGTTTCTTGATCGTGAACGTGCACTCGTCTATCTCTTCGTAATACATATCGTTGTACAACAGAAGGGTTCGACCTGTGTACGTGTGTATTGCAGCGTTTATTTTCGTCATCGTGCGAACACCGAGCGTTGTCATTGAACGCGGATACCCGTTCACTGCCTGCAGATTTTGTATATCAAACATGTATACATAGTTGTCTATGAAAAGCACCACTTCTTCGGTCTGTGGTCTCTGGTACATCGCCGAAACGTTGGTGAACGTCAGCGGTAAGAAAGTCAACCAATCCGTCAACAGAAGCGGACTCCCACCCGATCGCGTCGACTCGAGATCCAATGTCCACAAAAAGTTATCGTGCACAATATACGACGAGGTGCTATCGGAAAGTTCCCGGACTGTACTTGGCACGGCTGTTGGACATGACTGTACAACCTGGCGTCCCAGTGTCCGATTCCGTAATACGTAATGAGTCAGTCTGCCGAGTTTCGTTGCATTGTGAGGTTGTGTTCGGTCTACGCGTTGTGTTTTGTAATCGTGTGTTAACATTCATTTGCGAATTTTATGATGGCTGATAAATTCGAGCAACGCGTGCATTAAGTTTTGTTTTAAATTTGGTAAATCGCTTACTGAAACTTTTGCAATGCTTCGAGAAGCTTTTGAAGAACATTCCCTACACAGAACACAGGTTTTTGAGTGGTACGCTCGTTTCAAGGCCGGCAGAATGTCACTTGAAGATGATCACCGTTCAGGACGACCTTCCACGAGCAAAACGGATGAAAATGTTGAAAAAATTCGACAACTCATTCACGAAGACCGTCGTCAAACAATCCATGAGTTGTGTACAAGTGCCGAAATAAGCTATGGAAGCTGTCAAGAAATTCTAACTGAAAATTTAGGCATGCGTCGTGTTGCTGCGAAATTCGTCCCTCGGCTTTTGTCTGTGGATCAGAAACAGCGCCGTGTTGATGTGTGCATTGAACTCAGAGAAACGTCTGAAAATGACCCTACCTTCATCTCCAGGGTCATAACCGGTGATGAAAGCTGGTTTTATGGTTATGATCCAGAAACAAAACAGCAGTCGTCACAGTGGAAAAGTCCACAATCACCGAGACCAAAAAAAGCACGGCAGGTCAGAAGTGCAACAAAAACCATGCTCATTGTGTTTTTCGACATCAAAGGCATTGTCCATCGCGAGTTCGTGCCAGCTGGTGTTACAGTGAACTCAGATTTTTATTGTGACGTTTTGAGGCGGCTGAGACAAAATGTGCGACGAAAAAGGCCCAAATTGTGGGAAGACCAAAACTGACTGTTGCATCACGACAATGCACCTGCTCACGCTTCACTGAAAACAACAGAGTTTTTTACCAAAAACAATATGGTCACCGTCCCACACCCTCCATATTCACCAGATTTAGCCCCCTGTGATTTTTCTCTGTTCCCGAAAATAAAAATTCACATGAAAGGTCACCGTTTTGACACTGTAGAAGACATTAAGACAAAAACGCAGGAGGTGCTTGACAGCCTTCAACAAAAGACTTTTTTTGACACTTTCCAGGCATGGAAACAACGCTGGATTCGTTGTATCAATTCGCAGGGAGACTACTTTGAAGGAGATGGGAGCCATTAATGGCCTAGGTAAGCAAAAAGAATTTATTAAACCTAGTCCAGGAACTTTCTGATAGCTGTGGTACAGATGTCTGTTGATTATTAAAAATTGATTAACGTTCTTTAGTCGACACAAATCCGTTGTCGTCCGCGCGGTCTCGTTCGTTGTCGGTGTCGTCGTCGACGTTGACGTTGTCATCGTCGTCGTAGCGGGCGGCGGCGGCGGCGGCTTCCCGTACAAGCGTTGAATGCCTCTTATATCATCGTCTCTCAGGTCGAACGGACCGTCCGAGCGTGGTACGTAGAACGGGTACATGATCGAATCCCTCTCGAGGGAATGAGACAGTCCTAACGCGTGTCCGATTTCATGCGTTAGCACCTGAAGAAAACTGGTCTGATCGTCCGGTATTTCGGTTGCGTTCGTATAATTCCACGATTCGTAGTAGTCCATGTGTATTTCGGTAGTGTTATACGGTAAATCGGGCGGGTAGTAAGCGTGAGCGAGTATACCTCCTCGTCCGTCCAAATCGTACCCGCAGATCGTGCACCTGGAAGTCAGACACCTGTGTTTAAAATATTTCATAGCAATGACCATGTCTGCGTTTATGTCGTTGGGGCGATATTCGAATTCCAGATTCGAATGTTTCTGCCATACAGCGAACGCTTGTCGCGACGCTTCTATAGCGCTGGCGCTACCGTGAAAGAACCGCCACGACAGACGTCTCTTGGCCCACGGTGTTCGTAAGGTGTACGACACGAAATCTTCGTTACCGCATCTCCGCGCACGCATCAAATTCATCGTTTCGTTGTTCAATTCTCCATTTACGGTTAAATTGTAATTCACTTGAAACGTGCGAAGGTAGGCGTCCATATCGATGGTGGCGTTGTCCGTGAGTCGTAAACTATCGTCGGGCACGTATCCGTATCGCACCAAGTAATCTATAGCGAAATCTACATCGTTAGCGTTAACGGTCGATGCGACAACGGCACTTGTGCACACGATAATAAACAGTAGCACGATATCCATGTTGTCACAACCAAACGTGGAATGTCCCTGGTGCGTGTACGACAGTATTATTTATACTTTATCGGCTTTCAGAATCGAATAGGGAGCACATCGACTACTTTCGACCCTTGTGAATCCTAACGGTGCTGTGAATCGTTTCTTCTTATTTACAACGTACAGACCGTCGCGCGGAGTGTAGTAGTACACTAAACCTTGTTCTGTGTGTAACTCTTGACGTCTTTCTATGATCAGCTCTTCGTTGTTGTATTCTTTCCGCGCCAAGGTCAGCACGTACATCGTCTCTGATTCGACGTCGACTATGAAGGCAAACGCATCCGTTCTGTATTTATTTTTAACGGACGCTTTGATCACAAAATAATGCAAGGGATACAGTTTTGCGGTGACCATTTCGTTAACGTTAACGTGCTTACGCGGCATTAACGAGTCCTTTAAGATCGATTCCATCACGACGATGTTGCTGCTGCTAATGTCAGGTGATGATATATACCGCTCTTGTTATACGATTATGTCGGCTTCACGTAGTTCTTCCACTATGGAGACGATTTCGTTCGTGTGCCCGCTGTTTCCAACACGCTGTGATGCCATTAACAGTCGCAATCTGACCATCAGTTCGTTCGGATCGTCCCAGTGCACGTAATCGATTTTGTCTTTTTTTCTTGTTAGCGTCATATACGATGTATCGATATTATTATGCCCCTGTCCTGTACGTTTCGGTGGAAACAGTTGTGATATTATTCGTTTATACTTTACACCTCTGTTCGCGTTCACCTGTGCGTTCGCTAAGTAATACTGCTTGTGCGCGTTCGTGTTACGCAGTATATCTTTGTACGCTTTCAGATCTGATTCGTTGTAAACATTTTCTTCAGGATGCTTCATGAATACAAGTTCGTAGAGTCCTGGTGTACCTTTGTATCGTTTACCGTTAATAAGAATCGTATCGTCCGTTTCAATTTCGAACGGTGAATCACCAATCATCCATTTTCCGTTTTCATGTCTTACACCGTACGTATAGTCCATCAGACGATCGCGTTCGGACGAAACGATCATACGCATGTACTTGTTCGCTAACGATTCACTGTCGTATTTGTCCTGAAAATATCTACGCGCTTCACGTCTTCCTTCCAGTGTGTCTAACATTTTTTCAATGTTGAGACTAGGATCGTCCTCATCGTCATCACCCGATGTTTCGGCTATCACAGGCGTTTTCAGGAAAGACGGTTTCGTTCGGGAACGAAGTGGTGTTCCTATATCGATCTTACTAATTGCATCCATCGGACCCTCTTCTTCCTCTTCTTCTTCAGGTTTCATCTTTTTCACTCTTATCGGTTTTGTTGTTTTACGTTTTTTTTTCAAGCAACGCTTGCGAAATATTTTGTAACGGTTCCAGAATCGGTTTGTAACTTTTGGATAACGTTGCTTCTTCTTCACGAATACCATGTTTTAACGCACGGTATTTCTTCCGTATGTCATCACTGATCGTGTCGATATCACGTGCTAGTCGTTTTTTCTTGTCGTCCATCTCTATAAACGGCAGTACGACAACTAAAGTCGTTGACAGCAGGACATGTGTATTTAGCTGAACGTTTGACAACTTTTTTTGTTTAATCGTTAGGTGCGACTACTATGAAACGGTCAAAACCGACTCTGTACCTGCCGGTGTCGATAGAAGAATCCTTGTCCACAACGAGAAAGCCGTAACGATCTTTCCACGCTTCAGCGCACATGTTCTTAAACGTGTCATATTTCATGTCCGTGTTGACGTGATCGTTGTACGCATGAATCAAGTTGCGATCGTCCTGTTTGAACAACACTATTAGATTGGCATTGTCACGAACCAACTGTTTTGGCACTTGACTGTACGTCTGACAAAGGTAAAACGCGTCCACACCGCTGTGTCGTCCCATAGAGAAATACTTGCGTATATTGTGTTGTCTTTCACAAGACACGTCGTCGAACACCATAATAGAATCAGGATCGACCTCGTCGGGAGGCGGTACCTCTTCCGTCATCGTTGTAGGCGTGATAACCCATTCCTTCGTTGGAAAGTTGTGTCATCAGGGTCTCCAGCATCTGATATTTGGGTTGAAATAGTGATTTAGAAAACACGTATAAGTTCGCGAATCTCAATCCGTTTACATCGAACAACAGGTTGAACATGACGTTAATCTTCTCACACGCGGAAGGTCCGCAGATGATCGAACGAACGGTATCGGGCAGAAGGTTTACGTTTCTTTCTGCCAGAACCACCTCCACCACCATCGCCGCACAATTTCGAATAGTCCACGTCCTTTATTTTTAATCTGTGCGCTTGTTGCAATATTTTCATGTTGTCGATCCGTGCACAGTCTATTTAATAGTCGCACTATATTGCAACAGTCGGTAGATATGTAACTGCATACAAAAGTGTCCGGACCCGTTTCACAGTTCGGATCCGACCAAACACATTCTTTGTAGTGATCGATCCGGTGCCACTTGGTACTATTTCGTTAAGACGGAATCTCTTCACACGATTGATAACCCGTTGCCAGTACTCGTGCACTGTCAAGATCCTGCGCATGCGTTCAACGTCGTTTGCAGTCGTGTTCACGATGTACTCATCGTAACCGGGATGCGACACAATGTCTTTTACACTGTACACAGTGTGCATGTTGTCTTCATAACGCATCGATGGATACTGGTTCTATTTCCATGAGTCAAATCGTTGTTATAGCAAGTTCTTCTTGTGTATCCACGAATCGTGTTTACCATCGAATCCTAACCACCTGACTTTCACACGATCGCCTTTACGTTGTACAATCTTTTCTACCAAGTACACGTCACCAACGTTCGATTTACTGATTTCGTGTTCATAAAAACCGCCTTTCAACACTTCTCCTGTATGATCCTTTAGCGAATAGGTGATGGGTACGCTGCCGGTACGCACCGAATGAACGAGAAATATCTCGTTTGTCCAATTTGGTGTGTATCCTTTGGCGAATTGTAACGTATTGCCACGTTACAAATCCAGGGAACCCATCTTAACCGACACTTGCCAATTACATGGGCTGCCTACGTTGTAACGAACTGTTATTAAACTCAAATTAATAGAACAAATTACATAAGATAATTATAAGGAAACAAGGGAAGGTATTTCACTGATTTATGCACTCATTTTCATGTGTAACAAGATGACTTCTCTTTATTAACAACTGTTGCTCAAAGATCCCATGACATCATTAATTAGATTAAAATATTTAAATGCTTTTCATAAAAACTTAGGGATCAAACTGATTATGTATTCTTTTACCTCGGATCCGAGTTTACTTTAAGTATATTTATAGCAAAGACTTCTAAGTATTTTGAGTTCATCTAGACGCTTGCAAGACTTCTTTTACCATTTGAAGAATGGTATTATTACTTAAAGTGATTATAAATTACTTTTACATTTAAGGCGTTACAACGTATGATATTGAATCTTACAGTAAACTCTTAGCTTGTCTCATTTTAATTTTAAACAAAATGAATAGTCTTTGAAAAGTCTCTTTTTAATGTGAGTTGTGTATCAAATATGATTAACTCTCGACAGGCAAGCTATCGAGTCACCTTTACAATTGGTCGTAGTAACCTCGTCCTGGGGTGTCTCTCTTTGGAATTCTTGAAGTCGGCATCATCATCTGGGTCGTGTCTTCGGCAAGCACTAGATAGGATGTTCACTGCGGAGATTGAAGTTTCTTTTGTGAAAGTAGGTGTAGATCCACGGAGGTCCTCGTCAGCGTCTTATGCATCGTATACGTGTATTTATGAAGTTTATGCAGATCACATCTTCATGTATAAGGTTGTACTTGTATTTACCTCTTGAGGGGAGACGTCATCTTGTTTACTACTAGTTAAGTTTTTGTTTTACTTATTACATTTTTCTTCTTAACACATCTTTATATCATTCACACATTACACAACGCTCGCCACGTTTAGCAGTGGTAGCTAACATTTTAAAATTAAATTAAAAACAAATGCATTTTCGTGGAGCTCTCGCTCATACGTCTGTACGGTCTGACGGCAGCATAGTGACTCTCTACTAGATTCGACTGGCACATAACAAGGGAGAGGGGCAAGTACTCCGCGACAATATAGTTCCTATTTTTATTTAAATTGACATTCTTATTACCAAAAACAATGCATTAATTGTACATATATAATTTAAGTGAATTATTTTAACTACTACTCGTGCCTTCAAATTTCTAATTACAAACATTATGATTTTTATATCTTCCTAAATTACAGACGACTCGATAAACACGTTGAGTCCGGAACTAACAGGTCACCGCATGATGACTAGCAAAGGGTTAATTGTGATATTAATAACTTTTTTACAATTCGACTTTTTATTAGTGCTTCTGTTGATTTTCATTCACTTGTCATTCTCATTCTGATTTAGTACAGGGGCTTTAGGTTTAATAGTGCGATTTAAAAATACTTAATCGCTCGCAAATTTAATTTTTTTTTATTTAAGGTTACAGTTTCAATTAAATCGTCACATACTCCACCGCTTAAATTTCACGTACGGGTGTTTTGTGAGTCTAACGCAAAATTGGGGACTTGGAGTATGTTTGGTGTCAGTGTGTGGAAGTTTATTTTAATTTAATACAAGGTTAGTTTTCTCTATCTCTCTTTAAATGATCTTGTTCATTTAAATGTTCTCATTCGTGAAATTCCCTTTATCTCACTTCTTACAATCCTAACTTATATTTTAATTCTTAATACTAATTTCCCTAATTATCCGTAACTCACAATATCGTGGCCCGACTGACATCGGCTTACTCTAACTACACAAGTTAGCTTTCAACACTCTTTAATGATCTTTTGGCACCTTTCTGCCCCCATCATTACCCTTTTCAGTCGGCGCCGTTGTGACCTGTTACGTTACACATATATAATTCTCAATTATATATCATCAACTTACCTCTAATATAATCTAAAGAGGATCCCATACTCCACTTTAGATTATTGCTAATCCTAACATCTTATGCTACCGAGAGAAGCGGAATCTCACGAAGATAATTGTTTATTATCTCTTTAACAATACTTAAACAATCTATGCGGAAGGGGAGACACTTTACACAATTGCATTGTAATACACACTAGGGAGGTTTTCAATTGTTTAGGGACGCTACCGTTTCGTACAATAAGGGGGAAGGTGAGTGGCTGCTTACTACGATTCTCAACATGCTTTATTTCCTCGAACAGGCCACGACCAGGTGTTTACAATATGCAACTATACTTGTATTATTATTTTCTTTTCCCTTATTTACTGCTACACTTTACACAAATTTATTTTAAATTAAGATTTATTCAGCCTCATTATTTAATGCAATTATTATTCACTTATTATTATTTACTTTTGGTTTTCTTTCTAAGAAGCTTACCTTTTTCTTTTAATTTATTCATTATTAACTTAGGGGAGATTTAAGAAACGTACTTAGAATTATTTCCCATTTAATTACCATTTTTATTTATTTGAACTTTAAGTCACTATATTATTTAATTGTCGTCACGGTGAAAATACTTGCTCTACTATACTATACACTAAGTACATAGACAAGCTGCATTCTTGGGTAAGTCATTTGCATAATTCAGAAAAGAACAATTTCTCTTCTAAGGGAGAGACAGAAATTCCACACACACATATTTCAAAGTTAAATCGCCGATCAGTTGTTTGCTGGAATGTAGGCCACCCTCTTTTATTTAGTAAACAAAGGCAGGGTAAGTGTGTGCGTGAGAATGCGGTGTTTACGCTCACGTATTGTTCTCTACACAATGCCACAGACTAACTTCCTTGACAGGTCTTAACTGGAGAAGCCAGCTCGGACGCATGGGGTGAATATCATTCAACAAAGCACGCCTTCAACTTACACGTGTATTACGGTTATAACAGTCTGACTTTATTAATTCTCGTACTTTCCCCAATTAAATTAATTACTTATTTTGGTAACAAATTTAAGTTACGAAACTCTTTCTACGTAATTAACCGGGTCTACTTTACACAGGAGCATTATTATTATTTCTTTTTTATTACTTTTACCGTGACGACAGACATACACTAACATATACTATGCAGGCATATTCAAGAAACAACAGGTCTTGGATTGTCATAATATAAACCTGTTAAAGACTGAGCAGATCACCAAGCACTACAATTCATGTACATACTTGCATTTGGCTTCATACAATGATATTTCAACTTATACTGACTATCATTTGCGTATCTTAAAACAAATTCATTTTATGAAAATTAAAGTTACATCAAATACATTGCCTGAGTGCATAGATCAGACAACTGAGTGCCAAAAGTTATCTATTTTACTACTTAACAATTACTTTAATTAGCAGGGTGACGTATCTCTGTTAATGTCAAGATGCTTACAACCTTTTTACTAATTTAGCAGAGTGGCGCAATTTTGTAACGTATTGCCACGTTACAAATCCAGGGAACCCATCTTAACCGACACTTGCCAATTACATGGGCTGCCTACGTTGTAACGAACTGTTATTAAACTCAAATTAATAGAACAAATTACATAAGATAATTATAAGGAAACAAGGAAAGGTATTTCACTGATTTATGCACTCATTTTCATGTGTAACAAGATGACTTCTCTTTATTAACAACTGTTACTCAAAGATCCCATGACATCATTAATTAGATTAAAATATTTAAATGCTTTTCATAAAAACTTAGGGATCAAACTGATTATGTATTCTTTTACCTCGGATCCGAGTTTACTTTAAGTATATTTATAGCAAAGACTTCTAAGTATTTTGAGTTCATCTAGACGCTTGCAAGACTTCTTTTACCATTTGAAGAATGGTATTATTACTTAAAGTGATTATAAATTACTTTTACATTTAAGGCGTTACAACGTATGATATTGAATCTTACAGTAAACTCTTAGCTTGTCTCATTTTAATTTTAAACAAAATTAATTAATAGTCTTTGAAAAGTCTCTTTTTAATGTGAGTTGTGTATCAAATATGATTAACTCTCGACAGGCAAGCTATCGAGTCACCTTTACAATTGGTCGTAGTAACCTCGTCCTGGGGTGTCTCTCTTTGGAATTCTTGAAGTCGGCATCATCATCTGGGTCGTGTCTTCGGCAAGCACTAGATAGGATGTTCACTGCGGAGATTGAAGTTTCTTTTGTGAAAGTAGGTGTAGATCCACGGAGGTCCTCGTCAGCGTCTTATGCATCGTATACGTGTATTTATGAAGTTTATGCAGATCACATCTTCATGTATAAGGTTGTACTTGTATTTACCTCTTGAGGGGAGACGTCATCTTGTTTACTACTAGTTAAGTTTTTGTTTTACTTATTACATTTTTCTTCTTAACACATCTTTATATCATTCACACATTACACAACGCTCGCCACGTTTAGCAGTGGTAGCTAACATTTTAAAATTAAATTAAAAACAAATGCATTTTCGTGGAGCTCTCGCTCATACGTCTGTACGGTCTGACGGCAGCATAGTGACTCTCTACTAGATTCGACTGGCACATAACAAGGGAGAGGGGCAAGTACTCCGCGACAATATAGTTCCTATTTTTATTTAAATTGACATTCTTATTACCAAAAACAATGCATTAATTGTACATATATAATTTAAGTGAATTATTTTAACTACTACTCGTGCCTTCAAATTTCTAATTACAAACATTATGATTTTTATATCTTCCTAAATTACAGACGACTCGATAAACACGTTGAGTCCGGAACTAACAGGTCACCGCATGATGACTAGCAAAGGGTTAATTGTGATATTAATAACTTTTTTACAATTCGACTTTTTATTAGTGCTTCTGTTGATTTTCATTCACTTGTCATTCTCATTCTGATTTAGTACAGGGGCTTTAGGTTTAATAGTGCGATTTAAAAATACTTAATCGCTCGCAAATTTAATTTTTTTTAATTTAAGGTTACAGTTTCAATTAAATCGTCACATACTCCACCGCTTAAATTTCACGTACGGGTGTTTTGTGAGTCTAACGCAAAATTGGGGACTTGGAGTATGTTTGGTGTCAGTGTGTGGAAGTTTATTTTAATTTAATACAAGGTTAGTTTTCTCTATCTCTCTTTAAATGATCTTGTTCATTTAAATGTTCTCATTCGTGAAATTCCCTTTATCTCACTTCTTACAATCCTAACTTATATTTTAATTCTTAATACTAATTTCCCTAATTATCCGTAACTCACAATATCGTGGCCCGACTGACATCGGCTTACTCTAACTACACAAGTTAGCTTTCAACACTCTTTAATGATCTTTTGGCACCTTTCTGCCCCCATCATTACCCTTTTCAGTCGGCGCCGTTGTGACCTGTTACGTTACACATATATAATTCTCAATTATATATCATCAACTTACCTCTAATATAATCTAAAGAGGATCCCATACTCCACTTTAGATTATTGCTAATCCTAACATCTTATGCTACCGAGAGAAGCGGAATCTCACGAAGATAATTGTTTATTATCTCTTTAACAATACTTAAACAATCTATGCGGAAGGGGAGACACTTTACACAATTGCATTGTAATACACACTAGGGAGGTTTTCAATTGTTTAGGGACGCTACCGTTTCGTACAATAAGGGGGAAGGTGAGTGGCTGCTTACTACGATTCTCAACATGCTTTATTTCCTCGAACAGGCCACGACCAGGTGTTTACAATATGCAACTATACTTGTATTATTATTTTCTTTTCCCTTATTTACTGCTACACTTTACACAAATTTATTTTAAATTAAGATTTATTCAGCCTCATTATTTAATGCAATTATTATTCACTTATTATTATTTACTTTTGGTTTTCTTTCTAAGAAGCTTACCTTTTTCTTTTAATTTATTCATTATTTACTTAGGGGAGATTTAAGAAACGTACTTAGAATTATTTCCCATTTAATTACCATTTTTATTTATTTGAACTTTAAGTCACTATATTATTTAATTGTCGTCACGGTGAAAATACTTGCTCTACTATACTATACACTAAGTACATAGACAAGCTGCATTCTTGGGTAAGTCATTTGCATAATTCAGAAAAGAACAATTTCTCTTCTAAGGGAGAGACAGAAATTCCACACACACATATTTCAAAGTTAAATCGCCGATCAGTTGTTTGCTGGAATGTAGGCCACCCTCTTTTATTTAGTAAACAAAGGCAGGGTAAGTGTGTGCGTGAGAATGCGGTGTTTACGCTCACGCATTGTTCTCTACACAATGCCACAGACTAACTTCCTTGACAGGTCTTAACTGGAGAAGCCAGCTCGGACGCATGGGGTGAATATCATTCAACAAAGCACGCCTTCAACTTACACGTGTATTACGGTTATAACAGTCTGACTTTATTAATTCTCGTACTTTCCCCAATTAAATTAATTACTTATTTTGGTAACAAATTTAAGTTACGAAACTCTTTCTACGTAATTAACCGGGTCTACTTTACACAGGAGCATTATTATTATTATTTCTTTTTTATTACTTTTACCGTGACGACAGACATACACTAACATATACTATGCAGGCATATTCAAGAAACAACAGGTCTTGGATTGTCATAATATAAACCTGTTAAAGACTGAGCAGATCACCAAGCACTACAATTCATGTACATACTTGCATTTGGCTTCATACAATGATATTTCAACTTATACTGACTATCATTTGCGTATCTTAAAACAAATTCATTTTATGAAAATTAAAGTTACATCAAATACATTGCCTGAGTGCATAGATCAGACAACTGAGTGCCAAAAGTTATCTATTTTACTACTTAACAATTACTTTAATTAGCAGGGTGACGTATCTCTGTTAATGTCAAGATGCTTACAACCTTTTTACTAATTTAGCAGAGTGGCGCAATTTTGTAACGTATTGCCACGTTACAAATCCAGGGAACCCATCTTAACCGACACTTGCCAATTACATGGGCTGCCTACGTTGTAACGAACTGTTATTAAACTCAAATTAATAGAACAAATTACATAAGATAATTATAAGGAAACAAGGGAAGGTATTTCACTGATTTATGCACTCATTTTCATGTGTAACAAGATGACTTCTCTTTATTAACAACTGTTACTCAAAGATCCCATGACATCATTAATTAGATTAAAATATTTAAATGCTTTTCATAAAAACTTAGGGATCAAACTGATTATGTATTCTTTTACCTCGGATCCGAGTTTACTTTAAGTATATTTATAGCAAAGACTTCTAAGTATTTTGAGTTCATCTAGACGCTTGCAAGACTTCTTTTACCATTTGAAGAATGGTATTATTACTTAAAGTGATTATAAATTACTTTTACATTTAAGGCGTTACAACGTATGATATTGAATCTTACAGTAAACTCTTAGCTTGTCTCATTTTAATTTTAAACAAAATTAATTAATAGTCTTTGAAAAGTCTCTTTTTAATGTGAGTTGTGTATCAAATATGATTAACTCTCGACAGGCAACCTATTGAGTCACCATTACAATTGGTCGTAGTAACCTCGTCCTGGGGTGTCTCTCTTTGGAATTCTTGAAGTCGGCATCATCATCTGGGTCGTGTCTTCGGCAAGCACTAGATAGGATGTTCACTGCGGAGATTGAAGTTTCTTTTGTGAAAGTAGGTGTAGATCCACGGAGGTCCTCGTCAGCGTCTTATGCATCGTATACGTGTATTTATGAAGTTTATGCAGATCACATCTTCATGTATAAGGTTGTACTTGTATTTACCTCTTGAGGGGAGACGTCATCTTGTTTACTACTAGGTAGTTTTTGTTTTACTTATTACATTTTTCTTCTTAACACATCTTTATATCATTCACACATTACACAACGCTCGCCACGTTTAGCAGTGGTAGCTAACATTTTAAAATTAAATTAAAAACAAATGCATTTTCGTGGAGCTCTCGCTCATACGTCTGTACGGTCTGACGGCAGCATAGTGACTCTCTACTAGATTCGACTGGCACATAACAAGGGAGAGGGGCAAGTACTCGGCGACAATATAGTTCCTATTTTTATTTAAATTGACATTCTTATTACCAAAAACAATGCATTAATTGTACATATATAATTTAAGTGAATTATTTTAACTACTACTCGTGCCTTCAAATTTCTAATTACAAACATTATGATTTTTATATCTTCCTAAATTACAGACGACTCGATAAACACGTTGAGTCCGGAACTAACAGGTCACCGCATGATGACTAGCAAAGGGTTAATTGTGATATTAATAACTTTTTTACAATTCGACTTTTTATTAGTGCTTCTGTTGATTTTCATTCACTTGTCATTCTCATTCTGATTTAGTACAGGGGCTTTAGGTTTAATAGTGCGATTTAAAAATACTTAATCGCTCGCAAATTTAATTTTTTTTTATTTAAGGTTACAGTTTCAATTAAATCGTCACATACTCCACCGCTTAAATTTCACGTACGGGTGTTTTGTGAGTCTAACGCAAAATTGGGGACTTGGAGTATGTTTGGTGTCAGTGTGTGGAAGTTTATTTTAATTTAATACAAGGTTAGTTTTCTCTATCTCTCTTTAAATGATCTTGTTCATTTAAATGTTCTCATTCGTGAAATTCCCTTTATCTCACTTCTTACAATCCTAACTTATATTTTAATTCTTAATACTAATTTCCCTAATTATCCGTAACTCACAATATCGTGGCCCGACTGACATCGGCTTACTCTAACTACACAAGTTAGCTTTCAACACTCTTTAATGATCTTTTGGCACCTTTCTGCCCCCATCATTACCCTTTTCAGTCGGCGCCGTTGTGACCTGTTACGTTACACATATATAATTCTCAATTATATATCATCAACTTACCTCTAATATAATCTAAAGAGGATCCCATACTCCACTTTAGATTATTGCTAATCCTAACATCTTATGCTACCGAGAGAAGCGGAATCTCACGAAGATAATTGTTTATTATCTCTTTAACAATACTTAAACAATCTATGCGGAAGGGGAGACACTTTACACAATTGCATTGTAATACACACTAGGGAGGTTTTCAATTGTTTAGGGACGCTACCGTTTCGTACAATAAGGGGGAAGGTGAGTGGCTGCTTACTACGATTCTCAACATGCTTTATTTCCTCGAACAGGCCACGACCAGGTGTTTACAATATGCAACTATACTTGTATTATTATTTTCTTTTCCCTTATTTACTGCTACACTTTACACAAATTTATTTTAAATTAAGATTTATTCAGCCTCATTATTTAATGCAATTATTATTCACTTATTATTATTTACTTTTGGTTTTCTTTCTAAGAAGCTTACCTTTTTCTTTTAATTTATTCATTATTAACTTAGGGGAGATTTAAGAAACGTACTTAGAATTATTTCCCATTTAATTACCATTTTTATTTATTTGAACTTTAAGTCACTATATTATTTAATTGTCGTCACGGTGAAAATACTTGCTCTACTATACTATACACTAAGTACATAGACAAGCTGCATTCTTGGGTAAGTCATTTGCATAATTCAGAAAAGAACAATTTCTCTTCTAAGGGAGAGACAGAAATTCCACACACACATATTTCAAAGTTAAATCGCCGATCAGTTGTTTGCTGGAATGTAGGCCACCCTCTTTTATTTAGTAAACAAAGGCAGGGTAAGTGTGTGCGTGAGAATGCGGTGTTTACGCTCACGTATTGTTCTCTACACAATGCCACAGACTAACTTCCTTGACAGGTCTTAACTGGAGAAGCCAGCTCGGACGCATGGGGTGAATATCATTCAACAAAGCACGCCTTCAACTTACACGTGTATTACGGTTATAACAGTCTGACTTTATTAATTCTCGTACTTTCCCCAATTAAATTAATTACTTATTTTGGTAACAAATTTAAGTTACGAAACTCTTTCTACGTAATTAACCGGGTCTACTTTACACAGGAGCATTATTATTATTATTTCTTTTTTATTACTTTTACCGTGACGACAGACATACACTAACATATACTATGCAGGCATATTCAAGAAACAACAGGTCTTGGATTGTCATAATATAAACCTGTTAAAGACTGAGCAGATCACCAAGCACTACAATTCATGTACATACTTGCATTTGGCTTCATACAATGATATTTCAACTTATACTGACTATCATTTGCGTATCTTAAAACAAATTCATTTTATGAAAATTAAAGTTACATCAAATACATTGCCTGAGTGCATAGATCAGACAACTGAGTGCCAAAAGTTATCTATTTTACTACTTAACAATTACTTTAATTAGCAGGGTGACGTATCTCTGTTAATGTCAAGATGCTTACAACCTTTTTACTAATTTAGCAGAGTGGCGCAATTTTGTAACGTATTGCCACGTTACAAATCCAGGGAACCCATCTTAACCGACACTTGCCAATTACATGGGCTGCCTACGTTGTAACGAACTGTTATTAAACTCAAATTAATAGAACAAATTACATAAGATAATTATAAGGAAACAAGGAAAGGTATTTCACTGATTTATGCACTCATTTTCATGTGTAACAAGATGACTTCTCTTTATTAACAACTGTTACTCAAAGATCCCATGACATCATTAATTAGATTAAAATATTTAAATGCTTTTCATAAAAACTTAGGGATCAAACTGATTATGTATTCTTTTACCTCGGATCCGAGTTTACTTTAAGTATATTTATAGCAAAGACTTCTAAGTATTTTGAGTTCATCTAGACGCTTGCAAGACTTCTTTTACCATTTGAAGAATGGTATTATTACTTAAAGTGATTATAAATTACTTTTACATTTAAGGCGTTACAACGTATGATATTGAATCTTACAGTAAACTCTTAGCTTGTCTCATTTTAATTTTAAACAAAATTAATTAATAGTCTTTGAAAAGTCTCTTTTTAATGTGAGTTGTGTATCAAATATGATTAACTCTCGACAGGCAAGCTATCGAGTCACCTTTACAATTGGTCGTAGTAACCTCGTCCTGGGGTGTCTCTCTTTGGAATTCTTGAAGTCGGCATCATCATCTGGGTCGTGTCTTCGGCAAGCACTAGATAGGATGTTCACTGCGGAGATTGAAGTTTCTTTTGTGAAAGTAGGTGTAGATCCACGGAGGTCCTCGTCAGCGTCTTATGCATCGTATACGTGTATTTATGAAGTTTATGCAGATCACATCTTCATGTATAAGGTTGTACTTGTATTTACCTCTTGAGGGGAGACGTCATCTTGTTTACTACTAGTTAAGTTTTTGTTTTACTTATTACATTTTTCTTCTTAACACATCTTTATATCATTCACACATTACACAACGCTCGCCACGTTTAGCAGTGGTAGCTAACATTTTAAAATTAAATTAAAAACAAATGCATTTTCGTGGAGCTCTCGCTCATACGTCTGTACGGTCTGACGGCAGCATAGTGACTCTCTACTAGATTCGACTGGCACATAACAAGGGAGAGGGGCAAGTACTCCGCGACAATATAGTTCCTATTTTTATTTAAATTGACATTCTTATTACCAAAAACAATGCATTAATTGTACATATATAATTTAAGTGAATTATTTTAACTACTACTCGTGCCTTCAAATTTCTAATTACAAACATTATGATTTTTATATCTTCCTAAATTACAGACGACTCGATAAACACGTTGAGTCCGGAACTAACAGGTCACCGCATGATGACTAGCAAAGGGTTAATTGTGATATTAATAACTTTTTTACAATTCGACTTTTTATTAGTGCTTCTGTTGATTTTCATTCACTTGTCATTCTCTTTCTGATTTAGTACAGGGGCTTTAGGTTTAATAGTGCGATTTAAAAATACTTAATCGCTCGCAAATTTAATTTTTTTTTATTTAAGGTTACAGTTTCAATTAAATCGTCACATACTCCACCGCTTAAATTTCACGTACGGGTGTTTTGTGAGTCTAACGCAAAATTGGGGACTTGGAGTATGTTTGGTGTCAGTGTGTGGAAGTTTATTTTAATTTAATACAAGGTTAGTTTTCTCTATCTCTCTTTAAATGATCTTGTTCATTTAAATGTTCTCATTCGTGAAATTCCCTTTATCTCACTTCTTACAATCCTAACTTATATTTTAATTCTTAATACTAATTTCCCTAATTATCCGTAACTCACAATATCGTGGCCCGACTGACATCGGCTTACTCTAACTACACAAGTTAGCTTTCAACACTCTTTAATGATCTTTTGGCACCTTTCTGCCCCCATCATTACCCTTTTCAGTCGGCGCCGTTGTGACCTGTTACGTTACACATATATAATTCTCAATTATATATCATCAACTTACCTCTAATATAATCTAAAGAGGATCCCATACTCCACTTTAGATTATTGCTAATCCTAACATCTTATGCTACCGAGAGAAGCGGAATCTCACGAAGATAATTGTTTATTATCTCTTTAACAATACTTAAACAATCTATGCGGAAGGGGAGACACTTTACACAATTGCATTGTAATACACACTAGGGAGGTTTTCAATTGTTTAGGGACGCTACCGTTTCGTACAATAAGGGGGAAGGTGAGTGGCTGCTTACTACGATTCTCAACATGCTTTATTTCCTCGAACAGGCCACGACCAGGTGTTTACAATATGCAACTATACTTGTATTATTATTTTCTTTTCCCTTATTTACTGCTACACTTTACACAAATTTATTTTAAATTAAGATTTATTCAGCCTCATTATTTAATGCAATTATTATTCACTTATTATTATTTACTTTTGGTTTTCTTTCTAAGAAGCTTACCTTTTTCTTTTAATTTATTCATTATTTACTTAGGGGAGATTTAAGAAACGTACTTAGAATTATTTCCCATTTAATTACCATTTTTATTTATTTGAACTTTAAGTCACTATATTATTTAATTGTCGTCACGGTGAAAATACTTGCTCTACTATACTATACACTAAGTACATAGACAAGCTGCATTCTTGGGTAAGTCATTTGCATAATTCAGAAAAGAACAATTTCTCTTCTAAGGGAGAGACAGAAATTCCACACACACATATTTCAAAGTTAAATCGCCGATCAGTTGTTTGCTGGAATGTAGGCCACCCTCTTTTATTTAGTAAACAAAGGCAGGGTAAGTGTGTGCGTGAGAATGCGGTGTTTACGCTCACGTATTGTTCTCTACACAATGCCACAGACTAACTTCCTTGACAGGTCTTAACTGGAGAAGCCAGCTCGGACGCATGGGGTGAATATCATTCAACAAAGCACGCCTTCAACTTACACGTGTATTACGGTTATAACAGTCTGACTTTATTAATTCTCGTACTTTCCCCAATTAAATTAATTACTTATTTTGGTAACAAATTTAAGTTACGAAACTCTTTCTACGTAATTAACCGGGTCTACTTTACACAGGAGCATTATTATTATTATTTCTTTTTTATTACTTTTACCGTGACGACAGACATACACTAACATATACTATGCAGGCATATTCAAGAAACAACAGGTCTTGGATTGTCATAATATAAACCTGTTAAAGACTGAGCAGATCACCAAGCACTACAATTCATGTACATACTTGCATTTGGCTTCATACAATGATATTTCAACTTATACTGACTATCATTTGCGTATCTTAAAACAAATTCATTTTATGAAAATTAAAGTTACATCAAATACATTGCCTGAGTGCATAGATCAGACAACTGAGTGCCAAAAGTTATCTATTTTACTACTTAACAATTACTTTAATTAGCAGGGTGACGTATCTCTGTTAATGTCAAGATGCTTACAACCTTTTTACTAATTTAGCAGAGTGGCGCAATTTTGTAACGTATTGCCACGTTACAAATCCAGGGAACCCATCTTAACCGACACTTGCCAATTACATGGGCTGCCTACGTTGTAACGAACTGTTATTAAACTCAAATTAATAGAACAAATTACATAAGATAATTATAAGGAAACAAGGGAAGGTATTTCACTGATTTATGCACTCATTTTCATGTGTAACAAGATGACTTCTCTTTATTAACAACTGTTACTCAAAGATCCCATGACATCATTAATTAGATTAAAATATTTAAATGCTTTTCATAAAAACTTAGGGATCAAACTGATTATGTATTCTTTTACCTCGGATCCGAGTTTACTTTAAGTATATTTATAGCAAAGACTTCTAAGTATTTTGAGTTCATCTAGACGCTTGCAAGACTTCTTTTACCATTTGAAGAATGGTATTATTACTTAAAGTGATTATAAATTACTTTTACATTTAAGGCGTTACAACGTATGATATTGAATCTTACAGTAAACTCTTAGCTTGTCTCATTTTAATTTTAAACAAAATTAATTAATAGTCTTTGAAAAGTCTCTTTTTAATGTGAGTTGTGTATCAAATATGATTAACTCTCGACAGGCAACCTATTGAGTCACCTTTACAATTGGTCGTAGTAACCTCGTCCTGGGGTGTCTCTCTTTGGAATTCTTGAAGTCGGCATCATCATCTGGGTCGTGTCTTCGGCAAGCACTAGATAGGATGTTCACTGCGGAGATTGAAGTTTCTTTTGTGAAAGTAGGTGTAGATCCACGGAGGTCCTCGTCAGCGTCTTATGCATCGTATACGTGTATTTATGAAGTTTATGCAGATCACATCTTCATGTATAAGGTTGTACTTGTATTTACCTCTTGAGGGGAGACGTCATCTTGTTTACTACTAGGTAGTTTTTGTTTTACTTATTACATTTTTCTTCTTAACACATCTTTATATCATTCACACATTACACAACGCTCGCCACGTTTAGCAGTGGTAGCTAACATTTTAAAATTAAATTAAAAACAAATGCATTTTCGTGGAGCTCTCGCTCATACGTCTGTACGGTCTGACGGCAGCATAGTGACTCTCTACTAGATTCGACTGGCACATAACAAGGGAGAGGGGCAAGTACTCGGCGACAATATAGTTCCTATTTTTATTTAAATTGACATTCTTATTACCAAAAACAATGCATTAATTGTACATATATAATTTAAGTGAATTATTTTAACTACTACTCGTGCCTTCAAATTTCTAATTACAAACATTATGATTTTTATATCTTCCTAAATTACAGACGACTCGATAAACACGTTGAGTCCGGAACTAACAGGTCACCGCATGATGACTAGCAAAGGGTTAATTGTGATATTAATAACTTTTTTACAATTCGACTTTTTATTAGTGCTTCTGTTGATTTTCATTCACTTGTCATTCTCATTCTGATTTAGTACAGGGGCTTTAGGTTTAATAGTGCGATTTAAAAATACTTAATCGCTCGCAAATTTAATTTTTTTTTATTTAAGGTTACAGTTTCAATTAAATCGTCACATACTCCACCGCTTAAATTTCACGTACGGGTGTTTTGTGAGTCTAACGCAAAATTGGGGACTTGGAGTATGTTTGGTGTCAGTGTGTGGAAGTTTATTTTAATTTAATACAAGGTTAGTTTTCTCTATCTCTCTTTAAATGATCTTGTTCATTTAAATGTTCTCATTCGTGAAATTCCCTTTATCTCACTTCTTACAATCCTAACTTATATTTTAATTCTTAATACTAATTTCCCTAATTATCCGTAACTCACAATATCGTGGCCCGACTGACATCGGCTTACTCTAACTACACAAGTTAGCTTTCAACACTCTTTAATGATCTTTTGGCACCTTTCTGCCCCCATCATTACCCTTTTCAGTCGGCGCCGTTGTGACCTGTTACGTTACACATATATAATTCTCAATTATATATCATCAACTTACCTCTAATATAATCTAAAGAGGATCCCATACTCCACTTTAGATTATTGCTAATCCTAACATCTTATGCTACCGAGAGAAGCGGAATCTCACGAAGATAATTGTTTATTATCTCTTTAACAATACTTAAACAATCTATGCGGAAGGGGAGACACTTTACACAATTGCATTGTAATACACACTAGGGAGGTTTTCAATTGTTTAGGGACGCTACCGTTTCGTACAATAAGGGGGAAGGTGAGTGGCTGCTTACTACGATTCTCAACATGCTTTATTTCCTCGAACAGGCCACGACCAGGTGTTTACAATATGCAACTATACTTGTATTATTATTTTCTTTTCCCTTATTTACTGCTACACTTTACACAAATTTATTTTAAATTAAGATTTATTCAGCCTCATTATTTAATGCAATTATTATTCACTTATTATTATTTACTTTTGGTTTTCTTTCTAAGAAGCTTACCTTTTTCTTTTAATTTATTCATTATTAACTTAGGGGAGATTTAAGAAACGTACTTAGAATTATTTCCCATTTAATTACCATTTTTATTTATTTGAACTTTAAGTCACTATATTATTTAATTGTCGTCACGGTGAAAATACTTGCTCTACTATACTATACACTAAGTACATAGACAAGCTGCATTCTTGGGTAAGTCATTTGCATAATTCAGAAAAGAACAATTTCTCTTCTAAGGGAGAGACAGAAATTCCACACACACATATTTCAAAGTTAAATCGCCGATCAGTTGTTTGCTGGAATGTAGGCCACCCTCTTTTATTTAGTAAACAAAGGCAGGGTAAGTGTGTGCGTGAGAATGCGGTGTTTACGCTCACGTATTGTTCTCTACACAATGCCACAGACTAACTTCCTTGACAGGTCTTAACTGGAGAAGCCAGCTCGGACGCATGGGGTGAATATCATTCAACAAAGCACGCCTTCAACTTACACGTGTATTACGGTTATAACAGTCTGACTTTATTAATTCTCGTACTTTCCCCAATTAAATTAATTACTTATTTTGGTAACAAATTTAAGTTACGAAACTCTTTCTACGTAATTAACCGGGTCTACTTTACACAGGAGCATTATTATTATTATTTCTTTTTTATTACTTTTACCGTGACGACAGACATACACTAACATATACTATGCAGGCATATTCAAGAAACAACAGGTCTTGGATTGTCATAATATAAACCTGTTAAAGACTGAGCAGATCACCAAGCACTACAATTCATGTACATACTTGCATTTGGCTTCATACAATGATATTTCAACTTATACTGACTATCATTTGCGTATCTTAAAACAAATTCATTTTATGAAAATTAAAGTTACATCAAATACATTGCCTGAGTGCATAGATCAGACAACTGAGTGCCAAAAGTTATCTATTTTACTACTTAACAATTACTTTAATTAGCAGGGTGACGTATCTCTGTTAATGTCAAGATGCTTACAACCTTTTTACTAATTTAGCAGAGTGGCGCAATTTTGTAACGTATTGCCACGTTACAAATCCAGGGAACCCATCTTAACCGACACTTGCCAATTACATGGGCTGCCTACGTTGTAACGAACTGTTATTAAACTCAAATTAATAGAACAAATTACATAAGATAATTATAAGGAAACAAGGAAAGGTATTTCACTGATTTATGCACTCATTTTCATGTGTAACAAGATGACTTCTCTTTATTAACAACTGTTACTCAAAGATCCCATGACATCATTAATTAGATTAAAATATTTAAATGCTTTTCATAAAAACTTAGGGATCAAACTGATTATGTATTCTTTTACCTCGGATCCGAGTTTACTTTAAGTATATTTATAGCAAAGACTTCTAAGTATTTTGAGTTCATCTAGACGCTTGCAAGACTTCTTTTACCATTTGAAGAATGGTATTATTACTTAAAGTGATTATAAATTACTTTTACATTTAAGGCGTTACAACGTATGATATTGAATCTTACAGTAAACTCTTAGCTTGTCTCATTTTAATTTTAAACAAAATTAATTAATAGTCTTTGAAAAGTCTCTTTTTAATGTGAGTTGTGTATCAAATATGATTAACTCTCGACAGGCAAGCTATCGAGTCACCTTTACAATTGGTCGTAGTAACCTCGTCCTGGGGTGTCTCTCTTTGGAATTCTTGAAGTCGGCATCATCATCTGGGTCGTGTCTTCGGCAAGCACTAGATAGGATGTTCACTGCGGAGATTGAAGTTTCTTTTGTGAAAGTAGGTGTAGATCCACGGAGGTCCTCGTCAGCGTCTTATGCATCGTATACGTGTATTTATGAAGTTTATGCAGATCACATCTTCATGTATAAGGTTGTACTTGTATTTACCTCTTGAGGGGAGACGTCATCTTGTTTACTACTAGTTAAGTTTTTGTTTTACTTATTACATTTTTCTTCTTAACACATCTTTATATCATTCACACATTACACAACGCTCGCCACGTTTAGCAGTGGTAGCTAACATTTTAAAATTAAATTAAAAACAAATGCATTTTCGTGGAGCTCTCGCTCATACGTCTGTACGGTCTGACGGCAGCATAGTGACTCTCTACTAGATTCGACTGGCACATAACAAGGGAGAGGGGCAAGTACTCCGCGACAATATAGTTCCTATTTTTATTTAAATTGACATTCTTATTACCAAAAACAATGCATTAATTGTACATATATAATTTAAGTGAATTATTTTAACTACTACTCGTGCCTTCAAATTTCTAATTACAAACATTATGATTTTTATATCTTCCTAAATTACAGACGACTCGATAAACACGTTGAGTCCGGAACTAACAGGTCACCGCATGATGACTAGCAAAGGGTTAATTGTGATATTAATAACTTTTTTACAATTCGACTTTTTATTAGTGCTTCTGTTGATTTTCATTCACTTGTCATTCTCTTTCTGATTTAGTACAGGGGCTTTAGGTTTAATAGTGCGATTTAAAAATACTTAATCGCTCGCAAATTTAATTTTTTTTTATTTAAGGTTACAGTTTCAATTAAATCGTCACATACTCCACCGCTTAAATTTCACGTACGGGTGTTTTGTGAGTCTAACGCAAAATTGGGGACTTGGAGTATGTTTGGTGTCAGTGTGTGGAAGTTTATTTTAATTTAATACAAGGTTAGTTTTCTCTATCTCTCTTTAAATGATCTTGTTCATTTAAATGTTCTCATTCGTGAAATTCCCTTTATCTCACTTCTTACAATCCTAACTTATATTTTAATTCTTAATACTAATTTCCCTAATTATCCGTAACTCACAATATCGTGGCCCGACTGACATCGGCTTACTCTAACTACACAAGTTAGCTTTCAACACTCTTTAATGATCTTTTGGCACCTTTCTGCCCCCATCATTACCCTTTTCAGTCGGCGCCGTTGTGACCTGTTACGTTACACATATATAATTCTCAATTATATATCATCAACTTACCTCTAATATAATCTAAAGAGGATCCCATACTCCACTTTAGATTATTGCTAATCCTAACATCTTATGCTACCGAGAGAAGCGGAATCTCACGAAGATAATTGTTTATTATCTCTTTAACAATACTTAAACAATCTATGCGGAAGGGGAGACACTTTACACAATTGCATTGTAATACACACTAGGGAGGTTTTCAATTGTTTAGGGACGCTACCGTTTCGTACAATAAGGGGGAAGGTGAGTGGCTGCTTACTACGATTCTCAACATGCTTTATTTCCTCGAACAGGCCACGACCAGGTGTTTACAATATGCAACTATACTTGTATTATTATTTTCTTTTCCCTTATTTACTGCTACACTTTACACAAATTTATTTTAAATTAAGATTTATTCAGCCTCATTATTTAATGCAATTATTATTCACTTATTATTATTTACTTTTGGTTTTCTTTCTAAGAAGCTTACCTTTTTCTTTTAATTTATTCATTATTTACTTAGGGGAGATTTAAGAAACGTACTTAGAATTATTTCCCATTTAATTACCATTTTTATTTATTTGAACTTTAAGTCACTATATTATTTAATTGTCGTCACGGTGAAAATACTTGCTCTACTATACTATACACTAAGTACATAGACAAGCTGCATTCTTGGGTAAGTCATTTGCATAATTCAGAAAAGAACAATTTCTCTTCTAAGGGAGAGACAGAAATTCCACACACACATATTTCAAAGTTAAATCGCCGATCAGTTGTTTGCTGGAATGTAGGCCACCCTCTTTTATTTAGTAAACAAAGGCAGGGTAAGTGTGTGCGTGAGAATGCGGTGTTTACGCTCACGTATTGTTCTCTACACAATGCCACAGACTAACTTCCTTGACAGGTCTTAACTGGAGAAGCCAGCTCGGACGCATGGGGTGAATATCATTCAACAAAGCACGCCTTCAACTTACACGTGTATTACGGTTATAACAGTCTGACTTTATTAATTCTCGTACTTTCCCCAATTAAATTAATTACTTATTTTGGTAACAAATTTAAGTTACGAAACTCTTTCTACGTAATTAACCGGGTCTACTTTACACAGGAGCATTATTATTATTATTTCTTTTTTATTACTTTTACCGTGACGACAGACATACACTAACATATACTATGCAGGCATATTCAAGAAACAACAGGTCTTGGATTGTCATAATATAAACCTGTTAAAGACTGAGCAGATCACCAAGCACTACAATTCATGTACATACTTGCATTTGGCTTCATACAATGATATTTCAACTTATACTGACTATCATTTGCGTATCTTAAAACAAATTCATTTTATGAAAATTAAAGTTACATCAAATACATTGCCTGAGTGCATAGATCAGACAACTGAGTGCCAAAAGTTATCTATTTTACTACTTAACAATTACTTTAATTAGCAGGGTGACGTATCTCTGTTAATGTCAAGATGCTTACAACCTTTTTACTAATTTAGCAGAGTGGCGCAATTTTGTAACGTATTGCCACGTTACAAATCCAGGGAACCCATCTTAACCGACACTTGCCAATTACATGGGCTGCCTACGTTGTAACGAACTGTTATTAAACTCAAATTAATAGAACAAATTACATAAGATAATTATAAGGAAACAAGGGAAGGTATTTCACTGATTTATGCACTCATTTTCATGTGTAACAAGATGACTTCTCTTTATTAACAACTGTTACTCAAAGATCCCATGACATCATTAATTAGATTAAAATATTTAAATGCTTTTCATAAAAACTTAGGGATCAAACTGATTATGTATTCTTTTACCTCGGATCCGAGTTTACTTTAAGTATATTTATAGCAAAGACTTCTAAGTATTTTGAGTTCATCTAGACGCTTGCAAGACTTCTTTTACCATTTGAAGAATGGTATTATTACTTAAAGTGATTATAAATTACTTTTACATTTAAGGCGTTACAACGTATGATATTGAATCTTACAGTAAACTCTTAGCTTGTCTCATTTTAATTTTAAACAAAATTAATTAATAGTCTTTGAAAAGTCTCTTTTTAATGTGAGTTGTGTATCAAATATGATTAACTCTCGACAGGCAACCTATTGAGTCACCTTTACAATTGGTCGTAGTAACCTCGTCCTGGGGTGTCTCTCTTTGGAATTCTTGAAGTCGGCATCATCATCTGGGTCGTGTCTTCGGCAAGCACTAGATAGGATGTTCACTGCGGAGATTGAAGTTTCTTTTGTGAAAGTAGGTGTAGATCCACGGAGGTCCTCGTCAGCGTCTTATGCATCGTATACGTGTATTTATGAAGTTTATGCAGATCACATCTTCATGTATAAGGTTGTACTTGTATTTACCTCTTGAGGGGAGACGTCATCTTGTTTACTACTAGGTAGTTTTTGTTTTACTTATTACATTTTTCTTCTTAACACATCTTTATATCATTCACACATTACACAACGCTCGCCACGTTTAGCAGTGGTAGCTAACATTTTAAAATTAAATTAAAAACAAATGCATTTTCGTGGAGCTCTCGCTCATACGTCTGTACGGTCTGACGGCAGCATAGTGACTCTCTACTAGATTCGACTGGCACATAACAAGGGAGAGGGGCAAGTACTCGGCGACAATATAGTTCCTATTTTTATTTAAATTGACATTCTTATTACCAAAAACAATACATTAATTATACATATATAATTTAAGTGAATTATTTTAACTACTACTCGTGCCTTCAAATTTCTAATTACAAACATTATGATTTTTAGAGCTTCCTAAATTACAGACGACTCGATAAACACGTTGAGTCCGGAACTAACAGGTCACCGCATGATGACTAGCAAAGCGTTAATTGTGATATTAATAACTTTTTTACAATTCGACTTTTTATTAGTGCTTCTGTTGATTTTCATTCACTTGTCATTCTCATTCTGATTTAGTACAGGGGCTTTAGGTTTAATAGTGCGATTTAAAAATACTTAATCGCTCGCAAATTTAATTTTTTTTAATTTAAGATTAAAGTTTTCAATTAAATCGTCACAGAATGTCATTTTGTGTTTGCTTATACGCACACGATCGCCTACTTTGAATTTCGGTCGTTTATAAACGATGCTTCTCGCCGTGTTCTCACGAATCCGTTGTAGCACTGTACGTTCGTTGGATTCGTTCACCTGACGCGGTTTCATTCCAATCGTTCTGTGCACGCTGTTGTTGTACGTGATGACTAGTTCCGGTAACATATCCAACCAACGGTAATGACCTTGTTCACTGAACGCACGATACATGTGCGTTTTCATCGTACGGTTAAAACGTTCCACAATGGAGGCCTTTTTTCACTATACGTGGAATAGAGTGTGATACCGTATCTGCTCAGCAATTTTTGTACGCTACTGTTATAGTACTCTTTCCCGTTGTCTGTCTGCAGATATTTCATTTTATTAGCACGAAGAATCGGTTCCAGAGCTCGTTTACACCCGTCTTCGTTTTCAACGGAACAGCGTACGCGTACTTGCTAAACGCGTTAATGATCGTCATAAGGTACTTGAATCCCTTGTTCACCTTCGCGTGCGGTATCATCTCTACCAGGTCCGCTTGGTACAAGTCATGAAGTCCCTTTAACTCCACCGCACGTCTCGGAAAATTCCTTCTTACCGGTCTGTGCAACTCCCTCGCGATAGTCTTGCGAACGCTCTGCTGTATATTCTTCACCTGTCGTTTCATTCTCATGTCGTGCGAACCGTGATTCACAATACGCTGGAACGCGGTAAAGCGTTGACTCAGTGCTGAACGTAACTCTCCTCGGTACCGTTTTGGTACGTCTGCTTTCCATCGCGTGACTGTAGTGAGATCTCCACTCCACATCCAGTTATATCATCTCGACTGACAAAGCGTTCTTCTTGTGATTGCGTAAGTACGTTAAAACATGCGCTAAACTGATTTTCATACATCCATTACGCACGAGGCTCATACCGATGTAATATCTCATGAGCGTGTGTTGTTTCGTGTCCAACGCTCTTACGGTCTTGACGGAATTCATGTCTTTGAACATGACGCTGCGTATAACGTTGGCGCGATACTCGTGCATTTCCGCGACTATGACGTAATCGTTCACGGGTAGATGCTCGCACATGTGTTTAGCTTTAAGTTCTGTGATCGGACGATGACTTCTCGACTCCATATGCAGGTGTATAAGATACGAGTTCAACAACCAAAACTCGTCCGCCATAGCGCCCGTGCACTGTTGCCACTGTTCGTATAAACGTCGGTCTTTCACTGTGTACCCTTTTTCATATGAATACTGCAGACCAAAGTATTCACAATACTTGCGGAGTGTAGGCAATGCTTCCTTCATAAAGGCTACCGAAAACAATCCCTGCGCCTTGTTGTTCACCAATGCGAACTGTTTTCCTCTCGCTAGTGTCGGTAACGAAGACGGTGGGCAGTGCACGTCAAAACTTACGTTGTAGCTAGGATCCACTGCGCACTTTGGCGCTATCATAACCGCGCTTCTGTATATTTCAATCGGTGTACGTATCGGAATAGTGCGCTCCATAATGACAATGCAACACGAAGCGCGAGGGATTGAACTTCCGTAGGCGAGCATGTCTGTGTACACAGTCGCATAGTTCATTTGTCCGTGTGAATCGTGTAAGCCGTGAACACGTTGAACGGCATGATACAGTTCAGGAATCGGTCGGAAACGTGAAATAAAATTCCACGCGTGACGTACGGTACACTTGAACATATTCTTTTCGTAAACCACGAGTTCAATCGGTACGTTGTTTCGATCACAATCTTCGATAAAATGAAGCCATCGTGATTTGTTGTGTATACGGTCTGAGACTATCATCAAGAGCACGATCGGTGGCAGATAACCGCTACGTTTCTTTATGTGACGCCAACAACGTCCGCGATATCTGTCAACACCGAACTTATAACGTGTACAGTAGTTACCGCAAAATCGTTTTTTCTTCACAAAATACATGGAACACAAGTTGGAGCGTATCGCGCTTCGTAACGGTTTTGTTAGTGTGAAATGTTTCCCATCGTCGTATCGATAGACATCCATTGTGTCATCGATCTGTGATGCAAGTGATACAGCTTCTAAACTGACATGATATTTAAAGTGTATAGGTATAATTTTTATGAAATTGTTTGTTTTATTTTATTTTTTTTTTATCATGGGCGCCATCAGTCAGACATTGAACTGTTTACACACATTTAGTAGTAGTACTAGTAATAGTAATACATATAGTACTATTAGTACTAGTATAGTACTAACACAGAGTACTACTAGTACTACCCAAACGGGTATGTTTGTACATGAGTTTATGTCGGCTCTGAAAAGAGCCGTTTTTGCGTGCGTCGACTTTTACAAGTGTTCACGAACGAAATCGCATGTGGGCATTGACGCCTTATGGACTTGGACGGGATCATCACCCACCATCCAATCCATAATTCGTACTTTGTACTTGCAGCATCTTACAACATCACCATCGCCTTCGTAAATAAACCCGGCTTTGGGTAGGTCAAAAAATCTCACGTTCGCATTCGGAAATATACGAACGTAAAATTTAATGTTACCTCGACGATGGATGTTATAAAAGCTTTTTAATCGGCTTGCAAAAGAATATGTGTGTATGTCCATATCTGAAGCAAGAATGTTAGTTTGTCGCGCTGCATTTCACTTCCTCAGTGATAGCTGCGCGCGCAACCGTAGTGGGGATTGCTGTCGTCAATTGGTCGATATGAAATAAAGCACAGTAGTGGGAGCAGATAGCTGCGCACGCAGTCGTCATAGGTAGTATAAGTGGAGCGATGATCGCTGCCTGCGTTCACCTTCGAGTCTCGTGCAGGCTAACTTTCACGCACTGCATATAAAATGTTGCTTATTTTCTAACTTTGTATCAGTATTCTAATGTTCTTCAAGTGAGCAAGTAATTGATTTTGCTTTTATTGTTATTCTAACAATGCAGACGTTTGCTGTTGATCGTAAACATTCGTTGTGTGGCTCCTTGGTGTCGTACGTTTACACACCTGTTGCAGAGGAAGAAGAATGTGTCAACGATGTCATTACCTTTTTCGATGAAATTCATATGTTACGTATGGACATTCTAAACGAACTGACACGTTTGCTTACTATAAAGTGGCATATAGCGCTAAAAGCGAGATTTGTCAAGTACATCGTAAACGCCGACACGAACGAGGACGAAGAAGTGACGAGTGAAGGCTATTTTCACGGGCGATGTCATACGACATTGATCGCTGATCAGAACGTATTGCCTGAACGTTTAGAAGCTTTGTACGAAAAAATCATCGAATCGATTTATAAATTCACGCGTGAGGGTAGCGGTTGGGCGTTGGATCATATAATCTCGTTAGAACTCGTTCTCTCGCGATACCAACCGCTGGCCGCCTCCAGTTTCATTCGTACACCTCCTGAATTGTCTTGTACTAAATCCATCATCAACGTGAACAATGCAGGCGAACAAATGTTTTATATGGTCAGTGTTGGCCGCACTGTTTCCACAACACAGAGACAACGACCGTGTATCCAAATACAAATCACATATTCACAGTATCACCACTTCTGGTATAACTTATCCCACCTGTCTATGCGATATCGTGAAGTTCGAACGAGACAATTCTGAAATTTCTATAAATGTTTTTGGTTACGAAGAAAATGAAATTTACCCGCTAAGAATAACTCCTTTCAGTGGCAGACAACACCACTTTAATCTATTACTTCTCACCACCGCTCACCGAAAACATTACTGTTTAATAAAAAATATTAGCCGCTTACTGTCTTCACTAACCAAACACAACGGACGTTCTTTCTATTGCAACTACTGTCTGCACAGATTCTGCGAACAACGACTCCTTAGCGAACACGTCCCTCGTTGTTCACCGTACGGTGAACGAAGAATTCGTTTACCGACGAAAGAGAAGGAGAAGGTTATGTACTTCAAAAATTACACTTACTGTCATAAAGTCCCTTTCGCTATATATGCAGACTTTGAATCTTTTATTGTGCCTTGTCATCGTTGCGACGCTCCTCCACACACATCGTCCACCACAACGGAGTCGTTACATCTTCCTTCAGGTTTCTCCTACCTCATAGTCGACCACGAGCGTAACATTTTCAAACCTCAGGTTGTTTATCGCGGTGAGAACGTGATAGAAACCTTTCTCGATAGACTAATCGTTGAAGAGCGTGAACTGTACAGGATCATGCGTACCATTGTCCCCATGACTATGAGTGATCGTGACGTATTATCTTTCACGAATGCTGTCGTATGCCATCTCTGTGAAAAACCACTGACTGATGACGACAAGGTGCGCAACCATTGTCATCTGACTGGACGATACCTTGGCGCAGCTCACAACGTATGTAACCTCAACTGCAAGTCCGCCCAACATATTCCTGTCTTTTTCCATAACTTACGAGGTTACGACGCACATCACTTGATACAAGGGTTGGGTAAATACAACGATGAAAATCTCACTTGTATCGCTACCACTAGTGAACGCTTCGTATCAGTCACGTTGGGTGACCTGCGTTTCGTAGACACGTTACAATTTTTGAACACGTCCTTGGACACACTTGTTGGAAACTTGCGCGCGAACGGTGCGGATTTCGCTTTAACAAAGCAATGTTTCGAAGAACACTTCGAGCTACTCTTACGTAAGGGGGTGTACCCTTACGATTACATGACGGGTAGCGAGAAGTTCGACGAAACATGTCTGCCCGCACGCTAACACTTTTTCAATAGACTGAGTGAATCGCCTTTGTCGGACGAAGATTACGCACATGCACAGAATGTGTGGCAGACTTTCGGAATCCGTACGCTGGGCGATTATCACGATCTTTATCTTAAAACAGATGTACTGCTGCTGGCTGACGTCTTCGAGGCGTTCCGTGAGATGGCTGTGGGGTACTACCAGATTGATCCGGCTCATCTTTACTCGCTTCCCGGCGTTGCTTGGCACGCGATGTTAAAGATGACCGGTGTGCGACTGGAGCTGTTGACGGATATAGATCAGCATCTTTTCATTGAATCAGCCGTTCGCGGTGGCATTAGCATGGTACCCAACCGCTATGCCAAGGCCAACAACCCGCTAATCCTTCGTATTGTTTAAATTAGCAGCCATCGTTACTATTTCTTTTATAAAATTGCTAAACTGCTATAATTTTTATTGTTTAGACAAAGCTTTTCGTCATCACTGACATCTTCAAGTCTTAAACAACCTGAAGTTAAGTTAAACAACAACCGTTGTTTAAGACCTGAAGATGTCAGTGATGACGAAAAGCTTTGTCTAAACAATAAAAATTATAGCAGTTTAGCAATTTTATAAAAGAAAAAATAACCCGCTAATCGCTGATCAGTATGATGCTTCAAAGCCGACCTCTTTCATATTGTACACCGACTGCAACAACCTTTACGGTGCAGCCATGTCACAGCCACTCCCTTACGGTGACTTTAGATGGCTCGAACGTAACGAGATCGACTCACTGGACGATGACAGTGATGACAGAGTACTCTGAGTGATGACAGTGACATGGGCTACATACTTGAGGTCGACCTACACTATTCATCTGAACTTCATGATCTTCACTCAGATTATCCACTAGCACCCGTGCGTTCCTGCGTCAATCCTGACATACTTTCACCGTACTCTCGACGACTCCACACACGACTACACTATACAAAAGGGTATAACGGATCAGAAACGCCCTCGTCGTCCGTTCCCAAGTTGCTAATGACTTTGGACGACAAGCAAAAATACGTTCTTTATTTTCGAAATTTAAAGTTGTATCTGAACCTTGGTCTAGAATTGAAAGCGATCCATAGGGTGTTGAGTTTTAAACAGAGAGCGTGGATGAAACCATTTATCGATTTCAACACACAAAAGAGAGCAGCAGCCACCAACAGTTTTGAAAAAGATTTTTTCAAACTGATGGTCAACGCTGTCTATGGTAAATCGCTGGAGAACGTAAGGAAACGAATAGACTTCCAACTAGTCTCTACCAAAGGGCGGCTGCAGAAACTTGTTTCCAATCCACGACTAAAGCGTATGATCCGCTACACCGACGACTTGGTCGGACTGGCTTTACGAAATAGAACTATATACCTTTCCCGTCCAGTGTACGTTGGCTTCACAGTACTTCAGTAAATTGATAATGTACGATTTTCATTATCGGTACGCTGTCAGCAAGTTCGGACGACGATTAGCATTATTAATGACTGATACCGACAGTTTGCTTTACAGCATACAGACTGACGATGTGTACTCCGATATGAAAGAGGATCTCCACCTTTTCGACACGTCGGACTATCCCTCAGATCATCCTTGTCATTGCGACGACAACAAAAAAGTCGTGGGGAAGTTCAAGGATGAAACTAATGGGAAACCCATCAGGGAATTTGTCGGACTCAGAGCTAAATGTTACTCGCTCCTGTTGTCCGACTGTACCGACAAAAAGGTGGCGAAAGGTGTTCCGAGAACGGCAATAAAAAAAAGGTTACGTCATCGGTTATACAGCGAGTGTCTTTTCGATAGTCGTACAGTTTTCACCTCTGCCGAGTGTATACGAAGCGATCGTCATAAGCTGTACACGCAACGTGTAACAAACTTTCCCTATCTCCTTATGACGATAAGAGGTACGTACTGGACGATGGTGTAACTACACTCGCGTACGGACACTACAGAGTGTGTAAACGTGTGTTAACCAATAACGATACCGGTCCTAACATGAAGAGACTAAGATACACGGAGCAGTTACTCATGGTAAGAATAAACTTATATTGCAAGTATAAAATTTATTTATTACACTTTCATTTGATTTTCAGTGGGTAGGGGGGGGCGAGGTAGACGACTAGACGTCAACGGTTAATTTTTATAACAGAATGTAATCGACTCCAACTAAGACCTTCCCACACTATGCACATGTGCAGTTAATTTTATTCGCTGACTGACCATATGTTATCGCAGCGTGTGAACTTTGTGAGGGCGAGGGGCGTTGTTACGTATAGGATGCAAGCCGTGTGTGATGTAATCAATGAGAGAATCATGAGGGAGGGGGAATTGCGATCAATTTTAAACAAGATGTTGACTGACCTCACAGTGTGTGTGTGTGTGTGTGTGTGTGTGTGTGTGTGTGTGTGTGAACACTTTGAGGGTGGGGGGACTTTGTCTATAGCAGACTCCCACCGAGCATATTCGTATATATATAAGCCTTTCGTCATAATGATTATTATCACATTCATTATAATTTTTCAAGTTACATGTAAGTACTTACTATATTTTTACGTTAATATTTGACATTACACGCACGCACGCACACACACACACACACACACACACACACACGTGCATTATTATGTTAGCAAATTATTATACAACATTTTTCTTGTTACGTTTTACAGAATGAGCGGAAGTGATGATAAAATTTATAAAAGAGTATGTGAGGATCAGCGGCGGGTTCGAAGGTAAATTACAACATTTTTTTTTATTTAACGAGTACAAACAGAATATAACATTCGACTGACTTACTGTTTATTTTTTATAGTTCCCAAAGATTACGACAGGCGTTAATGGGACCATCAGTATCTCAACACAACTCAAGTCGGTAAGTCCATTTTTATTAACAATCACTTGTACTAATGCGTTTACGTTCGGTATTCAAATTATTCTTTTTTTCAGTGATGCAACCGGTTCAGCTGCTGCTGCTGCTGCTGCTGCATCTCAGCAAGCCGGCACGAGTCGGTACCTTTGTTTTTTTTTCATTAACGTTCACTTGTACTATTGCGTTTACATCTGGTATTAAAAGTGTACTTTTTTTTTTCAGCAATGATGATGAGATGATGTACGGCGATGATGATGATAATGACAGTGATGCAACACTACATCTAGATGGTAGCGATGATGAAAATAATGATAAATAATGCAGCAGCAGCAGATAACAATTACACCGCCACAATCGCCACCACCGCAACCTCGTCCGCAGTGGATAAGCACCGCAAATCAACGGCAACCTCAACCACAACAGCTACTCCCACAATCCCCACAGCCTCAACAGCAGCAGCCACAAGCACAACCTCAGCAGGCTCAACCACAACTGCGTAACACACAACACATGCGACACGATCCTCGTTTGCAGTCCCCTCCAGAAGACGCACCATGCGTGTTTTACGATATCATTGACACGGTGGAACCAAGGATGCACAGTGAGCCCGCCACAATGAGATTACTTCTCAGAAGTAGATTTCCAACGTGGCGATGGAGCCGTGGAGAGCTCTGCCCCATACAGGGTATGTTAGGGCACACATCATGTAGTTGTGCCAAGAAAATTATACTGAGGGGCAGAGACTCCTCGGTTTAATGTGTGGACATACTTACCACTATCTGTGCATCATCAACTGGTTCCAAACCGTGGCATTGGAGGGGACGCCGCCGGGATGTCCACAATGTCGGGTGTATGCGTTCAGCAGGCCAATACATCCATTTTATGCACGCACGCATTTTTGAGGTATGCAACAGTACACATAAACATTATTCTAATTCACCCTACACGTATCAACTATACGTCACTAATATTGTTTTTGTTTCTGTTACAGATGGCTGTGCACAATATATATACATATGTACAAAAAAGTTATATTTTTTGATGTTTTTTCTGTAATTTAGTGTGTGTGTGTGTGTGTGTGTGTGTGTGTGTAGTTTATTGTATATATTGTGTGTGTTTGATTACATGTAAACTTTTGTATTGTATTCATCTTTATATATTGTGTGGTGTGTGTAGTTTATTGTATATTTTTGTGTGTGTGTGTGTTTGATTACAATATAAATATGTAAATTTTGCTTTGCTTAGTTATTTATTTTCAACTATCATTTTTCCTTCCATCATGCATGTTTTATAAGTGAAGTGTCAATCAGAACACCACAAAAGCACAGACACACATTCAAATTTACAGTTCACGAGTTGCCAACAATCCAATTCACATCACTCAGTCTCTTCACATCGACGATATCCGGACGGCAGCAGTGTAAATATCTGAACCCATACACTATAACACATGCACGAGTTGACAACGTGACCAACGCTAGTACAGTTCTCGAGTTGGCAACAATGCAATTCACATCGACGATATCCGGACAATGGTGGCAGTGTAAATATCTGAAACCCGTACACTATAACACATGCACGAGTCGACAACGTGGCCGACGCTAAACCAGCACACATGCACAAGTTGGCAACGTCGACGCTTTTCCAACATGGCCACCCTTCCGGAAAACACAGTATATATCCAAACCCATACACTATAACACACGCACGTGTCGGCAACGTGGCCGAACCTTAACCAGCACACTCCTAACACAACCCGACAACCTCGCCGCTTTTCCAACATGGCCGACGCCGCCGACAAAATGGACGACGACCCCACCACTCCTGGCGGCGGTCAAGCCACGACCAGGCCGCAGCCAGGCCCCCGCCGGACGGCGACCGGCGAACAGCGAACGGCGGCCACGCCTCCACCAATCAACGCACACATAACCCTACAAAATGGCCGACACCGACAACATGGCCGAAAGCCGACAACATGGCCGACAACTTCGACATGCCCACGAAGGTCACGTGGGACACACCACTACCCCCCGGTCCATCCTAACCTCTGCACACGACGGCACAGCACCGGAAGTCTACCCCCACCACCACGATTTTTGAATTTCGCGCCAAAAGTGGGGGGAGTGATGTCACTTCCACGGTAGAACTCTCATTCTTACCCTACTCTCGTCGCGTCCGCAAATCGCGTGCGGTTGACAAAAGTTCCTACTCGAAGCATAAAGTTACCTGTATTTTTCCAACCAGCTGCAAATCCTACAGGTATTTTTGTCATCAATTTAAAAATTGTAATTATTTTGTGTTGGTGGCTTGTAGTAAAACTTGTTTTTTCGTGAATATTTTCATAAAAATAAAATTAAAATTTTTAATTATTTTGTGACGGCAGCGGTATGCGAACATCTGCTCTCCGTTACCAGCGGCGGACACAGCGAGCCAATCAGCGATCAGCAGCCAAGACGTGACCATTAACGTGCTCGGAGCTAGCCAATCAGCGATCCCGGTTAGTGCATAAAACCCGGGCCGGCAGAAAATTTTGACGCACGAGACACGTACGTAGAGAGTACGACTTCGGACCCAGCTCTTGAACAGAACGGACCTCTCCTGGACTGCTCTCTCTGGATCGAAGATTTCGCTGCTTTCAGCTGCTGCCCTGCTGCCTTCGACTACGAGGACAGACAAACATCAGCTGCCCTGCTTACTGGACATCAGGCCTTAGAAGAAAGAAGACTACAACTCAGCTGGCTGGTGAACTGACTAGCCAGCACACACAGCTGAGTCCGTCGGACCTTCTAAGGGCCACCAGCCGAGCGACCCTTTTCAGGACCACCAACGCTGTTGAAGGGAAGCGTTTCCAGCCTGCCAGAGCTTAAGGTAGCGCAGCGCATCTTGCCCGCTGACGCTCAGGCTCTTAGGTAGCGCTGCCTAGGACGATCCTTGCGAGCCCCCACCAGTGGTAAGCGAGCTTGGATATCGTCTAGGTAAAGAGGCCGGTGGACACCTCTCTTGGTAAGGAGAGGTATCTAACGAAGCCGGTCATTATCCCAGCTCGTAGACAGCCTGAGCGTTCTTTCCCCGCTTACGATTCGGCTCGGGCCGGACCATAGGTCCCTGGTTACCGCCGGAGGCAGCCTGGCTGCCTCTGGTCGGCGAACCCCCCCTCGTTGGCGGATATGCCCGGTTCGGGCGCGTCAACGAGCGCGCAGTCGCTCGCCTCCTCCATACCCCACACGAGCGATTCGCCGTGTTCTCCGGTCATGGATGCGGACCAAGCTGTAGATCCCCGGACGGTTCCGCTGCCCGGTGACGAGACCGACGCTTTCGTGGCGGTTGGGCCACGGGGGCGCCCGGTTAAGAAACCGAGGCGGAACCGGTCCTCCTCAACCTCTTCCTCGGCGTCCGCCATGGAAGTTGTCCCCGCCGATGGCGAATCCGGCTCGGGGCCGACTGTGTTTTTACCGGCGACTGATAGCGGCTCCCGGATTTTCCCCGGCCAACGTAGACTTGAAGCTCCTTGGGGGCGACACTGTCAAGATCGTTGTCCAAGGAATGGACGAGTACCGCAGCGTCATGGCGTTCGTCGAATCCGCCAACCTCGAGTAGCACACCTTTACCCCGAAACACGTGAAGCCTCTGTCCTTTTTGCTCAGAGGCTTAGACGTGGACTCTCCTCTCGACGAAATCCTCGATGAGCTGCGCGAGCTGGGCTATCCGGTTCGCGCGGTATATCGAGTATTTGCTCCTTCCGGACCTAGGCGTCCAATTCCCCTGGTTCGCATCATGGCAGAGAACAGCGAGGCAAGCGCAAGCCTACTCTCTCTAACGCGGCTTTTTGGGTTCCGCGTAAAAGTGGAAAGAAGCCGTGCTCCCGGGGCTCTGCCTCAATGCTACAGGTGCCAACGCTTCGGGCATCATTCAGACACTTGTTCTAACGCTCCTGCGTGCGTGAGGTGCTCTTTACCTCACGCTAGTAAACACTGCGATGCACCTGCTTTCAAAAGGTGCATCAACTGCGGCGGAAGTCACCCCGCCAACTACCGGGCATGTCCGGTGTTTCAGCGGGAGCTCGAGCGGCGAAAGCCGAAAGGGCGCCTGCCACCACCACCGAGTCATCCGGAAGCTGGTTCTAGACCTGGGACCGATCAGCCAGGCCCTTCGCCTCCTGTTACGGCTGCCGTGTCTTTCGCCGCAGTTGCTAATAAGCATCGTAAACGCAGCAAAGGCCCGAAGCAAACACCTGCAGCACAGGCAACTCCAACTCAGGCTCCTTCACAGGCCCCTGTCCCGCCTATGGCGAAAAAGCGCCGGAACCTCGCGGCATCAAATCAAAGTGAGACAGACCAGCCATTGTCAAACATCTCGGTTGTGGAGCCTGAGACTACTCAACCCTCCCCAGCACCGGAGAATCCTGCCCCTGCTTTAGAAGCAGCCTCGCCTGACCTCCCGCCCCCGCGGTTTCCTAACGCAGGCAAAAAGAAGCGGCATAGAAAGCCCCGTGGCGCTCGTTCCCGAGCTCCTGCCAACCCGGCCGCACAGTCCAGACAGCCTGCACAGCGCGCGAAGACCGACGCACTCGCATCTGTCCCTCTTCCTAGCACCTCCGCTAGAGGCGCTACACCTGGCCCTAAGAAACCCCTGGCTTCCACCAATCCCCCGATTGATAAGCCTCGGCGCTCTTATGCGCATACAGTCTCCGGACACTCTGCCTCAAAAACCGAACCAGACGACTATCAGGTCGTCAAAGACTTCCTTGCGGACTTTGACCTCCGCAAAGTTGCCCAGACCTTCAGGTCCATCCGCTCCCGCTTGGAGACTGCCGATACAACCGAGAGATTCATGCTCTTGGTGGAAGCCGCCACTTGTGTAGGTTTTATATGAGTCGGGTCCTCAAACGTGATCTCCCAATTCTTTCCTGGAACGCCAACGGGTTGCCCAACAAGATCCAGGAACTCCAAGAATTACTGGCCCGACTTAAACCCGATGTAGTGCTTCTCAATGAGACCCACTTGACCCCTGCGAACCGGTTACGACTGGCCAACTATGTGTGCTATCGAAACGACAGACCGGGCACTGCTGGTGACGGTACTGTCGTCGCGGTGAGGCTCAATCTCGAGCATCACCGAGTCGTCTTGCCTGCAATGACTCACCTCGAATGCACCGCTGTGGAGTTGTTAAACACTCTAGGCGGCGTACAGATGGTCGCGGTGTATAAACCGTCGCAAAAAGAGCTCCTTCACCCCGATCTAGCTGTCGCGTTCGAGGGGAGGAGGGTCATCATGGCCGGCGACCTGAACTGTAAACATCGCGATTGGAACAGTCACTTGACTGCCCCAAACGGGAAACGTTTACGCAGGTTTGCCGATTCTCGCAGGATAACAGTGATTGGGCCTACCCAACCTACGTTCTACCCCTCACAACGCCACGCGGCTCCCGATGTCTTGGACATAGCGGTGATCCAAGGAATTGACTGTCCGGTCCATGTGTCCGCGCTAACGGAACTATCGTCCGATCATCTCCCCATCTTGATACACGTCGCTACCCAGCACGTCGTACGCAGAGATGTCAGGAAGGTGGTAGAATGGGACCGCTATGGCCCGGCGTTAAGTCGCCGATTGCCAGAGGCGGGACCACTCGAAACCGTCCGTCAAGTGGACGAGGCAGTTGCCGCGTTTGACGAGGCTGTCGTATCTGCGATCGACGCGTCTTCCAGGATGAAGCCTGGCGTCACGCCCCACTGGCAGCGGATCCCAGAGGAGACGAGTGCTCTCGCTTGCGAGAGAAATCGCCTCCGGAGACGCTGGCAGCGGACCCGTGATCCGGCCGACAAGGCAGCGTACAACCGGGCGACCGGCATTTTACGTCATGAAATGCAGGCCTACCGGAGACGCTGTTGGGAACTCGCCGTGGCCCAAGCAGGGGACGGATCGGACGAAAGTAGCCCTTACCGGATACCTTCGGCGTTGGTAGGGAAGAGGCGCCCACCTCGTATCCCAGCCATTGCTAGACCTTTCGGTCAAATCCTGGCTCGCCCGGAGGCGAAGGCCGAGTACTTGGGCGCGTGTTTTGAGCGACAGTTCGCACTGGGACTGGGACTTCGATGAAGAAGTCGAGAACGAAGTGGAAGACTTTTTGTCTCTTCCGATCACTGCGGAGCCCGAACCCATTACTAGGGAAGAGGTCACAGATCGGCTCGTTGAACTCGTACCGAGAAAAGCTCCTGGCCCGGACGGCGTCTCGAACGCTGCTCTTACTCGACTCCCGGAGCAAGGAGTACTTTTCTTGGTTGCGCTGCTCAACGCGTGTCTAAGACTGGCCTATTTTCCCCAGAAATGGCGTAAGGCGACGGTCATTGTGATTCCGAAGCAGGGAAAGGATGCTTCCCGTCCCGGCAACCTCCGGCCCATTAGTCTACTGTCAGCCACCTCAAAGGTTCTCGAACGTCTCGTACAATGGAGAGTACTAGACCATCTACGAAATTTCGATGTACTGGTCCCCGTACAGTTCGGCTTCCGTGTGGGGCATTCCACCACTCATCAGCTGATGAGACTGGTGGAATACATCACGGGCGCCGGGTGTCGGAAAGAGCAGACTGTCGCCTGTTTCCTAGATGTGGAAAAGGCCTTTGATAGTGTCTGGCATGACGGGCTCTTGTTCAAGCTCCGGGAAATCCAGCTCCTAGATTGCTACCTTCGCTTGATTGCTAGCTTTCTGACGGAGAGGACTTTCTGCGTGCGAATAGACGACCATGTCTCTTCCGAGAGACGAATTACAGCCGGGGTACCTCAAGGTAGCGTGCTAGGGTCTCTTCTGTTCTCCGTGTACGTCAACGACGCACCCAGAGAGCCTGGAGTCCAGATGGCTCTGTTTGCCGACGACACGGCGGTCTATACCGCCGATCGGAACGCTGACAGAGCTATCCCACGACTTCAGCGCGCATTCGATGCGTATTCGACGTGGACGGAAAGCTGGAAAGTTGCCGTCAACGAAACCAAGAGCTCCGCGGTGCTATTCACCAAGCGCCGGAAAGAACCACGAGGCCGAGTGAGAGTCGGTAGAACGTACTTGCCCTGGTCGAGAGAAGTTAAGTACCTCGGTGTCCACCTAGACCGTCGGCTCACCTGGCGTGCCCACGCTGAGACGATGCGAAGGAAAGCGTCCGCTCGTCTCGCGCAACTGTTTCCGATACTTGTCAACAAGGCTATGACCCGCAACCTGGGTAAGTTGATCGTCAACGCGTACCTGTTGCCGATCATTACCTACGCTCTTCCCGTCTGGTGTTACCTCGCAACCGTTCATAAAAGAAAGTTGCAAAGCGTTCTCGATAGAGGTCTTCGGCTAGCGGCCAAAGTCCCCTATCGGTTTTCTTCTCGTCTCTTGAGAAGAGGACTCGGTGTCCGCTCCTTGGGTGACACCGCAAGGCGACTTGCACGTAAATTTTACGTCCGAGCTGCGAGGACCCAGACAAACCCACTCATAGCTGGCCTTGGCAAGTACCGAACACGTCCAGGTGAATCTTGGAAACGGCCTCGACAAATACTGTACTAGTCGACCTAGTACGAGCATGTCGTTGTAGCGACCACTAAAAATTAAATAAATAAATTCCGTCTGAAAAGGCTCACTAGGCAGGAGCCCCTACCGGAAGCTCGGTACTAGGAAACCATTGGGTCGTCTCACGACGCACAACCCAACAGCTCTGGCAGAAAATTTTGACGCACTCTTCATCGCCACGCCATCGGACGCACTTCATCTCCTCTCCTCTTTCGGACGACATCGGCGCGGAGTCAGCCGGAAGGAACGGCCGAAGAATAGAACCGGCGTCCTTGCGTCTTCGCCCTCCAGTTCCGCGCCAGCGATGGATTTTGCTGGGCCGGCAGCCGACTCTACAACCGGTGCCGGAAGAAGAGGACTGCAGTACGCCACGATCAGCGGGCGCAGCCGCCGAACACCTCAGCGCGGCACGACCAACATCACCGTTTTCGCCACCAGGTCCTTTTTAGGGCCACCAAAAACACTAGAGTGTACGATTGGCGCCATTTGTCATGCGGCAAGACTTTTGTCCGGTGACAATTTATATTATATTTTTTTTCTGTTGTTTAATTATTTATTTAGTGTATTATTGTATGAATCTTCTTTATTAGTTTAATTTCTTTCCTTGTGTAATGGTTTCGGTTCGTGATGATTTATTTGTTTATAAGAGTTAAATAGATTATGTTATTGTAATAATCGATTTTGCTAGTATTGGTAGATTCGGGTCCTGATCCCTTGTTGATGTAGTACTGGTCCTCTTTGACGATCAAGTTCCAATTAATATCTGAAATTATCTTTATGATACACTTTATATAGAAATAAAACTTCAATTCGAAATAATTAATTTTTACTTCCATATTCCTTAAGGAAATGGAAGTATGGTGATGGCAAAAAAAATCGTGTTCGAGATTATTGCAGATTCTGATTGTACTACACTCAAAACATGAAAAAAATCGTTTTCCGAAAAGTGTCTGTGTGTCTGTCTGTCTATGTGTCTGTCTGTCTTGTGTAGATTTTTTTCTATGGCAAACGATAACTGCCGCAAATTCAAACAGAATCAAATAATTTTTTGCATACAGCCCTGATTTGTAGAGTACTCACGACCTATTGTTTTTGGTGAAGATCGGTTGAGGGAAAGGGGTAGTTTACCTGCAACGGTTTTTTTTATCAAGGGAAATTTTTTTTTTTGGCAAACGATAACAGCCGTAAATTCAAACAGAATCAAATAATGTTTCGCATACAGCCCTGAATTGTAGAGTTCTCAAGACCTATTGTTTTAGGTGAAGATCGGTTAAGGGAAAGGGGTAGTTTACCTGTAACGTTTTATGTTTTAACAAGGGTATTTCCTATGGCAAACGATAACAGCCGCAAATTCAAACAGAATCAAAAGATTATTTGCATACAGCCCTAAATTGCAGAGTTCTCAAGACCTATTGTTTTTGGTGAAGATCGGTTAAGGGAAAGGGGTAGTTTACCTGCAACGTTTTTTATCAAGCGTATTTTCTATGGCAAACGATAACTGCCGCAAATTCAAACAGAATCAAATAATTTTTTGCATCGGTCACTGAATTGTAGAGGACTCGAGGCCTTTTGATTTTGGTGAAGATCGGTTAAGGGGAAGGGGTAGTTTACCTGCAACCTTTTACGTTTTAACAAGAGTAAAGTACTTGAAAATTCATTTAAACTTTTTCAAACAATGGTAATTGTTAAAAATAAAATACTTTTGTTGCCAGGCAATAAAATTATAATTTTTTCATTTTAATGTAAATCTGTACATAGTATAAAGTAAAGTCGGTCCGTTTTCTCTCTGTGTTTGAAATCGCTAATCTCAGGAAGTACTGAACGGATTTTATTCAAGTTTTCGCCAATAGATAGAGTGTCTATCGAGGAACATTTATGTGTATAATTAATACATATATGTTGTACATTAGCTTAGCTATCACGGTTTATGTCAAGTAAGTGGTATAGTTTACATCTTATATATAAAAATGAATGTTTCTTTGTTTGTCCCGTATGCGTTCCTATACCATTCATCCGATTGCGATGAAACTTCGGTGAGTTGTTGTGCGCACGTCCGCGAAGGTTTCTTCCACATCTCCTCCTAAACCACTGTACCGATTTCAACCAAACTTGGCACAAATATTTTACGCAACGGGAGAACCAACATAGGATAGGTGTTTTGTCGATGGGGTCCTTTTGGGGGTTCTTTGGGGTCTTCCACATACACACTAAACCTGCTCTGATGTTTTAATTACGGACATCATAATATTAAAACTTTGGAAACTTGAGCACTACTTAATGGAGATCAATCATTAACTTATACAAGCCATTAATTTTATGCATATTTTTTATATATATGTGTACAACATTATCGGCAACAAAGAAGTAGTTTTTGTTAAAATTCCTTCCCGGGATATTTGGCCGTAGTCCAATGTTTTCTACAAAACCAGACGTTTCAACAATGCCATTGACTTCCATCATCAGCGAAAATCGAGTGCGATAACGTGAGGTGGTATATGTTAGTGACCACAGTACTGTGGTTAAGGCTGAAGCAGTAAGTAGAAAGAAGTAGTTTCTATGGTAATATTTCATTTCGAAAATGATTTTAAAAATAAATCTTAGAATATGGAAGTCATGTATGGTTCTCCATACCTATATTTATTTATTGGTTTCAATGTAATTAGTCGACCTTAAGTCGTAATAGTTGCTCTCGGTTCGAATGAAACTCGTCTCAGGTCGAGTGAAATCGATTAGTTTATTCTTTTAAAATTAATAATGTTTAGACATAAATAGGGTTCTTTTAAACTGTTATCAGAAGTCAGAGAAAGGGCAAGACTGAAAAGTACAATACTTTCAACTAAAATATTTTAATTAGTAACATAAAATTAATATATATTATAAAAATGTTAGTGAAAATTTCAATTATTCAAACCACCAGCGAAGGCTAAGCTGATGTCATCACAGCTGACTTGATGTTAACTTATGATGTTGTTATTGATTAACTATTATAGTAATTATACCTTATACCAGTTGTTTTTTTTATATTATATTGGTTTATCTTTGAATTATAATAATGTAGATTTTTTTGTCATGCTATAGGCTTTATTATTATAAAATGAAACATTTTTTTAGGTGCCCTATTTGACATGGCTACAAAGAAGAAGCAAAGAAAAACGGAAGACAAAAACCGTGAATTTAAAGTTGAATGGACCGAGACTTTCGCATTTACTCAAAACTTAAATGGCCTTCCGACCTGTCTTATTTGTCAGGAAAAATTGGCGCATAACAAGAAGTCAAATTTGGAGAGACACTTTACAACTAAACACGCGTCATTTAGCACTAAATATCCTGTCGGTGATGCAAGGAAGAAAGCAGTTGAGGAACTTCAGAAGAGACAAGAAAAATCAAGTTCTGTATTTAATAACTGGATGCAATCTTCCAACAATGTTAATATTGCAAGTTTTGTGGTTAGTCAAGAGATTGCTAAGAGAGGAAAACCATACACAGACGGCGAATACATAAAAAGTTGTTTTATAAATGCATCCGAAGAGCTATTTCGGGATTTTAAGAACAAAGCAGATATTCTAAAAAAAATTAAAGAGTTACCATTGTCTGCTAAAACAGTGAAAGATAGAACAGTCAAAATGTCTTCGAATATAACCAACCAGCAAGTCGAAGATCTTAAATTGGTTTCAGCTTTATCAATAGCAGTTGACGAGTCTGTGACATAAATGATACAGCGCAAGTTTCACTTTTTGTACGATTTATTTCATCTACAGGTCCTAAAGAAGAACTTTTAGGATTATTGCCACTCAAAGGTCAAACACGTGGAGAGGATATTGCAAATGCTGTAATTGAGTGCATGGAAAAATATCATATTCCACTCGATAAAATTGTGTCAAGTTCAACAGACGGGGTGAAAAGTATGACCGGCGTAAGAAAAGGGTTTGTTGCTATTTTGAAAGAAAAAATTAATCACGAGATACTTGCTTACCATTGCATCATTCATCAAGAAGCGCTTTGTGCGCAGACATTTCCAGAAGAAATTTGCAAAGTTATGGAATTGGTGATTAAGATTATCAACTTCTCTTATCAACCATTATAGCTAAAGTTCTTAATCATCGTCAATTTAAAGAATTTTTAGTTGAAATGGATAGTGAGTACGCAGATCTTCTGCTGTATAACAAGGTACATTGGTTATCAAGAGGAAACGTTTTAAAACGTTTCGCTTCCTTATTAACAGAAATTAAAGCATTTCTCCTTGAGAAGGGTATGTACTATCCAGAACTAACGGACGATCAGTGAATCCAAAAATTTTATTTCATGGTAGACGTTACGTCTCATCTAAATCAGCTTAATCGTAAACTACAGGGGGAAGGAAACACAATTTTTTCGATGTTAGAAGAAGTTATTTCATTCGAAAACAAATTATCCCTTTTTGCTCAAGATTTTGAAAGAGAAATTTTGATTCACTTTCCAAGCCTGCTGAAACATCGTCAAGAAAATAATTCTGATATTGACATTTGCTATTTCAAAACAACAATTTTAAATATGGGGGAAGCTTTTCTCAACAGGTTTCAGCAATTCAGAAACAGCAAAGGTGATGTTAGCCTTTGTTAAAAAACCTCTTAATGCTACTGTAACAGAATTAAATTTCTCTCCCTTTAATGTTGACATTGGCAACTTTGAAATGCAATTGCTGGATTTAAAAAACAAAGAATTATGGAGCTCTAAATTTGAACGTCTTTGTGCTGATATGGAAATATTGGAGAAAAACAAATGTGAACTTAGTTCACAGCACAAGTGGTCTGCTTTGAAAGACCTGGAGAAGGAAGACATGATGATTTTTAACACCTGCAATAGTATTCCTGACTCATATGATCAGTCGAAAAAACTAGCGTTTGCTGTTCTTTCCCTTTTCGGTTCTACATATTCATGCGAACAATCTTTTTCAAGCATGAACCTTATCAAGAGTAAATTGAGAAGTTGTCTTATTGATGAGAACCTGGAATCGCGCCTAAAATTAAAAACAACAACATACAAACCTGACTTACCAAACTTTCCAAGGAGATGCAAGGCCATTGTTCACATTAAGTGTTTGTCAGTCATTGTCATTATTTAATTTTATGGATACCTTACTTACAATTTAATTTTTATCAATAAATAAGATCATTATTAAGTATGATATCAAGTTTTATTCAGTGTACCTATAGTTTAATTAATACTTAAAACTTTAATTAAAGTTTATTAAGTTAATGAACAGTGTACCTACCTATATAGTTTAAGTTTAAGAAATTTGACTCTCAAAAGAAATCTCAATCATTGTACTGTTGATATTTGGCTCTGTTGACTAATGAGTTTGCCAACCACGGCGCTAGACAATGCACCTACCCATCCGCAAGAACATGAATGTGAAGGTTACAGTGATATAAAATTCTTATTCTTGCCACCTAACATCACAAGTCTTACACAACCAATGGACCAAGGGGACATCGAGTCTTTTAAGAGAAGGTACCGCAGAAATCTTCTTTCGGAAATTTTAGGTAAACTGGACAATGAAGGCAGCACAGGTCTCATTCCGGCCTTAAAGACAATCAACACGAAAGACGTGATCTATATGGTAGCTAAGGCATACGATGAAATGACATGATATACATTTACGAAGTCTTGGAGAAAAGCATGGCCAAATTCTTTTCTTCTCATTGAAAAGAATAAAGAAGACAACCCTAAAGCAGATGAACCAAATCTTCAGGGTTTTGAACCAGATGACAACTGTAACGCAACAGAAATGCTAGCATTCATGTTACATAAAAGACGGTTCACAGAATAATAAACAAATTGATATTTAAACCCATAATAGAACAGAGATCCAATAATTACAATTATAATCATAGACAAAATTAAATAAGGATGCAAGGTAGTGTTGACTAGAATAAACGAACCTGTAAGATAAATAATAGCTAATGATATATGTTTAATGAAAAGCAAAACAAAAAAATGAAACAATGACTTAATTTATGATAATAACAAATAAGAATTTTGTGTTAAGAAGTATTATTTTATGACAAAAATGTTATGATAAAGTTTATGTGATGTTATATCAAATATGTGTTGAGCTAATGAAAAATAATGAAACAAGTTGTATTATTCAATGACTGTTGTAGAATGAAGTGTGAAGCAGTTAATCAATGTTCATAAATTCGAATTTTGTTGTATGTGATCAAGAGATCAAGATAAAATTGTTATTAGATATAGAAAAATAATTGTTTATATAAGTGCTAATAATTAAGATTTGATTGTATGTATGAATTTATATAAAAGGGACTATAGATGCCTAACAGACATAACCACAGGTAGATCAGTTTACAATAAAAGGCCTAACAGGCAAAACTACTATATAAACACTCATAACATAAAGATTAGGTGCATCAATTAATAATAATTAATAAATACGCTATGAAGAGCTAGAAAATAAAAACATTAAATTAATAATAATATTTAATAAAATTTATACAAATTATAATAATACCATAATGCCATAATATCGATTGGTAAAATATAATATCGAAGGTGGATTAAATATAATAAAAAAGAAAAAAAACGGACTTGTATCAAAAAACCAGTAGAATATGTGTATAAAATAATAAACCAATTATCGGTAAAGTTACATTCCGATAGGACAGCAAATTGATAAAGAATAGACAAAAAATATATGAAAGAAACACTATATATTCAAAACATGTGGAAGGCAGAAATTATTATATGTTGCTAGGGACGACAAATAAGAACAAGAAGTTGTTGATTTAGACAAGACAAGAATTGCTTTGAAATAAACTGAATGTGATGAAATTAAAAACCCAAGAATAATCTATTTAATCATAATATTATAATTATCAGAGACGATTATAAAGTACAAGATTCTCATGACAATAGTTACGTCTAACACCAATACAGATTAACCAATTAACACTACAATCTGAATAATAATAGAGAGTAAATAACTAAAGTCTACAAGAAAGAACTTGAACTGTCCCATATCCGAAGGGAATTGATGAGATATTAATTAAATAGAAGGAATTAACAGTAACACAACTCATAATATTCACAACACCAGAAATTATAACCTTGCAAATACACGGAACAACACTAATTGCTTCAACCGAAGGAAGAACTTATTTGGATCCTGGCGGTGCAGAAGAAACATCAATCGGGCTGTAGATCAATCCACAAGCTGTATTCCGAAGTGGACAGGACAAGAATTACTCTTATTAAACCGAAGAAAGAAAAACCGTACTGCATAATCATCCAAAACATTAAATTTAGCGATCAACTGCCTACACGATTTGCTTCGTTCGAGTCTGGTAAATTATATTATATTAATCATACTAAATACACAACACATAAATTTTGTAAATCTTGCATTCTTATCTATGTATTTTTAATCTTCCCCACAGTTACAAGAACCTTCACACCCTGAAATAAATTAAATACAAATCAAAACATAATATATAACCAAATATAAATAAAGGATTAAAATAATCAACAATCGATACCTGAAGTCTATAGTCCAAGTAGGGCTCTATAATATAGATTCTTTTATAGATCCTTAGTCCAAGCATATGTTAATTAGCACATATCTTATTTAATGTGAATTAAGTAAACAAATAAAGAACCTTTATATATTTGTCAAATCTTGTTATTTGGAGTATGGTTTAGTGAACTGGGAACAAAAAGTAACTGACTAAGTATAGAATAAATGGTTAATATAAACATCGAAATAACCTATAAGTTTCGTTGAGCCGATACTGCAGCGCTTATAGCGGAATTATCTAACACCAAAGAGGGAGCGTAAAATTACGAAATTAGACAGAACTCTCTTCAAGGTATAATAGGGTTGGATGAAATTGTAGAATAACGATTAAGTTGTTTAAGTTCTAGGCACACTAACACTGATAATTATTAAAGAGTTAAGTTAATATTAATTAATTACATCCATATATTCCACAACTCCAAATATCTCCGAGATTGATATAATTAAAGTTATACAAAACAGATTGACAAATACAACAGTGGGGTTTTAAGGAGAGGAAACCCGTTTATCTACACAACGCATCTCTGTTAAAAGATCTACAATGATTGCCTCACTCTGGTGATCTTGTACAACAAGACGTTGCAGAATGGATTGCTGGTCAAGATGAGGAGCTTCAAAATGTGATCTTAAACGATAATGAAATTGTGCAAGCTGTCATCTGCCAAGAAGATGATGAAGAAGAAGTCAATGAGGAAGAGGGAAATGTCGAGTAAAAAATGAGCCACGCTAAGGGAAGAGGAGACCTGGAATTAGCAACGACGTACATCGAGCAACAAACAGAGGCAACTGCAGTTGATGTTATGTTCATCAAGAAGTGGCATGATTTCGCATTCAACAAAACAGTGAATTAAAAAAAAACAGAAGAAGATAACGGATTTCTTTTAATTTTTATTTCTAAGTTTTACGTTCTGTAGTAACACTTTTAATGTTCATGTGTTTTTCGTATTCTATAAAAGAGTTGTGTTATTTTTGCCAAATACAGTAATATCTCTGTGAGTTTGTACTAATTTTCCTTGTTTGTTTTTTTACTTGTACCATGGAGTAAGGGTGACTAATTATAATTATTAGTAATTTATATATACTGTATTGGGTCATTTATTGTATGGACTTTTCATTAAAGAGCGTTATTTCATTATTATAGCGCATTTTCGGTTCGTCCGGCCATTTTGTAATCCGGCCTAGTGTCTGGTCTCGAGGTGGCTGGATGAGAGGGCGTCTACTGTATTTATCTGTCTTTGATAACATTAAATTAATTTACAAGTTAATATTATTGTGAATTTTTAAATATAATTTATCAAAATGTACAAGTGTACTGCATATGTCACTAGATTTAACTTGAGTGTGGTGTAAATGTCATATTCTGATATTACCTACATCGAATCTAAATTGTATTTCATCAAGTGACAAATACATTTGTATATTTGATGTAAGATGTCTTTATTAATGTTTACAATATTATAATAGCTTTTAGTGTTTTATTACGTACATATTTTAAACATGTTTTAATGTTTAATTGTGTAGAGGAAAATAAACAAGTATTACGCACAGATGCCTCCATTGGCAAAAATTTGTCTGTGCTTATTTTTTACCCTAGTACTCTGTTGTCCATGTCGCTATCTTTGTTTCTCTGTCAGCTTTCTGTATAACTCTACTTCCAAACTAACAACATTGACTAAAAACTCTTTTATTGACATTTCAGTCTTTATCTCTCCTCTCTTTCTTCATTTACTTACTATTTACATAATTCCTTATGCTTACAGTTTTGCACTTTTGCTCTCTCTCTCTCTCTCTCTCTCTCTCTCTCTCTCTCTCTCTCTCTCTCTCTCTCTCTAACTCTCACCCACTCTCCCTTCCTCCCCTTGTTTTTCTAATTATTTCCATTTCTCTGTTACGAATACAAATTCATATTTTCTGTTTGTCTGTCTAACTCTCTCTCTCTCTGTCTCTCACTTTGTAACTTTCTTTGATTTTGATTTTTCTCTTTACATACATATCTCTCCAGAGGTGCCCATCCCCCCAAAGAACATGGTGCAATTCCTCCCCAAATATTTCAAAATCTCCCCGAAATTTGATTTCGTAGGTAGGGGTATGAAATAAACCCCAGTTAACAGTAGATTTTAGGGCTTTATCCAAAAATTGTTGAAAAACTAAAACCATTTAAATAGTTATTGGAATCAAAAAACTAATGTTATTCTTTTCATCAATACCAACAGGTTTTCTAGCACCGCTAATCAATAAATTATACGACTATAAAAACTAAATTATGAGAAATGCAAAAGCCTGGTCAGACCTGGCCTAACATAATTAGTAGTATATTAGGCCTTATCAAGATAATCTAACTTGATTTTGTAATTGCATTCTTTTTCTTCACTGATTTGTAATCACTGATTATAAAAATTGCCTTGAAAAATACCCTCCAAAAATTTCAGTGATATGACTTGCACCATGCTGTGGGCACCCCTGTATCTCTCTATATTCTCTCGTTTTTATTAATTTGTGATTTTACTCCACTTCCATATCACGTTCTTCACTGAACATTTCATTGCGCAACAGCACACATGCTCAAATTAATGTTAGCGATTTGTTGTTGTGTTATCTTATTGGTGTAAATGTTAATGTTCAGTCTGTTCATACCAAAGAAAATGCAATTGTTATTTTTTCCTTTTGTTATAGAATTCTTATATTCTATTTTAAGTGTAATAAGTGTGTATTTTATTTCTTACAAATGCGTATACCTGCAGTTATCAAAGTCCCTAGTTCTGGGCGACAATTGTGTAGTTCTAATTTTAACACATTTATATCATAATATATTTATCTCCCACTTACCTTTTCTTTCAGCCCAGGGTTACGTCGCACGAACTGCGAAATGCAAGTATGATTGTAAGGTTACATGAAAAATGTACGCTATGCTCATTTATATGATGGAATTCAAATTTTTTATTATATAATTATTTCATTTTATATTTCTCTCTAAAACTTGACTTTTCTCTCTCTCTTTTAACACATTACAGGTTACTCAAAATTACGTTTAATCAAACTTAGATTTCTACATGCTACTTACACTAATTATCATTCTAAAGAAAGCACCCAGTATGCTCACGCACAACATTCATACAGAAACCCCCCCTTATTTATTTAATGTAGGCCGTTTAGAAAAAATGCAATCATTTAGATAGTGAATTATTGGTGGTTTACTTAACATTGCCGCGTGTTGCACTCCGTTGTTGTCCGAAAGTTTTGTGAATACAATGTTGGTTCTTTTTCTTCTGTGCACTACACTTACTTCATTTTGTACACTACTTCACTTCTTCAGAAAAGTTTTTATTACTTTTTACATTTTAAATTTAGAAGACTTCTTGTGGTTGCCTGGCCAGGCGAAGAACGTTTAGATGAATTCGCACAGTGTTAACAAAGCACCCCACTCCACAAGTTTTTGAGCAAGACTGAAGTTACAATGCCTGTTAGTGATGAGGTGTTCGTCACTGTACACACAGTATGGGTTATTTAGGCATTGACGAAATTGCACTGCCTTTCTTCACGCCACTCAAGTGGGTGTGGTGTAGTCAGACTTCCGTCAGCATGGGACCACGTTGCTGACAAAAAGTTACATTCGTGCCATTTTGGTTTGGTGTGGCCCGAAGCTGTAAGCGTCATCTGAGCACGTGCGGTGATTCATGCGTTTGTGTGCGCCACACAGCACTGAAATTCTTGGAATGAAATTGTGTTGCTGAACATACATCGCATTCCACTGTTCTTTGTAGGCACAAACCGTTTCATTGCTGGGACTTGCTACCGTATTTATGCATGGGATCCCAATTGACAATGATATAATTTTAATAAAATAAACTACCCCATTCTGCCCCATTACAATACCCCCCCAATGAGAGGTCTTTTGTCGAGACAAAAGAACTCTCATTGCTAAACCCCTAAGAGGATCGGTGAGGATATGGTGCCAACAACCCCCCATTAGCTCTTAACGCATCATGGGTAAACTACCCCCTAGCTCGGCGACTATGGCTGCACCTGCACGAAATTACTGGACTTCTCTACTCGAGATCCCAACACCATAAAATCAAACAGATACTAACCATAGTACACCCAACCTTCTATTATTCGGCCCCAAAAATCCAAGCCCTGGCCTTATATCATACCAAATCCTCAACCGATATGTTCCCCCTTACATGCATACTGGGTCGCCTTTGGCAAATACTGGGCGCATACACATACTTATTAATACATTCTAGACAAACTCCCTAAAATATTTTAAAATCATTTTTTCAACTCAACATATAGCAAACAAATTAAATTCAAATCATTACATTTTGTTAAAATTTCATTTAAATCAACCTGTTATATTACCATTACTTTCAAAAAAAAAATAAAAAATCTTTTACATGAATCTACCCTTCTCTATCAATTTTCTTCACTACTAATAACAATCATAAAAACACAAATTGAACATTTTATTAAATCATAAACTCGCTTATTCTAATATTTGTTTATACATACATATTAAACAATGTAATTCAATAAACACTTTAGCAATACACATAAACAACAATATACTTGACACTCAAAACATCATCTATATGGCAGGCGTGAAAAATAAATTTTTTTTTTCAAAAAAAATTAAATCTATCAAAATATCTTTTTTCTCAATATTCAGAAAAAAAAAACAAAATATTTAATTCAATCAAGAAACAAAATGGCATCAATCAACTACTAGAAACAGGTCTTGTCTCTAACATCAACCATCAGCTGATCTTTCTGGGTCAAGTGAACGACCTTGACCTATATACATTACACAAAGCTATACTGTAAAATACATGAAACATCTTTAAAATTTCTACCTTCAAACATAGTACCACATAATAAAATAAGACATTCAAAATTAACCTGGTTATTATTATCTTACAATAAACAATAAAATTTACATTTAAATTGACCAAAAATTACATATTTTATAGCTTTATATTATTCTCAAATTCTATAAAAATCCGTCACTTGTTTCAATTATTTTTACTACATTTTGACTATGACTTTCTTTCTTTAATATTTTCATTCTCAATTAATTTGGGCGACTTAATTATTCATAATACTTTGATTTACTAACTGGGCATTTATATATACTCTTACCCCCCTTCTGACTCTAATACTCACTTAACAGTTTTAACTAGTATGACACCCATCTATCAAAACATCTACCAACCATTCTCTACCTCTAACTTACTATTCTAACTCATTTCGCATCATTCTACCCTTATAAAAAAATACTCTCTACCCCTTTGTACTCAGGATGTGTGTTCCCTTCCCAATGCTCAACGAACAATTGTCAGTAAGGTGATAAGTAGAAGGTACTACGAGTAAATCACACACACTGAACAATCTTTATACCAAACGTAGTAATAAGCATTGTTAATATATTATACAAGTAATAACTCAATTATTAATGAATAGCATAGAGCAAAATAGTGTAAACCAAAATGTCATTAGGAAGTAAGGATAGTTCGTAGCAATGTATTACATCAATAAGTTAAGATTTAATCATTATATTCGTTAAATAAGTATAAAGACGGTTATGTTAGTGTTCCAACACAGACGTTTAAGTGAAAATGCGATGTGGAACACAAATAATGTATTGATAAGAGAGAATCATAGTCGGCTTCGTTAGAAGACGACAGCGCGAAGCCATATACCTGAACATTATTTATTAAAAAATGTCAGTGAAAGTGTAAATAAACCAGTGTCAAACTATATCAAATGAAAGAGTAAAAAATATCCTTTAATTTGATAGCGATACAACCCCGATCGCAACTATAATAAGTGCGTGACATGCGTTAGCATCATTTGAAAATAGAAAGCAAGAAATCTGTTTATTAATAACAACAACAACGATAGCTGTCAATCATCTTAGCAAAAAAAAACCGTTAGTGACAGTTGGAAAACAATGCGTCATTTTCGTAACGTCTGGTTAAGCCAATCAGAAAATAGTTTACTAAATGAAACAACCACCTAAGCTGTATCAAAACAGAGGGTATATAAAGGAATGCAGTTAATTTCCGTTAGACACTTTTGACATTCATCACGAGCAAGAAGGTGCCGCTCGACAGATCAAAATTTTTATTAACTGATAGCTTTATGTAATAGTGCGTCCATTGAATCATTTCGGCAACAAAAAGTAACTACTAGACAGTCTACATAGAATCAGTGCATCGATGTGAAGTATTTATTTTATTTAGTGCGGGATACATCGAACAGGAGAAAATAATTAAATAGTATTAAACAAGGTCCTTTTTAGTCAGAAGCGGACCAATATTCTCTGTTCAAGTGCGTGTGTAGTGTAAAGCCAGGGTCATTATAATCCGATCCTTGGAGAGTGTAATTAAATTTTAATCGAAAAGATTAAAATACAGAGGTAACTTATTTATATAGATAAGTTATACAGAGGTAACTTATTAAAATACAGGCGTGACAATTTATTCCATTACTCTGAGTGCACTAACCTATATATTTTGTAAACAAAATTTGTACTGACGCATAACACCAAAACATTTTCTGTGTTACACAATGTCTGAATTTATTTAGTGGATTTGTCAATCCAGTTTAAGAATGATGTTAGTCTTAAGTGGTCTCACTATATAACTTTTGTGAATAATTAAGCGAGCGTGACGAACGCCTAACCTAAATAGGTTTGATTTTTTTGTTAGTAAACAACACGGCATTACTAGTCAATATTGTATTATAAATGAAATTAGTAGTAACAACACTATTAGTCTGGAACATACTTCAGGTAAGTGTTGTGATGAGGTGATAGTTTATAGAGTAACAGATATAGCATGCGAGAACCGTGAACGTATGATAGGATCTGAAGCTATCATGGATGCGGATAGTGTATGCATAACACATAAAAATTCCGAACCAGTAGTAGAGCCTGGAACTAGTATGGATACTAACGGTGCAGGTATTTATGACACATGGCCTGATGATGAGGTACTAGATGAATCTATATCAGGTACTGAGGTGTTTATGGAGAACGGAGAGGTGAATGATACTGGTGACAGTAAGGTGACAACAATTATGGTAAATAATAATGAACCGCCGCGTAATCAATTTCATGTTCAAACACCACAAAGTCAGCCGCAATCACAACAACATAAAAATACAACTCAGCAATTTAATACCAACTTATTAGCAACAGTTATTGAAAATGATTTAGTTGAAAAACAGTTCAATCAATCAAATATGAAAAATGTTAGTTATAAGAATGAAACTGTTATGTATGGCCTATATCCTGCCGAAATTAGGGATAATTTAGTATGTAATAATGATAATAGTAATAAACATGAGGGAAATATTAGGATTGAAAATTGCACCGACCTTATTGTCGAAGCAAAAATCAGTGGTTATGTTGACGAGATGTTGGTCGACAGCGGCACAGGAATATCGCTGTTGGACGAGCAGTTACGTAAGAGGTGTAAAAACCACTTTATACAAATGCCGATTCTGCCGGTAAGTCACACAAGGATAAAATCAGCAGCGTGTGAGTCGCAGATAGTTGAAAAACAGGCACGTATAACAAGATATGTGCAGGGAACGGAAATAGATGCGACCGTCCTTGGAGTTAAAAAACTCGGACATAATATTATTTGGGAAGTTGATAAATTGAATAAACGGCATGCTGCATTGGAAGTTCAGAAAGAATTATTGCCAGCTAAAGTTGATTGTCTACCTCACGTTATCAGACTGGGACGCTCGAAAGATAAGATAACGAATAACTCACCGACCACCAAGGTTCAGTTAATGGGTTGTGAGATAAGGCAATTACGGCGTATATTAAACAAATTCAAATCTGTATTTCCAAGTAAACGTGTGCGTTTCAAAACTGAGAAAAATTTATACAAAAAACTCAGAAATAAATGTCAGGATATAGGGGTAAGAATGTGTAGTGATTTAAATATGTCAATTCAGGTTTAAATGTTGTATGTAAGATGGCTCTGTGAATGAACGATAATCTAGTTTTGATAAGGAATGTTGTCTGTGTACGCTATGATCCTGCATTAGATGTCGTTATCTGTGTGTCAAGAACATGTGTGTTTGTTTTGGTTTGAAGGTTACCACGTGTCTTGTGAATTGATGCTTCTGTCAAAGTGACAGTTGGAATTGTTAGTATTAATTGAGGATGTTTAATTGATTTTAGTTTGAGGGTATTATTATTATTTCAGAATTAGGAAGTTGTTTTGGGTATATTGAAAAAAAAAAAAAATTTTATTTTTTGTTAGTTAACTAAAAAAAAAAAATTTTTTTTTTTTATGCGGGAAGGAGTTAATCCTGCAACGAATCACAGGATCATGATAGGCGGGGCAAGTCATATATTACACAGACAATGGACATTCATATTATATTTTGGTAGATGGTTAAGTTTGGTTGTTATCAATTGTATTTAGTAAGGTTAAGGGTTTAGTTTAAAAAAACTGTGCATTATTATTTATGGTGATCCATGTACTGTGTTAGTGGAAATGTGCGCGCGTGCGCGAGTGGTAAACGTTTCCCGGGCGGTGCGTGAAGTATTATCGTTGTTTTGACATTAGCTGAACTGAGACATGTGTATCGCTACAATCCCTATACCTGTCGGACTATTGTTTACGTTCTTGTATATTATTAGTATGTAGTCAGCATGCATGAGATACGAGTAGTCTGATTACCGCTATGCATGCTGTTTCAAAGTAAATGCACTCTACTGCATGAAAAGTGCTTGGTCACTTTACTAACCATGTGACTTCCATCCACCAATAGAATGCTGACTGGTGGTTGGAAATTTTCTTATGCCTGTCGTTACACAGGCAGTTCTTCTACGCCATCTACCGCGAACGGGTCATACACTCCTTGTACAAGAATTCTACCGCTTGCAAGGTGTTGTAAAGACTATTCGTCGATAGTGAAACGAGAAGGCTCATAACTGTGTATGTAGTACATCTGCACACAGGAGTGTTTAAACGCATTACGCGTATAATTACGTAGTTCTTCTACGCCATCTACCGCGAACGGGTCGTGCACTCCTTGTACAAGAATTCTACCGCTTGCAAGGTGTTGTAAAAACTATTCGTCGTTAGTGACACGGGAAGACTCAGAACTGTGTGTGTAGTACATTTGCACACATCAGTGTTTTAACGCATTGTGCGTAAAATTACAAGCAGTTCTTCACTGCTGCTACCGTGAACGGTACATACAATTCCTTGTACAAGATTATACCGCTTGCAAGGATCTGTTAAGACTTTTCGGGAATAGTAATGCGTGTGACGCATAACAATTGATTTTATATCTTTACACACGATATTAATATTGTAGTATTACGTGTGTAAGAAGTGAGTGTAACTGTACCACTGTGCGAGATTTTCCGCAGTGACAGTATCATTAGTTTGTTACGCAATAGTTCCATCAAGACGTTTCCGTGCTAGTGCAAGATTTCCTCATAGGGTGGTCTGCTGATCGCGGTAGACCTTGGTATTCGCGAGAACACTTGAAGAAGCCGGAGAGGTATAAGCTCAATATACCGTTATTGATTAAACTCACTGTCACCTGAGATATTACTTGGTCTTAAACTCTATATAAGTTTTGCGAGTAATAAAATCCGTAGTACCGTTGTGTGTGCGAAGTGTCGGATTCATCGTGGGAATTGCAGGACATCAGCCCAGCTGTTACAGGACATCAGCCCAGCTGTTACAGGACATCAGCCCAGCTGTTACAGGACATCAGCCCAGCTGTTATAGGACATCAGCCCAGCTGTTATAGGACCAGCCCAGCTGTTACAGGACATCAGCCAAGCTGTTACAGGACGCCAGCCCAGCTGTAAACGTTTCTGGGAAAACGTCTGTCATTTGTAAGCCACACCTGACGAACCAAATACACCGCAGAGACCGGCCCTTCTATTCAACAACATCATCGGGGGAGTCTTCTTATGTAACGTATCACGTCTTGCGTATGAACATTATTTAACATTTTAAAAGAAAGACTCTATATCAAACATTACATTCTGTACATTACAAATATACCATATAAACTATAACTTGTGTTTGTACAATAAATAATCTTAAACCCTCCAATATAGACTTGTAATTTGAAATACACATACTATCATATCCTATGCGCCAATAGTTTAGTAATTTGTGTTGTCGCATAGAGATATTTTGGCGCTTAGCAACGTAGGGCTCGTAAAATAGCGGTAAATTTACGCTATTATATATTTGTCTATGAATATAAAATTTGTTGGAAAAATCCGACGTATAAATATAATTAACGTAATAATTGTATGTGTATTGTTCATATGAAAAGCTGAGGATATAATTTTTCAAGTGTGCATATTCTCTTGTATATCATATATGAACAGATTTTATCAGTATATTGGAGGTTGAGTATTAGTTGTTGTATGTTAGATAAGGTATTTGCATGTTGATATTTTGAACTGCTTTTTCTGTGTGCGTATAAACTGGTTACCATATGTTCTAATCTTGTTGTGATAATAATAACTTGGTTTGCGTATAAATCAATAAATTTAAATTTACTAAATTTTAAATTAAATTTTTGAGCATTATGGCGGAGTCAAAAGGGATAGAGAATCTTTTAGCGGCCATATTAGCGAAGATGAAAACCATGGAAGAAAAGATGGAGAAAATTTCAGCAGAAAATAAAGAAGAGCGGAAAACTGATAAAGAGGAAAACAAAGCCCGTCAAGAGGAGGTGAAAATGAGTCTACGGGAATTAGCGGAAAAAATGAAAGCAGAAGAAGAAGAACATGACGCCAATATGCAGAAATTTTTGGAAGAAATGGAAGCTGGTAGAGAGGAGAGGATGGCGAAGCTACAGGAAATGTCAGCTGATATTGAAGTAGATTTATCTGTTGAGAATATTGTACCTTGTGATAATTTTGAAGTACCAAATGTCCGTGTGGAACATACTCTCAACGAAAGTAATATGGAAGTTAACCAAGATGTGACATCTGAAGGATTAACGGAGAACAGTAGCGTAGCAGGTGAACTTGAAAGTGATTATACAGAAACCACCTTATTAGGGCCTAGTAGTTCATATCTCGGTAAAGTCGAGTATTTAGATTCTGCATCAAATTGGAGTGAAGATAACAGAAATGAAATTAGTAGTAACAACACTATTAGTCTGGAACATACTTCAGGTAAGTGTTGTGATGAGGTGATAGTTTATAGAGTAACAGATATAGCATGCGAGAACCGTGAACGTATGATAGGATCTGAAGCTATCATGGATGCGGATAGTGTATGCATAACACATAAAAATTCCGAACCAGTAGTAGAGCCTGGAACTAGTATGGATACTAACGGTGCAGGTATTTATGACACATGGCCTGATGATGAGGTACTAGATGAATCTATATCAGGTACTGAGGTGTTTATGGAGAACGGAGAGGTGAATGATACTGGTGACAGTAAGGTGACAACAATTATGGTAAATAATAATGAACCGCCGCGTAATCAATTTCATGTTCAAACACCACAAAGTCAGCCGCAATCACAACAACATAAAAATACAACTCAGCAATTTAATACCAACTTATTAGCAACAGTTATTGAAAATGATTTAGTTGAAAAACAGTTCAATCAATCAAATATGAAAAATGTTAGTTATAAGAATGAAACTGTTATGTATGGCCTATATCCTGCCGAAATTAGGGATAATTTAGTATGTAATAATGATAATAGTAATAAACATGAGGGAAATATTAGGATTGAAAATTGCACCGACCTTATTGTCGAAGCAAAAATCAGTGGTTATGTTGACGAGATGTTGGTCGACAGCGGCACAGGAATATCGCTGTTGGACGAGCAGTTACGTAAGAGGTGTAAAAACCACTTTATACAAATGCCGATTCTGCCGGTAAGTCACACAAGGATAAAATCAGCAGCGTGTGAGTCGCAGATAGTTGAAAAACAGGCACGTATAACAAGATATGTGCAGGGAACGGAAATAGATGCGACCGTCCTTGGAGTTAAAAAACTCGGACATAATATTATTTGGGAAGTTGATAAATTGAATAAACGGCATGCTGCATTGGAAGTTCAGAAAGAATTATTGCCAGCTAAAGTTGATTGTCTACCTCACGTTATCAGACTGGGACGCTCGAAAGATAAGATAACGAATAACTCACCGACCACCAAGGTTCAGTTAATGGGTTGTGAGATAAGGCAATTACGGCGTATATTAAACAAATTCAAATCTGTATTTCCAAGTAAACGTGTGCGTTTCAAAACTGAGAAAAATTTATACAAAAAACTCAGAAATAAATGTCAGGATATAGGGGTAAGAATGTGTAGTGATTTAAATATGTCAATTCAGGTTTAAATGTTGTATGTAAGATGGCTCTGTGAATGAACGATAATCTAGTTTTGATAAGGAATGTTGTCTGTGTACGCTATGATCCTGCATTAGATGTCGTTATCTGTGTGTCAAGAACATGTGTGTTTGTTTTGGTTTGAAGGTTACCACGTGTCTTGTGAATTGATGCTTCTGTCAAAGTGACAGTTGGAATTGTTAGTATTAATTGAGGATGTTTAATTGATTTTAGTTTGAGGGTATTATTATTATTTCAGAATTAGGAAGTTGTTTTGGGTATATTGAAAAAAAAAAAAAATTTTATTTTTTGTTAGTTAACTAAAAAAAAAAAATTTTTTTTTTTTATGCGGGAAGGAGTTAATCCTGCAACGAATCACAGGATCATGATAGGCGGGGCAAGTCATATATTACACAGACAATGGACATTCATATTAAATTTTGGTAGATGGTTAAGTTTGGTTGTTATCAATTGTATTTAGTAAGGTTAAGGGTTTAGTTTAAAAAAACTGTGCATTATTATTTATGGTGATCCATGTACTGTGTTAGTGGAAATGTGCGCGCGTGCGCGAGTGGTAAACGTTTCCCGGGCGGTGCGTGACGTATTATCGTTGTTTTGACATTAGCTGAACTGAGACATGTGTATCGCTACAATCCCTATACCTGTCGGACTATTGTTTACGTTCTTGTATATTATTAGTATGTAGTCAGCATGCATGAGATACGAGTAGTCTGATTACCGCTATGCATGCTGTTTCAAAGTAAATGCACTCTACTGCATGAAAAGTGCTTGGTCACTTTACTAACCATGTGACTTCCATCCACCAATAGAATGCTGACTGGTGGTTGGAAATTTTCTTATGCCTGTCGTTACACAGGCAGTTCTTCTACGCCATCTACCGCGAACGGGTCATACACTCCTTGTACAAGAATTCTACCGCTTGCAAGGTGTTGTAAAGACTATTCGTCGATAGTGAAACGAGAAGGCTCATAACTGTGTATGTAGTACATCTGCACACAGGAGTGTTTAAACGCATTACGCGTATAATTACGTAGTTCTTCTACGCCATCTACCGCGAACGGGTAGTGCACTCCTTGTACAAGAATTCTACCGCTTGCAAGGTGTTGTAAAAACTATTCGTCGTTAGTGACACGGGAAGACTCAGAACTGTGTGTGTAGTACATTTGCACACATCAGTGTTTTAACGCATTGTGCGTAAAATTACAAGCAGTTCTTCACTGCTGCTACCGTGAACGGTACATACAATTCCTTGTACAAGATTATACCGCTTGCAAGGATCTGTTAAGACTTTTCGGGAATAGTAATGCGTGTGACGCATAACAATTGATTTTATATCTTTACACACGATATTAATATTGTAGTATTACGTGTGTAAGAAGTGAGTGTAACTGTACCACTGTGCGAGATTTTCCGCAGTGACAGTATCATTAGTTTGTTACGCAATAGTTCCATCAAGACGTTTCCGTGCTAGTGCAAGATTTCCTCATAGGGTGGTCTGCTGATCGCGGTAGACCTTGGTATTCGCGAGAACACTTGAAGAAGCCGGAGAGGTATAAGCTCAATATACCGTTATTGATTAAACTCACTGTCACCTGAGATATTACTTGGTCTTAAACTCTATATAAGTTTTGCGAGTAATAAAATCCGTAGTACCGTTGTGTGTGCGAAGTGTCGGATTCATCGTGGGAATTGCAGGACATCAGCCCAGCTGTTACAGGACATCAGCCCAGCTGTTACAGGACATCAGCCCAGCTGTTATAGGACATCAGCCCAGCTGTTATAGGACCAGCCCAGCTGTTACAGGACATCAGCCAAGCTGTTACAGGACGCCAGCCCAGCTGTAAACGTTTCTGGGAAAACGTCTGTCATTTGTAAGCCACACCTGACGAACCAAATACACCGCAGAGACCGGCCCTTCTATTCAACAACATCATCGGGGGAGTCTTCTTATGTAACGTATCACGTCTTGCGTATGAACATTATTTAACATTTTAAAAGAAAGACTCTATATCAAACATTACATTCTGTACATTACAAATATACCATATAAACTATAACTTGTGTTTGTACAATAAATAATCTTAAACCCTCCAATATAGACTTGTAATTTGAAATACACATACTATCATATCCTATGCGCCAATAGTTTAGTAATTTGTGTTGTCGCATAGAGATATTTTGGCGCTTAGCAACGTAGGGCTCGTAAAATAGCGGTAAATTTACGCTATTATATATTTGTCTATGAATATAAAATTTGTTGGAAAAATCCGACGTATAAATATAATTAACGTAATAATTGTATGTGTATTGTTCATATGAAAAGCTGAGGATATAATTTTTCAAGTGTGCATATTCTCTTGTATATCATATATGAACAGATTTTATCAGTATATTGGAGGTTGAGTATTAGTTGTTGTATGTTAGATAAGGTATTTGCATGTTGATATTTTGAACTGCTTTTTCTGTGTGCGTATAAACTGGTTACCATATGTTCTAATCTTGTTGTGATAATAATAACTTGGTTTGCGTATAAATCAATAAATTTAAATTTACTAAATTTTAAATTAAATTTTTGAGCATTATGGCGGAGTCAAAAGGGATAGAGAATCTTTTAGCGGCCATATTAGCGAAGATGAAAACCATGGAAGAAAAGATGGAGAAAATTTCAGCAGAAAATAAAGAAGAGCGGAAAACTGATAAAGAGGAAAACAAAGCCCGTCAAGAGGAGGTGAAAATGAGTCTACGGGAATTAGCGGAAAAAATGAAAGCAGAAGAAGAAGAACATGACGCCAATATGCAGAAATTTTTGGAAGAAATGGAAGCTGGTAGAGAGGAGAGGATGGCGAAGCTACAGGAAATGTCAGCTGATATTGAAGTAGATTTATCTGTTGAGAATATTGTACCTTGTGATAATTTTGAAGTACCAAATGTCCGTGTGGAACATACTCTCAACGAAAGTAATATGGAAGTTAACCAAGATGTGACATCTGAAGGATTAACGGAGAACAGTAGCGTAGCAGGTGAACTTGAAAGTGATTATACAGAAACCACCTTATTAGGGCCTAGTAGTTCATATCTCGGTAAAGTCGAGTATTTAGATTCTGCATCAAATTGGAGTGAAGATAACAGAAATGAAATTAGTAGTAACAACACTATTAGTCTGGAACATACTTCAGGTAAGTGTTGTGATGAGGTGATAGTTTATAGAGTAACAGATATAGCATGCGAGAACCGTGAACGTATGATAGGATCTGAAGCTATCATGGATGCGGATAGTGTATGCATAACACATAAAAATTCCGAACCAGTAGTAGAGCCTGGAACTAGTATGGATACTAACGGTGCAGGTATTTATGACACATGGCCTGATGATGAGGTACTAGATGAATCTATATCAGGTACTGAGGTGTTTATGGAGAACGGAGAGGTGAATGATACTGGTGACAGTAAGGTGACAACAATTATGGTAAATAATAATGAACCGCCGCGTAATCAATTTCATGTTCAAACACCACAAAGTCAGCCGCAATCACAACAACATAAAAATACAACTCAGCAATTTAATACCAACTTATTAGCAACAGTTATTGAAAATGATTTAGTTGAAAAACAGTTCAATCAATCAAATATGAAAAATGTTAGTTATAAGAATGAAACTGTTATGTATGGCCTATATCCTGCCGAAATTAGGGATAATTTAGTATGTAATAATGATAATAGTAATAAACATGAGGGAAATATTAGGATTGAAAATTGCACCGACCTTATTGTCGAAGCAAAAATCAGTGGTTATGTTGACGAGATGTTGGTCGACAGCGGCACAGGAATATCGCTGTTGGACGAGCAGTTACGTAAGAGGTGTAAAAACCACTTTATACAAATGCCGATTCTGCCGGTAAGTCACACAAGGATAAAATCAGCAGCGTGTGAGTCGCAGATAGTTGAAAAACAGGCACGTATAACAAGATATGTGCAGGGAACGGAAATAGATGCGACCGTCCTTGGAGTTAAAAAACTCGGACATAATATTATTTGGGAAGTTGATAAATTGAATAAACGGCATGCTGCATTGGAAGTTCAGAAAGAATTATTGCCAGCTAAAGTTGATTGTCTACCTCACGTTATCAGACTGGGACGCTCGAAAGATAAGATAACGAATAACTCACCGACCACCAAGGTTCAGTTAATGGGTTGTGAGATAAGGCAATTACGGCGTATATTAAACAAATTCAAATCTGTATTTCCAAGTAAACGTGTGCGTTTCAAAACTGAGAAAAATTTATACAAAAAACTCAGAAATAAATGTCAGGATATAGGGGTAAGAATGTGTAGTGATTTAAATATGTCAATTCAGGTTTAAATGTTGTATGTAAGATGGCTCTGTGAATGAACGATAATCTAGTTTTGATAAGGAATGTTGTCTGTGTACGCTATGATCCTGCATTAGATGTCGTTATCTGTGTGTCAAGAACATGTGTGTTTGTTTTGGTTTGAAGGTTACCACGTGTCTTGTGAATTGATGCTTCTGTCAAAGTGACAGTTGGAATTGTTAGTATTAATTGAGGATGTTTAATTGATTTTAGTTTGAGGGTATTATTATTATTTCAGAATTAGGAAGTTGTTTTGGGTATACTGAAAAAAAAAAAAATTTTATTTTTTGTTAGTTAACTAAAAAAAAAAAATTTTTTTTTTTATGCGGGAAGGAGTTAATCCTGCAACGAATCACAGGATCATGATAGGCGGGGCAAGTCATATATTACACAGACAATGGACATTCATATTATATTTTGGTAGATGGTTAAGTTTGGTTGTTATCAATTGTATTTAGTAAGGTTAAGGGTTTAGTTTAAAAAAACTGTGCATTATTATTTATGGTGATCCATGTACTGTGTTAGTGGAAATGTGCGCGCGTGCGCGAGTGGTAAACGTTTCCCGGGCGGTGCGTGAAGTATTATCGTTGTTTTGACATTAGCTGAACTGAGACATGTGTATCGCTACAATCCCTATACCTGTCGGACTATTGTTTACGTTCTTGTATATTATTAGTATGTAGTCAGCATGCATGAGATACGAGTAGTCTGATTACCGCTATGCATGCTGTTTCAAAGTAAATGCACTCTACTGCATGAAAAGTGCTTGGTCACTTTACTAACCATGTGACTTCCATCCACCAATAGAATGCTGACTGGTGGTTGGAAATTTTCTTATGCCTGTCGTTACACAGGCAGTTCTTCTACGCCATCTACCGCGAACGGGTCATACACTCCTTGTACAAGAATTCTACCGCTTGCAAGGTGTTGTAAAGACTATTCGTCGATAGTGAAACGAGAAGGCTCATAACTGTGTATGTAGTACATCTGCACACAGGAGTGTTTAAACGCATTACGCGTATAATTACGTAGTTCTTCTACGCCATCTACCGCGAACGGGTCGTGCACTCCTTGTACAAGAATTCTACCGCTTGCAAGGTGTTGTAAAAACTATTCGTCGTTAGTGACACGGGAAGACTCAGAACTGTGTGTGTAGTACATTTGCACACATCAGTGTTTTAACGCATTGTGCGTAAAATTACAAGCAGTTCTTCACTGCTGCTACCGTGAACGGTACATACAATTCCTTGTACAAGATTATACCGCTTGCAAGGATCTGTTAAGACTTTTCGGGAATAGTAATGCGTGTGACGCATAACAATTGATTTTATATCTTTACACACGATATTAATATTGTAGTATTACGTGTGTAAGAAGTGAGTGTAACTGTACCACTGTGCGAGATTTTCCGCAGTGACAGTATCATTAGTTTGTTACGCAATAGTTCCATCAAGACGTTTCCGTGCTAGTGCAAGATTTCCTCATAGGGTGGTCTGCTGATCGCGGTAGACCTTGGTATTCGCGAGAACACTTGAAGAAGCCGGAGAGGTATAAGCTCAATATACCGTTATTGATTAAACTCACTGTCACCTGAGATATTACTTGGTCTTAAACTCTATATAAGTTTTGCGAGTAATAAAATCCGTAGTACCGTTGTGTGTGCGAAGTGTCGGATTCATCGTGGGAATTGCAGGACATCAGCCCAGCTGTTACAGGACATCAGCCCAGCTGTTACAGGACATCAGCCCAGCTGTTACAGGACATCAGCCCAGCTGTTATAGGACATCAGCCCAGCTGTTATAGGACCAGCCCAGCTGTTACAGGACATCAGCCAAGCTGTTACAGGACGCCAGCCCAGCTGTAAACGTTTCTGGGAAAACGTCTGTCATTTGTAAGCCACACCTGACGAACCAAATACACCGCAGAGACCGGCCCTTCTATTCAACAACATCATCGGGGGAGTCTTCTTATGTAACGTATCACGTCTTGCGTATGAACATTATTTAACATTTTAAAAGAAAGACTCTATATCAAACATTACATTCTGTACATTACAAATATACCATATAAACTATAACTTGTGTTTGTACAATAAATAATCTTAAACCCTCCAATATAGACTTGTAATTTGAAATACACATACTATCATATCCTATGCGCCAATAGTTTAGTAATTTGTGTTGTCGCAATATATATATATATATATATATATATATATATATATATATATATATATAGTAATGGTACATATGACACTACCTACACCAACGTACCAAAAACAATTTGAAAGCCACTACTATTAAGAATACCTACAAGGTCACGCATACAACCATGGATAAGAAAGAGAAAGTATCATAAGTTAAACCAAGTGGATTATAATAACAAAGGAATTACTATTAAATGTGCAAATAAAGAAGACTAACGACGAGACGACTTACATACTTTACCCAATAGATCAATAAGAAGGACACAATGGAAACAAGAAAGAAAAAAGAAGAAACAGTGAGAAGTACACAGTGAAAACAGAAGAGAAGAAACTTATCAAGCAATGAGAAGGAAACAAGTGAAAACAACACATGTATGTAAACTAACTAAGAGTGAGAGAGAGATCAGTAAAGAGAAGAAGAAAGATATCCAGATCAGACACAAAAAGGGAAATAAAATGAAATATAATGAACTAACATAAACCTATGAAAGAATTATTATAAAAGAAGAAAGAAGAAATGGAATAAATAACAAGATATAAATCCCTAAGCTGTAAAGTCAACACTGACCCAAACTTATTTAGTGAATACATTCCCTGACCAAGTAATATAAACAATAACCAATAAGAATTAAGTATTGAACATAAAGAATAACAAAGAGAAGGAATAATGATGATAAGTTATTAGCTAAATGATGTGTAGACATAAAAAGAAGACTATGTACAAAATATAAATAACCAGTTGTAAGGTGGAATTGATGTTAGAAAAAACCACTAATTACCAGTAATTAAGACAGTAAAAGATAAACAAAAGGTGCTCTAATAATTAACAACAAATGTACCAGCATTAAATGAAAGCAAATCAATCAAATATAATGCAGAGATACAAAACCAACAGCAACCCATTACTGCTTACCTAGTATGTAACATAACCTAACCTGGGCAACCAGTTTTCAATAAAACTGAAGAAAAACAAAGCCAAAACAATGTTAAACCAAAATGTATTATAATGTGAAGTAACTAGATAATATAAGGAAAGTTTTGTGTACAATAGATCAGGTAATAAGTAAATATAAAAGCTGTATTAGTGTAATTCAATATAACCATATGCTTGTCATAGCATAGATGCCTGATGTAACAAAATTATGTTGTAAAATTATTATAAACGAGTAGGAAGTCAACTGACAATATTGAGTGAGGCAGAATACTATTCAATTGAGTAAATTCAAGAAGTATAACTACCTAAATACCAGTAATAACAATAATAATAATAATAATAATAAAACTATGTTAACAACTAGATGCAACTAATCTTGATAACTTTAAACCAAGATAATAATCAGTATAAATGCAGAATGAACTACTACCCAATAATAACAATGATATCAATACAATAATAAGAGTCAATCAAACAATAATAAGAATAATATGAAAAGAGTACAAGTCATTCTATAAATTGACGCATACAACGTGGGACGATAGAACCCGCATGATCATAATTCTTATAATATATATATATATATATATATATATATATATATATATATAGCCAGTTTACATAACAACAGAGGTTTGAATGCTTTAAAATAAAATTTGTGTTCAATTCAATAATAGTACCAACACAAACATGAGGACAGTCTCTGATATAACAATGGTTTAAATATTCATCTATTAACACTTAAATACTTTATTCTTACAGTAGACTGTAATTAGCACATTGTTTATATTTGTGTTGTTTTTGATGCTTTGTTTATATGTATCTAAACAAATTTGTAAATTGAGGGTGGGAGTGTATGCCTGAAAGTATCACCAATAAAGTAAATTTGCATATAAACACTTGATGAAGGTAACTATTTACTTCATTCAGATTAATAAGACTAATGTAGTATGCTCGATAAAAATTAATGTCACCATTTTTAACACTTTTACTGTATTTGAATATTTCATAAAACATTACAATTCTGTAAATGTGCATATTTTGTCAATCAACCATAAAGCTGGTAAAGTGTATTTTAAAAATATATTAATGTACATTTTTTCTGATATATTTGTATGATTTGTTTCTATCATTGTGTTACCAGACATGATAGTTCCATTCCAGACTCCAAGGCGTGCACCCATTGTCCTTGAGGTATGTACTGTAATATATAAGACACTGCAGCAATCTAGATTAGCAATATATTTATTTAATGAAAGCAATGAAAGTTAGTGTAGGAAACCACAGCCATCATTTTTCTTACCAAAGGTGCTTGTTTACACTTTGCGGCTCTCGGTAATGATGAATTTATCCCATTTCATGGATTTCTCCTTCCATTCAACATTGTGTAGGAGTAGGAAATCAGTGTTTTTATCTCCAGTTATTGAATGGAAAACTATTAATCTCCACTTTCAGAACACTGCAAAAACTTTTGTCCTGCTTCTGAACATCCGTAGACAATTTGGGATCATATTTAACACATAGTTTCTTACATCTTTTCAGTCACAATTTAATGAAAATGAGTTGCTGTTTCATGAAATGCAGATGTCACCGCCTTGGTGAACTACTAAGCTTATTGGTCTATAATTATATCCATAAGCTACTAATTTATCAAGTATCAAATTTTACATACTTGGGCTGCAACACAAGCTACAATTATGACAATGACATGGAAAATAATATAAATAAGTTCCAGGCAATATGCGGCACAATAAATAGAACATTAAATAACAAAACACGAAAAGACACATGGATAAAATTTTATAAAACAATGGCTGTACCTGTACTTATGTATGGGAGTGAAAGTTGGATAAATACCAAAAAAGGAGACAGCAAAATACAGCCAGCAGAAATGAGATTTTTGAGACAGGTCAGAGGTTGCACAAGAAGAGATTTAGTAAGAAATAAAGAGATGTGAAATTAACTAAATGTATATGCAATAAATGAAAAAATAATTGAATATAAAGAAAGGTGGAAACAACACGTAAATAGAATGGGAAATGGGAGAATACAAAAAAAAATACTTAACTACAACCCAAGAGGGAAAAGAGATATAGGAAGACCACGAAAACGGTGGTCGTAAGTTTGTGAGAATGGAACAGGCAAATGCCTAATCCTTGTAGTGCAGAAGAAGAAGAAGAAGAAGCTACTAATTTATGGACATTGGTCTATAAACAACACAAATGCCGAAACTAATAACATCAGGGCCATAAATCTCACACAGATGTTCCATACAAACAAATCTCATAACTGCTGTGATTTTTTGTTAGGCCTTCCGCATTCCTTATAAATCACTTGTATTCATCACAAGACAGTAGAGTTTACAACACAACAATAGTGTTGTACACATTCCCACGCTTCTACCCCACCATGAGAAATAATGGATTGCACCTTAATGCGCACCTTTTAAGGACAATTTTTATGTCCATGATAGAAGGTCTGACAATTGTTATATTTCGCATCAATATAAATTGATTTTGAATAAATATGTAGCTCTAAGTACTAACAAAAAAATATAACTAAATGATTATTAGTTCCACTAAACAACTACTTACCCAAATTGATATTCTGTTTCTTCATTATCTGGCCCTGTCTGATTGCTGGCGTCGGGTACAAATTAATATTAAATTTCAATATATCATTGAATCGTGACAGCAGAAATGTCTAGTATATAGCCAAAATATATATTAATCATATATATTGAAAGGTCTAAGGCAAGGGTGTTGCATCTCCCCGACATTGTTCAAAATATATATAGACACAGTATTGCGACAGTGGAAAAGAAAGTGCAGAGGTATGGGAATTCCAATAGATGGAACCCATATTTTCACATTACAATTCGCAGATGATCAGGTCTTAGTAGCACAAGACAAAGAGGACTTGGAGTATATGACTCGGAAGATCAAAGGCAAATACGAGAGCTGGGGACTGTCAATAAATCTAGAAAAGACCAAGAGTATCTATGAGTGGGAGATACTGAAACCAACTTGCAATTGGAAAATAATGAAGACATTGAAAACTGCCAGGCATATAAGTATTTAGGAGTACAGATAAGGCAGGATGAGAAAGATACAGATGAAATAAAGGAGAGAGTAGGCATGGGACGGAGGGCTGTGAAAAGGCTAAATAGTGAAAAGGCTGGTGGCATGACCAGATAACTAGAGGAAGGAAAGTACAGATATACAATACTATCGTAAAGAGAATTCTGTTGTATGGTGCTGAGAGTTGGAGAATGACAGAAGCAGACAAAAGGAAATTACTAGCTGTAGAGATAGATGCACTAAGGAGATCATGCAGAGTATCCAGGCGAGAGAAAATAAGAAATGAACAGATTAGAGAAATGATGAATGTAAAACATGCAGTAGTAGACAAAATAGAAAGAAGACAGTTAATTTGGTTTGGACATGTTAAACGGATGGGAGGAGAAAAGGATAATGGAGTGGTTACCCCCGGAGAAGAGGAAGAGGGGAAGACCCAGACTATCATGGGGAGAGAGTACCCAGAAAGCTTTAAGTGCGAGGAATCTGAAAGAAGAACATTGTCAGGACAAAAAATATTGGAGAGAAAGTCTGGAAATTGGACAGCGACGACAGACGCTATAAACCAATGTTATGTATATATAACATATATATACTGTGATGGCAGCGGTATGCGAACATCTGCTCTCCGGTACCAGCGGTGGACACAGCGAGCCAATCCAGCATCAGCATTCGGAGCGAGCCAATCAGTGATCCCGATTAGTTAATAAAACCCGGGCCGGCAGAAAATTTTGCGCACACTTCATCGCCACGCCATCGGCGCATTTCATCTCCTCTCCTCTCTCGGACGACATCGAGGCGGAGTCAGCCGGAAGGGACAGCCGAAGAATAGAACCGCCGCCATTCTTGCGTCTTCGCACTCCCATTCCGCGCCAGCGATGGACGTCGCTGGGCCGGCAGCCGACTACAACCGATGCCGAAAGAAGAGGAGGACTGCAGTACGCCACGATCAGTGGGCGCAGCCGCCGAACATCTCAGCGCGGCATGACCAACGTCAGCTTTTTCGCCACCAGGTCCTTTTTAGGGCCACCAACATAACTAAGAGTGTACGATTGGCGCCATTTGTCATGTGGCAAGCCTTTTGTCTGGTGACAATACAGTATATAAATCATATGAAATGTTTATGTAAGTATTTTATGCTGTTGTTAAGTCTTTTGTTGTGAAGATTAAATCGCATCTGCTTGTGAGACTGTTTTCTCACTTTGTGTTTCTCAAAGCAGGTATATTATTGTGTACACAATATGCTACTACCTAAAAAAATAAAAAATATACCTCTGCTCAACAATCCATAATGGACCAAGGCATACCGCACGGCTTTTGTGTTTAGTGGGACGGTTGTGTGGCTAGTACAATGCGTCGCCAGCCGCTAGTTGCAGTATTCACAGCCAGGAGGCACCATTGTTATCTCAGCAGCTACTCAAGTATGCCTCATGGTGCTGAGTGCACACCGTACTGAGCTTCCACTGGGAATTTAACTTGGGACCATGCGTACATGAATCACGTGTGCTAGCCACTAGACCACCTGGAGACTCATGCTACTAACTATGATAGTTTTATATTTATATTTCTTAGAAAATTTTCTTATTAAAACATTTTAATTTGTTCATTGTATTTGTGCCGAGTCATCATGCACATTCTGCAGTGGAACAGTCTCAGTCTGCTTCCCATGGACGACAGTAAGCAAACCGTATTTTCATTAATGTAAAGTTATTACGACCAAATTTTCTGAAACTCCAAGCCTTTGTCATATACAGTACTAGTGTATTTCAAATTTCCAGTATTCATTTTGACATTTGTATGTCAGCTATTGTAACTGTACAAAAATAAACAAGAAGACAAGAAGACACTTACCCCGATTATTACGATCTTTCAACTTACCTTAAAAGAAGATTCCCAAAGTCCCTAGGGCCGCCATTACATTTTTTGGAGTAAATGTAGAAACCATTCACTCTCCCCAAATAAATAATTTAGAAAATAACACAAATTCCATTATATAAAAAAATATTCCAGGGCCGTCTAGACGAACTCGTTGATACAGAGAATAGGTTAGGGTAAAATGGCGTATTAATTAATTAACACATGATTATAGTCAAAACAACTCTTATTTTATTTTGCTCAAAAAATTAATAATTTCTTTTTTTACTATGATAACACAAAACATTCTGCGATACAAAAATTACAACACACCAACATTTTTTTATGAATACGCAAATCAGTACTTTACTCTTCTTCTCTTTCTCTCTCCCACACTCTCTCTCTTTCTCTCTTTATTTACCCCCCTATTATTGAGATCTCTTTTAAGTTTAGCACATTCTGTTTCAAAAAATAAATTCTAAAGTGACATCAAATTTTTAATTAATTTCGTCCAATTAATTTTGTTCTTTACTGTTATTTATCTGCCATGTGGGCCCCCAGTTGATGTCCCACTGAACACAATTCATTATAGCACCATTAAAATGTCCTAAAATTCCATATTTGAGTCTCCCTTCTTAGTTTTAGTTTAGTTGACACTAAACTGTTATCATTTTTAACATTTTCACTGCTTTTATACAAAAACTAGGTAGGCCTACCGTAAGAGCACGCGTAGGCCTCCCTACACTATTACCATGTGACCGTAAAATTCAGCCGTGAGTCCCAGACTGACTATGCATCACCCGCATGGCAATGCTAATTCACTTTACTGCCTTTGGTACTGGTTTCAGGCGGATTCCTGCACCTCGTCTCGCCTTTTGGATTGACGTCATTTGCTTTCCACTGTTCATAACAGCGTCTGGCTGCCGCCACATCTCAACTCTGATTCACATTTTCATCATACACAGATCCAGGACTGCATTACTTACCTTATATGGACATACCCCCCTCAATTCTACACTCCTAACTAGCTATGCTTTATTACAATAATTATGTTTTAGAAAATTGTTATACAAATTTTGTCCCGTTACACTATACGCCTATATGTACTATATAATGATAACCAACTACATGCAGTAGTATTAGTTGGTTATTATAAGCATTAGTAAGTAGACCATATGGTTTTACAGTTATAACTGTTTTAAAAATACTCACATGGTTGGAATTTAAGCAAATTAATGTTATTATTGATGTTGTTTAACAGACTCCTTCTCGTCTCTGCCAGACCGGTACCGTGGAGTTGACCAGGACAACAGTAAGCAAAAATTATACATTTTACTTAATACATTTCTATATCCTTGTAAAATATTAGTGTTTTGTCATGCACAACAGTATTGTGTTTAAGTTTTTAATATTGGTTGTCAAATGTTAATTCAGCTGTTTAAGCAGAATACAATTATAAATAATAATAGTACTATAACCATAGTTAATCTCATCGCTATTTCTAACACTTCCTTACTTACTATGTTTTGAAATCTGTTACTGTAATATTCATTTTCTTTCTGATATATTTTTTTGATTTGATTATATCATTGTGTTCACAGACACGGTGGCAATCGTCCAGGCTCCAAGACAGGTGCATCTCTTCACGCAGGTACGTACTTTACTGTAAAGTACACGGTACTGTAACAGTCTATATCAGCAATAAAAGTCCGTGTATTTGATGTCTGTAGACAGTTTTTACTTGTGACTGTCATAAAGAATGGAAAATTGTTTGAAACTTATTATTTGAATAATTCTTGTGACGAATTTGCACATAGTAATTATGTAATTTATAGCATAAACATTCAGTTTGTAAATTTTTTTTTTTTTTTTTAGACTACCAGAAGGTATAAACTTCACATACGGCACAGAGAAGTCGACTTCGTCGTAAGTTGTATAAGCTTTCAAAAATTTGTGTATGCTTTTAGTAAACTTATAAAATGTTGCTGAAACAGTTTTTCTTATTTAAGTAAATGTCGGAGCATTGCAAAGTAAAGAAATTGGAACTCTTTGTTACATTCACATAGCGTTTGAACTGTCATAACTGTTAACCCACAACTTACAGTGCAGTGTGCACATTGTAATGGATCTAAATTTACATAAATATTATTTTCAAATTTTATGAATTGAAATTTGGTGCCCGGTAACAGTTGGAGATTGTAAATTAAAGTTGAAATTTACATTAAAGTTGATTTACAATTTAGTCGAAAAATGGCAGAGAAAGACGCAAATACAAATTTAGATGAAAGTGCAGATTGAGAAGTTATATTTCAATTTACAAAATAATTATTAATAGCAATACACATTTCCTACAAATCTTACCTTTCTCGGGTCCCAGGTTCTTCGCACGAACTCGTAAAGAATAAGCGTGATTTAGGATTGCATTCTTTAATAAATTACACTCTCAATTTCAGCATTAGATAGTTGTATTTTATTTAACAATTCTTTTTAAAATTTACTGGATTTTCATTTTTTCTCTCAAAACTATTCCTGATCTTTTTAGTTACTTTTCAAAATTACAAACAAAAAAAAACATGGTAATTTACTTATTCTAATATACTAGTTATTCTTATTTATTATAAAGCAACCCAGCCTCTGCTCATTCACTATTTCACACAAAACATTTAAATTATTCCCCATTGATTTTAGTTTAGAGATCTCTGTACATTATAACTTTGATGATTCGAAAAGTTTATATAAGATACGGTTACTTGTTTTTGATGATAGGGTCGACCTCCTGCTACACTGGTTGTCCAAATTGCGTTTTCACTATTCAATTTTGATGTCACTGTTGATGAACTAATATTTCACATTTAATTCACATTACATTATTGTTAAACTGAACTCACATTCCAATATTTTCGATAATTTTCGGCCCGCGAGCCTTTGTGTTCGTCTGGCTGCCACCACGGCTGTAAGTCGACTGCCTGTTTTCTGCACTCATGGCGCATTAAAGAATGTATTAATACGTGACCAAACCATGGGAAAGTTGGCCGAGGGAGTGCGCGTGTGAGGGCGCGTACGCTCCCTCGTTGATAACTGCACATTTCTTTGCCACAACGCAACAGTTTCACCGCTACAGTCAATTCACCGTATTTGCTTATTCAGAATTCCCAATGCGTACTTTCTGACGGTTACTGAACAGTACCAAGACTGGTTTAAAATGATTAAAATTGGTTTCACCACTTTTGCCCCGTTACAAGATGTGGGGTCAGTGTTGAATGTTACGCAAGATAGTATGGTAACCACGAATGAAAATGTCGAGAGCATAGGCGAAATATTGAATGTAAATGAAACGGTCGAAGCTGAGGGTAGTAGAAATAACGAGATAAATATATATAATCAATTAGCGTTGATTATGGAAGTAATAAATAATAAGTTTGACCAACAGAATAAGAATAATGATAATTTGAACACGAGTTTAAATGAATTTAAAACTGAAATAAAGTCAGATAATGATAATTTGAACACGAATTTGAATGAATTCAAAACTGAAATCAAATCAGAGATAAATAAAATAAATAATAAACTTGACAAACAAGACGAGAAATTAGGAGACATGAATAACGAATTCGTGAGTATAAGAAGCAAAATAGAAATGAGTAAGTTAAGTATGAATAACCAATTTAAAAGTATAAGTGAGCGTTTTAATGGAGTGAGTGAGAAGTCCGTGGAAATAAATAATAAACTAGAGAATATAGAAGTTGAATTAAAACAAATAAGTGGGTGTAGTGGTGTCCAGAATAATGACGACATGGGTGAGTGTGACGAAAATGAAAATAACGAAGTAACAGACGACCATGGCGTCAATACATTTGAGAATGGTGGTAAAATAATGAAAAATTATGAAGAAATAATTAACGAGGTAAGTGTTAGTTATAAAAATGAATTAACAAGTAGTAGTGGTAAGATAGTTGAAAACGAGATATATAAAAGTGATACAGTGAAAATAAATAGTGATGATGATAATATAGAAACGGTGAGAGAGAGTGAGAGAGTAGAAATCAGTATTTGTAAGTTAGAGAGAGAATATGAAGAGAATTATTTTGTGAATATAGAACAGAGGGTAGAGTTTCCCCAGGTTTATTGTGAACCAAGATGTTTACAAATGTTTTTGAAGGGCGGATGTCCCTTATTGGAAAACAATGCGTTTTCAAATAATTGTCCCTTAATTTTGTGTAGTTATCCTGGAAAAGTCAGGAGGTGTTTTTATGATTTAGTACCCTCTGTATGGAACGATAGAAAAAATATGAAATGGTGTTATTATGAAAGGTATTTTGATAGGAAGGTAGAGATGTTTAAGGTTAATAGAGGTTATAACGAATTAGTAGAGAGGTTAGATATTGGGGAAGTTAGTGATATTAAGTACTTACCTTGCGAAGTAATTAGTGCAGCAAATGATGATGATATTGATTACTTACCTTGTGACGAAACTGGTATAACAGTAGATGATAATAATGATGAAATTATAGTTGACCTAATTGTGACAAATCATAAAAAGGGCGACTTGACTATACTCGATGGTGACAAATTATTTGATGTAATAATATGGAATAATCCTGTTGATTACTATGGTATTGTGGAAGAGTATGAGAATTTAAATTATTATATTGATAGAGATAATATAATGTATTTAATAAAAAATGAATTGTGTAGACGTAAGACCAGGTTATTATACGATGATGGGGGGTAAACAATTAATGTTTATGACCATTTAAATATGTGAGTACGTAGTGGTTTTGAATTGGACTGTTTTATGAAATGATTTGTGGTAAACGATAACTGATAATAATGTAGATTGTATATAGTTTTGTGTTGATGTTAAATGTAATGATGTAGCAAGGTGAATGATAATCAACTTTGTGAATTTTGTTAAGGTAATGAAATATATTTGACAAAATAATTGAATTAATTTGAAAGGAGATAATAAATGAGATATTGTATAAGATGAATGTTAATAACCAATTTAAAAAAATTTTTGGAGAATTTAATGGTATAGTAAATGCTAAATAATTGATGATTGATTAGTAAAAAGGTCAATTGAAATTAAAGTGTAATGTTTATAATTTTATATGCAAATTTAAAAATGAATTGTTTATTTTGAGGTAATAATCGCAATGTTTAATAAAATGTTATGTAAAATGAATGTTGATAATAAATTTGAATTTTTGGAGAATCTAATGGTATAAGAAGTGGTAAATAATTAAAGGTTGAGTATTAACAGGTTCAATTGAAATTAATGTTTTGGAATGTTTGGAAATTTTGTTCAGATGCAACTGAGATGTTTATTTTAATGTAATGAGGTTTATGTTCATTGTGAGTGTTTACTATGTTTTATTATGTTGTATTATGTTAGTGTGTAGGAATCTTAAACATGAATTGTATGTGTTTTAAATAGATTCCCCATTTTCGGGCGGTCACGGTTTCACCGAACCCTGACCGTGGATTTGGCTTAATATTCTAAATTGGTGAACTTAGAAATACAACAGGGGATTTTAGATCAGGGGAATCTAAGATGATATAACTTTGCAACACGCCTATATACCTAAGTATGGGTGATAGACCGATTAAGGGCATGTGAATATTAATATAGTAGGATTACAGGTATCCGGGATATCAGTAATGCCGAAGTTTGTATAACGCCAAAGCAAGGATGGGGGAGAAAGAAAAGAAAAAGTGTTCACCCCTTCCGCTTCAGTCTGTTAACTTATATAACTTTATTTTAACTGCATAAGTTATTTTTTATTTTAATAATTGTAAATAATAAGGTACTCACCATACATCCGGTGTGAACACGTGGTTTTACCACCTGCGTTACTTTTATCACTAGGGTCCAGGGCTTCGTTAAACGAAAGGGAGAGACAGTTGGGCTTTCGAAATAACAATTTACACAGCATTGAGTTAAACAACTTGTGGTTTTATTTAGATTTGCAATTATTAATTTTCGTGAAACGAAATGGAGTTATCTCCCAACTAAAATAATTAACAAAATGGCGGCTTCATGACTTCGGCCTCTTTACCATATATTAATCTCATTATACTATTAGCTTTTCTCTTGGCTTTATTTTTTCCACAAGAGTAATTTCCTAAACTGCAGTATTCAATTTAAATTTACTTATCTCATTTTACTTATTTAGAAACACCAACCAACACCTCCTGATTCTACTTTTAAATGCCGGCATTCATCCACTTTCACTCTCTCAATCTTACGTCTCATACATTGATTGTTGTTACATATTTGATTAATAAAATTTTGAGCTCGTATCAATGGTTAGAATTTTGAATTTTAAGACTTCCCTGAAATGTTGTGGTGGTGGCTTCGCCTCAGACGTTTTCCATGATTGGCGGCGGATGTTCGGCCGAACTTTACAGTCTGTCAGTTGCTGGTTTCACTGAATTTAATTTACTTCATTTTAACTGGTTCACTGACTCTGTTACATTTTGTGATTACATTTTACGAATTTTGATCACTTCTGCTGGCAATAATCTGCCAACCAACTTTGCACAGTGTGTTGACGCCTTGGCAGTAGTGTGAAGACTGGGGACTGACCATACGCAATTTTTATGTATGTGTGTGTGTCATGTCGTCACCGTCTTTTGTTTCATCCGTCTGACGCCGTTGTTTTGCGTCACACTTATGACATATTTACTTGTTTTACTACATCTCACCATTGTTTTTTCAATTGGTTTTATATAATGTATGCGACGGAACGCACGTAGGCCGTGACCTTGGAGCCAATCTACACTGATAAAACTGCGTCGTGTTGTTAATTCTTGGGAGATTTGACCTAACCATGTTTTATATTTGAAAATACCATAATTTACAATAAAATATTTCCTGGTACCGGTACCATAATTTCTAAGACGGACGTTTGGTACCGTCACAAAACCCCCTCAATGAGAGGTTTTATGCCGAAGCATAAAAACTATCATTGACCCATTCACACGTCCTAAAGGGATCAGCCCAAATATGTTGCCACAACCAGTGGTGTCATCCAGCCGGTTCGCACCAGTTCGGCCGAACCGGTTGTTAAATTTAGGATAGTTTGGCGAACCGGTTGTTACTTGTTACGAACTGTAATTAGAGTTTTAGTAGTGAATCGCTGAATCACGGAAAATGGCCGATGATTTTGACAACATATGATTTCGGCGCTGAGCAGTTTTGATGTTGTGGTGTTCCGTCGTTCTGCGACAATATCGATCTTCACAACTTTCGAGACACTTGCCGTTACGCGCCAGTGCCAGTGACCTTCACGCCATGTTTGGAAGTTTTTAGGTTGTGTTTGAATTGTTTTTTTTTTTTTGTGGTGTACCCCGTGTACTGTACTGTACTGATTAGTGTAGTTTTGAATTCTGTGTTTGTTTATAACTCGAGTCTTTTAAAACATTCAGTCAACATTTTATTATGAAACGACAGTCAAACCTGATTAGTTTTTTCAGTAGGCCTGTTTGTTCCAGCCCAAAACAGCCTAAACTTGTTTGTGTTTGTGATGACGGCACTGAAGATTCAGAGACCTCGCGCTATCGCTACCATCTGATAACGGGGCTGTTTCTAATTTGCTGATGTGGTCAGAAAAGCAGCGTGAATATTTTATGAGTAAGTACTCATGGCTTAATATTACTGAAAAAACAGTGTAGGATGCAAAGTATGTTCCCAAATAAATTCTTTAAATGTTGAAAGTGCTAAACACATTCACATTTCAACTGAATGGAAAAATTCAAAAATCGTCCCAAATGGATCAACAAAGGAAATACAACAGGCATCGATCCGCAAAAAACTTAATGAGCATGCATGTTCTGAATCGCACAATAAAGCAATTCAAATAATTGAAGAGTCTAAACAAAACAAAATTGTTGCATCTGTTGATAAATTCCATGAAAAGCAATTACTTTCCACCAGTCATGTATTTACTACAGTGTACAGTCTAGTAAAACATAACAGACCCATGCAAGATATTGAGGCAGAAATAGAATTACAAGAAAAAAATGGCGTAGACCTTGGAGTTTCTTTACACTCAAGGCAAACTGCAATAGCCATTGCCCAACATATATCTATTGAGTTAAGGAATCAGATTTTTTCTAAAATTATTGAACAAAATTCCAAAATTTGTATTGTAATTGATGAAGCCAGCACAGTATCAAAAAAAAGTGCATTGGTCGTTATATTCAGATGCGATATTTTAGGCTCAGATGAGCCAGTATTTGTTGATTTAAAAGAACTGGACTCTACAAATGCAGAGACGATTTCTCATATTTTACTTCTTACATTAGAAAGTTATGGCTTTAATGATCCCTATCTAAAGAAAAATTTGATTGGATTTTGCTCTGATGGTGCCAGTACTATGTTAGGTTGTAAGTCAGGAGTTTCAGTTAGATTATTAAGTAAATATCCTGGTATAATAATTTGGCATTGTTTAAGCCACCGAGTACAACTGGCTCTTGATGACGCTATCAAATCTATTTCACAAGTCAATCATTTCAAAACATTTCTTGAGATCTATTGCTTCTACCACACATCAAACAAAAATCAAATGGAGTTAAACAATATAGCCAATGATTTGGAATTGGAAATCATAAAAATTTGTCGTGTTTTAGGCCCTAGGTGGGTAGCGTGCGGTGTAAGAGCAACAAAAGCTGTATGGAAGGCCTATCCAGCCTTATATAACCATTTTTCTCAATCAAATCAGACAGGTTTGAAACTGCGAACGGAAAATTTGAATTTCATAGAGGACCTTGCTCTAATGACTGATCTACTAGAAGAACTGTCCCTCTTATCTCTTGCATTGCAAAGCCAGGATGTAACTGTAGTGAAAGCAGATCGACTGATCAAGAGATGCATAAGAGCATTAAGTATATTAAAAGACAGCAAAGGAAAATATGAAAGTCTTGTACCTACAACGATAAAATCAGATACCCATAAACATATTCCATTCAGTAGAAATAACAAAATTGTAAAATTACCAAGAAATCAACTGATACAAAGTGTCATAGATAACATGACAAACAGATTAGGGAGTGAAGAAAATGAGACATATAAAAATATGTTGTCTCTATTTACCCTATTGGACTCTACCACCTGGCCAAGTGAAGTCACACTTTCTCCCTGGTATGATGGAGAAAAAAAGCTTTATAAATTAAGCAATCTTATAAAGTTTGACATTCCGGTAAATGATTTTAGAGACCTAATTGATGACAGAGACATGCCTAACAAAACACAACCTGGAAGCATGTTATAAGCTAAGAAAATCATGAAGGTGATTGCTGTAAGCTCAGCAGAAGCAGAGCGCACTTTCAGTTTGATGAATATAATAGCTACTGATCAGAGGAATGCTCTTCTTGTCAGCAACATCTCCCACTTGATGACCATAAAGCTTATAGGGAAACCTATATCAGACTGGGATCCAACCCCGTTTGTGAAATTGTGGCTACGACAGGGGCACCACACGGCAACCGATACGAGAGTGCGAAGGAAAGTGAAGCAAGATTTTTCGAAAAACCAAAGTACCATTTGGAGCCTTCTGTAACATCAACCTACAGACATTTTGGCTATAAACTGAAGATTAGAAATTGTTTTTTGTTTCAGAATATAAAACAAATTTAATGTAGCTTAAGTAAGAATATATCATATTTTCTTTCTGTGTATTTCATATTACATCTTTCTTTCCCTTCCCCATAATACAGTTCACATCCAACTCGGTCTACAGAACTGGTTGTTAAATTTGTAGGGTGACGCCACTGGCCACAACCCCCTGTAGTGTTTACATAGAAAAATTTAATCACTTACCCTTGGTCCAATGATGGTGACAGTACCCATCTGACCTTACTGGACTTCTCCGGAGAGATCCCAACACCGTAAGGCCATTTGGCACTTAACGCTCCTGCTCTGACGCACCGGCCAGCTCAGGACCGCCGCCACAACACCATCAAACTCTGAAACATTGAATACAAAAATTTAAAATAGTGGCCTTATATATTCCCATATCCACAACTGATATGTCTCCCCTTAGCTGCATTGGTTTGTGTTTAAAGGCATTGGTTTGCTTAACTCTAAAATTCTTTCATAATAAAAATGAACAAGATTTAAAATAGAAAATCCATTTCCCTTTTCAACATTCCTACCTTTATCAAAGCTTTCTGACTCCAGTCAAGGTTACTTTACTCTCTTCACCACAATAAAACATATTCTTATACTAAGCCTAACACATAAACAATTTTTTAATTTTCAAAGCAACAACAACTATCTCTATCATATAAAATTCAACACAATTTGTTTATGGCAGACACTCTAACTTATTTAAACTTTCTTTACTCGGCTTTAACGATACTCATATTTCTTTGCAACAGCATCAGAACGATATTTGTATGTTCAATATCAACATTAATACAATATAATAAAACACTGAACATTACACATTAACATTGTTACATTTACATTAAACAATTTGCATTTACACAACTTGTATCAAAACTTTATAACATTATTATTACCAACTCTCTATTAACTCTTTACCATTCTTTTATATCAACTTTTAATTATTTAACATTGGTTACAATGAGATTCTATAACAAAATTTCAAGTTTATTATTAACCTTTCTGTTACATCCTCTTTCTACTATGAATTTTCTTTTTCCAACCTTTTCATCAATACTTATCTAGTTTGGGTGACTCTCTATTATTCACTATTGTCTATATCTTATTTTGGCATTTATCTCTATCTAACCTTACTCACCTTTTTTTTTTTTTACTAACAACCATTTCTAACAGATTTATATAATATGACACCAATCTCTCAATAACAACCCCCTTCAACATTAATTCTATTTATACCGTTCACTTCTTTAAGTGAAATTTCTATTACCTCTTTGTACTAGGATGTGTGTACCCGAACTCTACCAACTCATTCCCTTATCGGTTCCTGACCCTTTCAGGTAACCTGTAACCCTCTTTAAATCTATTCCTCCCGCCATAACGCCTGTCGTTGCTGACTCCCTACACCACTACCCTTACTACAAAACGTCACCATCAACTATTTACTCTTTAATTACATATTACTCATCTTCTCTACATATAATCACTAACTACTGTGTCCCTAAAATATCTAACACCCTCTTGTGTATTATCTGTATCTCAACTTCTTATTCTCTCTAACTCCCAATAAAGTTAATTCTGACTAATTCATATGCCTTATTTATCATTATCACCCAAACCTCTTTACAACATTTCACTTTAATATAACACTAGAAAATTCATCACTTACCTTACAATAATAATACAACTCAATATCTTAACATATTTATGTTTACTCATTTACTAATCATTAGAATCTAGATCTCATAATTATTTAAATTCATCATCACAATTAATTATTCTTCAATTATTTAAAATTCTACAGTTATTTTCCTCCGAGAACAAAATAAACATTATAAGTATTATTAAAGCCATTTCTATTACCTACATGGTTTACATAAAAATACATATAATACACAACATCAAAAGTACATCAATACCTGGACATCAACACACAAAATATACAATCCAAATTATCATTTAATCATTGACCATAAATCAGTTCATAAAACAGTCCATCTTGAAACCACACTATCACATAATTAAATGTTCATAACCCAATAAAATATTTATCCACCATCATCAAATAATAATCTTATCTTACGTACACACAACTCATTTTTAATTAAGTATATTATATCATCTTTTGTAATACAATAACTATTTAAATCTGTTTTATCCATTATACCATAGTAATACTCTGCAGGATTACTCCACATTACTATATCATAAAACTTGTCAACATTCGGTATGGTCCTGTCACCTTCAGTATGATTAGTCACAATCAGGTAAGTTACAAAGTCATTATTTTCATCATCATCTCCTACTACCTCAGTTTCACTATAAGGTAAGTTCTTATTTTTATTACTTCTCTCTCTGCCTAACCTCTCTATAAACTCTTCATACTTTCTATTCATCTTAAAAATCTCTCTCTCTCTTTCTCTCTCTCTCCTTACAGTACCTCTCTCTCTCTCAATATATCTCTCACTCTCCAAATATGCAGGGGACACTAACTCATAATTCCTGCACCACCTATGAAGTGCACAAAAAACCCAGGGAAATTTATTTGCAGACATATCGTCTTCCAAATATATACTGAAGGCACTCTCGTCCTTCCTAAACACATGTGAAACCTTTACTTCACCAACACGGGAAAAATTTACCCCCTGCAACCCTTTTACAATTATACTTTCTCCCCACTTTCTCTCTAACTCATCCCACACTAACATTCCATCATTATCACATTCTATTCCCATTAAAATCTCATTATCACTACCAATATTCTCACCATTATTTTCTAATACCATATTTTTATTTTTATTATTATAATTCTCCCCACTACTTACCTTGTCGTTTTTGTTTTCATTCAATTTATTTATTTCTCTATTATTCTCTAACTCCATTTCATCTAAACGTGCATGCATTTCGTCGATTCTTTTATTAAAGTTAAAATTTTGTCTTTTGATTTCATTGATATCGTTTTTTAAATCGCTCTTTTGCTCCTTCAGTTCGTTAAATCTTTCATTCAACTCATTACTTTGCATTTTCATTAATTGGAACAAGTCATCTAATGATACTTTACTACAGACAGGTGTTGAGTTTGCAGCGATTCCACTCATTATTGCTGATTCTGTCGCTGTGTCATTTAGACCGACAATTTCATTGTTTTCTGCCATTTTAATGAAATTTTATTTAATAATAAATTAGCGTTTATTTTGAATTGTTGCTTATAAGTTCTTTAGTTTGTTGACAACATAATCTAATCATTGTTATAACCTCTTACGTGTTATTCTCTAAATTATTTTGTCCCCCCTCCGTCTCTGTACTTTGGTTTTTTTATATAAAATCATTTTTTATATAAAATCCCAGTTCTGGGCGGCCATTTGTAAACTTTTACTCTTTTTGTATAAGTTATTTTTTATTTTAATAATTGTAAATAATAAGGTACTCACCATACATCCGGTGTGAACACGTGGTTTTACCACCTGCATTACTTTTATCACTAGGGTCCAGGGCTTCGTTAAACGAAAGGCAGAGACAGTTGGGCTTTTAAAATAACAATTTACACAGCATTGAGTTAAACAACTTGTGGTTTATTTAGATTTGCAATTATTAATTTTCGTGAAACGAAATGGAGTTATCTCCCAACTAAAATAATTAACAAAATGGCGGCTTCATGACTTCGGCCTCTTTACCATATATTAATCTCATTATACTATTAGCTTTTCTCTTGGCTTTATTTTTTCCACAAGAGTAATTTCCTAAACTGCAGTATTCAATTTAAATTTACTTATCTCATTTTACTTATTTAGAAACACCAACCAACACCTCCTGATTCTACTTTTAAATGCCGGCATTCATCCACTTTCACTCTCTCAATCTTACGTCTCATACATTGATTGTTGTTACATATTTGATTAATAAAATTTTGAGCTCATATCAATGGTTAGAATTTTGAATTTTAAGACTTCCCTGAAATGTTGTGGTGGTGGCTTCGCCTCAGACGTTTTCCATGATTGGCGGCGGATGTTCGGCCGAACTTTACAGTCTGTCAGTTGCTGGTTTCACTGAATTTAATTTACTTCATTTTAACTGGTTCACTGACTCTGTTACATTTTGTGATTACATTTTACGAATTTTGATCACTTCTGCTGGCGATAATCTGCCAACCAACTTTGCACAGCGTGTTGATGCCTTGGCAGTAGTGTGAAAACTGGGGACTGACCATATGCAATTTTTACGTATGTGCGTGTGTCATGTCATCACTGTCTTTTGTTTCATCCGTCTGAGCCCGTTGTTTTGCGTCACACTCATGACGTATTTACTTGTTTTACTACGTCTCACCATTGTTTTTTCAATTGGTTTTATATAATGTATGCGACGGAACGCACGTAGGCCGTGACCTTGGAGCCAATCTACACTGATGAAACTGCGTCGTGTTGTTAATTCTTGGGAGATTTGACCTAACCATGTTTTATATTTGAAAATAACATAATTTACAATAAAATATTTCCTGGTACCATAATTTCTAAGACGGACGTTTGGTACCGTCACAAGTCCTTGAGGAGGCAACTGGGCGCTACAGTCCAGGGAGGGGGTAATAGTGTGTGTGGAAGGAGGAATTTAAAATAAATTCATAATTTAATAAATTATGTGATGATGGAGAAGGTGGTTACTAGGTTGTTAGTAACGAAATATTAAAATGAGGTACATCAATATGTATATTAATTTTCTGATGTAAATGAATGATGTTGTGTTGACGAGGAGTATTTTATTGTGATGTATTAAGGAGTAATATGAAGATGCTTAACGATTGTTAAGTAAGTAATTTGTTCTAATGTAGTTGATTTAATGTGTTTTACTCTATATAAGGAGTTTGTTAATTTTGAAATGTGAATGGAGTATTATAATGGAAGATATTTATACGTTGTAATGGAAATGTTTATTTAAATTTTGATGGGAATCAGAGCGATCGTTTTGAATTTTGGGGTAAGAGTTAACGAGAGAAGGTTATACAGAATGTTGGTATGGAATTCTTATAATGTATTATACTTAGACTAAGTATTCATCCATGTGTAGGATATAAAAAAAAAAACTACTTCTTAATGCAAACCAACACAGCTAAGGGGAACCAGATCAGTTAGGGATATGTTATTATACCAGGCCACTATTTTATATTTTTTGATTTCATGTTTCAGTGTCTGGTGATGCTGTGGCGGCGGTCCTGTGCTGGCCTGTGCGCCAGAGCAGGAGTGTCAAGTGCCTGTCTGGCCTTGCGGTGTTGGGATCTCCTAGAGAGAAGTCCAGTAAGGTCATTCAGGTGCGGTCGCAGTCACTGGACCAGGGGTAAGTTAACCACAATTTTGAATAAAACGTAGAGGGGGTGGTGGCGACATATCTTGGCTGATCCCTTTAGAAAGTATGAGTGTCAATGAGAGCTTTTATGCTTCAGCATAAAACCTCTCATTGGGGGGTATTGTAATGGGTCTAAATTTACATAAATATTATTTTCAAATTTTATGAATTCTATAACATGTGCAGATGAGGCCCCCTTAAGGTGACGCGATTGCCAGTAAATCTTTTCATGACCATATATGGTTTTGCAGCAAATCTCAAGTTTATTTGTAGTCAGTGATTAATAACGAAGGAATGTTGTTGATGGAAATCAGTTCATGCCAGTTAAAAAGGTATTACTAAGTTCAGTGAAACTTTTCAATACTGAGGACGAGACATATGGCGGGGAGCGGAGTGAGCCAGTTTAGAGACGACACAAACGAAAATTTTAACACTGAACGCCAGTCGGCAAACAACATCTAAATATAGCAGACGCGAGCAATTCGCTTGGCCGCCGGCTGAATAGTTTTCGCATCGACCGTATAAACAGCAAAAGACGTAAATCAAACAATGTGAAATTCTAATTAGTATTGGCACGTAAAAAATAAATCATGTAAAGAATCAGTGATCAGTAAAAATTTGGAGTGACAGTTTCGGCCGTAAAAACAAAACAGTGCACACCACAAGGAGACGTCCCATGTGATGAAACCCTACGCACCATTAAAGGAAAGTAAATATAATTAAATACTGGCATTTTTAAATTGAGCTCAATAAAAAGAAATGTAGAAGTGTGAAAGTGTGCGTGATTGAGTGAATGAAAAAACATAGGCCTAACGAGAAGTGTTGAGTTTGCGTAATTCTTGATATACGTATTCGTATTTTTATATATTAGTTATTGGAAATCAGTTTTACACCTTAAGGCAGAATAAGTGTGTTCATGATCTTTTTTATGTTATCAAAAGAAAATAAATAATGTTATATTTTACTTGATATACGCATTTTGTTATTTGTATTTGCCCACTGTTCTCTGCCGAAGTACACTAAACGAATTCCTGGATAAAACTTTACACATAAAAACAATGTTAAATTAATAATCAATTACTGAATAATACTTCAACATACAACTGTATACAAAACAAATTGTATATTTGACAAAGAAATAAACACAATTGCTATATGAAGGACCTTGTACAACATTAGGTTTTCAATGATTCTATATTTGAAGTATACACTTGCATAACAAATGTCAGATGTAATACACAATTGAGTTCTTTAATAAGATCAAGAAACAATAATTGACTTTTGTACAGTATTGAATACCTTCAGGTTTGGTGTACCCACATACTCGGGGGCAGATTAACCATTAGGCCGACTAGGCTGTATGTACACACTTGGGGGGGGGGGCACAAAATTTTAGCTAAAAAATAATACAATTTTGGTATTTATTGGTAATAAATTACAAGGATAAAAATTTGAATTCAATTTGAACACAGGCGCTTGTTTGCGAGAAATTTTGGCAAACCTGTACATAAATAATAAAAGTGCTTTACAAACTGTTTTCTCTGGTTATGAATCATCGGTGTAGCCCTCTTGTTAATTGAAAGTGACTTTCTGCAAGGACTTGATTTCAGCGAGGTGATTAAAATGTTTGCGCAATTTAAAGAGTAAAAAAAGAATCTATCTTGAACTTTACATGAGTCTTAACAAATCGATATTTAACTGATTGTCTTCTTTGTGTAAATGATGTTAAATATACTCTTAATAAAACTGTTATAATTCTGTAACTACTTAGTTAATTTTTTCCGTATAAAGCCATGTAAACTACAAATGGTTGAAGGTGTAACTGTAAAACAATCTCTGAAAAATAGCCTCAGTTTTCAATTCTTGAGGCTATTTCCAAAAACAGTAAGCTATTTGAAATATTTCTAGCTAAGAAATATATTGTAGGGTGTTTTAAGCTTCATTCAGCCCCTTGGAAATCAAAGTAAGAGTAGCCTATGGATGGTGAGGGGGGAATAAAATATAATTAGCCTAGGGCGCCAAGATACCTTAATCCGGCCCTGCACATACTTGTCTTTATGTAATTTTAAAATAGAACTGTGTTAAAAGAAAGAAAATAATATTTGACAGGGAGTTCAAATCTTATATGACATATCAGTTAACAAATGATCTGAACATAAACATTAACAAAATCAAAACCCACATTAGGTAAATTTATATACTAAAAATAAAATAAAATTCTTGTGTGTGTTAATCACATATAATCTGTTTTTAATTATAAATTTATGAAACTAAAAGTGTGTGTGTGTATTTCCTAATTTCAGTTTCTGTAAAAATAAAATAAAATGCTTATGTGCTTGATTCTGTCTGTACTGTCACCTTTAAAGTTTTTTCTCTTTAATAACTTTTTTTTATATGAACAGGCCAGCCATGGACCACGCGAATATCATTTCCTTTTCTTTTCCTGCCAGAAGGCCCTCATTCGCACACTATGTGCCGCCTTCCTTTCCACTGTCCACTCCTTTCTCGTCTTCTTCTCACCGCAGAGAACCTCAATATTTTGAAGTTTGTTTCTGTATGTATTTCTATCCACACAGTCGTTCAAAGATATACCCAGTTTCATCATTTCTTCCTTGAGTTGTCTGGTGTACCTGTTCAGACTGGAAAGTTGCCAAATATAGTTGAAAATTTGTTTATTTAATCTGGACCGATCCATCCGACCATATGCTCAAGGAATCTCAGTCTTTTCCTTCAGAAAGCTGTGTCCAGATCTTCCAGCTCTCCTTTGGGTCTACATCTGTTCCCATCTTCGGTTTTCTTGGGGCCATAAATTTTCTGAAGAATTCTTTGTTTAATTTTAAGAAATTTAAAACAAAATTTTTTTTAGAAATTTAAAGTAAATTTAAATTTATATTATGAAAAATATTTTTTATTTGAAATTTTAATACAGTATTTAGTAGCTTATGGCCCACTCAACTCTAATCTCAATGTAAAAACTGTTATTACATGGATTTTCCGCAAGACTGTGATATCATTATCATAATATTATATCATCATGGGTTTTGAAAAGCAATGACATGGATGAAGTAAACAAAGTATTTAAAAGTATTACAAACAATGCTTTAAAATTTAAACTATTCTAAAATACTGAAAAGGAGTAGTTCCATTTGAGCTTGATTTTATTTATTAATCGTAATATAGGGTTGCCAGACATTATAACGTTAACCCAGGACAAAAATGTTCAAAATCCAGGACAATCCAGGACATTACCAGTTCTGAATAAAATGTAAATGCAGGAAAATAAAAATACTAAACTGGTATAATTTTTTTACTTATTTATTTTCATTAGAACTAACTTAACATTGTAATTAAAAAAAAAAAAAAAAATAGCATTTAAACAGCTAAACCTAAAATTATGTAATGTATTTGTCATCTTGGCCAATTTTCAGTAGAATATCTGTATCGATTGTAATTGAATGAAGTCATGAAATTGGCTACAATTTAAATATTGAAAATTAAATTTTGTCAAAATTATACATTTTACTGTACTTGGTAATAAATTATTACGTTCCTTTGTCCATTGAGCTTGAATTAAAGAAAAAATTCGCTCAGCATTTGCGTTATGACAAGGGATGGCAAAAACATATTGTGCAAGTTTTAAAAGTTCACCATTCATCAGAAACACATGCATTGAAATATTTTACCCACTTCATATGTAACAAATTCTTGGTGTCATTAGCGGGCAGATTTTCCATATATTTTTTCAAATTGCACCACTGATCAAAAAATTTTGAATCGTCTATAATTACCCCTTTATTCCTGATATATTGTAGGGAAACTTCTACATCTGACCAACTGCTGTTAGTTTGGAACCCCATCCATTTGAATATCTCAAATTCTTGCAGAGGCACAAGCCATACTTTCAGATATTCTTCTGCATCTTTGTAAAGTTTGCTCACATTAGACTGGAAGATATCTACTTCTTTTTGGAAACCATTTTAGGTAGCTTTCTTCAAAATTTGTGTTATTTTCAGTGGTATGAAATGATTGTTGACCCTGTCTTGTAAAGAATCAGATACATTTTTTATAATGGATATTGTTTCTATAATAGAATTATCATTCCTTTCTATTTGCTGAATACTCATATGAAAAAGGGATATTAGAGAATGGATAAGAAGTAAATAAGCTTTACTAAATTCATTTTCAAAAAAAACTTATTAATATTTTTGGAGCATTATCAATAGACAGGAAATAAGACTTTAATGGCTCAAACATAAGTATTAACCGGTCAATTGCTGGAAACAAGGACAACCACCTTGTTTTCGAGTGATATAATAGTTGTTTATATTCGGTATCAATAAAATCACAAAAATCTTTGAGTTGTTCTGTTCGAACAGAGTAAATAGAAAAATAGTTATAAATTTTGAAAATTAATACATCTACATCTATAGGTAATGAAGAATCACAAGCATGATGAACAGCATTGTTGAGAACATGGACTGGACAGCCAATTCCTATCAAGTTTCATTAATTTTTTTTTAAGTTTTGAATAAACATTATTTGTTCCCTGTCTTTTACAGCCAGCCATCAAAATTTGTGTTGCAATTGTCGCCGCAAAATGCAATACACTTACATAAAAGTCCATTTCCATTCAAAGCGTCAACAACAAGATCAGAAATAGTTGTAGAATCTTCTTTAGATTCGAAAATTAAATCCAAAATTTTACATTTAGTGCCTCCTTTTTTAAAATCAAAATATTGTATGACTATTGGAAACATTTTGGTTGTCAAATGATTTCTAGCGTCTGTGAAAACAGAAATATATGAAATATTTTCTAGCTCACATAAAATTTGCTTCACAGAAAATGGTCCAAGTACATTATTTATTATTGCTGTAGCTTTTGTTCGCGCACACATAATTTTTTTACAAGTATCAGAATCTGAATATATTTTCTTATTCATTGTAACTGTGCAGTTTAACGAACTGTATGACTGGTGATGACATACTGTATGGAACGAAAGTGTTGCTTCAGCAGCTGCTACTGATTTTATTATATCTGGTTTTGGTAACAAATGACTTTAAGCAATTTGATGTACCAGCTACACTCCTGAGATTAGTTTGATGTTTTTTACTACCAATATGGTCATAAATGTCGCTTTTGCCTTTATTTGCAACTGAAATAGTGCATTACAAATTACACAAGTTGCCTCCCATTCTCTTGGTCCTTCTTTAAAAGACGAATATTTCCGTTTTAGTTCATCATTGAATACGCACTTCCTCTTTGGCATTTTATGAGTAATCTGACTCACACAGTCTTAACTATAAATTATAAAATCAATAATTAATTAATTTAATCACATGAAGACACGTAAAATAACACGTAGATCTGCAGTATAACTTCAAAATTTTAAGAAGTTCTTAGGTTTTGGGTTAGGACGAACACTTCACACCGATTAGTTACCTTTTTAACAAATAAAAACAACAGAACAGCTAATTCTGTATACTTCACGGTCACCAAAAACTCACAATGTAAGGTAGTCAGGTAGTGTGCAATGAAATGTCAAATGCTACGCATCTATCGCTACTGACATACAAAATTTAATAAACCATGTTGAATGCGTGAACGCTTGTGTGCACCAGACATAATTTATGCCGTAAATTTAAATTTTAGAAAATACCGGACACATTCAAAATCCCCCCCCCCCCGGACATTCCTGAACACCTCGTTTTCCCGGACGTGTCCGGGAAACCTCGGACGTCTGGCAACCCTATCGTAATAATACACCCATACACATGGTTTAATTTTAGTCTATAAATTCTATACACACTGCCACACTCTATAACGTACTAATACCAAGTTTAGGCTTGTTTGTGTTCTCTTGGTGTCATTCTCATCTCAAGGGGGAACTCACTGTTGCAATGTTGTATAAGATGTCATGAGACACGTCCATATAATTCTTCAAAGTATATTTATTCAAAGTAAATACAACTCTGCACTTCTTAAGTAAAATATTTTGTGTACAGCACGGACACTGTAGATGGGCCAATCTAAATTCGATTTGTTTGTTTTTAATCGTTGCATATGATTATTAAATAGACTGTTTAATGAAATGCATACTATTAATATAAAATGTGTTTGTGCAGGTCATCATTCGAGTCGACAGAGTGTCCTACACACCACTCGGAGATGAAATCAAGTTTACAACGCAGATTCATATCGTAGAGGAAATCTACGAATTCTACGATATTGTAAGTTAACACTCTGTTTTCCAAATGTTTTGAACGCTTAGAAAATAGTTTGCATTGTTCAAGTATTAGTCCTTGAATTTCGTTGTCCATGACGTGTCCGTTACTTAACTAAATATCACTATTGTTTGACGACTCGGAACACTAAGTTTTTTATAAGTAAAATCGTAAAGATTTACCTTACAACTTAAACCGGCTTTCACCTTTAGAAGGCTTCATCAGAGCACTGTCCATCTTGTTGTTGGTGTCGGGATAGTTTTTCGAAAGATCGATACTGTGTGTGTGTGTGTGTGTGTGTGTGTGTGGTGAGATGTGTTCGAATAATGCGTGCGATTTGAATTGTGTCTGTTCTTTTAGGATGTCGTTTTTATTTGTTTTTGTGTGTTTGTATATTTCTAATTGTTCTAGAGTGTCTAGTTTTCGGCCTTTTGTGTGTTGTAACATATATATTTAGTTTTAACGAATGGGTAGATTAGTGTTTTTATTTTAAATTATTTAAATTTGATTTAGTAGTAGATTCTCTTCTTCACTCCTCACGTTGTAATGTAAACATCGATGATTAGTGTTGTTTAGTAAATAATTGAATTAGTAATGTTTAAAGTTAAATTAATGTTTATGTTTGAAAGGATTGTAATCATTGATATCTTGATGTATTCACCTCCCCACTTACCATCCGTGAACGTTTTGCAATCTTCTTAATATGTTGCTCTATCTCACTGGAAATACATGAATAACACACAAAATACTTCACCTTGATATTAACACATAAACATTAAATAAAATGACAATGATATTCAATCGTGAATTGAATATTCAAATATTGGCCGCTTGAATATTGGCGCCACCTTGAGAAACAATTGCTTCTAAAATGTAAGTTATTTGTACCTATTTAATAGAAATAAATACTCTCTGTTCACTGGTAATAAATTGAGGTGTTTATTAACATTAATAAAATTCAATGAAATCCCTTTTTTTTCTTTTTAAAACAATTACTAAATTTTTAAAACAACAAAGTTAATTAATTTCTGAAAATTCCTCAGCTCAGGGCTGGTAACACTGGTACAATGTACAATAATATGGTAATTCAGGTTATGTTTATTTTGGTTATAAGCATTACCAAATTTCATGAATCCTTTGAATGTACATGATGCAAGATACAAAGATGTTTTATTAAAGAACAATATTTATTCATATAGTATGATTAAAAAGACAAAAAAATTAAAAATCGTTAACCTCAATACGATATTAACATTATCGTACTATCGTACGGCAGGTGTGCTGCAGTCAGATACTCAAAGCTGTGTACACATGTTATTAACGTTACACACTATAAAACAATATTACTGGTTTAATTATTATTATTATGAACTGGAATTGATAAAAAAATAGAAAAACTCTTATTATTGAGTCTATTCACAAGAGTATTATTAATGACAGAAGTGACTCTCTGTTGGCAAATAAATACGTGTTAAATTCTTGGATTTCGTTGTCCATGACGTGTCCGTTACTTAACTAAATATCACTAAAATACTGACGACTCGGAACACAAAGTTTTTTATAAGTAAAAACGTAAAGTTTTACCTTACAGCCTAAACCGGCTTTCACCTATAGAAGGCTTGCTAAGCCTTCTATAGGTGAAAGCCGGTTTAGGCTGTAAGGTAAAACTTTACGTTTTTACTTATAAAAAACTTTGTGTTCCGAGTCGTCAGTATTTTAGTGATATTTAAATACGTGTTGGTTATAGGTTAGTTTACCTATAGATGAGAGTAAGTTAACAAAATAGAATAATTAATATTATTAAAATTTTAATACTATCTTCACAAAAACATTATTTATCGTAATAAGATGTATAATTAACGGCAATGATTGTTCTCGTATATTAAATTATTATTTATCCAGTACTACTGAAATCGTAGTCAAGTAAGCAACTATATTTTACAAGTATTGTTTGCGGTATAAATTATTATTTCCGCTTCTGTTATTATTTTTCTAACATAAATATTAAAACATTTTAATTAAATACCATTATTAAATCAAACGAGAACTTTTATTCATTGAACCTGATAATAATTCATCGTTCGCCAGTTAACCATGCATAGTATGTTTGCTTGGCTAACGTAGTCTGCTATAATGTTCGTTAACCAACGAATATTATATTATCATTTGATTTTAAAAATTGTTAACGTATAATACTCCCTGCATCTTTCACTTAACATGGCCTTTATTATACACTGGCCATGTTTTTAATAATTCACTTTATCACTCGTAGCACTGTCACACGATAAAATTGGTGTTCAGTTGATGTTAGTTATGGTTATATACTCTTATACGCGCACATTTTAAAATATTTTTCTTGAGGACTGTCGCAAGCTCCGCTCGCATCGGTGGCTGGAAGACAATTAGTTCCTCTCATCAAAGCTTCTGCTCTCGTCTGGTAAAATCAGATCATCCTGTTGGTGTAGAAGTCGGTACTCTCTACCCCAAATGCCTTTGTTAAATTAAAATTTTAATTTTTAGCGTCTATGCTTTGGGTTCGAGACTCAGCAATGACGCGTTCATTCCCAACCGGAAATGACAGGAAATCTTATAATATTCATAAGTTTCTTATTAATTGCCTGATTGTCATTTGAATAGTCGCATTGTTTTGCGGATACTTGTGTCTTTAATTTAAGTCCAAACAAGTAATAAATCCGTCCATAAACAACTCACATCACTTTATTCAATATTTATATAGTGGCTCTTAATAAAAAATAAGTTTTTTCCACTATATTTTGGTGTAATTATATCCTAATGCTTATGATTAAATGTCTAGAGTCCATATCTCCTTATAATTTAATACATAATATTAACATATTTGTGATTTAAGCAAAATGCATTAATGGCGTTATAAGCCATCCATGGTCCAAGCATTTATATTTGCTCACATCACCATTATTCCTTATGCTATTACATGTCTTTGGTACTAGAATGTTAATTGATACTTTTACATATATTTGCTGATACTTTACTTCAGCAAATGTTATCTTATTTACTCATATAGCGTTGTCTAAAATACACTATGCTATTATTTCGCCATTCTGTCACTCTCATTTAGTTATTTTTCCACATATCATAGGCATTATTGATAATTAAAGTGTGCATAAATATTGTACATGGTCTGTTTAGTGCACTTACTAACTTTTTGTTAGCTGAAATTTCTTTAAGTTAGTGTATGATGGTTGTTTACACCTAGTCCTATGATTACAGTTAATTAGTTTATCATATTACAGTTATTAAATTACTTGTACAATGATTGTGAGGTATTCTCATAGTTGAATTGAACATTCTTCTAACTACTGGTAAACTTTCTTACTCTCTTTTTACAAGTTTTGTTACGGTTTTTTGATTAACTCTATGGTCACATGGGATTCTGTCTAATTGGTTTATTGTTATTATTAATAATCTGACTTATATAGTTGTGTTCTTCAGTTCATAGGGTATTCATTGTCTTATACATTTGTTCTTATTTGGTCTCTGGTTGAAACAATGACTGATAATTACTTTATCTAATTATTGTGTATGATTTTATGTTGTAGGTCCAGTTCAGATGATGTTATGTGTCATTGAGTTGGCAACAATATGCTTCTTACTTTATTCAGTATTCATCTTAAATACTGTCATGTCATTATGGCATGTTACTACAATTGTTTATTACTATGTTTTACACACTTTGTACACATTTTACACTATATGTTTATACAATAATACTTGGTTTTTTATCTAACTATGTTACACATTTTGGTGGGTTGTATTTTGGCTTGTATACATTGATTTGTTTCTTTTCAACAAATTAGTTTGTTTACTACTTATTGGTTTTAACATTTATCTACAATTCGTCCTGTGTCACTATGACATTCAGGCACATTCCATATCAAGGATTATAAAGCTTTTATCATTGATCCTTTTGAGCAATTATTTCTCCTTTCAGTACCATTAAATTGGTGGTCTTATTGAGTATATTTGTGGTTTTACAATCTTGGATTACAATTGGTACACTAATTGTTTGTGTATTTCACTTGTTGACCGTTGATTTTTCACTTATTAATTTTTATTCACTTCCCTCAGTTATAAACACTTCGCTAATATTGTCTGTGTTGCTTATTTGGGGTTAGTGTTATTACATTATTTATTGTTGCACTTATATAAAGTATTCACTGTTATTGTTTGTGATCACTTACTAAGGTTCAACACTCGGTTTTTTATTATATTGGTTTCCCTATGTCCTTCTTTGATAGGTAGTTTTTATTACTACTAATCTTATAATCATTATTCTTATTTTGGTTATTATATTAGTTGTGGTGCTTTCCATATTTTGGGAATGTTGGTGTCTTGTTCTGGTTATACATAATCTTCATTCTTCATGGTATATTTCTTCTTCTTCTTCTGGTTATTCAATGGTTTCTTCTTCATTTTAATTGTTTGTCATTTGTGATGCATTTCTTGGTTCCTCACTATTTGTGATAACTCATGTTCATTTAATATAGTTATAATTTTCAACATTTTCACTCATTATTTTGATAATCATTACCTTATATTTATCTCACTATTATGACAAATTAGTCTATCTTCTCACTATGATAATTGCATTTGATATGTCTCTTCCTTATGATGATATAAATTCTTGGTATATCCCCTCACTATTTTGATCTATTGGTTCGTCTCATCCTTACGACGATAGTCACTTTCGGCATATCCCCTCACTATTTTGATCTATTGGTTCGTCTCATCCTTACGACGATAGTCACTTTCGGCATATCCCCTCACTATTTTGATCTATTGGGCCTAGATGCTAACGTATTATATTATTTCATTGTATTCTCTCTTTCTTCTTTCTACTCGATGATATATTTTTATGACTCTTCTTTCTTCTTCGTTGAAGAAGACTACAAAGACGAACTAAACACGATAAAATATCTAGCAGAATCTAACGGATATGACAGAACAATAGTCAGTAAACTCCTACACAAAACACAAAACAAACAACAGACAAAGACAGAAAACAACAAATTCATAACACTAACATACATCAACAAACAAACTGAAAAAATTGCCCACAAATTCAAAAAAGCAGGATACAGAATCGCTTACAAAACTACTAACAAAACAGAACACACACTATCAAAACACACACACAAAGCACAAAACAAATTCAATCTACCCGGTGTATACAAGCTAAATTGCTCAAATTGCAATAAATTCTACATAGGCCAGACAGGACGTAGCTTCAAACAGAGATAAATTGAACACACAAAGGCACTCCACACCACTACAGAATCCACCTTTGCAAACCACCTCATTGAAGCAAACCACACATATAAAAACATCGACAATAACATGAACATTCTACACGTACACACAAAAGGCCGAAAACTAGACACTCTAGAACAATTAGAAATATACGAACACACAAAAACAAATAAAAACGACATCCTAAACGAACAGACACAATTCAAATCGCACGCATTATTCGAACACATCTCACCCCACACACACACACACACACACACACACACACACACACACACACACACACACACACACACACACACACACACACACACACACACACACACACACACACACACACACACACACACACACACACACACACACACAGTATCGATCTTTCAAAAAACTATCGCGACGCCAACAACAAGACGGACAGCGCTACCTACGGCAGCCTCTGATGAAGCCTTCTAAAGGTGAAAGCCGGTTTAGGCTGTAAGGTAAATCTTTACGATTTTACTTATAAAAAAACTTAGTGTTCCAAGTCGTCAAACAATAGTTATATTTAGTTAAGTATTAGTTATATGATGTGCACAACTTTTTCATGGTATATTTCTTATTGCACATTGCATCTACATAAGTATCTCTTATATGAAATATGTACCCGTTAAGTATTTCTAAAACAATATTATACCCTTACATTAATGCCACTGCTTGTGCGGAATACTGTTCAAAATAAATTCATTGAAACATGATATCAAATACATCACATACAATTATATAACTGTTTCTGTTTTACAAATCACAGCAGCGAAGAGTGGACAAGGAAGCAGTATTACACCTTGTTATCACGGTTTTCAGAAAAAGTATAAATAGTGTAGTATAGTAGGTGAATTTACTGTCAGCCATAATAATAGAATTAACCAAGGTACAATTAGGAGCAGGTACAAGTTAGAAAAAGTTTGGGTAGGCCTAAGAAATGGAGAGCTTCCCAAAACATGGATTCAGAGTAAGCAGTGACACAATGTCAGCAAAAGCGATCAAGATCCAATATATGCGTGGAGAATAATATAAGAATAATTTTAAAGAAGTATTTTTAAACAACACCAATGTTTCAACAAATTATAATTTGTTATCTACACTAAATTGTGTCTGTTTTTCAGAATACCTGTTCATTTTTTATGTTTTTAAAATCTGCTATCATTAAAAATATAAAGAGACAATGAGAAAAAGAAGACTATTATTTTTGGACATTTATATAGAATGGACGACAATAGGTTGTTATGTTTTATTTCTTTTCCCCCCCACATGACTTTTACTTACCTTGTGCGATCTTTTTACGCACTCGCCCTGACTTACCAAAAACAGAAGATTCCAAAATACTTATAGGTCGCCACCAATATTTTTAAACAAAAGGACAAATATGGAAACCTTAATACATTTTCCCCTTATTTACTTTACTTACTTACCAGGTTCGATTAGGCGAGATTTTCTATACAGGACAGGTTATGTTAAACGGGCGCAATAACTACTGTCTACGCATGGTTATCATCATACAAAATCTGAATTTATTTTAAGTCAAATAGTTATTGTATCAAATAAAATTTACTGGACACCAAATTGTCCAATGAAGCTTGATAATACAGATCTTATGAAAATTAACAATCTTCGGACACAAATTATACTATAGCCAACCAGTCTTTGACTATTTTCCCCTTTTTTACTTTTAAACACTCTCTCTCTCTCTCTCTCTCACTCTCTTTAATTACCCCACTGTTTGAGATCTCATTCTTTATTAGTGTACACTTTCTATTTAAAAAAATAAATGATGGATTATTATTATATGGATCGTTTTCGCTGTTACGTATCAACACGTGGTCGCATACTATGTCTAAGTCTTTTTACTCCGACACCAAAGTTCACGTTCAACTTTTCGTTTAACCGGCACTGTAGTTAGTTTACTGTTGTATTGCGGACTTTACTAGATAGGCCGATTATAGTATTTTCGACCTATCTTGCACGCCCGAGGCCACCGTTAACTTACGACCGCTCTGGTTGAAGACTGCTATTCCACTCTACTGTGTGTCAATGACTCTGCTGTTTGTTAACGACTGAGTTGTTAGGCGTTGGCCCAGCTGCGTGCCAAAGTATGTATTGTAACCATATAACATTGCAAATATAATATAATTTAAATTTGTGATGTCCCACATTGGAAGTGACATTTCTTATGGAACGATGCAATTGCAAATAGAAATTTATTTGTGTTTGCGGAGCCCCACGATCTTGGACGCCATTTCTTATGCAACGATACATATACATAAGTACAATTTAAATTGGGTTTCAGGTGTATCTGTAATAAGAACTTTATGTAACTTGTAACGGTATTTCAAATTTATTTGATATTAATAAAATTGTGCACATGGCACTTACTTCGACTTAAAACATTCGTTATTATTTTGTTACTATGCCGTAAGGCTTATGCTATATACATCCTTACTGACTAAATATTCTGTTCTACTAATTATTGTATTAAAAAAAATCTCATTTCCAGACTACTCAGTCAATTAGTGTGATTAAAAATATCAATGTTTAAATATCTTTTTATATATTGTAATGTAACTCAAAAATATTAATAGTTACTGAATTTATCTTTCTTTTCTCAGTACTGATTTATATGAAACGCTAATTTTTACTTAAATGCTTTGCATTTTTTTCATTTCAATACTAATTTGAGCTCTTGTTTACGTTAATCTTACTTCAATAACATCTATGATTTTAATTCTATATTTACAATAAACATTGGCTCTTACTTTTAAATAGAACAAGAATGTCTTTAATTGTCTTTGAGTTAATTGTTCGATTAAGAGATAAATAAGTTGTTTATCACCTTATTGTCGTCAATCATACTCAATCATTGGGTCCATCTGTAATCGTCCTCATCTCGAACTCCAGCATCACTTCCTCTTGTCCAGCGCCGTCTCCTCTTGTCCAGCGTCGCTCCTCTAGAGTCCAGCGTTGTCTCTCTCTTGTCGAGCGTCATCTCGCTCTTGTCCAGCGTTGACTCTCTCTCTTTTGTCCAGCGTCGTCTCTCTCTTGTCCAGCGTCGTATCGCTCTCTGGAACTTCTCGTGCTGTTTCGGACGTCAGTTGATCTTCTTAATAACAACAGTTGATTCTGTTACTACTTAAAAATTGTTTGTTTTACAATCCAGTTACATAACTGTATGTAACTGGAAGGATGAAACTATTTACAAAAATTTAAATATTCTGTGCGGACGGGCAGAAGCTCCCGCTGCACTGTGGGTGATTGAAGAAAGAGAACAACTGTAGCGTGTGTGTCCTATTTATACCCATGTCTTGGTCAACACCTGCAGTTGTACGAAATCGACATGTCAGAAACTGTCTCTGGGTTCAGTTCCCCCACTCTTTGTCAATTTTGCTATTTCTTATATTTCTGCGAATTGCAGAGTCCTGTAAGTATACTCTTATACTCATCTTATAACTATTTTCACTACACATGTTCACTGTTTTTTTGGACATTGCAACTTAACCCTTTCGCTCTGTACACAGTTATTTCACTACTACACTCGTACGGTGTGTCACTTTCACGTGGTTTTTGTACACAGTATTTATTTAATTTTATTACATTTTATTGTGTTTTTGGATTTTACTCCTTAATTATAGTTTATGAATAATTACGGAAAAACAGTAATTATGCAATTATTCATCTTGGGGTGGTAAACTCGCCTGCATTGACCTGCGTTCACACACACTAGCAAAATACTGGTGTACACACTTTCAGTTACATTTGTGTGTGTGTGTGTGCACGTCGATTCAGGTCGAAACACCTGTTCATATTTTTGTCTGAGCCAAGCTTGCAATCCCTGACATGCTTATTTCTAATACCGTACATTATTAATTATTTACAGTTTAGGTATATTTAAATTTTTATATTCAATGCTCAGTATATCACTTATTTGTACTGTTGCATTATCCCTCTGCTTGGTAATAAAAAAAAATTTAATAAATTTATTAATTTTTTTTAATTATTATTATTATTACAATTGTAAAAAAATGTAACAAATAATAAAGAATAATATTCGTCATTTCACCCTTAATTGGAGTGTATACAAATGTCTTACCTCCCCTCTTCACACGCTCACTGCTCGTGACCTTGTAGTAGGGTGGCTTTAACAAACAGCTGATCTGACTGGTTTCATTGACCTCGTTGTTTTTATGTGTAGAACTTCCTAAATGACGCGTGGAATTTACCAATTTCTTTCTTCTGTATCTCATCATATACGATGAAAGTGTGTTGTCCTACTCGCTGTCTTAACGTATACGGTCCATTATAAAGTCTGAAGAATTTCTTTGCCGTATTATCACTTTGTTTTCCCACTGGATTAGCTTTGAGTAGTACACTTTCTCCCACGTTGAATTGTTGTAGCTTGTGAGTTAGATTAAATCTCTCTACTCTCTTGTTACCCCTTTCTATTATCCGTTGCTTTGCGTATTCAATTTTCACACTTATTGGTACAGGTACATTCTGGTTATTAGGTTTGTTTATATACTTGGTCCAAAATCTGTTTGGCTTCTTATCTTCTTCCAATTCCATTGGAGTATATCCTGTTGCTTCACTATAATTTTCGTTGATGGCTTTTTCAAGAAATGGTAAATATTCTGCCCATTTATTGTGTTGATCATGGCAGTATAATCGTAAATATTGTGATTCGACCTGTGTGTACTGTTTAAGTCACACTGTTGATTTCATCAATTTGTAATATTTCTCTCGTATGTACCTCTCTTTGATTATTTTAATATTTTTCAATTTCTTATATATCTGGGTTTGCTAGATATAGTAATATCGTTAATTATGATTATCTTATCTCTCTATTTTAATCTAAGAGTGTTAGTGTGAATGTAACTTATGTATGTAGGGTGTTATTCTAAAATTCCGCTCAGCCCTAGTCTGCCTTGCAGAGAATTATCGAAATTTCGTGTGTAACTCTCTTCTCTTTGGTATCGGAGAATTCCGCAACAAGCGCTGCAGTTCCGAAACAAACGAAATTTATAGCTTAACCCACCGTGTACGGTGACTAGTTATTATACACTTAGTCTGTTTAATTCTTGTTCCCAATTCATTAAATAATACCCAAATAATAAGATCCTGAAATTATACAAGGTTTCTTTATTAATTCAACTTGTTAACATTCAATAAAATTGGTTTTACTTGATATACGAAAGGCTATACGTTGCGTTAATCGATTATTGTTCGGTCCAATATTTTATTTTAAATTCAGTTATATTTTTTTTTTTATAATTAAATTAGATTCAGGGTGTGAAGGTTCTTTCAACTGCGGGGAAGATTAAAAATACATAGATAAGAATGCCAAGATATTACAAATTGAAAGTGTTGTTGTGTTTAATATTATTTATACAATTGAAAATTACCATACAGAGAGCTAAGCGACTCTGGAAGGCGGTTGTTTTTAACCTCGTGAGTTGATGCCCCGTGTCAGTCAGAAGGGAGATGATTTTCTTTATTCTTGTCTTCAAGTGTTAATAAAGAGGATTCCTTGGTCCTGGTTGATCTAGAAATACCGCTCCCTTTGTTCATCAACGGCCAAACTAGTGATTACGTTCTTCGGCAAACTCTGGATCCAAATACGTTTTCTATCGTATGATGTAAACTGCGATGTCCAATGTGATGTTAAGATTATTATTTTTCGTTTGGTTTGTAGGATTAACTCTTTTCACAGGTAGTTCTTTACACAGTATTATTATTTCATTAAATTATCATTGGTTCTTGATCTGATGTTGGACAATCCAGGTTATTCCTTTTTGGAATTCAATTACTTATTATCGTTTGTTTGATACCATTATACAGTTTGTTTAATGGTTGCTGGCCTAATTATGACAATTAATTATTCATATATGGTGACTTGTTACTGTATTCAAATAATTTAGAATATGTTAGTTTTATTAACCATTTCTCTGGGTTTTAATTTCATCACGTTCAGATCATAAATTGCAATAATACAAATCAACAAATTATATTAAATTTTGTTGTCCCTAGCAACAAAATTTTTTTTAATTCTTTTTCAATGTTTTGTTATATAGTGATAATTTCATATATTATTCTTCCACTCATCAAAATAATTCCTTATTAAACTTCCATTATATCGGAATATAACATTATTTATAGCTTGTTTACTAATTTCTATATATATTCTGCTGGTTTTTCAATCTTAGTCTGTTTCTTTTCATAATTATTATTTTTCCGATATCAAACGTTATCAATCGATATCATTGCACTATGGCATTATCATAATTTGTTTATATTGAGTTGGTTTATTATTTATTATTAATTATCATAGGTTTTTTCTAACTCCTTGAACTATACTCATTAATTATTATTAACTTCTTTACCTAACCTTTATATTCTGAGTTGTTATATAGCGTTATTGGCTGTTAGGCCTTTTATTATATTTGGAGCTACTTTTGATTATAACTGGTTAACAACTATAGCCTTTTTATATAAGCTTACAAACATAATCAAACCTTAACTATGTACATGTACACAAATAATTATTCTTATTATATCTAACAACAACTTTATCTTGACCTATGGATCACATATAAGAACAATTGAGATCAATTAATACTAATTAACTGATTTCCTTCACCTTTCTACAACAGTAAACAAATAATACATATTGCTTCATTACTTGATATTACATCAACAAGTAAGCTTCATAAGCTAACACAAACTTTAACATAACATTTATGGTAACAACATAACATTATTCAATTCAGAATCATTACTTTCGATTAACTAGTAATGTATATTATTGACTCATTTTTATCTATTTTCACCGTCATTTACTTTAACATTTTCGATATTGGTTTCTTTCTTATAATTCTTATCAGTATTTTTGATTTATTTACTTTTCACTGAACATTGATTTCTTACTATTGTCTATATTACAGGTTTATTTTTTATTGCTATTACTACCTTGCATCCTTATTCATTTTTACACAATGATAAAGGTATTTATTTGACCCTTGTATGAGTATGGGATTTAAATATTTATTTACCTATTATATTTCTAATATTTCTATTTATGTAACGTCGAGGACCGCATTTCTGTTGCGTTACATATGCTCCCCCTCCTAAAGAAGTTTAATTTACCTGAATGTAATTTAGGTCAAGTAAACTTGTATTTTTTACATGCCTTTTCTTCATATCAATTTTAATGGTTAACGATGGGATTCTCAATGTAACTTTGTTAGACTAGTATTCACAATTCTTTATTTAATGACATTTCATTACTCCTATTAACATTCTTGGTTATATATAATTTTCTTTAAACAGTATTTGTCGATAGCTGGTTACAATATTCAATGATACTTTAGGTTTCCTTCTCTTCTACTTCTAGTTACTGCAATCACTGTATTTCTCCATTATTCTTCTGTCAGCTATTTTCCTTCTGTTTTCTTCGTCATTCTTTTCTGGAATTTGATGTCATTCTTCGCAACGATTCTAATATTCCTTAAATATTTAATTTCCCTAACAATCCCTAATATGTGCATTGGTACAGTTCAGAGAGGCACTGTTTGGCTTCATACTCTGCTGTCCACACTACACTTCAATATAGTACTGCTGGAATTCATCTACAGTCAGCTATAAAATATAATAATATCATAATAATCTTCTTAATTAATTAATAATAAACATTTGGGGAATTCTTTACATTGTCGCATTTTATATTTAATTATTCCTATTTTTTATACTTCGTGATTCCATTTTATTTTCCTTAATCATTCTCTGATAACACTTCTGACAGTCATTACCTGTAATTAGGTTTGATCTTCTTTCTTGTTGTGACAGTAACTCTAAGTATCATTTCTTCATTTGTTCTTATAATTCCAAGACTTTCTAAATTGTAATTGTTTTGATTATTATTATTACTTAATTTCAGTGTAGTTACAGTGATTAACTCAATCATTGTTCTTCTTATCTTATTTCATTACTTTTTCTGGTTACATTACAATGAATTATGTTGATAAACATTTTTTCTTGTTCCCTTTGATATTATACTGGTCATAATCAATCGTTTATTTTGGTTGTTCATTTCACTTGGCAATGCGGTATGTATTTTAGGTCATATTATTTTTCTTTTACTATTTTGCATAGGTACTTTTTGATATAAAAAATTTTTATCTTGGGGTTTCATTATTCCTTATTTATAATATTTCTTCGTAGACATATAGTAATATTTCTGGTTTTCTTCTGTAATCTTGGGGGTTGTTATTAACTCTTCTTAATACCTTCTTCATAACTATATAGTAAGTCGTACTTACTTCCTTTTGCATGCTGTATTCTCTATTTAGATAATATTGTTCAAAAAATTCTTTAGTAAGTTGTGCGTACATACCTTTTGGATTTAGTGATCTTTCTCAAAATTCAAATTCTTTTTAATTCCAAGTGCTTTCTCTTCAAAATTGGTAATAACTTTTTCTTATTTTAATTTAGGATTTATTGGATTTATTAAATATTTCCGTTCGTTTTGTTAGTATTTTATGATGGGTGATGATGTTTCTTCATAATATTTTTTTATAGACTCCTGATTATATGTTCCCTTAATCTTTTTCGTGATAGGGCTCATTATTTCATAGGTATTATTATTATTATTATTTTTTGTTATCACATAGGGTCCAGTATATAATAATAATTTTTTCGTTATTCCTTCTAGTGTGCTGGGTAACTCCCTGTTTCTTATTAGTATTTTCTCGCCAATTTGGTACTTTATTGGTTTTGGATTATTCCTTTCATATTTCTTTTTCTTCATTTCTGCCTTTTCCATTATCCGGTTATAAAATTTAACGTTTTCAAATTGATATTCTGGGTTTGTTGGAAAATTGATGATATCCTGGATTTCCCTAGGTGGAAGCCTTTCAAACATAACAGTATAGGGGGTATTTTCAATGGATTGATGGTGAGATATATTGAGAAACTCTTCGGTAAGTGACAAGTATTCGTACCACCTCCTCTGTTGGTCATGACAGTAAGTTCGGAGTATTCTGCCAACTTCCCTCAATACACGTTCTGCAGGATTGCTGCTGGGGTGGTATACTGAAGTCTTATATGTTCTAATGTTGTGTTTTAGAAGACTATTTCTCCATTTGCTTCCCTTGAACTGCGTACCATGATCGGTGATAATGGATGACGGTTTACCAATCTCTATTATGTAATGTCCAATGACTATCTCCAGAATTTTCTTGGTCGTGGCTCTGCTGATAGCGTAAAGTTTAGTATATTTAGAAAAATGATCAAAAATAATAATTATAAATTTATATCTATGGTTCCCTCCACTGCGTGGGAACGGTCCACATATATCCAGGAATACTTTCTCCAGCTTATGTTTGGATGTAATAGGGATCATTACTCCCTCCTTCTTCTCATTGTTATGTTTAACCATCTGGCAGATGTGACATGCTTGGATTGATTTTTGCACCTTTCTGTTTATATTTTTTATGTACACTTGTTCTTCCAGGGCTTTGACGATTTTTATGGCTCCCATGTGTCCATATCTTTCATGGTAATCCAAGATTAATTTGTTTTCCACAGCTGTGGGAATTATTAATTTCCAGTTTATTTGATTAGGGGTAACTTTAATAAATAATCTATCATCATGTATACAGTAATATTTTGTAATAATTTCATCAGCATTTTGCACCTTCTGGCGTATGTTTACTAATTTGGGATCCGATTTTTGATGTTGATTAATTTCGTTTGTTATTATTTCTAAATCCTTCATACTCTTAATAATATTGTACACTTTTGCAATTTGTTCCTTTTCTCCCTCGAACGATTGGTCTTGTATGTTTATTCGGGACAAGATATCGGCTGCTATGTTCTTCCTTCCCGGTATATATTCCCAATCAATGTGATATTCTTGCAATGCAAGGACCCATCTAGTCAGCCGACCATGACTGAGCTTACATCGTTTTAGGAATGAAATTGATTTGTGGTCACTCCTTACGGTCACTGGGTATCCAAGTATATAAGTTCTGAACTTATTGCATGCGTAAACTACACTTAGCAGTTCCTTTTCGGTAACATTATAGTTGCGTTCGCTGTTGTTTAGCACTCTGCTGGCGAAACTAATTACCATGTGATGTCCTTCTTCATCTTCTTGATATAGAGTGGCTCCTAAACTGACATTGCTTGCATCACAATTTAGATAAAAGTGTTTGTTAAAGTCAGGGTGGTACAACATAACAGTATCTAGAAATTTTTTCTTGATTAATTGTAGAACTTTATCTTGTTCTGGTCCCCATGCCCATTTGTCCTTGGATGATAGTTGTTTTTGGAATTTAGCAATTAATTCTGAATAATTATCTTGGAATTTGCGGTAATAGTTACAAATTCCAAGGAAGGATTGTAACTGTTTTCTATTTTTTGGAGTAGGGAACTGTTGAATTGCTTCTACTTTCTCTGTTGAAGGTGTGATACCCTCCTCAGACAAATTAAAACCTAAGAACTTTACTTGGTTAGCGATAAATTTAGATTTGTTTAACTTGAGTGTTATATTATTTTCGGACAACTTTCTCAGTACCTGTTCCACCCTCTCGCAATGTTCATCCCAATGTGAAGAAGTTATAAGTAAGTCATCTACGTAGACTGTAGTGAATTGTAGTGTTTCTTGTCCCAATATCTGGTCCATGCATTTTACAAATATAGCAACAGAATTAATTAATCCGAAAGGTAGCCTTTAAATTGATAGTTCCTTCCATCAAAAAGGAACGCCATATATTTTCTACTATCTGGGTGCAACTCAACCTGCCAGTATCCGCATACCGTATCCCAAGTACTAATGTATTTGGTGCCGTGAAATTTTTTTAAGATTTCTTCGATCTCGCCCGGGGAAGTCCTATCGTTGATGATCATTTTATTTATTTCCCTAGCGTCCAGGCAAATTCTCACCTTTCCGTTCTTTTTCGGGATTGCCACTATGGGACTGGTATAGGGTGATTGACTGTATTCTATTATGTCATCCTTAATCATACGATTAATTTCTTCCCGAACTTCGTTTTTTATTGAATATGCTATTGGGTAGGATTTTCTACGAAAGTCCACCGGTTTATTAAAATTTATCTCACACTGGTAGCCTTTTACTTTACCTGGAGCGTTGGAGAATATGTGTTTGTATCTATTATATATTTTAATTAAATTTTCGGCCTGTACCTTACTTATCTGTTGACAAGTTTTTTCTCTTTGGAATTCTCATATCTCTTCCAACTTACTCTGCCATAATTCGGGATCGTTGTCCTCATATTGGATGACTTCTTGTATTTTATTGTTCTTACAAAAATAACTTTTTATGACCTGACATTTGTCGTTAACTGGAACGGTTCTATTAGCATCTACCAATTCTGCTGTCCATAATCCTTCTTCGGATGTTAATGATACTATTCCTTTATGTAAGTCAATTACTGCTGAATGCTGTTGCAATATATCGCATCCAATCAATATATTGAACGGTAATCCTGTTGCGACCAAGAATCTTATTGGTATGGTTATATTATTATTGGTAAGATCGAGCGATACTTGTTTTTTAACTGTTTTATTTTGCCGTCCAGTGGCTCCAATGATTATCACATTATTAACAGGTAAGGTAGGTATAGGCAACTGGCCTTCTCGCTGTATTTTTTCCAGTTCAGTACTATCTATCAACGAGATGTTGGATCCAGTATCTATCATTATTGTGGATTGTATTCCATTTAATTTAGCTATTACATATATAATTTCATTATTACTATTACTGTCTACATGATTATTATCCTCTTCCAATAAATCTTCTCTAATATTTTTTAAATAATGGTTAGTGATTATAGTTATGGTATTATCATTCGTAGGTTTATTTACAAGTCGTGTTCCCCAAGATTACGGTTCAGTGAAGGGTATTCTTCATTTTTCACTGCCTCTATTAGTTTAAATGAGGGCTTCCCCCATCTTCTCTATTTTCCGGTGAGTTCGTAGGTTGATTTTGTAAAGGTTCAGGTCGGTCCGCTGTATTATGTTCCGCTGTCCTATAATTTCTTTCATTTTGATAATTGTCTTCACGCCGGGATTGATTATAATAATTGTTATATTGGTGAGTCCTTGGGTAATACCGTCGCTGATTGTTTTGAGGTCTGGAATAGATATAATTAACATTGTGTCTATAATTATTGGGTCGGTTGTCCCCATCTCCTCTATTATTACGACTGTCGTGGTAATTATAATGATTATTGCCACGAGAATTATAATTCCTGGTATTATTATTCGAGTGATCGTTCTGTGTTCTATTCGCGTTAACGTTCAGAGTTGGTCGATTGTGATCATTATTATGGGAATTTGTTTGTTGATCGTTATTATTATACTTATGGTATTTATAATTTAGTACTCTGTTTCTTTGATACTGAGTTTCGTGCTCATAATTCTCAAAGAATTTGGCCATGGCTGGAATTGTCTTAATTTGGCTACACATACGTGCGTTCTTTATTCCTTCCTCATAATGGTAGGATAGCTGTATCACCAAACATTCTTCGGGAATTCTGGGCTCTAAATTCCGTGCCATGCATACTTTTCCGAGGAAGTATGATGTAGGAGACTGTCCTACGTTCGTTTCGTATCGACCGTTGTTCAAATTATTTCTAACCATGTTCTGGGTCGACTCTGACCAATATTTTTCTTTAAATTGCTTTTTGAATTCGGTCATGTCCGGTATATCCGGACGCACCGCCGTCCACCAATTATCATACGTATCCTTAAATGTCTCATCAATCATACCGCGTATCATACTCCAACGGTTCTCTCTATTTCGTGTGATCAACCCTTCCAACCTCTTTAAAAACTCCATCGGATTACATTTGTAATTTCGAAAATTAATCGACTCCCGGTTATCGTGGTTAGTTACATGATTATGCTGGCATGTCCTATCCCGCCATGAATCTACTTCTTCTTGTAACTGTAATTCGCGTCTACTAATTTCCTCTATTTTATTTTTACTTGTATTAATTTGACCTTCCATATTGTTTAAATTGCCATATACTCTTTCTAGTCGCTCACCCATGTCTGTCTGTATTTGCGTAATCCCTTCTTTATTCTCCTCCCGTATCTGATGTACTTCTTGTTTAATTTTCTTATATTTTCCGACAGTTTCCTGTTGGATTCCTTCGACCATTGTTTTACTCTCATTTTGTATGTCATTAATTTTATTTTGTAATTCCTTACGAACCTGTATTACTGTTCATTAGTTTTTTCTAACCTTTCATTTGTTTCAGCTATTTCTAATTTCCTTTCCTCATTATTTTGGTCCATTTTTTGGTTAATTGTCACATGGATATTCTCAATTCTTTCGTTAATCTTCCTTAAATTTTCTTCATTTAGTTGTAGGATATCTTCCTTCATTTGTCTTAAACCCTCATCATTCCTGTCAAATCTTTCGTTAATTTGGATTAAGCTTTCATTATTCCTATCGAACCTTTCGTTAATTTGGATCAAACCTTCATTCATTAGTTTTGAGGTTTCCTTATTTTCCTCATTTGGTTTATCGAATTTTTCCTCCAGTCTCTTTGAGTTTTCCTCCTGCTTCTTTGAGTTTTCCAATGGTATTCTCAATATCTCCTGCATGTTCATGTCTTCCTTTTTGTTGGATTTATCTGGTTGGTCCCCTTGGGCATCTTCTTCAATTACTTCCTTTTCCTTGTCCATAATTATTTCAGTTTCTGCTATTTCGCCTGTCTGTTGTTCCATTTCACTATCTGTTATTACTTCTATTTCCTGTCCTTGTTCACCTTCTTCCTTTTCCGTATCTTCTGCCCTCACTTTGATCTACCTCTGGTATTATGCTTTTATTCTCCCACAGTTGCCTGCTCTAGTTAAGTAATATTAATATAATTATAGTTACTTAACTTAAGCCCTACACTAGTTGAGCGCCAATTTGTGATTAGACCTGTGTGTACGGTTTAAGCCACACTGTTGATTTCATCAATTTGTAATATTTCTCTCGTATGTATCTCTCTTTGATTATTTTAATGTTTTTCAATTTCTTATATATCTGGGTTTGCTAGATATAGTAATATCGTTAATTATGATTATCTTATCTCTCTATTTTAATCTAAGAGTGTTAGTGTGAATGTAACTTATGTATGTAGGGTGTTATTCTAAAATTCCGCTCAGCCCTAGTCTGCCTTGCAGAGAATTATCGAAATTTCGTGTGTAACTCTCTTCTCTTTGGTATCGGAGAATTCCGCAACAAGCGCTGCAGTTCCGAAACAAACGAAATTTATAGGTTAACCCACCGTGTACGGTGACTAGTTATTATACACTTAGTCTGTTTAATTCTTGTTCCCAATTCATTAAATAATACCCAAATAATAAGATCCTGAAATTATACAAGGTTTCTTTATTAATTCAACTTGTTAACATTCAATAAAATTGGTTTTACTTGATATACGAAAGGCTATGCGTTGCGTTAATCGATTATTGTTCGGTCCAATATTTTATTTTAAATTCAGTTATATATTTTTTTTTATAATTAAATTAGATTCAGGGTGTGAAGGTTCTTTCAACTGCGGGGAAGATTAAAAATACATAGATAAGAATGCCAAGATATTACAAATTGAAAGTGTTGTTGTGTTTAATATTATTTATACAATTGAAAATTACCATACAGAGAGCTAAGCGACTCTGGAAGGCGGTTGTTTTTAACCTCGTGAGTTGATGCCCCGTGTCAGTCAGAAGGGAGATGATTTTCTTTATTCTTGTCTTCAAGTGTTAATAAAGAGGATTCCTTGGTCCTGGTTGATCTAGAAATATCGCTCCCTTTGTTCATCAACGGCCAAACTAGTGATTACGTTCTTCGGCAAACTCTGGATCCAAATACGTTTTCTATCGTATGATGTAAACTGCGATGTCCAATGTGATGTTAAGGTTATTATTTTTCGTTTGGTTTGTAGGATTAACTCTTTTCACAGGTAGTTCTTTACACAGTATTATTATTTCATTAAATTATCATTGGTTCTTGATCTGATGTTGGACAATCCAGGTTATTCCTTTTTGGAATTTAATTACTTATTATCGTTTGTTTGATACCATTATACAATTTGTTTAATGGTTGCTGGCCTAATTATGACAATTAATTATTCATATATGGTGACTTGTTACTGTATTCAAATAATTTAGAATATGTTAGTTTTATTAACCATTTCTCTGGGTTTTAATTTCATCACGTTCAGATCATAAATTGCAATAATACAAATCAACAAATTATATTAATTTTTGTTGTCCCTAGCAACAAAATTTTTTTAATTCTTTTTCAATGTTTTGTTATATAGTGATAATTTCATATATTATTCTTCCACTCATCAAAATAATTCCTTATTAAACTTCCATTATATCGGAATATAACATTATTTATAGCTTGTTTACTAATTTCTATATATATTCTGCTGGTTTTTCAATCTTAGTCTGTTTCTTTTCATAATTATTATTTTTCCGTTATCAAACGTTATCAATCGATATCATTGCACTATGGCATTATCATAATTTGTTTATATTGAGTTGGTTTATTATTTATTATTAATTATCATAGGTTTTTTCTAACTCCTTGAACTATACTCATTAATTATTATTAACTTCTTTACCTAACCTTTATATTCTGAGTTGTTATATAGCGTTATTGGCTGTTAGGCCTTTTATTATATTTGGATCTACTTTTGATTATAACTGGTTAACAACTATAGCCTTTTTATATAAGCTTACAAACATAATCAAACCTTAACTATGTACATGTACACAAATAATTATTCTTATTATATCTAACAACTTTATCTTGACCTATGGGTCACATATAAGAAAAATTGAGATCAATTAATACTAATTAACTGATTTCCTTCACCTTTCTACAACAGTAAACAAATAATACATATTGCTTCATTACTTGATATTACATCAACAAGTAAGCTTCATAAGCTAACACAAACTTTAACATAACATTTATGGTAACAACATAACATTATTCAATTCAGAATCATTACTTTCGATTAACTAGTAATGTATATTATTGACTCATTTTTATCTATTTTCACCGTCATTTACTTTAACATTTTCGATATTGGTTTCTTTCTTATAATTCTTATCAGTATTTTTGATTTATTTACTTTTCACTGAACATTGATTTCTTACTATTGTCTATATTACAGGTTTATTTTTTATTGCTATTACTACCTTGCATCCTTATTCATTTTTACACAATGATAAAGGTATTTATTTGACCCTTGTATGAGTATGGGATTTAAATATTTATTTACCTATTATATTTCTAATATTTCTATTTATGTAACGTCGAGGACCGCATTTCTGTTGTGTTACATATGCTCCCCCTCCTAAAGAAGTTTAATTTACCTGAATGTAATTTAGGTCAAGTAAACTTGTATTTTTTACATTCCTTTTCTTCATATCAATTTTAATGGTTAACGATGGGATTCTCAATGTAACTTTGTTAGACTAGTATTCACAATTCTTTATTTAATGACATTTCATTACTCCTATTAACATTCTTGGTTATATATAATTTTCTTTAAACAGTATTTGTCGATAGCTGGTTACAATATTCAATGATACTTTAGGTTTCCTTCTCTTCTACTTCTAGTTACTGCAATCACTGTATTTTTCCATTATTCTTCTGTCAGCTATTTTCCTTCTGTTTTCTTCGTCATTCTTTTCTGGAATTTGATGTCATTCTTCGCAACGATTCTAATATTCCTTAAATATTTAATTTCCCTAACAATCCCTAATATGTGCATTGGTACAGTTCAGAGAGGCACTGTTTGGCTTCATACTCTGCTGTCCACACTACACTTCAATATAGTACTGCTGGAATTCATCTACAGTCAGCTATAAAATATAATAATATCATAATAATCTTCTTAATTAATTAATAATAAACATTTGGGGAATTCTTTACATTGTCGCATTTTATATTTAATTATTCCTATTTTTTATACTTCGTGATTCCATTTTATTTTCCTTAATCATTCTCTGATAACACTTCTGACAGTCATTACCTGTAATTAGGTTTGATCTTCTTTCTTGTTGTGACAGTAACTCTAAGTATCATTTCTTCATTTGTTCTTATAATTCCAAGACTTTCTAAATTGTAATTGTTTTGATTATTATTATTACTTAATTTCAGTGTAGTTACAGTGATTAACTCAATCATTGTTCTTCTTATCTTATTTCATTACTTTTTCTGGTTACATTACAATGAATTATGTTGATAAACATTTTTTCTTGTTCCCTTTGATATTATACTGGTCATAATCAATCGTTTATTTTGGTTGTTCATTTCACTTGGCAATGCGGTATGTATTTTAGGTCATATTATTTTTCTTTTACTATTTTGCATAGGTACTTTTTGATATAAAAATTTTTTATCTTGGGGTTTCATTATTCCTTATTTATAATATTTCTTCGTAGACATATAGTAATATTTCTGGTTTTCTTCTGTAATCTTGGGGGTTGTTATTAACTCTTCTTAATACCTTCTTCATAACTATATAGTAAGTCGTACTTACTTCCTTTTGCATGCTGTATTCTCTATTTAGATAGTATTGTTCAAAAAATTCTTTAGTAAGTTGTGCTTACATACCTTTTGGATTTAGTGGTCTTTCTCAAAATTCAAATTCTTTTTAATTCCAAGTGCTTTCTCTTCAAAATTGGTAATAACTTTTTCTTATTTTAATTTAGGATTTATTGGATTTATTAAATATTTCCGTTCGTTTTGTTAGTATTTTATGATGGGTGATGATGTTTCTTCATAATATTTTTTTATAGACTCCTGATTATATGTTCCCTTAATCTTTTTCGTGATAGGGCTCATTATTTCATAGGTATTATTATTATTATTTTTTGTTATCACATAGGGTCCAGTATATAATAATAATTTTTTCGTTATTCCTTCTAGTGTGCTGGGTAACTCCCTGTTTCTTATTAGCATTTTCTCGCCAATTTGGTACTTTATTGGTTTTGGATTATTCCTTTCATATTTCTTTTTCTTCATTTTTGCCTTTTCCATTATCCGGTTATCAAATTTAACGTTTTCAAATTGATATTCTGGGTTTGTTGGAAAATTGATGATATCCTGGATTTCTCTAGGTGGAAGCCTTTCAAACATAACAGTATAGGGGGTATTTTCAATGGATTGATGGTGAGATATATTGAGAAACTCTTCGGTAAGTGACAAGTATTCGTACCACCTCCTCTGTTGGTCATGACAGTAGGTTCGGAGTATTCTGCCAACTTCCCTCAATACACGTTCTGCAGGATTGCTGCTGGGGTGGTATACTGAAGTCTTATATGTTCTAATGTTGTGTTTTAGAAGACTATTTCTCCATTTGCTTCCCTTGAACTGTGTACCATGATCGGTGATAATGGATGACGGTTTACCAATCTCTATTATGTAATGTCCAATGACTATCTCCAGAATTTCCTTGGTCGTGGCTCTGCTGATAGCGTAAAGTTTAGTATATTTAGAAAAATGATCAAAAATAATAATTATAAATTTATATCTATGGTTCCCTCCACTGCGTGGGAACGGTCCACATATATCCAGGAGTACTTTCTCCAGCTTATGTTTGGATGTAATAGGGATCATTACTCCCTCCTTCTTCTCATTGTTATGTTTAACCATCTGGCAGATGTGACATGCTTGGATTGATTTTTGCACCTTTCTGTTTATATTTTTTATGTACACTTGTTCTTCCAGGGCTTTGACGATTTTTATGGCTCCCATGTGTCCATATCTTTCATGGTAATCCAAGATTAATTTGTTTTCCACAGCTGTGGGAATTATTAATTTCCAGTTTATTTGATTAGGGGTAACTTTAATAAATAATCTATCATCATGTATACAGTAATATTTTGTAATAATTTCATCAGCATTTTTCACCTTCTGGCGTATGTTTACTAATTTGGGATCCGATTTTTGATGTTAATTAATTTCGTTTGTTATTATTTCTAAATCCTTCCTACTATTAATAATATTGTACACTTTTGCAATTTGTTCCTTTTCTCCCTCGAACGATTGGTCTTGTATGTTTATTCGGGACAAGATATCGGCTGCTATGTTCTTCCTTCCCGGTATATATTCCCAATCAATGTGATATTCTTGCAATGCAAGGACCCATCTAGTCAGCCGACCATGACTGAGCTTACATCGTTTTAGGAATGAAATTGATTTGTGGTCACTCCTTACGGTCACTGGGTATCCAAGTATATAAGTTCTGAACTTATTGCATGCATAAACTACACTTAGCAGTTCCTTTTCGGTAACATTATAGTTGCGTTCGCTGTTGTTTAGCACTCTGCTGGCGAAACTAATTACCATGTGATGTCCTTCTTCATCTTCTTGATATAGAGTGGCTCCTAAACTGACATTGCTTGCATCACAATTTAGATAAAAGTGTTTGTTAAAGTCAGGGTGGTACAACATAACAGTATCTAGAAATTTTTTCTTGATTAATTGTAGAACTTTATCTTGTTCTGGTCCCCATGCCCATTTGTCCTTGGATGATAGTTGTTTTTGGAATTTAGCAATTAATTCTGAATAATTATCTTGGAATTTGCGGTAATAGTTACAAATTTCAAGGAAGGATTGTAACTGTTTTCTATTTTTTGGAGTAGGGAACTGTTGAATTGCTTCTACTTTCTCTGTTGAAGGTGTGATACCCTCCTCAGACAAATTAAAACCTAAGAACTTTACTTGGTTAGCGATAAATTTAGATTTGTTTAACTTGAGTGTTATATTATTTTCGGACAACTTTCTCAGTACCTGTTCCACCCTCTCGCAATGTTCATCCCAATGTGAAGAAGTTATAAGTAAGTCATCTACGTAGACTGTAGTGAATTGTAGTGTTTCTTGTCCCAATATCTGGTCCATGCATTTTACAAATATAGCAACAGAATTAATTAATCCGAAAGGTAGCTTTTAAATTGATAGTTCCTTCCGTCAAAAAGGAACGCCATATATTTTCTACTATCTGGGTGCAACTCAACCTGCCAGTATCCGCATACCGTATCCCAAGTACTAATGTATTTGGTGCCGTGAAATTTTTTTAAGATTTCTTCGATCTCGCCCGGGGAAGTCCTATCGTTGATGATCATTTTATTTATTTCCCTAGCGTCCAGGCAAATTCTCACCTTTCCGTTCTTTTTCGGGATTGCCACTATGGGACTGGTATAGGGTGATTGACTGTATTCTATTATGTCATCCTTAATCATACGATTAATTTCTTCCCGAACTTCGTTTTTTATTGAATATGCTATTGGGTAGGATTTTCTACGAAAGTCCACCGGTTTATTAAAATTTATCTCACACTGGTAGCCTTTTACTTTACCTGGAGCGTTGGAGAATATGTGTTTGTATCTATTATATATTTTAATTAAATTTTCGGCCTGTACTTTACTTATTTGTTGACAAGTTTTTTCTCTTTGGAATTCTCGTATCTCTTCCAACTTACTCTGCCATAATTCGGGATCGTCGTCCTCATATTGGATGACTTCTTGTATTTTATTGTTCTTACAAAAATAACTTTTTATGACCTGACATTTGTCGTTAACTGGAACGGTTCTATTAGCATCTACCAATTCTGCTGTCCATAATCCTTCTTCGGATGTTAATGATACTATTCCTTTATGTAAGTCAATTACTGCTGAATGCTGTTGCAATATATCGCATCCAATCAGTATATTGAACGGTAATCCCGTTGCGACCAAGAATCCTATTGGTATGGTTATATTATTATTGGTAAGATCGAGCGATACTTGTTTTTTAACTGTTTTATTTTGCCGTCCAGTGGCTCCAATGATTATCACATTATTAACAGGTAAGGTAGGTATAGGCAACTGGCCTTCTCGCTGTATTTTTTTCCAGTTCAGTACTATCTATCAACGAGATGTTGGATCCAGTATCTATCATTATTGTGGATTGTATTCCATTTAATTTAGCTATTACATATATAATTTCATTATTACTATTACTGTCTACATGATTATTATCCTCTTCCAATAAATCTTCTCTAATATTTTTTAAATAATGGTTAGTGATTATAGTTATGGTATTATCATTCGTAGGTTTATTTACAAGTCGTGTTCCCCAAGATTACGGTTCAGTGAAGGGTATTCTTCATTTTTCACTCCCTCTATTAGTTTAAATGAGGGCTTCCCCCATCTTCTCTATTTTCCGGTGAGTTCGTAGGTTGATTTTGTAAAGGTTCAGGTCGGTCCGCTGTATTATGTTCCGCTGTCCTATAATTTCTTTCATTTTGATAATTGTCTTCACGCCGGGATTGATTATAATAATTGTTATATTGGTGAGTCCTTGGGTAATACCGTCGCTGATTGTTTTGAGGTCTGGAATAGATATAATTAACATTGTGTCTATAATTATTGGGTCGGTTGTCCCCATCTCCTCTATTATTACGACTGTCGTGGTAATTATAATGATTATTGCCACGAGAATTATAATTCCTGGTATTATTATTCGAGTGATCGTTCTGTGTTCTATTCGCGTTAACGTTCAGAGTTGGTCGATTGTGATCATTATTATGGGAATTTGTTTGTTGATCGTTATTATACTTATGGTATTTATAATTTAGTACTCTGTTTCTTTGATACTGAGTTTCGTGCTCATAATTCTCAAAGAATTTGGCCATGGCTGGAATTGTCTTAATTTGGCTACACATACGTGCGTTCTTTATTCCTTCCTCATAATGGTAGGATAGCTGTATCACCAAACATTCTTCGGGAATTCTGGGCTCTAAATTCCGTGCCATGCATACTTTTCCGAGGAAGTATGATGTAGGAGACTGTCCTACGTTCGTTTCGTATCGACCGTTGTTCAAATTATTTCTAACCATGTTCTGGGTCGACTCCGACCAATAATTTTCTTTAAATTGCTTTTTGAATTCGGTCATGTCCGGTATATCCGGACGCACTGCCGTCCACCAATTATCATACGTATCCTTAAATGTCTCATCAATCATACCGCGTATCATACTCCAACGGTTCTCTCTATTTCGTGTGATCAACTCTTCCAACCTCTTTAAAAACTCCATCGGATTACGTTTGTAATTTCGAAAATTAATCGACTCCCAGTTATCGTGGTTAGTTATATGATTATGCTGGCATGTCCTATCCCGCCATGAATCTACTTCTTCTTGTAACTGTAATTCGCATCTACTAATTTCCTCTATTTTATTTTTACTTGTATTAATTTGACCTTCCATATTGTTTAAATTGCCATATACTCTTTCTAGTCGCTCACCCATGTCTGTCTGTATTTGCGTAATCCCTTCTTTATTCTCCTCCCGTATCTGATGTACTTCTTGTTTAATTTTCTCATATTTTCCGACAGTTTCCTGTTGGATTCCTTCGACCGTTGTTTTACTCTCATTTTGTATGTCATTAATTTTATTTTGTAATTCCTTACGAACCTGTATTACTGTTTCGTTAGTTTTTTCTAACCTTTCATTTGTTTCGGCTATTTGTAATTTCCTTTCCTCATTATTTTGGTCCATTTTTTGGTTAATTGTCACATGGATATTCTCAATTCTTTCGTTAATCTTCCTTAAATTTTCTTCATTTAGTTGTAGGATATCTTCCTTCATTTGTCTTAAACCCTCATCGTTCCTGTCAAATCTTTCGTTAATTTGGATTAAGCTTTCATTATTCCTATCGAACCTTTCGTTAATTTGGATCAAACCTTCATTCATTAGTTTTGAGGTTTCCTTATTTTCCACATTTGTTTTATCGAATTTTTCCTCCAGTCTCTTTGAGTTTTCCTCCTGCTTCTTTGAGTTTTCCAATAGTATTCTCAATATCTCCTGCATGTTCATGTCTTCCTTTTTGTTGGATTTATCTGGTTGGTCCCATTGTGCATCTTCTTCAATTACTTCCTTTTCCTTGTCTGTAATTATTTCAGTTTCTGCTATTTCGCCTGTCTGTTGTTCCATTTCACTATCTGTTATTACTTCTATTTCCTGTCCTTGTTCACCTTCTTCCTTTTCCGTATCTTCTGCCCTCACTTTGATCTACCTCTGGTATTATGCTTTTATTCTCCCACAGTTGCCTGCTCTAGTTAAGTAATATTAATATAATTATAGTTACTTAACTTAAGCCCTACACTAGTTGAGCGCCAATTTGTGATTAGACCTGTGTGTACGGTTTAAGCCACACTGTTGATTTCATCAATTTGTAATATTTCTCTCGTCTGTACCTCTCTTTGATTATTTTAATGTTTTTCAATTTCTTATATATCTGGGTTTGCTAGATATAGTAATATCGTTAATTATGATTATCTTATCTCTCTATTTTAATCTAAGAGTGTTAGTGTGAATGTAACTTATGTATGTAGGGTGTTATTCTAAAATTCCGCTCAGCCCTAGTCTGCCTTGCAGAGAATTATCGAAATTTCGTGTGTAACTCTCTTCTCTTTGGTATCGGAGAATTCCGCAACAAGCGCTGCAGTTCCGAAACAAACGAAATTTATAGCTTAACCCACCGTGTACGGTGACTAGTTATTATACACTTAGTCTGTTTAATTCTTGTTCCCAATTCATTAAATAATACCCAAATAATAAGATCCTGAAATTATACAAGGTTTCTTTATTAATTCAACTTGTTTACATTCAATAAAATTGGTTTTACTTGATATACGAAAGGCTATACGTTGCGTTAGTCGATTATTGTTCGGTCCAATATTTTATTTTAAATTCAGTTATATATTTTTTTGTATAATTAAATTAGATTCAGGGTGTGAAGGTTCTTTCAACTGCGGGGAAGATTAAAAATACATAGATAAGAATGCCAAGATATTACAAATTGAAAGTGTTGTTGTGTTTAATATTATTTATACAATTGAAAATTACCATACAGAGAGCTAAGCAACTCTGGAAGGCGGTTGTTTTTAACCTCGTGAGTTGATGCCCCGTGTCAGTCAGAAGGGAGATGATTTTCTTTATTCTTGTCTTCAAGTGTTAATAAAGAGGATTCCTTGGTCCTGGTTGATCTAGAAATACCGCTCCCTTTGTTCATCAACGGCCAAACTAGTGATTACGTTCTTCGGCAAACTCTGGATCCAAATACGTTTTCTATCGTATGATGTAAACTGCGATATCCAATGTGATGTTAAGGTTATTATTTTTCGTTTGGTTTGTAGGATTAACTCTTTTCACAGGTAGTTCTTTACACAGTATTATTATTTCATTAAATTATCATTGGTTCTTGATCTGATGTTGGACAATCCAGGTTATTCCTTTTTGGAATTCAATTACTTATTATCGTTTGTTTGATACCATTATACAATTTGTTTAATGGTTGCTGGCCTAATTATGACAATTAATTATTCATATATGGTGACTTGTTACTGTATTCAAATAATTTAGAATATGTTAGTTTTATTAACCATTTCTCTGGGTTTTAATCTCATCACGTTCAGATCATAAATTGTAATAATACAAATCAAATTATATTAATTTTTGTTGCCCCTAGCAAAAAATATTTTTTTTTATTCTTTTTCAATGTTTTGTTATATAGTGATAATTTCATATATTATTCTTCCACTCATCAAAATAATTCCTTATTAAACTTCCATTATATCGGAATATAACATTATTTATAGCTTGTTTACTAATTTCTATATATATTCTGCTGGTTTTTTAATCTTAGTCTGTTTCTTTTCATAATTATTATTTTTCCGTTATCAAACGTTATCAATCGATATCATTGCACTATGGCATTATCATAATTTGTTTATATTGAGTTGGTTTATTATTTATTATTAATTATCATAGGTTTTTTCTAACTCTTTGAACTATACTCATTAATTATTATTAACTTCTTTACCTAACCTTTATATTCTGAGTTGTTATATAGTGTTATTGGCTGTTAGGCCTTTTATTATATTTGGATCTACTTTTGATTATAACTGGTTAACAACTATAGCCTTTTTATATAAGCTTACAAACATAATCAAACCTTAACTATGTACATGTACACAAATAATTATTCTTATTATATCTAACAACAACTTTATCTTGACCTATGGATCACATATAAGAAAAATTGAGATCAATTAATACTAATTAACTGATTTCCTTCACCTTTCTACAACAGTAAACAAATAATACATATTGCTTCATTACTTGATATTACATCAACAAGTAAGCTTCATAAGCTAACACAAACTTTAACATAACATTTATGGTAACAACATAACATTATTCAATTCAGAATCATTACTTTCGATTAACTAGTAATGTATATTATTGACTCATTTTTATCTATTTTCACCGTCATTTACTTTAACATTTTCGATATTGGTTTTTTTCTTATAATTCTTATCAGTATTTTTGATTTATTTACTTTTCACTGAACATTGATTTCTTACTATTGTCTATATTACAGTTTATTTTTTATTGCTGTTACTACCTTGCATCCTTATTCATTTTTACACAATGATAAAGGTATTTATTTGACCCTTGTATGAGTATGGGATTTAAATATTTATTTACCTATTATATTTCTAATATTTCTATTTATGTAACGTCGAGGACCGCATTTCTGTTGCGTTACAATATTTACCTAATTCTTTGTTAACTCTCTCAGCAAGGTTTCCTTGAGGATGTCTTACGGATGTGAGTACAGGTTGTATTCCATTTTCCCTTAACGTCCTCTCCCATTTTTCACTCTGGAATTGTACACCTTGATAACTGAGTACCTTCTTCATTTTTCCATATGACGGAATATATTTCTGCAGTAGTATCTTTAGAACAACTTTGGTTGTGGGTCGCATAATTGGGTACAGTCGGACTGCCTTGGAAAACACATCGATACATACCAATATGTGCTTCACACCTCGACTTGATCGTGGTAGTGGTCCCAGAAAATCCACTGCAATTAGCTCTCCCTTGTTTCCTTCTGTATGCTCTGCATTTCTACGTATGTGTATAAATTCGGTCCTTAATTTTACATTATCTTACTCATACATTCTTCTTACCTTCGCTTCTAATCTTCCTTAACTCTTTTCTTAACATGACATTACTTTATCTAATACATTACTTATACAATACATTAACATTCATTATCTTTTATTACATTTCTTTAACATTACCTTTCTGATCACTACTACTTTCCTGAAATACACTTCCGTAACAGAATACTCTTTTAGCTTTGTAGTGTGTCGCATGATCGGTTACAGAGGAACTGTCTTGGAAAACAAGGATATTTTTCTCGAAGTCTTTAATCCTAAGTAGTCTCTGCCCTTTTGACTTTTCACTCTTGCTTTCTTCTGTGTCCTTGTATCTCCATTAAGTGTTCGCTTGATCAGCCGTTCTGACAATTATAGCAATTATTTTCTATTCCTAACCCTTTCTTTTTACCAATAACAACAATAACATCTTTTACCATTACTTTCTTAAATATTTCTCTACACTATCATTACTTACCATTAATAATACATTTCTTAATTGACCCTTTAAAATAATATTCCTTATTTCTTTTCACTACTATTTCTTTTTATTTTTTTATTTGCAATCATAACCTTAATAAATAACATTCCTTAATTATACTCTTATATTATTATTAATAATTAATAGTAATATTATTTTTCTCATTTAAAAATAATTATTTATTTTCATTTGCCTTGAGTTCTGAGTTGCAGTGTCGTTAGATCTGACACCCCTCTTATAACCATTGCATTGTCCGTTGTCTCCCGGACGTAGATTAGTCGACGTGTACAGTTATTTCCGTCGCACACCCTCATTGTGTTAACATCCTATTGTATTGCTGCGACGTTTGTTTTGATCGTATAAGTCACCTGTTCGTCGCTGCGTTGAATAGTTGCTGTCTGTATCGCGTGATCTACTTGTTTATAGGGTGAAAACTTTATTCTCCCTCTCTTTCTCTCGTAACGGTCACATTCCATCGCAACAGTTTGCTCGTGGCCCATATAAACAGTTGAACCTATTTTCGTGTGTCTTTTATGATAATATTCATCGTAATTACTATAATTATAGTTATAATTATCGTTCACTTTATATTTCTCGTGCTTATACCTACCGTCATATTTACCACAATTTTGTGTAGCGTTTTGTCTAGATAATTTACTACATTTCTTGTTAGGCCTACAGTGATATTTATCTCTGTAAGTGTGGTGTCTTAAGTGTTTCACATGTGTCATCTTGTGTGACTTACTATTGTGTGTGTGTCTCACACTTGGGATATCGCTATTAATAAGGTACGTTTTATTAACCTTAATTTGCTTCTCTTCCTTAATGTTAATTACTTTATAATTATCGTTAGTAATTACACTCATATTTTCAACTACTATGAATTCTTCACATATTATCTTTTTACATATTAGCTCCATTTGTTTATTAATTATTCCACAGACATTTTCTGCGATCGTGTCAATACGTAAATTTGTATCAACAATTTTTTCGGTTAACTGTGCAGTACTGTCAATTATCGTTCGTTTTATTTCTATGTTGTCTTGTTTCAACTGGAGATTATCAATTTTTAACTCTTCTAGACTCTTCGTAATTTTTATGGTGTCTAGTCTAAAATTTTCAGTTTGTTCTTCTAATTGTTTCTTATTAGATTCTTTTAATTCGTCTATTTTAGCATTTATATTTTCCGTTTGTTTTGTGCTTATTTCGTCTATCCAGGCACGCATCATCGTTTGAAATGCTTCTACGTCCAAATTTCCTGGAGTCGTCATGTTGAAGTATTATTAAAATATTTATTTAGTAGTAATTCTTTAACAATTATTATTGATAACCATTCCCTACTGATTTATTTATTTCTTTATTTTTATTAATAGTTATTATTAATACTCATTACAGTTACACCTGTTACATAGACAAACAATGTTATTTGTGGGCGCCAGCTGTGTTATTACACAACAATTAACATTACGTTCAGTTACTGTTTAATATAAATACTTATTACATATAATACATTTTTCATTTAACACACCCTTATATTTTAGAGCAACCATTTAGCTACATAAAAAATTTTAATAGTTAAATGGTGGGGATCGGGCCATACGTTCATGGGCTACAATTTATGTAACAAATTTTTGTACATAAATTTAGACATGTCGTGCCCCACGTCCAGGGCAACATTTCTTATGTAACAATATAACATTGCAAATATAATATAATTTAAAATTGTGATGCCCACATTGGAAGTGACATTTCTTATGGAACGATGCTATTGCAAATAGAAATTTATTTGTGTTTGCGGAGCCCCACGATCTTGGACGCCATTTCTTATGCAACGATACATATACATAAGTACAATTTAAATTGGGTTTCAAGTGTATCTGTAATAAGAACTCTATGTAACTTGTAATGGTATTTCAAATTTATTTGATATTAATAAAATTGTGCACATGGCACTTACTTCGACTTAAAACATTCGTTATTATTTTGTTACTATGCCGTAAGGCTTATGCTATATACATCCTTACTGACTAAATATTCTATTCTACTAATTATTGTATTAAAAAAAAATCTCTTTTCCAGACTACTCGGTCAATTAGTGTGTTTAAAAATATCAATGTTTAAATATCTTTTTATATATTGTAATGTAACTCAAAAATATTAATAGTTACTGAATTTATCTTTATTTTCTCAGTACTGATTTATATGAAATGCTAATTTTTACTTAAATGCTTTGCATTTTTTTCATTTCAATACTAATTTGAGCTCTTGTTTACGTTAATCTTACTTCAATAACATCTATGATTTTAATTCTGTATTTACAATAAACATTGGCTCTTACTTTTAAATAGAACAAGAATGTCTTTAATTGTCTTTGAGTTAATTGTTCGATTAAGAGATAAATAAGTTGTTTATCACCTTATTGTCGTCAATCATACTCAATCATTGGGTCCATCTGTAATCGTCCTCATCTGAACTCCAGCATCACTTCCTCTTGTCCAGCGTCGCTCCTCTAGAGTCCAGCGTTGTCTCTCTCTCTTTTGTCCAGCGTCGTATCGCTCTCTGGAACTTCTCCTCGTGCTGTTTCGGACGTCAGTTGATCTTCTTAATAACAACAGTTGATTCTGTTACTACTTAAAATTTGTTTGTTTTACAATCCAGTTACATAACTGTATGTAACTGGAAGGATGAAACTATTTACAAAAATTTAAATATTCTGTGCGGACGGGCAGAAGCTCCCGCTGCACTGTGGGTGATTGAAGAAAGAGAACAACTGTAGCGTGTGTGTCCTATTTATACCCATGTCTTGGTCAACACCTGCAGTTGTACGAAATCGACATGTCAGAAACTGTCTCTGGGTTCAGTTCCCCCACTCTTTGTCAATTTTGCTATTTCTTATATTTCTGCGAATTGCAGAGTCCTGTAAGTACTCTTATACTCATCTTATAACTATTTTCACTACACATGTTCGCTGTAATTTTGGACATTGCAACTTAACCCTTTCGCTCTGTACACAGTTATTTCACTACTACACTCGTACGGTGTGTCACTTTCACGTGGTTTTTGTACACAGTATTTATTTAATTTTATTACATTTTATTGTGTTTTTGGATTTTACTCCTTAATTATAGTTTATGAATAATTACGGAAAAACAGTAATTATGCAATTATTCATCTTGGGGTGGTAAACTCGCCTGCATAGACCTGCGTTCACACACACTAGCAAAATACTGGTGTACACACTTTCAGTTACATTTGTGTGTGTGTGTGCACGTCGATTCAGGTCGAAACACCTGTTCATATTTTTGTCTGAGCCAAGCTTGCAATCCCTGACATGCTTATTTCTAATACAGTATTAATTATTTACAGTTTATTAGGTATATTTAAATTTTTATATTCAATGCTCAGTACATCACTTATTTGTACTGTCACAGTATTTTTGATTTCGCCTTCTGTGATTGGCCGGTATGTCCAGGCGCTTAGGTCGGGAACACTTACGATTTTTACTGCCTGTTGAAACTGGCGTTTTCCGTGATTCACGGCCGCATGAGTTGCCAGCGGTTACATATACGTCTAGACTAGTTGACTCAAAGACAAACACAGACGTGGTGTTTTGCAATAATGTTGGATGTATAGTTGATTAAAACGAGGTTTCACAAAGGTGAACACCGACTGCTTTGAATTAAGACTGATTTAAATTATTATTATTTTTTTTTAACCCACAATTCTGTACCATTTCAAGGTTGAGAAAGCAAATCTTCAAATATCTGTGGGGGAAAAAGTCAACATCAAGTTGGATTAAAGAAGTCCAAAATGATTTAGAAAAAAATAATATACATACAGAAGAAGCAACTGAAAGAGAAGTTTTTCAGGGAAAATTGTTAAAAATGGAAGGAGTCCAGGGTAGGAGAGAGAAAAACACAGGTTCAAAGTGGACTGAAGACAGGAAGAATAGACACAGTGAAAAGATGAAAGAATATTGGAAAAAAGAAGAGAACAAAGAGTAAAGAATTGAAATTGGCATGTGGTCCTTAGATGGGCGATACAAAAAAAAAATTAGCTATATAGTTTGTCCACTATTGATGATAGTTTTATTCATCTTAATTTACAAAATGAAATTTTTTTTTAATATGTACATACTTAAATTGATGTACTTGTAAATTGTTTTCAGCCACTCCAAGGTGGTTAAACTTCTGGAGACTGCGTGAAACTGGAACGACACTCACTCTTAGGGCCCAACACCTCAGGGCCCACATGGGGGGCGAAGCCAGTCGTGTCCGAGCCTTCCTCACGTACCCCCGGTTAACACAAAACGACTGGCACACAATTTCAATCTGTTATCATCGAAGCTGCCTCCGCCAAATCAAGAGGTTTACTTGTGAATAAAGAGCCTAGCAGTGTCAACATCAGCAATTGTTTCGATTCATAAGAAATTGTAAACATCTTGTTGCACTACATTTATCTCTATATAATTATACCAAATGTTAATTACTTATTTCTTTAATGTTTTTTTAAAATTTAGTTTGGTAAGTACTAAAGTACAATGTTATTCTTGCGTAGAAAACTGGGTTTTGTTGTTTCTATTATAAAAAATTTTGTTCTAGTACAAAGTTCTGAATTTTGAGACTTCATAGTTATTATGATAGAAGATAAATTTTGATATTATTATAAGGTAGAGTAACATTGTTTCTATTAATGAAGATGACATCTGTTTTCCATTTGTATGTTTTGAATGTGCCAAATATTGATATTTAGTTTAAATTTTGATATTCAAGTGTTCTTTAAGATTTAAGTGTTTAGTTGAAAAAGATTTAATAATAAAAGAATGGAGTTACTTCTATTTCTTTGTAACAATGATTACAGACATTGTCTTTCTTTTTAATTAATATATTTTTTATGTTTGTATGTGTAATGACAATAAACATATCTTATGTATGAAACAAGCTTGTAACAATAGTAATTTCTTGCAAATAATAAATTTGTCCTTAGTTCGGACGTCACTGTAACAATAATAATTTCTGCTCAAATAAAAAGTTAACCAAGATTTAAGAATTTATAACTTTTTCTTACCTTTGGGTTGACCTCCAGGGTCTTGTAGACGAAACAGTTGCAGAGTGAATATTTAGGTGTGAGTTGTGAAATAATTACGCTAACACAGTTTTTTGAATTCTAAACAAATTAGTTTTCTTTTATTAAACAAAATTATTTCCCAATTTCTACTTTAATTAATACTTTCTTTCAATCTATTTTTTAATGTCCTTGACCTCACAACACTTCCAAACAAACTTCCAAAAAATATAAAATTTACTTCTTATTAAAAGCTATTACAAGATTAATTAATTTAATGTTTACAGTCAACCAGCACTTTGACTCTATAACTATGCACACACTCTCTCTCTCTCTCTCTGCATTACATGTTTATTCTTTTCCCCGTTTATTGAGATCTCATAATGGTTGGGGACATCCCCGTATATGAATTTAAATGCTGTTACTGAGTTTAAATTAGAAATTGATTATATTGGTACTCAGCCTTCTTGTAGACTTGTCTAGTTGTTATCACTTTTCCCACCAAACACTCCGAAAGTAGCTTAAAAATGTTTAAAAGTTCATTTTGCATGCTCGTTTGAATTGTTCTCTGTGTTATACATTATTTTACTGTTTTATCACCTTTAAAACATTAATTTTGTCGGCCGACATGACTTGCTAGCGAACACTGGTTTGACCGCGCAGTCTGAAAAATACGAGTCAACTGCGGTATATTGCTAGTTACTGGAACCGCGCGCTCCTTTACTGTCTTGCGCGGCTCTGCTGTGTCTACTTCACTGGTCCAACGATGACTGACTGTTGCCTCCTGGCTTGTGGTGATTACGTAATTCGTCTAGACGAACTGTTTGTCCATTGAACTGGTGATTATGTCCAGACATAAACAGACTGGTCTCTCATAACATTGTATGCATCTTGGTTAAAGCAGGGGTTCCCCAAAGGTTGTACACTGTTTTAATTAATATTTCTTAACAATCTTTCTCACCCAATTCTGTACCATTACAAGCTGATAGGTTTTACTTTTTAATATATAGTAGGTCTATGTATACGCTAGCACCTAATATCGAACGAACATAATAAATGCTGCTTTTTAATGTAAAAGAAACTGGTGTCCATCTTTTCTGGGAAAAATGTCAGGCTAAATTAACAGCTGTGTTTGGTTTTTCTGATTTTTTATCTGGCAACCCTATATTATTGACAATGTGTACCATTCTGTCATGTTAGGGAACAACTGATAATCAATTTATCATGTACTTTTCTTTTTGAAAATACATATTTGATTGCCAGTATTTTTAGACTTGAGTCTGCAGACTGACGATTGTGAAACCACTCGGACAACTTCGGCTACCTTCATTCTCAGCTACGCCCGCCTATATTCTGTTGTCATATCTGAGTTAGGTACACGTTTTGTTAAAGTTTTGTGTATTTATTTTAGCCCAATAATTTTATTAAGTTCATGGCTTCAAATACATAAACTCAAGTGTAAATTTTTCATGTATTCAAGTATCTGTGTGTATTCGTATAAAGTTTTATTCGTGTACATATAACCTACCTATACACGTTCTGTAAGCATTTCGAAGTTTCATTTTAAAGTTTTAATTGTCATTTTATTTTTAGTGCAACAGTTTTTATTAGGTACACGCACTGTAAATGTTCGATGTGAAGTTCGTGTAACATTTCAAAGGGGTCTTGTCAATTTAAGGGGGGTGGGAACCGTATATGTTGAAATGCCATGTTAAAATTGATTTTATAAATGACCCATTTTCTCAGCATCTATTTTGTGCTACAGACTTGAAATTTTTACAGTTTATTCATCACACTTGCAGATTGTTATGGCACTAGAATAATAAATTTATATTAAAAATTTATAATTTTCTAAATTTTTTAAATAAAAATCTTTTTTATTTTGGTCAGTTTTTAAAACATTTTTATAATTCTAGTATCATAGAAAAATGTTAATAGAATAACTGGTAAAAATTTTAACTTCCTATGTAAACTTACCTTCCTTCCTCCTTCTCGTAGCAGTAGTACCTGTACATTACTTACCCACTTACCTTCAGAAGTGCCCAGGGTCGCCAGTGTGTTTGAAGCTAACACACAACTAAATTAGGCATCTGACTTATTGAAATCATCTTCAGAAGTTCCCAGGGTCATTTATGCGAAACGTCGGAAACAGTGATCCAGAACGCAATAGGTGTGCGCTAGCAAACAAATTGCACAACACCTTTTGGTTATTTAGAAATTTGGTTTAATGTATCATTTCCTTTATACGGACATTCATTCAAAATGAACACATCTATTCTGCCTTGAGGCGTAAAACAAATTACAAGGAATTATTATATCCAAAATAGATTACTATTCTGCCCGGAGGCGTAAAACAAGTTACAAAAAAATGATTATATCCACATCAACTTATACTACATCATCAGTGCAGTTAACTATATACTCCGAAAACCCAACACTTCTTACATATATTCTTCATTCGCACAATTACACACACGCTTTCATACTGTTACATTTTTTTTTAGTTCCCCTCATATTTCATTATATAATAATCAAAGCCAAAGGCATACATAATTTCTTTCCCACCCAATCTTGTATTAGAGCTCTTTGTTATTAAAAAACAATAAAATTTAAGGTGATATGTTCACCAGGTACCTGGCCGATGTCTTCACAATATTTTAGTTCTTGTTCATAGCACGTGGCACCTCCATGTTTTTTGCGCAGTTTTTCTCTGGTGGTCGATAAAACTGTCCAAAATCGGGTTACGATATTTTACTCGGTCACGCACTGTCTACGTTGACTTTGAATTTGAATAGGTGCTGTAAATAGCTACATTATACTGTGAATTGAGTATTTTTTCGCGAACTTGTTAATATGATGCCCGGCCGGGCTAAAGATGTCTTGTAGACTGGGGAGATGCCGGAAACAAGGCGTTTCACTTTGCCATTTACGCCCTGCACGGCCCACTAGATTTCCATCGTTCACATCATAATATAATACGACAAATTAATGGTTCAATACGTATTGCTGTCTGTATACGGTTATTATTGACAGTACTTGGATTATTTCCCCTTATTTTGATAACAAGTAGCGTCACTGCTGGAATACACGAAAATAATAATGACTCGCCGTCACCACAGCTGACACGATTCTCACACTGGGATCGATTTTATTTCGAACATTTGTTTTGCTAATTGAAAATTTATGTCCCCCTTTTTGACTCATTACACCTATGTTAAATAGTTTCACAGAAAACGGGACATTTATATAAAAAATTGTGTTGCTGAGAAATCGTAATTAAAATTTACTTATAATAATGTTGGTGTACTTACCAGCTGCATATTGTGGGTCATCTGGGTGTTATAGATAGTATTCTAACTTCATTTTCACCATCTGCCTAGCTTTCTTGCCAGTTCTGTGGACATCTTTCAGCTCTTACTACTGTGGTATTATCTATTTCCTTGAGTGCAGCTATCATATTTCTTCAGGATTAATACCCATCTTTTCTAGGACCTGGCATTTTCCTATATTCCCATCATTAAAAGAAATAACTGCCTCATAGATGCCAAGTTTTATGAATCAAATGCAACAAAGATAGTTTTTTGTAGTCTACTCCACACAGTACTGTTGAGTTTTGGGCTTTGAGTTGTACCATGAAGACACCTACGTATGAAGTCTGGATGTGCTAGGTCTCTTATAATTGGTATTATAGCTTGTAATACTAGAATGGGCAGTGAATGCTTGTGAGAATAGTGTGTGCCATCAATTTTTGACAAACTGTCCCCTGTTGGGTATAAACCATGATTAGGTTCTTCATCAGGTGACATATTGTGAAAATAAACTGCCCAAATATCTTTTCTCATACTTTTTAAGTTGCTCTTGTTCCTTCTAATTGCCTCCTCATAGTAGTATTTGACTGTCTACTTGATTGTGTGTGAATCTACCATGTCCTGTCAAAAATCTTTCCATCCTCCAAACGCTGGCCTCTCATTTTAGTGATCAATCTTCTTACTGAAATGTTGTTCCAGTATGTTGGTTATAATATCAGCTGACTGTAAAGCAAAATTTCTCTTTTTGAAATTCAAATTTTTCTTCAAAATCCAAAGAAATTGAAAATACTGCACAGAAAACTCTCTGTAATACAAACAAAAAATGAAGCTCTATAATATATAGAGTGCTACAGCTTTGCAAAACTAGCCGGCCACACCCTTGCAGGCATTCAGAACAAAAATTGTAAAAAAAAACTAACACAAAACACTGATGATTTTTTTAATTCAGGAAGTCAGAATTTAAAAAAAATTTTAAACCAAAAATCGATTTTTTTGACCATTTTATTGGTTCCCACTCCCCTCAACAACATCTTGTAAACTCGGAAGGGGCTGAAGCATACAAATACAACCTTTTGTAACATGGCTTCCGGAAAACATGTAAATTACTTAAGGTGGCTTATCAGTGGCAAGGCATGAGTCTAAAACTAGGGGAAGCTCTACTGGACCTACTTTGTCTTACTTATGTAGATTTTGCATAATTTTATACCAAACTAATATTTATTTAATTTTGCAAAAAAGTAAATTTATTCATTACATATTTAAACTTGAATAGATACTAAGAGTATGTGAAGCCTTTACGTTATTATTTGTAGTTTAACTGAATCCTTTGAATTTACTTTTGATGATGTTGATAACATCTTCATAAAAAGATAGTTTCCGTCGCAATTTTGTCAGTAGAGCCTTTTCTATGCTGATTAGAGTAAGTGAGGACACCCTCGCCTGACCGTCAGTGTTGCAGAGATATGTTTTTATGCGCTGTAAAGCAGAGAACGATCTCTCAGCTGACACACTGGACACAGAGATGGTCATTATCAGTTGGGTTAGTCTATACACACTTCTGGAAGAACTTCGATAAGATCGGATCTATTAGATATCTGTAAAGTTCAACGATTGATTCTTGATGTAATATTTCATCCGCTAAGTATATATATAATCGCTAAACAGCTAATAGCTGCTCTTTTATCACTAAATCACTAGCAATAAGAAGCTCAACGTCTCAGTTTAGTATTATAAAAAAATTGCCATAATTCTCTTTCAGATTTTCCAATGCTTCTTCCGGTAGTTTAGTTTTAAAATCTTGTAACTGCTTTGAATCTAAAAGACTTAAAATTTTTAATTTAGTAACCCACTGGATCTATGGGTTACGTTTGTTTAACAAGTTTAAAATTTTGTATTAACTTTCCCAAGTCTGGTTTTCTCACAATTAAAAAATAACTAAATCATGATGACTAAGCAAGGTAAGTGCTAGAAGGGACATTTCTAGAAGGGAAAGGGATAGTTGTGTAAATGCAGTGTCAACTGTATTGAGTAATTTTGATTTAGAGAAGTGAACATGTTGACACCAAGAATAACCCAATGGTTGGCTTAGGTACACAGTACAGAACTGACTCCATGAAGACTGAAGAATCCACAGGAAGGAATGACAAGAATAAAAAGTAATGCTGAAGAAATTGGACTTGGAATTTCTTTTTAGACAAACTGTTACATGTGCATCCAAAACACTTGAGTTTGTTGAAGGAATATAATGGGTCCCCAAGTAGATGGAAATGTAAAATTACAAGACAGAATTTTGTACCAGATTTTTGATGTGAAAGAAGGAGCAACTGACATATAAAGACAAATGAAGAAATAAAATCTTAAAATAAAAATCCAGATGTAAATAGAAATAAAATAAAAACTGGCTTAGATGGCTAATACATATGACGTTATGTCAAAAGTTCACAATTTTTGCTTATGAAATTTTTATTTGAAAAATTATGCCTTGGTTCATCTAGAATTACACTGCTCCCTTTAAGGCTGGATATAACATTATTATATAAACTTTTTTTTTCAGTATTAAAATCATTTCTTTAATGCAATTTTTGACCTTAACATTGGTCAGTGATTTTTGTTTTACATTTTCAACACAGTTTCATGGTACTTTTCATCACTAGGATAAGGTCAGATGTCATTGAGACACACCTGGCAAATATGCTGCTTGTAGTGTCATTAATGTTTTTTTTTGCCTAAAATTCTTGAATAAACATTTTGCCCTGGTACATTGTCGGGGTACGATTTCCATAAATTATTCTTCCATAAATCTGGCTGTTTTCTACAGCTTCTATAGTGCTGTACAATGCGCGAATAGTGCTCCTTATTTACTGTTGCACCTAGTGATAAAAATTCATGGAACAGAAAACCACAATCACCTGACTATCACAATTTTTGACTCATTCACGACAGTTTTAAAGCTTTTGTACCATTTCTAAACCACTAGTTCATGCATACCATACTCACCAGAATAACATGCAATATAGCAACTTGTCCAATGCTTTCACCATGATATGTAGTAGTTTATATAATTCTTTACTTAAATTTTAATAATGTTTTTTCCTTCTTGGATTGTCGAATGTCAAAAAAATTGCCTACTACATCAAAACACAACTTACTTAATTAGCTATCAAATCTAAACTACCGTACTTATCCAATCGGCCTAAATTTTTAGATGATCATCACTAAAAAATGTGGACAACATCATACAAAAACAGTACTTAATTTTATGATTGTATCTTGGAAATTCAAAAGTTCTACAAACGTTTTGATCAAACCTCATATATGTTCAAATAATTATACTACAAATAGGTTTATTTTCACCTGATGTACGTTGTAATGTAACAAAATAGGAAGACTAAATAAATGTAAAAACTCAAAAATAAAAAAGACCTATAAAAAATAATTGAAACTAAAACAATAATAAATGACAATGAAGTACAATGCATTTAGTAAAGGGAGTAATGTACTATAATATATAAACAAAAAAATGTATATAAGACTAAATGATAAGAGTGGAGTGATAATGAGCATAAACCAGTGAATAATAATTAGTGATAATCAATCAAACAGGATTGAGAAAATTAGAGTCAGTGTTTAGGTGAGTTGATAAATCATCACCATAAAATCACCACAAATATGTGGTGAAAGCTCATAGCAAACTAAGTGTTTTACAAACAACGATCACAAATCAAGTGATAATATTATGTGTATGAATAACAAAGTTAATAATAATAGTTTATGTTCCGAATTCCTTACTACTATAGAAACAGGACTATATTTAAGTGAAAGGGCAAACGTTAATTATCATACAAAAAGAATGATCAATAAATAAAACACAACAAAATGGGCTGAGTAAATGTTCTAGTGTTTGTATGGTTTCTTTAATGGGTACATTGGTGTATAAATTAGTTATGTCAAAAGATGCTAATGTTGAATTGTGTGGGATGTGGATGTGTTGGGTGTTCTTGACTAGTTCTATGTTGTTTTTGACAGAAGTATTGTTACTGAGATTAATGATTTTTCTGATTATTTTGTCTAGGTGTTTTGCGATTTTGTGAGAAGGAGCTTGTGTGTTGTTTATTAATGGTCTGATGGGAATGTTAGGTTTGTGTATTTTCGGTAAAGCATTTAGTTTTGGGGGGTTAGGTTTGATTTGTTTAAGGTGTTTGGTGCTTTCTTGTTGAATTATGTGTTTTTTGTTATTTATAAATTTGTTTCTGAAATTTTAGTGTGGGGTCTTTATTTATTTTCATTGAAGAATTTCTCAACTTAAGTGTTTAGTTCATGTTTGTCCATTATGACATTTATGTTCCCTTATCAGCTTTTAATATTGTTATGTTGTGTTCAAGTAACTTTTGTTTTACATTATTAAGCATTTTTATTTCATTGTTGTGTCTTTTTGGTTGTATATGTGTGTGATGTAGTTTTCGTTTTATTTCGTGTCATATGGAGTCTTGGTCGTTAATGTGCGTGTTTTGTACAGCTGTTTCTGTGTCTATGATTATGTTGCGTATATGTCTATTGTGGTTGTTGTTGTTGGTTGTTTGTTTTTCAAATTATGTTTTAGTCCTTTGTTTAATAAATCCATTTCATTGGTTGTGAAATTAACGTCAGTTGTGTTTACTGTGCGTGTGTGGAATTTGTGTGTCGGTTCAGGAATTGTTTCTATTGTGCGTGTTATGAGGTTTGTTATTTTTTTGTGTGTCGATCTTGTATTACCGATTTGAGTTTTTCTATGTTGTCTTGTGTGTGTTGTATTACATTTTCAAGTTCTATGTGGTGTAATATTTGTGTAAGTTGTAGGCCTGTCTGTTAAGTGTCTTTTTTATGGTATAAATGATTGATTATGTTATTTAGGTGTATTTTTTCACCTTTACGTTTGGTTTGAAGTGCAGCATGTGTGTTTTGTTTTATTGTAATTTGTGCGTGTGTTGGTATGATGTTGTGTTTTTGGCATGTTTTATTGAAGGCTATGTGTAAGGAAGTTTTCCTTACTTGTTTTTTGGCGTTTCTGTATTTGTTGATGAAATACGCTTTGTCTGCGGTATTATAGTTGTTTTGACTGTTCATCTTCTTTTTTCTTTTTTCACAGTACTAAATAATATAGAATATGAACTTTCACTTGTGAAATCTTACTTGTTTTTTCTTCCCGTACGCGTTTCGGCGTGATGTGCGCCTTCGTCAGCAGTTTGAGACAGACTGGCCAGTATCTCGTAACGGTTTTTATTTGGAAGGTTTAGTGGGGGTGGTGTGTGGCGGAAGGGGATTGGCGCGGGGATCCAAATTATTGTTAGTTTTATGTATAATTGTATCAAAAAGTGTGTGTGATTTATAGTTTAATGAAAAAATAGTTTAGTTATGCAAATGTTCATTAGGATCATAGCCACATGGGCATGACAGTAAGTTACTATAATAATATATCTTTTTTGTTTGTTAAAATAAGAATATATCTTAAATAATTCATCAGAAGATGCAGAAATAAGAAAATGTTATGGTATGTTAAACAGTATTTATAGTTGTTGAAAGTTAATTTAAATGTTGAAAATTTGTTAGAATACCAGTCATGGAAACATGACATGAATTTAAATGTTTATAAAGTTTGTTAATGAAGAAACAGAATAAGGGTATAATAAATTTTAATACAATGTAGTAGAATTACAGAGAAAATTTGTAATTAATCATAAGACTTTAAATTAACAGGACAAATAATGATTGTAAAAGAACAAAACAAGGAATTAAAGAAACAACAGGGCCTAGGGAGATGTTAAACGTTAAAAATATTATCAAAATTATTTAACAAAAAGTAAAACCACTGTGAATTAGTGAAAGTCAGCCAGAATTGTTAAACAGATTTTCTTTTTATAGTAATCACAATATAGTAATTAGTTTAAGGAATTATAACATGATTTTGTGAAAGTCAAATGACTAAATGCCCTATAAAACATGATTTGTAAATCACAAAAAATACTTATTAGGTCACACACACAGGTCATATCAGGTATCAAATTGTTTGTAATAAAATAAGGAAAACCATTATGTAAAATAAATAAGTAAAATTAGGTAATAATTAGGGAGTAATTTATACTGGAAGGTCAAAAAACCATTTATTTTAAATAATACTAGTCATGCGACCCAGAGTTCAGCTGAACTGACCAATGGGGAATTAGCAAAATTTGGTCAAGACCGTTTGAAAGAGTAAGAAAACGAATTAATTGATTGTTAGACTTAAACACAAGCAGGTCAACTCTGTGGAGCGAAGAACAAAAAGTTCAACCAAGTATCAATTCCGAGTGTGTCAGAAAAGAAGAAATAATTATATAAAGCAAGACGGTATTAAAAAATGAAGATAAAATAAATCAACAAGCGTAAAATAAGAAAAGAAGAAGTAATAAGTAAAGTATAAAATAAAAATAAATTGAAATTGTTCTAACTAAATATGGTAAGAAGTTTATAGTTTGTAGTTTATTCTAAAGACACTATTAACGACCACATAACACCAAGAATAACTTCACAGACACTTTTAAACAACATCACAATGAAAGAAAAAGAATAAATAACTATTATTACAGTGAACACTTAAAACAACTTCATTTATTTAAATGAAAAAATAACGGAAAAACATTCATATTAATCGAGGTAGAAAGCAGTTGGCCATCTTTAAAACAGATCGTCTCCGTTTCCAACGAGGCCAAACGACGCCATGTTTATGAACTCTGGTTGAACGAATTAAATAACTATTAATTTATATTTTCAAACAAAATTAACTATTTATGTATTAGTAAGTAAGATTCATAATTATTTGTAAGTATTGTACTTCTAAAATGCATTTCTGACTTTTGGTAGCAGTTAAAAAAGAACCTGAAAAATAATATAAGAATTAGTAAAAAATAAACTTTGTGAAAATCGACCCGAGGTAAAAGAGTCGACCCGGGAACGACACTTTCGACTCAGAGTCTTATTTGGTAAATAAATTTAGTTAAAAGGATTTTAGGTATCAAAGGAAGGAAGGAACGCACATTGATGATTGTCTTCGAGAAAGAGTGAACAAAAAGATAACCTATATTCTACGAGTCAATTCCACAATCGAACCAAACTTTCTCAAAACATTTCTTTAAAATAAAATTTTACTGAACTGATGAAAACCAAATAAGCTTTGAATAATAATTTTTAACTGTTTAATCCCGAATCAATTAATTCGGACAATGAAGATAAAACAAAATTCAAGTAAAATACAAATAATTAATAAATAAATAATTAAAATACTTAAAAAAATAATTTAATTTTTTAATAAAATATTTTTTTCTATAAATACTATAACACTATCATTTGATAACGAAAGAAGAAGGAAAGTAGTCATCACGTTATAGAATGGCGCTCCAACGCGGGGCATAAAACATCAAGATTAAATTCACGTTACAACGTTTCACAGGAATTATTCTGTATCTTCAGAGGTTTGTTTGAATTGTAATTGAATGTTTCGTTTACAATACAGCTAACGGATAATCAAATTAACTTTGATTCTATTACCGACTGTTTGATTAATAGAATCAAAGTTAATTCGATTATCTGTTAGCTGTATTGTAAGCGAAACATTCAATTACAATTCAAACAAACCTCTGAAGATACAGAATAATTTCTGTGAAACGTACGTCAGGTGAAAATAAACCTACTTGAAGTGTAATTATTTGAACATATTATATAGGAGACCAGCAGGAAATTCAATGAGTTACAAAGGAATACTGTAAATATATGTATACACACATCAACCAACTGATAAGAAGAGGATAAAACTGTTTCAGTTTGTATAGCAAGGAGGGAAAAATCTTAGTTCCGTGTTGTTTACAGATTGATTGAGGCGAGGAAAGTTACACCACTGGGTGGGAAAAATCTTAATTTCAGTTTAGCTTAAGTCTGACTTTAGTTCAACTTTAGAGGGACAAACAGCTACGCAAATGAAAATGGAGAAAACAATATATGAATGTTGGAGTACAGGCCTAACAGGAAGATATTTTGTGAGAATGCAGACAGAGACGAGACCCAGGAAAAGATGGATCAATGATTTTGAAGACAAATTAACAAGGATATCCATCAGAAGATGGAGGACAAAGTCAGCTGATAAGGGATATGCACTGATGGTGTGTAGAAGGCCAAAGTGTTACACAGGCTCTAGAGCCATGAAGTAAGAAGGTAGAACGTCACTGCAACGAGTCTGGAAAGCTGCTTCGTGAAGGATGTAATGACAGCAACATAACTACATCAAGAAATGACCAACAGATATAAAATATGGTTAATGATAACCCTGGAGGAGTGACATACATAACAGGATCTATTTGATAGCACAGGAGGTCAATGTACTTGTTCAACTTCACTAATGTTTCAATGGAGTCCCAGACTATAATCAGGTCTGATCAAAATGTTCGTGCAATTTTTGCTTATTTAAAAAATTATGTCTTTATTCTTTATACGAGGCTTATCCAGAAAGTAAGTACCGTTTGGGCATTAAGAAAATGATACAAATTATTTTCAAATTAATTTATTTTTCAAAAATTCTACATACCTTAATCTACGTTTCTACATAGTCACCATGCAAGTTGAGACACTCATTTTTCGTATCTTGGCACTAATTTTAATATGCCCGCTTCAAAGAATTCGGCCGCCTGAGACTTCAACCACTGCTGGACGTTTCCCTTGATCTCATCATCACTTTCAAACTTCTGGCTGGCAAGAAATTTCTTGAGATGCAAAAACAAATGGAAATCGCTGGGAGCCAAATCTGGACTGTAAGGACGACTGAATTGTTCCCAGCAAAATGAATCAACAAGCGCCATCGTTACACGTGTGGTATGCGGTCGAGCGTTGTCATGCACACACGTGCGGTATGCGGTCACGCGTTGTCATGCACAAACACCACTCTGGAAGTCAGTAGTCCAAGCCTTTTGTTTTGTATTGCTCGCCGTAACTTTTTCAGTGTTTCACAGTAAACTTCTGCGTTGATTGTTGTGCCTCGTTCCTTAAATTCCACTAACGAAATTCCCTGACAGTCCCAAAAAACGGTGCACATGATTTTTTTTGTAGAAAGAGGTGGCTTTGCTTTCGGGGAACCAGTATGCTGCCATTGCAGTGACTGTCGTTTAGTTTCTGGTGTCTCGTAAGAAACCCATGTTTCATCACCAGTGACAATTCTTTTCAACAAACAATTTCCATCTCTTTCATAACGCTGCAAAATTCCAAGGCTGCTCCCATGCGTTTCGTTTTGTGACCGTCCGTTAGCATTTTCGGCACCCATCTCGAACAGTTTTTTTGTAGTGTAAATGTTCAGTCACAATTTCGTGTAATAAAGATCTAGAAATAAAAATCCACTGACAAATCAGAAATTGTGAGTCGCCTATTGGAACGAACCTTCTCGTCAACACTGTGCAGCAATTCTTTGTTGACTAAGGATGGGCGACCACTACGCTCCTCGTCGTGAACATTTTCTCTTCCATCATTAAACATCCTAACCCACTTTCTCACCATACCTTCACTAATCGCATTCTGTCCATAAACTTCACAAATCTGATGATGAATTTCATAAGGACAAAGATTTCTCGCATTCAAAAACCTAATAATTGTTCTTATTTCACAACTGGCGGGCCGATCGATTTTTTTTAAACATGATTACCGATGTGTAGTAAATGTAAATCGGAACATAAACAAACAATATAGCTTGGCTACTTCGTCGTCGAATAGAAGGAAGTAACTACGCATGCAGGACCTTCGTACTACAATATGCGCGGGATATATGCGCAGACGGTACTTACTTTCTGGATAAGCCTCGTATATTTGTATTGTACCATTAAAAAGTAACCTCTATCAGATAAAACAACCTATGCCAATGTTTTTTCCAGTCTTCACAGCTTTCTGGAACATATATAGCCTTAAGCTGGCTTAGTGATTATTGTTTTGTGTCTTCAGTAGTCACAGAATGTCCTTTCACATTCGTTTTTAGCGTTGGAACGACGAAACAGTTGCAGGGGCGAAATGTGGTGTGAATACAGCGGTTGTGGTATCACTTCAACATTATTTTTGGCCAAAAATTCTCAATTAAGCAGTAACTCGTGGATTCTCGGACCCAGTTCCTATAAATTATCCTATAAGTATGGTTGGTTTTCTATTAATAGCTTCACACAAGTGGTGTAAAACTACCAATTAACATTCTTTATTGGTTGTTGCATCTAGTGATAAACATTCATGAAACACAGTATCACAGCTTTCACCTTACTTATCATGATCTTCAACTAATTTCTGACTGTCTTTTAAGCTTTTTTTGTACCACTTACAAAACTGTTGTTCATGTGTATCACACATGCCAAAAGCCTTCTGCAAATTGTTATCATATCACAATTCTTTATCTCATTTTAAAAATCAAACTTAATGCAAGCTCATTGATTCTGAATTGTACTATTTTAAAAAATTACCAAAAAATCCAAACGGACTCACTCAATTAGTTATCAAATCCAAAGTACACATCCAATATGGCTAAATATTTTGTCAATTATTTTAAACATATATAGCAAAATTGAAAGTTTGGGCCTGGAAATGGGCGAAACGCTTATGGTCAGAGGAAAGGTGACGTGGAGGGTCACTGTGAGAAGAGAATTGTTGCTATCAGCGAAGGTGCAGCCAACCTAAGAACATTATTTCTAATAGTAACAAAAACTCGTGACGGTTAAGGTTTGTTTGTAAATGTATCACCACAAATCTCTACTGCGTCCGTGTGTGTGTGTGTGTGTGTGCATGCGCACGCGCATGCATGCTCAAATTTTACGTAAAAATAAACTGAAATATAATACTGAAATGAAAGAAATTTCATAGATATTGAACATCCATGTTATAACTTCAAATTTTCTCTTTATTTACAGTAAAATGTTGTTTGCTAGCTGGTAAAGCATACATTATCTCAATTCTCATTCATCTGTTTCTTTTACCGGTTGTAACAGTTTTAGCGTTAAAAGATTTTAAAAGATACTCTTTTCCTAAAATTCTGTATTGAAATTACTTGCTTTTTACTTCTTCTAGAAACAGGTTCTTGTTGTCCAGGATTAAAAAGATTCTTGGAATTAATTAATACGAAGAACGCGTTCCTTTATGTAATGATAAACTCTGGAGATAGTCGAGTGTAATTAAGGAGTGCAAATGTACAGTCGAGTGTAAGTGTACAGTTTGCAAATTCCATTGCGATAAGAACGGTCAGGGAGGCTGTAGTTTTTTACGTCTCAGCAGTACACAATGACAGAACAAACAACACTCAGATATGTTTATAAAACTTTCTGATATGTAACACCAACAAATTCCGATACATGTACTGTTCCAATTGTATTTATTGATTGACTTATTTCACTTTTGTTTGTAAATGTAGATAAATATAATTAAAATATTATTATTATTGTTCTTATTATTTGATTTGTCAGAAACAATAAACGTATAATTCTGTTTTTAAGCCAGCTGTGTGACTGTAGGCACACACACCCACACAGAGATTAAAACAAATGCAAGACAGATAGGACGTAACACAGTAACTAACAATGTACTGGTAACTAAAACATTACACGCAAGTTGGCAATACCTTCACCTGCATACCAGCTGATTATCCGTGACCCTCCCGCCATTCACAATTTCAAAGTGGACTCGTCCATCCGTAAATTGGTTTCTGCGCATATGCTCTTAACGTTCAATTTGACTGAACCAACCAACATTTGAAAAAAAAATGTACAACTCTAATCTGGGGAAGTTATAAACTGAACAAACATTTTGATCAAACTTGTATATGTCAATAGGAATGTATATACAGATATAGTGGTTTCTTTGCAACTGCTATTTACTCAAACTCAGCTCAATAAAACAATTCCATTATTACAACAATCTTGTTTTATTAATCAGAAGCAAAACCTGTATTATCTATAACTACAATTAATAATTGGCTAAGTCTGTTTAACTAATACGTTTTGCTATATCATTACACTGTGCTTTCATCTCGCTGGATTAAAACAATTCAATTGATTATTACTATTATTATTATTATTAAAATATCACATGTAAGAACAGTTTTTTGTACATTTTGTTGTAAAATAGTTTTGTTTCTATACATACTAGAGCATTAAATGACAAACGAACCTTTAACTCTTGAAGATATTTAACATAACCAATCATCTCTACATACGTACAAACAAACAAACAACATGCTATGTACACAGTTAACTCGTTCCAGTAACAACAGTAATTGGCAACAATTGTTTATATTCATTAATGCCACATGTGCTGTTAATCAATTTATAACATAAAAAAATATGTAAAAATAATTCTTTCATTTACAATAATACAATTACATAACTACAATGGCAGTGTTAATTCCATACCGAGTAAAATATTATGTATATAAATATGGAACCATAAATAAACTTTTAACTTTGATTTAATAAGGTTACAATAAATTAAAAACAAAAATTATGTTTTTGCTTGGAACATATAGTCTGTTGTTGGCAAGCGTTTTATGTTAAAATAAATATATAACATTTTAACTAAGCCACAGTGACTAGCATATTGTACAGTACACAAGGATGAACTACAGGAAAGGCCAGAACGTTTATTGCCTTTGATAGAGTGAATCCAGAAGGAAGAAACTTAGGGAAATTCTCTTCCCCTACCAATCCTGGAAAACCATTTACTACAACCTGAGTGAGGAAAAATTACTTATGTTTGCCTAGCATGCTAAGTTTTATTTTTCAAATATTTAAAAGAATATATGTACTGTTTTTGAATGGAAAAAACATATTCGAAACAGAAAATTTGAAAATAGAAAAATCGTTCCTAGATTTCAAAAAGTATAGCCCTTCTCAAATAGCCTCACTGAATCCATTCTCTACTGTCAAGATCACTTTTTTGTGATTTATGCTGGATTTACAAATTTGTGTTACCTGCTAAATTGTACACTTCACTGAAATATTTACTTAAAACAGTATTATGTTTTTACTAGAGAAGAGTACCTTTGATTTAGCAAGTATGTTGGCCATTCCTGAAGTTCTGTAACTTAATTAATAATGTAGGTGCTACAATTGTGTCCTGTGGATAGTTAAGTAATCGACGATTTGTAATTATGAGTATTACAATTACATTTAAAAAACAATTAGTCTTAAATGTGTGTGTGTGTGTGTGTGTCATAAAAGTTTACTGTCACTTAAGGATAAACTCTCAATATAGTACATCTTCATCATCACATTATGTCCAACACAAATGTGTTTATGAGGACACTTCAAAAAGATCTCAGAGACAGCACCAGGAGAATCAATGGCTATGAGTTTTTGCAAGTTTTAATCCATCAGATGGAAACCTTAATGTTTAGAACAGCTGTATCTCCTAGTTTTAATGTTGTTGTCAAATAAAGAAAAAGAAGCTTGGTGTTTTTAGAAAAATGGATCAAACCAAATTTATACTACAATAAAATAGTTTGTTACAAATAATTAACACAAATGGATAAAAAACAAGATAGATTTCACTTACGGAACTCTTCACCATCATTTCAACAATGAAGAAATGGACACCACTATAGAAAAAATATTCCGATTAGCGCTTTCAAGCTTCTCAGCTCATCATCAGATCAGAAATGATCTTAACGAAATGATCACGTTTCCAATCTGATGATAAGCTGAGAAGCTTGAAAGCACTAATCGGAATAATTCTTCTATAGTGGTGTGCAACAGTGATAATTCTGTTTGTGATTATAATTACTAACACAACTTTCTTAATTAAACTAATGAAGAAATTGGCTGCTAAATTCAAACATGGTCATTTGTCCGTCTGTGAAGACGAACTCTACCCTAAACTGCTACAGCTGATGAAAACATTGAAAAATCCACAATGTTGTGTTAGATTATCGATGTGTGAGCTCACCGACATTTTGAACATCTTACATAGTATTCACCAAGTATTACAATAAAATTTGTGTATGAAAAGCTTTCAGCACCATGGGTGCCAGCATTTGCATGAATCAATGGTTGATCAGAAAGGCATTTGAATGAACATATCTCAAGAAATTTTTGGGAACCATGTTTTTTGACACGTTTAAACATAATCCAATCGAGTTTCCTCCAATAATTTATCATTTTTGATGAACAAAGACTCGCCATTACACACCAGAGACAAAACAGTTGTCCAGAAAATGGGTGGTAGCAGGGGAAATGGTCTAAAGAGGGTGAAAACTGTTTTATCGGCTGAAAAGTGATGGTGTCTGTTGTTTGGCATTTGCGGGAATGGTGCTTATAGGTTATTTAGAAAACGCAAAACTGACAGTGGAGAGTAGTGTGTGTAGCATTGCTGGAACAAATAAATCAGGCTATTAACACAAAACGTCCAAATTTAGCAAAGGAAAAAGCAATTTTGCATCAAAGCAATGTATCTGGTGAACTATGAATTGCTCCCACATATACCATACTATCCAGATTTAACCTCTCAGTAACTTTACCTGTTTATGAAGATGGAGAAAAGGCTCGCTGGAAAAAGATTCATTTCAAATATGGAGGTAACTGCTGCGAGAAATGCATATATATATATATATACTTTACCTGATTACAACCAATATATCAATCAATACTTGATATATTACAATCAATTTAGTAAATATAAGAGTTTTAAACACTATCTGATGGATTGAACTTCCAAATAATCATAATATTTGATACTCCTGGCACTATCTTTGTATTAAACTGAGAATTTTTTGAACTACCCTTGTATACCCTACTTATCAAGAATTAAAAATAGTATATTACAAAATACCAACAGACAGAACAACATTCATAACCTTTCAAGTACATTAATGTAGGTCGTTATATTTAAGCTCGTCACCAACTATTCCTTGTCTACAAACATTTCATCATTACAGTAAAAACTGTGAAACATTTAGTGACAGCACATTTTCATTTAGTGTTAAGACTTTAGTCAAGTATTTTTAATACAAGGATTAAATCTCACTACATACAAGATCACTATAATAAAAGGCATTATGTTTCTGTACTGACGTGATACAATATTTGTTTTGGTCTTGTGCAACTCCTGCTAATCATACTACATTAAATTTGATCCATCAGAATCACTTTTATTTATGTCCATCTACCTGTACTCTCAATTCTTGATAAATAGGAATATAAATTTTTACCATTTTGTAAGGAATTAATAATTTATCATTTTATCAAGCTTTATAACCATTTCCCTTGTAATAATCAATATTCTGCTTATAATTTTATATAACATGCTTCATTGAAAGAGTGTTAATTTTCTGTTTTCAAAGAGTTAAGAAAGACATCGTTTATTTATTACGATCATCTCAACCTAGACATTAATTTCTGTTGCCATTCTGACAATCACTTCATTCTGTATTTATAATAATTTGTTTATTAAAGTGTTTTCAAGAGCTTGCCAGATCCCCTTCCTTCATGCAAGTTTCTATTATATTGTTCAATTCTTGCCTGATTTGTTTTCCCTTATTTTTTGTTGTTACCGTATGTACTTTCCATATATTTCATACAATGTCTAAAATGTCTGCTAATCTGTCTCTACAGCTCCCACGGGTTTTTGATTTTTTCCTACCATTCATTTTACATTAACAATTTTCATAATTTTAACTGTAATTAAAAAACGTTTAATTCCTAGTTAATATAGCTATTGTTTGTTAATATTCCATATGTCTGTAACTCTAGTCAATATATTTATTATTCTTAAACAGGTTTTTAATTTTCGGTCTTATACATAATTTTTGGTTACACATTTTGACCATCTTTATTACACTGTACATTTAACTTTGGCATATTTTGGAGTTTTACCTTGGTCCTACACCATTTACTAACACTGTGTCTCAGACCTGAATCACCAGAATCCCTAAGCATTTGTGGGGTTTTTAAAAATTTTTAGTTCTTTAATAGTATATGAAAATTCATCTTTTCCCTGTTTCTGCGTAAATGATCATAAAACACACAGACATATTGTTAACAAAAGCATATACAGTATATAAAAAAATACTGCCTTCTGAAAAAACTGAGAGTTCATTCCTGTATTATGAATTAAGATTTGAACAATTCTACATCAAACCACATACTTTACAGTAATGTAAGGTCATAAAAAAGTACATATTTTACCCTGGGGATGCATTTTCAGTAAATTTTGTCATCGTAATCTTTACTTTGTATTCTGCCCAACAGTTTGTAGCATGCATTTCTAAGCTTTATACTACTCGAATATTTCCATCAGTTGCATGTAGAAAAATGCAGTATGACCTTGGGATACAATATGCTGAACTTTTTCCAAAGCTTTCTTAATTGTATCTTTAATACTGAATACTTGAAAGTAACAGCAGGCAATTCTGCAATGCACTCATCATTGTGTTAACATCTCCTTGCAAAATGCCTGTAGTTTAATTCACACATATTTACTGTTATCCATCTATGCTGTCCCGAATAGTGATCACCAGATTGGCAATAAAAACTGACTGAGAAAATATTGTGGATAATAAAATCATCAGTTATCGGTATGCAATAGTTTTGTTACTAAATGTACAGCTTTGTTAAAACCATGTCCTGTGTTTACAGCAGTGTCTCACTTAATACTATCATTTGACAAAATGGTAGTAACTGCTGAAAGATTTGTGTTCCCAAAACAGTACAAATCAAAATTTTGTATCAAAGGTACACTTTCATAGCATACTTGACTTTCCCTGTTACTATTACAGTAGATCCTCCATTAACCGAAACACCATTCAACCGAAACGACCGATCAAACAAAAAAAATTATATATTCCCAGTTTTTACAATGAAAATTTGTTTTCCACATAAAACACAAAAACTAATGTAATAAACATGTAATAAATTGTGCGTCATGTTAACAAAGCGGAAACGGGTCGTGATAACGATTGAAGAAAAATTGGAGGCAATTAAAAGAATTGAAAATGACGAGATTTTGCGAACTGTGGCAGCCGATTTTGGTACTGGTGTTACTACTGTTTCTGATTGGGTCAAGATGAAAAATAAGTTTGAAGCGCATTCTTCAAAGATGCCAAACAAGAAAACAATGAAGACGTGTCAAAATGAGAAAGTAAAGGCTGTGTTTTTATCGTTCATGCAGCAAAGGGAGATGGAGATGATGACAGAGAAGAGAGCAGCAGCCATGACACTGCTGACAAGATCTTTAATGCCTTAGTGGTAAGACTTTTATTTTGGGTTAGGGCATTAAATTATGCTATATGAAATACGTGTTTTTCTCATGGAGTTTTATTCATATTTTCAGGTAGTGTTAAGACTCGTCAATCTTAAGAATCAAAGCCCTCTGATGTTCTGGTCATGAAGCGATGGTGAGATATTGCTGCAAGAAAGCGATGTGAAAAGAAAAAGCAAAGGAAAATAGAAGATTTAAAAAAAAATCATAAAACTAGTGTTAAAAAGTAACTTTATGTAGTTTGATTTTTATTAAAATCTTTTGATAATATTGTATATTGTCTTCAATGTCTTCAGTTATTTTACATCAAACTTTAAAAAATGACATCTTAATTATTATCAGAAATTTTGGTTATCCGAAACCGCCTTCCCCCCTCTGTTTTGGTTAACAGATTCTACTGTATATGGAAATAATAAAATTAAAAAAATCTATTGCCACATTTTAACAGTGTTTATAAAACAAGCATTTTGAGGGATCGTGCCAATAATAACATTGATATTTAATGATACACAGTTCCATTGAACAGAGTGAGATATAAGTTGCTTGAATCTAGTTAATAGTTGGCATGAATTAACAAATGAAAAAGGATTTTGTGGGGTCCAGTCATTGATGAGATAGATACTGGTTTAAAATGTTTGGATGCATTGACTTTACAGCAAAATTTATCATCATCAGGATCTGTATATGTACAATACAAAAATGAGTATTTATGTGCGAGTGTGTATCTAATACACAGAATAATAATAACTATGTGACGTGTCAAAATTGGGCCATTTCATTTATTACAGGTATGGGGTCTTTGTATTTCATTTATTTCATTTTTGCGGGATCTTATAAAAATATTGTGAAAGTTTTATTTTACGACCAACGTCCATTCCATTGTAACAGGCCACGTGTAGCAAAACAGCGTTGAGAACAAAGCAGCAAGACGCAGTTTCTGTTGTGTAACCAGGCAAGGAATTTGCACCACCCTAAATTTATCAGCACTTTGCATAAGTGTGACCACGCACTCATGCGCAGTACAAGTCCGCGCTCGGAGTGACGCCGTCGTCCGAAAACCAAGATGCCGGGAGAACAAATCTAGTCACCGTCTCCTTGGCTAACTACAGGAAATGTAGTTAAGCCCCGCCTACTGCTAGTGACATCAGTCTAGCAGCGACAAATATCGTCTACACACTGGGCTGATATACCTAATGTGTTTCATGCATAGAGCTGATAAGCCACAGCAATTCAGCTTGAACGACAACGAAATCAAACGGGCCGTGGATACGAGCTTCCTCCCGCCTCAACACAGTCTACATTAGGCAGAGACGCTAAGCAGTCCATGAGAAACCGAGTTTACCGGTAGACGCTAACAGTTTTGTGCGGGCCCGGTCGGTGGAGTTTTATAAAATGTGACTGATTCAATAATATCGTTAATACCGACCGGGACCCTAGGAATTAACGGACATAACAAGTTTCCAACTGGTGAAGTGGAGCGAATAAACGGGCAATCGGATAAATAAATAGACAAGCTAACGGGCAACTAACCGGGGGAACGAAAACACATGTTTGGCCAGAATCGCGACCATGAGTTCTTAGATACAAAAGTGAATTTACAAAAGTACAATAAAGGTTTTTTATTGTTTTAAATAAGAATGTGAGAGAGAGAGAGAGAGAGAGAGAGAGAGAGAGAGAGAGAGAGAGAGAGAGAGAGAGAGAGAGAGAGAGAGAGAGAGAAGCAGGCTGGGCTATCTTTAAAATTGTAAGTAGTAGAATGTAAGTATAGAAAATAAGATGTAAGCGTTGCACAACCTTGAAAACATGTAAAACAATCCATTTGGAGAACAACTTATAAATTCACCACTTTTGATTATTAAACAAAAAATAATTTCTCTTCCAAGATGTATTGTATAAGTTATTCACACAACCTTGAAAATTACGCTTGTATCCCAACGTACGTATGAGACCCTGGACGCAAGAGCACACCTGGACGGTAAGTGGAAGTTTTTTTTTATTTTGCTATTTGTATGGTATTTTAAAATATGTTAGTGAATTCGTAGCTTAACATTTGGCGCCGCGGAACAGGCACGAATTTAATAAAATGAAATTCCATACCTACAAATAAGATACAAGCGCAATTGAGAGGTTAAGTGAGAATACGTAAAGTTACGTAAAATAAGTAAAAAATATTTGTTCAGAGAATAAATAAATTACATATTTAAAAATATAATAATGGAAAATACAGAGAACGGAGTCGATTTGTCCGACTCGACTGTGATAAGCGAAACAGCTGAATTTGACGAATCAGCTGTTATGGATAGTCTTGAAGTACATTCAATACCGAATGTGGGTCAAGACAACAAAATTACGAATGTAACCAAAACGAATGAATCAAATAATACAGATGATTCGGGGATCCAAACAACCCCAAAATCAAATAGAGAAAATAAAAATAATAATAACGGAATCAGCTTCACTGACGATAAAATAGAAAGTCTAGCGACACCTGTCCAAAGTAAACAAGAGATAGATAAAGATGAAAAAATTATGAATATGTTGCAATTAATTTTGGAGCAACAAAGTATTAAATTTGAAATACAAAATCATAATTTTAATGAGTTAAAAAATGAAATACAAGAAATGAATAAATGTGTAGAAAGTACTGATGAAACGATAAGAACCAGTTTAAATAAATTAGAACAAAGTGTGGAGCGAATGGGAGTACATGTGATGAGGACAGAGAAAAATAAAACAAATGAAAATTGTAATGACAAGAGTGAAAATATGATATCAGATAAAGAGTTAAAAAATGATAACAATAATGTTGAAAATAATGAGAATAATAATATTGAGTATAGTAATGTGTTTGAAGAATTGGTATCAGAAAGTGATACGGTGAAACTAAATAATGAAAGTACTGATGAGTTGGCGGAATGCGATTATGAGATGTTCATGTGTGTTAATGAGTTAGAGAGAGAGCGGAAGAATGATATTGTGGTAGAATGGGGACAGAGGGTAAATTTTCCCTTTATTGTTGATAATGTTTATGATGATTTAATGAGTTCACAAGTGTTGTTGTTGAAGGGCAAGAGTCCCGTATTGATAGATGAATTGAGGTGTTTATTTTTGTTGAGTAATTGTGTACCCTCTGTCCGGAATAATTGTGAGAGTGTGATGTGGTGTTATGAAGAGAGAGAGGTAAGTAGAGAATGGTATGTAACAGAATTGTATAATTTGAATAGAAAGTATGACGAATGGAAAGAAAGTTTAGAAATATATTTGAATAATAATGACTATAATGATTAGACAAAAGTAATTAACCCAATAACGAATGAATTTACTGACGGAGACTTAACCTAACGTCGACTGGTTTAATGAGTATTTGGGTAAGATGAGTGAAGTTAGTTTGTATGGTTATAATACACAAAACAATAACTGGTGTATTAATGAAATTGAACGATGCTACATAACACCAAGATTAATCCATGACGATGGAGGCTAAATGATAAAACAATAAAAGACAGTGATAAACATTATGTTTTATGGTTCTGACATGGCAGATGTGGACATTGAAGTGCGGAAAAAACTGAACGGTTAATGACAAAAGCTTGTAAATAAGAATGTAGTAAATTTATTTGTGTGCGTTGTAGAATGTTAAGTAAATAATGTGTGTACGTAAGATGATTGTTGCAATAATAATAATAACAGTTGTAAGCTAAATAAATAACCGAATTAATTTTGAAAAACAGTAATTGACTAATAATAGTTGTTGTGATGGTAATAAAATTTGTGTTGTTAATAATTAATACAATTAAAATAATTTGATATGCTGTAAATATTTTGATTGACTATTTCAATGTTGTATAATTAAATTTTTCAATGAGTTCAATTTATTTTACGAGATTTGGAAATTTGTTAATAGATGGCTAAATTGTTTGATTTAAACTAATATTTTTGTGAAATGTTTCAGAGGTGAGGTGAAAGTAATGTGGTATGGTGAATATGTTTTGTGTATATCATGTTAAATGGACTGTAAGTATAGAACTTTTACAATATGAAGCATGTATAATAAAAATGTTTACAGGTGTAACTAAGATTTTAATGCAATAGTGAGATTATTTGAAATAATTGTGTTAAATAAAAATGATAATTAAAAAATTTAATAATAAATGAAAAATGATATATAATAATTATTAATAATAAATTTTGAAAAATTTAAGAAAGTCCAATGATAGAAAGTTATGAATGAGTTAAAGGATTATTGATGAAAATATTATATTAGAATGTATATAAAAATTTAATTAGTTAGTTATCAAGTTGCTATTGCGGGGGTGGCCTGTGCTCTCATAGATAGCGAAATGGGTTGGGGGTAACAAGAGAGTGTTACCTCCATCGGAGGCCAAAATGGCGAAAATGTGCGACACACCCTTTTCGTGTAAACTCAATTTACACACTGATAGACGATCGTGTCGCACATATTAATGATGAAGTAGAGCAGGCACTGAAATGCAAGTTAGATTTCCCCGACTTTTCGGGCGATTACTGCCTTACCAGCACTAATCGTGGATTTGGCTAGCGGCCAGCTATGGTCATATCAAGTCCCTTGACCATAGCTGACTTGAAATTGGTATATAGTAGAAATTAAATGGGGGGTGACATTAGGGGAAATCCAGGCACTATGGAACAGCGGCTACCACTCTGTTCGAGTAGGAACAGCAAGGCCAGGTGGTAGACCCGTTTAAGGACGTTTAATTATAAACAGGAATATGTTGATATTCAGACGTTAAAATGTAACAGCCGAAGCAAAGACACGGAGAGGTCAAACTACTCCAAAAAATGCCGTCTTTGTGAAAGCGAAAAGGGCGATACAGCCTTACATAATTTGCAATAGAGTGTGTGGATGGGAGGTGGCTCAGATGAGTCACGAATTTAAATTTTATAACATAAAAAATTGCTAACTCAAATTTTGATCCAGTAAGAAATGCTTGTGTTCTGTTTAAATAACTATGCGCTCAGACATTCAAAATAAGGTGTTCATTCCATAATTTTAAATGTATTATTTTTTTGTTGTACGTTAGATATAGGTATTGATAAAAAATATGTGTTTTCATTATGTGTGTATTTTGAACCTAAGTAAATAATTAAACCGAATGGCAGGCGGTCAATATGAATTATCAGAATCAGAGAAATGGGAAACAAGGAGGTGAGAAGTAATGATAAATAAATAAATATATATTTCATGTAATTTGTTCAATTTTGAGATGTGTTTTAATTGTGTTAGGGATATCAGCTGATCAGCAATAAAATGTCACTGGTATATTGGTTTATAAATGTTCCAAGTAATTAATGTTTGATGTAGTGTTTCGATGTATTACAGATGTTAAGTAAAGTAAAGTAATAATTTATGCAAGTTAATAAAAGATAGTTTTTGGGGTGATGAATATCTTATGGGACATATAGATCAGTCCAAGTTGAAGTCAAAGTTAAAGGAATAGTAGAGATGAAAATAATGTAATGTTGTTTTGAGTTAATGTATGTTGTAGAGTGTGGAGAAGTATTGATGTTGACACAGTAGTTGTGGAGAATATATGTAAAGTTTCGAGTGATATATTGTTGTTTATAATTGATGTTGTTATTTTGTTGTAGTTGTAGTAAGGTAATGAGATTGAGATTTTGGGGATGGCAATTTTGTAGTAGGGGGTAGTGTAATGTAGGAGTCCGCAACATAATGATACGTTGGGACGGGATGGGATCGATTTAGTGGGGACGGGGCCGCCTTAGGTAGAATCCAGGGGCCAGATAATGGGAAATGAGTTTTTGGGGGGGGGGGAACACGTATCCTAAATACAAAGGGTTAGAGAGTATTTTTTTTTATATATCGAGAGAAGGTGGCGATTTGAGTTTAATGGTAAGTTGGGGTTAGAGAGTGTTTGGTAGAGATTTTGATAGAGATGGGTGTCATGGTAGTTGAAGTTGTTAGAGGTTAGAGTCAAAGGGAGAAAGATTATATAGGTATACAGATCAAGTAGTAAATTAAATGAGATAAATGTTTAAATCACCCACAGTAACGGAGAATAAGGTTGTTAAGCAAAGAGAGAGATTTATAATAAAGATATAAAATTTTCATTTTGAAACCAGTGACAAAATTTGGATAGAATTTGAAAATAATGTAAAATTAAGAGTTGTTTATTTTAAATAATTTGAAGGTCAATTTGATTATTATTTATAGTAATGTTTTGTTATTTTAAATGTTTTATTTTATTATGTTTTGTGTTTCAAGTTAGGATATTACAGATGTCAAATGTGTTTTCAGATAGAACTTATACATAACACATGTAGGTCAAGGTTTTGACTTGACCTAGTTTTGATCAGCTGACAGTGAGGTCATATGCATACTAAGCTTGTATAGTAAGGAAGTTAATTCAACTTTGGTTTTGATCAATTTCAACAAATTCTAAATAATTTCTATATATAAAGGAAACATTTTAATAAAATTAAATTTTTTTTCTTGAATTTTAAAATTTTTTGGAAAATATTTTTTTGAAAAAAAAAAAAAAAATCTTGATTTTGCGCCTGCCAGCTAAGGGATATTTTAATCTTTGATTATTTGAGTGTTGGTGTATTAACCATGCTTATTTTATTGATTTATTGTATTGACTTGTATTGTTAGACTCTAAGTATTCACGTGTTAGGTTAAGGATATGTTTTTAATTATAAGAAATGTTTAAATTAACTTATTTTAAATAAAAACAGGAAACAATGAAGAGAATAATTTAGAATTTATAAAAAATTTATGAATCACAAAACTTGACATAACAAGTTTCCAACTGGTGAAGTGGAGCGAATAAACGGGCAATCGGATAAATAAATAGACAAACTAACGGGCAACTAACCGGGGGAACGAAAACATGTTTGGCCAGAATCGCGACCGTGAGTTCTTAGATACAAAAGTGAATTTACAAAAGTACAATAAAGGTTTTTTATTGTTTTAAATAAGAATGTGTGAGAGAGAGAGAGAGAGAGAGAGAGAGAGAGAGAGAGAGAGAGAGAGAGAGAGAGAGAGAGAGAGAGAGAGAGAGAGAGAGAGAGAGAGAGAGAGAGAGAGAGAAGCAGACTGGGCTATCTTTAAAATTGTAAGTAGTAGAATGTAAGTATAGAAAATAAGATGTAAGCGTTGCACAACCTAAATTGGGTCTGGCACTGCTGGATTTTCACAATTTTATCAAATTTTTACCTTTTTGAGGCCCTGGGGTCCAAAAATTTTGAAATTTGAAAAACTTGACATATGGATGCAATCAGAAGTTAACATTCAGGTGTTACAATATTAATTGATGACTCGTTGGGCACTTGGTGAAACATATTAATACAAAGGTTTTTTAAAAATATATATAAAAACTTGGCACATTTCACAGTTTTTATTTAATTCTGACAGCTGTTTCAGCTTATTAAGCTATTATCACTCTTGATCTCTTTGACAATAGCTTAATAAGCTGAAACAGCTGTCAAGAGTTAAGTAAAAACTGTGAAAGTACCAAGTCTCACTTCGCTCGGTCAACTATCACATATATTCCCATGTTTATAAGAATAACTACTGTATTCCATAAATATTAACATTGATATTATGTGCATTATTTCTGTACTGCCCATATATAGCCTTGATGAGAACAATAAATTTCGAACAAAAATAACACTGGATTGTCTATTGTGACTATTTAATGACCACACCTTACAAAACCCTCAAACACTAGAAGTTGTTGACAAACTGTCAAGCAACTTACAGCTCTCAACTGTATAGGTAGTAATGTGTTGTCTCATCACACCTCACAGGCTGAGTTTGATTCTCACTGGAGAAAATATAGGCTTTTATATGGTCAAGAAGCAATGCCAAACTGACCAATAATTGCTGTAAACACACACATATTACATTAAGTGGATCTGACCACAACACCTAAAGATGACATCCACTCTCGTTCATCTTAGACACCAAACACAAACTGACTGGGACTGCACGTTACAGAAAAACAAGGGAGTAAGTAGTAGTGAGTAAAAAGTCAATTTTTGTGTTAGAATCAGTGTGGAGTGGTCCACGGCCCATAAAGTACAGATTTTAGGCCGGTTTTCACTGAAGAGGAATCATTTGTGAACTGATGTTTTTCATGCATGATTTTTATCAGTAGTCCTACTCGCTATAGTTGATTACAGTTTGTCGACTAGCTATGCAATGCAGTTTTGGTCCTAATCCCACTGAGAGGAAAACATTTTTTTTATGGCGGAACGGCAAGCGCGTCACAGACAAATGTTGCGTGGCAGTGTCACATGTTACCCCCACCACTGTCTACTCGAGTTTCAACGCCATGCATCGCTTACTTTGGCCGTAGCCTTCATTAGAAGTGGTTCGTGCAGTTATGCATTGCCGAAAAAATGCTAAGTGTTCACAAGGAGCAGTGTGTTAATGTGAAATTCCTTTTCAAACTTGGGAAATCCACAATGGAAACTTATTTAATGTTGCAACAAGTGTACGGTTATGAGTGTTTGTCGCGTACACAAGTTTTCAAGTGGTTTAAAAGGTTCAAAGAGGGTAGAGAAGAGACTGATGATGACCCGCATCCTGGCAGACCATGTTCATCGAAAACAGATGCTAACATAAAAAAAGTTGGTAAAATTAGTCGAGAAAATCATCGCTTGAGTATCAGAGCGGTTTCTGAGTTTACTGGAATCGATAAAGAAAGTGTTCGACAGATTTTATATGAAAGTTTTAATATGAACAAAGTGTGTTCAAAGTTGGTGCTAAAAAACCTCACTCTCGAACAGAAGGACGTTCGAAAAGACATTTGTTCTGACATCCTTCAAAAAATATTGAATGGACTCTAACTTTTTAAAAAGAATAATAACCTGTGATGAATCATGGTTTTTTACATACGATCCAGAAACTAAGCGCCAATTGATGAAGTGGAAGAGTCCCAACTCACCTCGAAACAAGAAAGCACGGATGAGCAAATCAAAATTTAAAGCAATGATGATTGTTTTTTCGACATCAGAGGGACTGTGCACGTTGACTGGGTACCCGAAGGTCAGACAGTCAACCAACAATACTACATAAGTGTCCTGACTACTCTACGTGAGCGCGTACGGAAAAAACAACCTGATTTGTGGAAAACCAGACATGGCTTCTTTACCAGGACAATGCCTCAGCCCATAACGCAGTGTATGTCAAGATGTTTTTGGCCAAGCACGGAATCACTGTCTTGGAACACCCACCCTATTCACCTGATCTCGCCCCGTGTGACTTCTTTTTATTTCCTAAAGTCAAGTCAGCTCTAAAAGTAACCAGATTTGAAACTGTAGATGCAGTAAAAGGAAAGGCGGCAGAGGTCAAGAAAGGGCTTTCAGAAGATGACCTGCTTTGAACAGTGGAAAATTCGTATGGAACGGTGTACGGATCAAAAATGGGAGTACATTGAAGGTGATAAAATCAAAATTGTAAAAGATGATAAATAAAAAGTTTTAAAACACCAATTCAGTTTTTTTCTAGCCACACCTCGTATATAACAACAGTCGCTTACTTAAAAAATGTTCTGCATTATTTAATGATATACATTTTGTAAATACAATCATATAAATAAAAATGACTATATTTATAAAATTATTAGTTAAATTAACCAAACAATATTACAATGAATTATACATATAAGAAATAAATTATATACCGTATTGGCCCGTATATAAGACAATGATTTTTTTCTTAAAATGCCCTTCCAAAAACCATACTCGTCTTATATGCGCAACCTAACATTTAAAAATTTTGTGTTAAGTGCCTAGCGTATTTTGTAACACTCGCCAGCTGCACAGGCTTGCCATATGCGTTGCGTGAAGCAACACGTATGTTTTATAATGAGCTCAAGGTCATGGTCAAGCTGAAAATCCCAAGCACACTTTCCCCACTGTGCTGAAGTACCGTATTGTGTCAGACGTTAAAAGTTATTCACTTTAAGGCACCTTTTATGCATCTGATTCAAATCGTATGATAAAATATCGTATGATAAGTTTTGCATCCGAGTTGACTCTGATTTTTACCGGGCATCAAAAATATCGTAAATGGGCGTGAACAAATTTTTTCAGTGTTGCCATCATCAGTACGGAAAATGAATCCCTGCGTGTTGTATGCTGCGTATCGGTTCGTTTTTATAAGCTTCGGAAGCGGGATCCCATAGTGCTCTCCTGTTCTGAATTTCATCAGCGAGCCTTTCTATAGCAACGTCTTCTAGATTTACAAAACAAATTAATAAAATCACACCACGACGTGAATACCATTGATTACTTGGCATAACTGGCCTCGCTGACGCTAGGCAGGAAGGTTGGCAGCACTGATGTCTGAAAGTCAAACGATAAAAAACTCGCACGTGAGTGGATAAATGAATCAATTACGGCCCATGTATCTAAACAACTCGTCCAATATTTTATCGGATACGTTTCCTAGGCCACCGCGGTATGTTTTTGAATACAGAACGATAAATTTATCGTACGTTAGTGCATAAAATGGCCCATTAACAAACTGTTTAGCAAACTTGGGTTGGTGTGAATGCATGATGCAGAGTTCGGGTCTGTGTTTACGACGTCGCAACACCTACCTGCAGGTCATACTGACAAATTGAGCGCTTATCAGTGATATATTCTAAAACTGAGCCCACAATTACCTGCTTGGCCAAATGGCAAATGCTGACCAAACACCAGTGTTTTTTGATATGCTGTCAAATGTTACTGTGGACAGAAATGGTGCAAAATCAGTTATAATTAAATCTACAGGCAACAAAAGGTCACACATTACTGTGATGCTAGGAGTAACTGCCGATAGAAGAAAACTTCCGCAGGAACAATTACCTGCTGGCATTGTTTTAGAGGACAGGAAAAGGGGTGGATGACTGAAGAACTTATGACATATGGCTTAAGGTCGTTTGGGGACGTTGGCCAGGTGCTTTATTAGGGCAGAGAGGTAGTTCCTTCATGGTCACACAAGCGAGAAAATAAAGAAGCTGGTTGCAAAATCTCGGAATGCTGGGTGCTAAAAAAACCAGATGAGCAGAAACTAGCCATGTTTGAGAGGAAGGTACTGAGGAGAATCTTGGCCCTGTGAAGAAAACGAAATTTGGAGGCGACTGCATAATCGAGAGTTGTATGATAGGTTTAAAGGTCTTCCGATCGTGGAATTCATACAAATTAACAGATTGCGTTGGGCCAGACATGTGCAGAGAACGGTGGAGGATAGAATCGCAAAAAAAATCATGAATTTTTTGCCGATGGGAAGGAGAAGGAGGGGAAGACGGCATACAAGATGGTTGGACCAGGTTGGTAAGGGGGCAGTGAGGCTGGATGCAGCAAATTGGTGGACATTGGCTGGGAGTAGAGACCAGTAGGGACGATTTCTTTTGGAGGCCAGGGCCCGGACTGGGCTGTAGCGCCGAGGATGTATGTATGTATGGTTGCAGAAATAAACACTGATCTTGTTATAATCCCTGGGGGAATGATTTCTCAGCTTCAAGTTTTAGATGTGGTTGTTAATAAAACATTTAATGACTACTTACAGAAGAACTATAGTGAGTGGTTAATTAATGGAAACCATGCATTGACTTCGACAGGCAAGTTGAAGAAATGGTTACTGGCCCAGTGAATAATCACACCCTGGGGAAAAATTAAAAGCGAATCCAATATAAATGGTTTAAAAAATGTTGTGTTTCTAACAACATGGATGAGAGTGAAGATGACATTTTGTGGAAAGACTACTCCTGTTATGAATCTGATTCCAGTACCAATTCTGAAGATGAACTTGGAGAAGAAGAAGAAAACGAGGATGATGACTGGAACTAAAAACAATAAGGTACTTTAACACTTATAATTTCACCTTTAATGTAAAACAGCCATATTTACTTAATGTGACTTCAACGTATGATGATATTTAGACCATTTAATTGTCTTTCTCATACAACACCTTGAAAAGTTCAGTGTCGTCTTATATGTGAGGCTGTCTTATATTCGGGCCAAACAGGTATTTTCTTTTTCATCAGCCATATTATAACAATTTAATTTGAAATATTTGTTGAACTTCAATAACTAATGACGAGAGTTGAAACCGCTAAAATGTTATATTTTCCTTTATGGTGTATACGTTTTGCAGATAAAAACTTCATCAGCAGCAATGATATATTTGCTTATATAAATATCATTGTTTCCAATGATTTATTTTTTATCTGGAAAACGTAAGTAAAGAAAGGTACTAATATAAGACCCATAGTAATTGTGTAGGTTTTAAGGAGACCATGTTTGAATGTATGATCCAAAGCCCTGTTACAATCACTCACTAGCTGGGAAGGCCCTCACACTGTAAGAAAAAGAATCAATGATGTTTATTACATGCTACTATGGAGGGCAACAAAAATCCAGTCGTCCATCTACACTGCCTGGCAAAGTAATACTGCAGACGAACAGGCTTATGGTGGGGCAGTCTGATGTAGCAAACGTATGTGTACAAGCTTGGCATTGACTTAGTATGCGTCTTTGACTATGCGATTATACCCAACGCATCACTCAGAAAGTGACAAATCATTTTGCAACCGCAGCAGGGTATAAATACAGGATTCAGAAGTGGTAATTTTGAGATTTTCATTTCGGTGCGTTGTTTTGTAGCGGGTATTATTTATTGCAATAGTGTTAATTAGATGATATTTATTGTTTGTAAACATTAGCATAAATTGGACAATTGTAAAATTGAATATTTGTTGAATACGAGTGTTATTGTTGTTTTCCTTATTGGAACTGCAATTAAAGTTATAATTAACATGTCTCTAATGTTCGATTATTTAATTTCTACTGCTCAAACACATCGTATGATCAGTGCAACCATCGTAACAATATGAATACTACTGTCTTGTCACTTGTCCATATGTTTGACAAAATTTTATACTAATGGCTGTCCTAATTACAGTTAAAAATGAAACTAAATTAATAAATTTAAGGCTACACACATGCGCGGGCGCACACACACACACACACACACACACACACGCGTGCGCGTTTTTAACAAATACATTTTCAATTATTTTAAATATTAAAAAAATTGTAAATTAAAAATACACTTTTAAATATTATGGAGTTTTCTTATAATAACAGTTCCATTTATTAAACAAAAACAATGTTTATTTTAAACAATGTTGTTTCTTACACATCAATGTAAATAATAATAATAAATTAACTCTGTCATCATCATATTACATGCACATACCCAATAAAAATTTTAACAATCTGAAAAATGCACTCTATTCAATAATAAAATCAAATTGTATAAAAAAATCAATAATATTTATTTATATATACAATTTATTTTGTAATGCTGTTTTGTACTGCAATGGTCTACTCCACTTTCACAATACCAATGTGCATTCTTTAATGTTTCAAACCCTGACAACTGGTACTTTTATTTGCAACCAATTCAAAATTTTAACTTAAAAAAAAAGTTTACAAAAAAGAGATCACTACTAATGTACATACATACAAATATAACAAATAGAAAAAAATACTAGCATTTGTCAAAAATTATATGTCTATCACTCCTATTACTGCGTACAAAAAATTACAAATTAAAATGCTAAATCAGGTTTGGTTATTTACATTATGTATACTTTGTGTGATTTTGGTACTTTGATAACACATGCGATTCTAAGTCTTTACAGATTAATTTGATCCATAGGAATTGCTTTGTTTTAATTACTTGTAATTTATAATAAGACGCCTCTGCTTTCAGAAATCAATAACTGAAAGCCAGAACACTATTTACACCACTAGATATACGTTGCTAATTATGTTCACCATATTCAACAAAATGTACATAATTAAAAAAATTAAAACAACAGATTTTTGTTGCACTAAAATATGTACATCACTTGACGAGTGTCCTGGATGCTGACGATTGACTGACGTAATGCATTCTTCACCACAAGCTTCCACATGTGATAGTTAAGTGAACACATGCAAGTGCAAGTATGGTGACACACAAACATACACACACACTCTCTCTCTACAGTATGCACTAATCATCATCTGAAGGTCTTTGATAAACTGGCCCAAACTTCGCCATATACTTTTTAATAAAGTCCCTCGCTTTGTGTTTGACATTGTCGTTACATTCTAAATCTTCAACACTGCGACAATGTTTCAGTTCCTTTAGCATGACAAAATGTGTCAACTGAAAAAAAAAATCAAGAACACACATTACGACATATTTCAATATGTATTACTTAAATCATACTATAGAATATGATGTTAATAAAACTGTACTATAAAAATGTTATGAACAAAGGAATGCACCTTAAAATGGTTTTCAACATTACCTACTTTAGGCAGATATTAGACCTGACAATAAAGTACGAGAACTCATTTCATAGCGTGTCTGTTTTGCAGAACTGTATGAAAATTGGGCACACAGTCAGGTGTAAAGAATAAAATCAGGAAGTACTGAAAAGTCTATGTGTAATTTGGAATTTATCAAATAACATAACAATAATTTGTACGTTGAAATTAATATTAATAATAAATAAGATTTTATATTTTTTGAACAAGAATATATTTTGTATCCACTACAAATTATAAGATTCCGGACATTAGCCATCGTAAGTTAAAAATTAATAAACACTATTTTGTATCATTTATTACAATGTTTTGAGAGTTTATTGTACATTATTGTCACCTTCAGAAACAGACTGTACAAATAAAATAGTTATATAATCTGAATCTGTTATTTATAACAGCTATAAAATAGGTTATTTACCTTCTGTCGACGTTTCTTAAAATCCTTTTAGGATAACTCGAGTTTCGACACCATTTGGTGTCATCATCAGATCGGAATACGAATTAGGTTAAAACATTTTGATGCATATGCATCTCGTCAGATATTTAAAAAATTAAAAACAACACATAACATTATATAAAACAATAAATAAACTATATCACAATAAAATAACATTAACAATAGAATATAAAAACAACGCGGCCGCAAACGAACCTGTACAGGAACGCCCCCACGGTGAGACTAATCAATGCCGGTTTGACCTCGGTTCAATTTTATCGATCTGATATAGCCAATCTCTCGTTCCATAAGATCGATTCTATTAAATAAAACATTATTGCTATGTATTGCTTTTTCATTTAGGACACGATTGTGATCCTTCTTTACGGCTTTGTATATCTCGAATCTTTCAAGGGTGTCCAGCTTTAGTGACTTTTTACATTTATGTAGGATATCTAAATTATCATTGATACTTTTTATATTATGGTTATATGAGCTCAAATGTTCTGCAAATGTAGATCTTGTTACATTTGACTTGGATCTTGGGATATGTTCTTTATAGCGTAATTTGAAAGAACGACCTGTTTGTCCTATATAGAACTGTGTGCAATCAGAACAATTAAGTCTATATACACCAGTACCATCAAATATATCGGAGGGTATATTTTTGTTAGTAAAAGTGAGTTTTTTCTCAAGTTTATTACTTGCCTTTGAGGCCAATGTAATATTATGCTTTTTTAATAGGTTTTTTAAAATATGGTATAGAGTTTCACCATACTCTATAGCAATGTATTTGTTTTCTTTGGATACATCAATATTTATTGGTTTATTTTGTTTTTTATTAATTAATCTATCTACTATATGACTTTTGTATCCATTGGCCAATGCTATGTGCTTGATAATGTTTAGTTCACTGTTATAATCATCTGTAGATAAGGGCAATGCCAGCAATCTATGAATCATAACGTTAAAAAAAGCCATTTTATGTGACATAGGGTGATATGATGAGGCGTGAATAGCATGATCTGTGATTGTTGGTTTTCTGTAAATATTATAGCTAATTTTATTATTTATTTTAGTTAAAGTTAAATCTAAAAAATTAATTTTATTATTCATTTCAGTTTCTAATATGAATTGTAAATTATTTGTAATAGTATTTATATATTTTTTAAGCATTTCTAATTGTCTGCAATTGCCATTGTAAATCATTATTGTGTCATCCACATATCGTCGGTAAAATAAAATTTTTGTATAATGTTTGTTTTTAGTCGATAAAATTTCGTTTGTTTCAATATGATTTAGGTAAATTTCAGCCAGGACGCCTGACATTGGGGATCCCATTGCTAAACCATCCCGTTGTAAATAATATTTGTTGTCGAAAGTAAAGCAATTTTGTTCTAATATTACTTTTGTCAAATTAATTAACTCATCAACTGTTTCATAATTTAATGTGGATTTAGATAGTAATAAATTTTTAGCTATTTCTAACGTTTCGGTAATAGGTATGTTCGTGTATAGATTTACTATGTCGAATGAGGCGAGAGTGTGTCTCGGCTCGATTGTAATAGTTTTTGTAAGTTCGACCAGTTCTAAACTGTTTTTCAAGCTATAGTTTTTATTAAACGTTATGTGTCGTCTAAAAATTTTTTCGAGTTTTTTGGCAATTTTATATGAAGGTGCAGACATAAAATTAACTAAAGGACGGACAGGCATATTATTTTTATGTATTTTTGGAAGGCCCTTAAGTCTGGGGGCCTTGGGGTCTATCATTTTTAGGTATTTTTTCTCATCGTGCGTTATGACATATTTTGATTTATTCAATATTGATTTCACTTTATTGTTAAATGTAAGAGTGGGATCGCTATGAATCTCAATAATGTTATTGTTTTTAATGAAGTCCAGTATCTTATTTTTATAATCATCATAAGTTAAAATTACGAGAGTTTGACCTTTGTCCGCTTTGGTGACGATTGCGTTATGGTCTATTAATTTCGTCTTTATCTCGTTAAACACCCTTGTTTCGCTATGGTAAATAGTTTTTGTATTCTTTATGTTTTCGGCTTTTAAAACTTTTTTTATTTTATTGTCAATTGCATGTCTTATTACTGTTTTCGTTTCTTCATCCGATATGGAATTTATTGCGGTTTCAGCGTTCAATATTTCATTACAGAGTGATTGTTTGGAACTATTGTTTTTAAGATTGTATTTTAAGCCTTTATTCAATAAGTTGGTTTCTTCGTTGTTGAACTGTATTCCAGTAAGATTAACAATACGTGGGTAAAACTGGTGATTTATTACATTGTTCTCTTGCGTGTCGTTCTGTTTTTTCAATAAGTTACGAATTTTTTTATTTTGTGTCTTCTTTTTCTTTATAATGGTACTATTTATTTATCTTTCAATCAAATATGTTACATTGTGGACTTGTGAGGCATGTAGGCTTTGTAAAAGTTCGAGATATTTTTTCAAGAGCATCGTATTGAGTAAGTTCTTTTTACTATGTAAATGTTTTATTTCGTTCTTGATCCATAATTTAGTGGCCATTTCTTTAGTTTTTTTAGCGCTATAAGAACTAGATGTTATTTTTATTTGGACATAACTCGGCACGATTTGCAAACTTAAACATGTTTTGTTATACCTAATATTTAGTGCCGTTTTTAGTAGTTTTAACCTTAAATTCATATATTGAAAGGCAATTTTTGCCTGACTGGCATTCAATTTAAACATTTTTCTTGCCTCCAGAAACGACTAAGACTATAAAATAGGTTATTTACCTTCTGTCGACGTTTCTTAAAATCCTTTTAGGATCACTCGAGTTTCGACACCATTTGGTGTCATCATCAGATCGGAATACGAATGATTTACAATGGCAATTGCAGACAATTAGAAATGCTTAAAAAATATATGAATACTATTACAAATAATTTACAATTCACATTAGAAACTGAAATGAATAATAAAATTAATTTTTTAGATTTAACTTTAACTAAAATAAATAATAAAATTAGCTATAATATTTACAGAAAACCAACAATCACAGATCATGCTATTCACGCCTCATCGTATCACCCGATGTCACATAAAATGGCTTTTTTTAACGTTATGATTCATAGATTGCTGGCATTGCCCTTATCTACAGATGATTATAACAGTGAACTAAACATTATCAAGCACATAGCATTGGCCAATGGATACAAAAGTCATATAGTAGATAGATTAATTAATAAAAAACAAAATAAACCAATAAATATTGATGTATCCAAAGAAAACAAATACATTGCTATAGAGTATGGTGAAACTCTATACCATATTTTAAAAAACCTATTAAAAAAGCATAATATTACATTGGCCTCAAAGGCAAGTAATAAACTTGAGAAAAAACTCACTTTTACTAACAAAAATATACCCTCCGATATATTTGATGGTACTGGTGTATATAGACTTAATTGTTCTGATTGCACAGTTCTATATAGGACAAACAGGTCGTTCTTTCAAATTACGCTATAAAGAACATATCCCAAGCTCCAAGTCAAATGTAACAAGATCTACATTTGCAGAACATTTGAGCTCATATAACCATAATATAAAAAGTATCAATGATAATTTAGATATCCTACATAAATGTAAAAAGTCACTAAAGCTGGACACCCTTGAAAGATTCGAGATATACAAAGCCATAAAGAAGGATCACAATCGTGTCCTAAATGAAAAATCAATACATAGCAATAATGTTTTATTTAATAGAATCGATCTTATGGAACGAGAGATTGGCTATATCAGATCGATAAAATTGAACCGAGGTCAAACCGGCATTGATTAGTCTCACCGTGGGGGCGTTCCTGTACAGGTTCGTTTGCGGCCGCGTTGTTTTTATATTCTATTGTTAATGTTATTTTATTGTGATATAGTTTATTTATTGTTTTATATAATGTTATGTGTTGTTTTTAATTTTTTAAATATCTGACGAGATGCATATGCATCAAAATGTTTTAACCTAATTCGTATTCCGATCTGATGATGACACCAAATGGTGTCGAAACTCGAGTTATCCTAAAAGGATTTTAAGAAACGTCGACAGAAGGTAAATAACCTATTTTATAGTCTTAGTCGTTTCTGGAGGCAAGAAAAATGTTTAAATTATAACAGCTGTTTTTATATGGCTAATTTATATTTTTAATTATGACTGGAACTCAATATCCACTAGAAGCCATAATTAATATCGTCACGAGTATGATATCGAACCGTGTAGAACAGCTGAGAAAATTCTCCACTCCCCCCATCCAGTGTGGCAGGTGTTGCATCATTCAAATAGGTGGTTCTAGTGAGTTCCAGGAACACTTGAGATATGCATTAAGTCGCCAGCATGCAGTAAGGAGGGAAAGCTATACTAAACCTCAGCACGGCTTATATAAAGCCATAGCAGCCGGGTTGTCAGTTCAGTTACGTGAGCGATTTTCGCTAGTGCGGATTGAGTGTTTGTTGAAGTGAAGTAGTATTGTGTTAATAATTGTGTGAGTCTATTAATAGACATTGTTATTGCGTGTGGACAAATCTAACTGGAAATATTGTATGAGTTAATTATAAACTGTTTAATTATGATAATTCAAGCTGGAGATTAGTGACATAATTGGTGTCTTGTATTTTGTTTTCCACTGTAATATAAGACAATCAGTTAGACCGTCGTAACCGTGGGTCAGAAATGGGACAGAACCGTTAACTGTGGAAACAGTGGACACTTTGTATAAGACGAGTGTAAGTCATAATTAATCAGTAAATGATGGATGTGTGTGTGTGTTTTACATGTCTGACTTATATCTTTTAACTTAATATAATTTATATCTATAATAACTGTAAACTGTAATACATTCTATGTAGGCCAAACTAAAAAACGTTAAACAGACAGATTTATTTATTTTTTTTAACTAGAAATTTGTAAAGCAAATTTAGCTACTACACACTCAATTAAAAATAATCACAAATTTGAAAATTTAAATAATGTTCCATTATAAAAAACATATAACAAAAGGTCCAAAAATGAACCTTAAAAAAATTTGAAAATAAATAAACACAAAACAAATAATAAGTTGAAACACAAACAAATACAAATTACTACTAAAAACGATAATAGTGGTAAAGCTGTTTGCAAGGCGATTGGTTGCTAACAATGGACCTTCCAAGAAGACTACTTTGGAGGAGACATTAGTATTCACCATGAAGATATGTAAAAATTGTATCATAGCAAGTTCATGAACTTACTATCAGTCCTAATAACACACACACACACACACACACGTACGCGCGCACACATACACACACACACACAACTGACCTTCCGTGCGAGACGTTTGAAGTCTTCCGTGTTGGTAATACGCCCAGTCTTACAATCCGGTTTCCGATAAGGATTGAGGTAGTGCACAATGACACCGGCCATGTTAAGCCGAAATGTATCCTTGATGCGTCGCACAGGATCACTGGACGTGTCTGCTTCACACTGGCTGGTGCCACTACGACTCTTCGTTTTACTGCGCGATCTCGATCTCTTATTTCTCAGTTTTTCTTTCTGTTTTGCCTTCTGTCTTTTAATTTGTTCCCGTACTTCTAGGTAGTGTTTTTTATCTGATATTTTTTCACTTTCCAATCGTGGCTGTAAAATAATAATAACAATAATTGAAATTATATTAATATTATAATAACAACAACAAGCACAACATTTTGCAATACAGGTTTAACTGATATAATTAATATGGCAAGAAAATATCTATTCATAAGAGTATAAAAATGGTACCAGACAGTCAAAACCAGTTACTAAAAGAAAATATTAATAAACGATCAGCATAACATATTACAGCCTAAAGTTGAGGAATTCTAAAGGAACAACAAAAATATATTTTACTAAATACTTATAATTTATTTTTACATAGTACCGAATTAATTACATCAATCATAAATCAGTGTACAAAGGTTTTAAAATATACAAACACTTGGTTAAGTTTCACAGTTTATTATTTACCTGTGACAGCTGTTTCTGAGTATTAATAAACAGAGCTGTCAGAGGTAAATAATAAACTGTGAAACTTAACCACAGTTTTAATACAGTGTTTGTATATTTTAAAACCTTTGTATTAATATGTTTCACCAAGTGCCCAACGAGTCATCATCAATATCGTGATAAATCAGTGTAATTTTACAGCTACCACTGGAATTCTTGCATTTAGAAATTCTATTGAGAGGAAAAGTTTGTTCTATTCAAACTAAATAAGTTTGCTATCACTTTTAATAAATTTGTCTTGTACAGCCAGAAAATACTGGCAGATCTGCATGAGTTAATTTTTGTACACAGTATCTTTTACTGTAAACAGATACATGTTAACAGCATAAACAGAATATAAAAAAATAATTAACACTACTTTATCATATACTATTATTAAAAAGTCAGCTTAGTTAGGCTTTTATTGTTACAGTGGAACCTCGATATAACACCCCTGTGATAAAACGCGACCCTTGATGTAAAGCTCATTTTTAACGGTCCCGGAAAATTCAGTAGTTAAACTTGGAACCTTTATATAAAGCGACCTGTAATGGGGCAGAATTGTGCGATAGGTTTTTATTTGTGAATACAACGCAGTAGTTACCCACATGAGGCCTCAATGTATAACAATAGAAATCCCTGAAGGTGACGCCCATCTGCATGTTGGTCCCGAAAAACTGTAAACAAATACGGCTCGCAGGTACTATGGAATGTGCGCTATTGCGCAGATGCGGGTGCTTACCGTTAAATTATCACAGACCCGGCTGGTTGAGCAGTTACAGTGAATGGACTATATGCAGTGGTACATATTTGCTGTGTGACGTAGTTCCTTCCTAGACCAATGAAATACCAAATTGCCGCGTGTGAAGCGGCTCGCCATCTTGAAAAAAAACTTTTAGCATATCTTGTCTTACTACAGCCAGTGGACTGTGCAGTCGTATAAAAACTTAGCTCGAGCAAATTAGGGTCGGCCGACCAGTATAAAATGTGATTTAAACAGGGAATCGGAAGTTATAAAACAGTACAACATGAACTAATCTCAGTGACTTCAAAATTAACGCAATATAACATATTTTCGGACAACTGTGATGAAAGTGCGGAGAGCAGCACATGGGCAGTAGTGACGCCGTTTTAAATACGTAAATGTATCGCCTTTAATTAATTACAAATATTTAATTAAAAGAGCTCTTAACTATGGGGGAAAATAAAACTTAAATGTATAATGAATGAATGAGAGAGTGGACAAACTGGGTTGCTTTACAAAATAGATATAGTCTAGTTAAGTAAATAGGGTAAATATATTTCAGAATCTATTATCAATGTAATTTAAGAGAAAGACGAATTTGTTGATGTGGGAGTTATTGTGGTAGTTGATGACAGAATAAGATGAAATAAAATGTGTTAAGTGAACGCATAAATATGTAATTGTTATTTGCATTTACCTGTTTTTCTCTGCGGAGTACACTAGACGACACCTGGTCCAAATACAGGTAGGGGACAAATTTCAATATTTTGATCATTTAATTACCATGTAAGATTTCCATGGCGCCCGAACAGGGACGTTGTAAATTAAAATTAAATTAAACTAATTTACAACCTTGTCGAAATGGCAGAGAAAAACAAGAGTGCAAATTTATGTGAGGGTGTAGAGGAGGAATCAATTTTAAACGTTACACAAGATAGTAATAGAAATATTTTTTAAAATAAGGTATCTAACCAATTAGCATTGATTATGGAGGTAATGAATAAGAATAACGATAAATTAAACATGAGTTTAAATGAATTTAAAATTGAAATCAAATCAGAAATAAATGTCGTAAATAATAAGCTTGACAAACAAGACGAGAAAATGAAAGCAGAAAATAATAATTTAAAAACGACCCTGAATGAAGTTAACATTGCAATCAAGTCAGTGATAAATACAAGTAGCGTAGAGTTAAAGTCAGATAATTTGAGAACAAGTTTGAATGAATTTAGAAATGAAATCAAGTCAGCGATAAGGGCACGTAACATAGAGTTAAAAACTGAAATAAACAAACAAGACGAAAAAGTAAGAGAAATAAATGAGAAACTAGAAAAACAGAGTGAGATTATTGCGGGAATGAAAGGTGGGATAATTATAAATATAAATAAAATACAAGACGAAATAAACGAATGTAGAACTCTGAAGAAGGAGGTAGAAAATGATAGTTACAGGTGAGTATAATGAAAATAAAAATAATGAAGGTACCAGTGCTAAGGTAAGTGACGAATTTAAAACTAGTGATAATCATGATGATATAGTTAAAAATGTGGTGTTAGAAGATAAAATAAATAATAATAGTGGCAATGGAGTTTTGATGGAAACACAAAGTGATTATGAGAGAGAGAGAGAGAGAGAGAGAGAGTGATAGAAATATTTAAGCGGAACAGAGGTTATAACGAATTAGTAGAGAGGTTAGATATTAAGAGAGTTAATAATATGGAATACTTACCTTGCGAAATAGGTAGTACTGCAAATGATGATAAAATTGGGGATATTGACTATGTGCCTTATGAGATAACTGATGTAGTGGGTGAAAATAATGATGTGACTTATCTAATGCTAACGGAAAATATTAATGGAGAATTTACTATACCCAATGTTGACAGGAATTTTAAATTGATAGTGTGCAATGATATTTGTAGTTACTATGTTGATACAATGGAAAAAATAATGGTAATGATTATTATAATTATAATAATAAAAATGTGTCTGTAACTGTAAACGAGTGGTGTAGACATAAAACCAGGTTATTATACGATGATGGGGGGTAAGCAATTAATGTTTATGAACGTTTAATTATGTGATTAATGTTTTTGAATTGGACTGTTTTATAAAATGAGGTGTGGTAAACAATAAAATAATGACGAAAAAATTGTAAATAAATTTATAGGGAGATTAATTGTGTTTGTGTTGTAAGATGTATTTTACGTGAACAATGTATGTCTGCAGTAGTAATTGATTTTAATAATAATATTTTATCAAACTAAACAAATAACAAAAGTAATAAGGAAGTTTATAAAACAACTGAATTGTAATTGTTTTGGAATAAGGTAATTAAAGTAATGTTGTGTTTAAATAACTGATTGAATTAAAATAAACTGTAGATGAATTAATTGACTAATTAACTAGATGATTATATATGATTTGAAAATGATAATAAATAATAAATGAATAAATGTAAAATGTGTTTAGTTGTGGAGTCATATGATTGTTATAATGTTTCAGAAGATACATGGAGTTATGTACGCTATATTTGTTATAATGACTTGTTTATATTTGGAATTAATGACAGTAATCATGTGTTTATTAGAGGGAGTGATTGACCATATGTAAGTATGAATTTGATAATGACCTGGAACTACAGTAAAAGAGTCTTATAATGGCACTAAATGAGTTTGAAAGAAGTTAACTTAGGTAAAATATTATAGTGAAATGTTATCCAAAATGAAGGTTGATAATAGATTTAAAATTGTGGAGAATTTAATGGCATAATAAATGATAAATAGTTAAAAGTTGATATAAAAAGAGTTAATAGAATTTAAAGCTAAAATAAAGCTGTAAGTTGTGTAAATTTTTTGATAAAATCTGAATTTGAAATGTGATATAATGAATGTTAATAACAAATTAAAAATTTTTTCGATAGAACATACTTTTAGGGGCGGACCATGGTTGGCGGTATATTAGAAAATATAAATTAATATAATTATAAGATATAAATTATAAAATACTATTATAAAATAATAATTTTTGTTATGTTTTAATAATTGTCAAGATATAATTATGAGTGTTTATAATAAAAATTAAATTCAATTAAAAGATAGGAATTGGTAATAAATTTGAAAGTTTTGATGGACAGGTTATGAAAATGATTAATGGTAACTCACAATTGAAATGTGGTAGTAAAATATAACAAGATAAAGAGTTAATAGTATTAAATTAAAACTATTAATTGGTGCTAGATTGTACAAGTATGAATAAATTAGGCTAGATAAACAATTAAATATTTGGTGGTACTCACTATTTGTACGAAGTGAATGATGGGTCTTGTAGTAAATGTCTATATAAAAAATTTTATTGAAGAAAAAGAAAAAAGAGACTTGTTATCATATAAGATTAATGGGTGATTTTGGGGGGTTGCTTGGTATTAATAGAAGAGAAAATCAATTGTGGGATGTATTGACAGTACATGTAGAAGGACATAAGTTTAGAATTTAGTTATGGTATTGCAGTGGCGGCATGTGCCACTGCAGATAGCGGTGAGTGTTGGTGGTAACGTCAAGGTACGTTACCCATCATCGGCGGCCTCAAGAGGGCGTGTATACACTGCACAACCACTTATATAATTTTATATTATATGTTAATTTATACCGTGCAGTGTTAATATTGATGAAGTGAAACATGCGAATGAGAGAAGATTTCCCCGCTTTTTCGGGCGATTACTGTTTTACCAGCACTAATCGTGGTTTTGGATGACAACCAGCTGTGGGCAGAAATTGTAAAACTGACCATGGTTGGTTGCCCTTGAAATTGGTGAAAATTGAAATTAATGGGGGGCAACTTAGGGGAAATCCCCAGAACTATGGAACAGCGGCTGCCACCTTGTTCGAGTAGGAACAGCAAAAAGGGTGATAGACCCGTTTTAAGGTTATAACTATATGAAATCAGATATTCTGATATCTGGCAGTTTAAAATGTAAAGCCGAAGCAATGACAGGAGATGCCAAAATTCCTCCCCAAATTCAGTCTTTGTGGAAGCAACTGGGCGCCACAGTCCAGGGGGGTCATAGTATGTGTGGTAAGGAGGTTACTCAGGGGAGTAACGAATTAAAATTTGAAACTGAATGATGCTGACTAGCTGATACGCTAATTAAATGATTTTATTTTGAGTCAAGAGATACTATGCAAAAGGCAGATTATTAACGTTTTCCAATAGATAACTTGTTCAGAAGTAATTGATTTAAATATGTGTGGCTCTATATGATATTTTATAAATTACTTTACTGATTGAAAAGATTAATTCTAAGAGAGAAGGAGTTTATGTTTTATGATGTTGTAGTATGTTAGAGTGTAAGAATTATAAACATGTGTTATGCCTTTTACATTGTATAATTTTTTGAAGTGTATCTAGGGTAAGGTCATTCACCTGACCATGAGACATCAGCTGACGACTGGTGTTAGATATGTACTGTCTGGCCGCAATTGGAGTGCGCAGGGTAGGTAAAGTGGGGGAATGTACTAAGTAGTAACAATGCATCTGCCGGTCTAGTGGTAGGGACGCCAAGCCACGGATTCCAATCGCAGCCAGACAGTAGTATGTTCCTTATAATTGATTTGTAGATTCTTTTGTTAATCAATGTAACTAAATGATTGAATAATAATTTTTATTGACAAAATAATTCTTTTTGGAAATTAAATTTTTTTTGAAGAAAAAAAAATTTGTTCTTTGCTGTAAAGGATTCTATTTTAATTCTTTATGTTCACTATAGGTAGGGAAGGTGTCAGCTGATGTATGATGTTTATGTTAGGGTATATTTTATAATCATGTGTAGCTGTGTTTGAATAAGTGGATAGGGACAAGTTGTTTATTTTATTTTATTTTATGTAACAGGTAAATTAAGAGGAGTAGTAAAGAAAAAATAAATGCATAAAGACTTTGAGTTTTGAAAATTATGTTTAAATTAATTGAACCAGATAATGTAAAGTAACATCCAAGAAAATTTTGATAGGGTACGTAGATTTATTTAACTGTTGGAACCAAATTTGAATTTTATATTATAATAATTAATGTGCAGATAGTGTGTAATTAGTAATGAATATGTGTACGCACCCAGTACTTGCTAAAGGCAACCCAGTATGTATGTAAGGGGAGATATATCGGTTGAGGATCTGGTATGGTATAAGGCCAGTTTTTGGAATCTTATTCAGTATGTTCCAAGGTTAGGTGGTACTGTGGTGAGTAACTGTCCGACGTTACGGTGTTGGGATCTCGAACAGAGAAGTCCAGTAATGTCATTCAGATGCAGCCATAGTCGCCTAACTAGGGGGGTAGTTTACCCATGACGTGTTTAGAAATTAAAGGGGGGTTGTTGGCGCCATATCCTCACCGATCCTCTTAGGGTTTAGCAATGAGAGTTTTTCTGTTTTGGCAGAAAACCTCTCATTGGGGGGGGGGGGGTATTGTAATGGGGCAGAATTGTGCGATAGGTTTTTATTTGAGAATACAATTTTAATTGTGAATACAACGCAGTAGTTACCCACACGAGGCCTAAATGTATAACAATAGAAATTCCTGAAGGTGATGCCCATCTGCATGTTTGTAACACTAAATTTTTTTTGAGAATTTGCGAGTAATGTGAACACACAAGGGCAGGTGTTGGCTGTCACAGCATTGATGAATGTGTACGCTAGCAGCAACAGTCGTTCAAAGAAATGGGTTGACAGACAACTGATATACGCCTTGCTCTACATGAACAAAGGACAGTAAGTATAGCCGTAGCGAATTGGGTGAAGCGTGCTACTTTGTTTCGAACGGAAACGTAACGAATTGACCAGCACAGAGCTTACTTACAAATACTTTGTACATAGTCGATAGTATTGTTGACAATACGACGACACTGCTTAAAAGGGTAGACGAGAACTCAAGGAATGAAGCAATTGAGAAGAAGACGAAACAAAGAAATAACGAGGTCACACACGGCAGGAATCCAAGTAACTCTTGAAAAGAAATAAAGCTCGTTTAGCAGAGAAGATATAGCAAGGAAACACTGGTACAATACCACGATTCGACACGCTGGAAGTAGAGAGGTGTCAAGGAGATGAAAATTTATGGCTCGGACAGTAAGGATTGATCGACAGGCGAGAATATTGCTTTTTCATGGAATCGAGTAGGAGGAGAGTTTAACCAGAGTTTGGGGATGACTACGTGAACTAGTGTCGACCAATAGGAAGCCGAGGACTGACAAGGGTTGGACATCTAGACTACATCTCCATGGTGATGAAACCAGAGAACGAATCATCTGAAGGTGGTGGAAACGACTCAAGATGTTGGGTGGAGTTTTCTCCGGAATTCGAGATGTTGGGAGAAGAATTATCTGGAACTTTTTTTAGGACCAGAAGCCAATAAGCACAGCTATAGGGGTTGGACATAAAAGTATGAAGTAGCTTGGTGGGAACGAAGATTATAAAAGATAGTGTTCATCAAGAGGAGAGAGAGTTTTGTTTTGCAGAGTCGTGAAGCAATCTTAAGAAAGTTGTGAACTGGTCTTCTAAAAGGTTTTAATAAGTTTGCTCCTTAAGTTTTTCTTAAGTCTTCTTAAAGTGACAGTCGTTTAAATAGAGTCTTCTTAAATAAGAATCTTCTAAAAGTTGTAAATTCAGTGTTACGAGTACAAGTAGACTTAGAACATTAACTAACAATGTATTATACGGACCTTTTGTTTTAAACATTAACAATTTATAAGTGTATCGTTCGGTATAACATTAACCGATGAATTGTAAACTCAGTGCCATAAACAATTTGTAAACGAAGTCAAAGCGATATGTGTATATAAACAAGGACAATGTACGCGATGCTTGTATGAACTATATACGAACTGTATCAAGGTCAATCGATATAATAATCTTGAATGTGGAACTTTGAATAAATAAGTGAAATTACAAGCGACTCGTAGTATGTAAAATCTGATCTTTGCATGAGAATTTGGTAATGTAATGACGCAGGAGTGCGGGACAGACGTGGAAAGTGGAAACGACCGTGTTCGGATCAACAACGTTTTAAACACCAAGTGACAACGGCAACGCTGGAACGAGGATGGGAAATTCAGAGTTTAGCCAACGCACAATGGATACTCAATATCAAGTAAAATTTCATATATTATGTTAACGTAGAAAAACCACTGACCTGTAACTTACAAAGAATCCAGCCTGAGTAAAACATGATCTTAAATAAACAAAATTCAATCTAGTAAACATATTAATTAAAGCGGACCATAAATCTGGGGTATGAAAACATTAAAAGTAAAAATAAACGTGTAGAATTAGAAGTAGTAATGATGTGAATTTTATGATGCGTATTTTATGTTTGTGTTCTATTTCAGGATATATCCCAACTAAGGAGGTATTGTTTGTTTTATGTACCGTTTACAGGAATATATGTATTTCATATGTGTAATGTTAGAAGATAAGAGCATGATTAAATAAACATGTTTTGAGAACCCAGATCCGCATAACTTTGTATTATTGATACACCTTTTGATAATTAATAAAGTCACTTAATTACTCATTTTAATCAAAAGATTATGCATATAACAGCATAACAAATTTACATTTTTTACACAGTCTTTAATTAATAACTTTGTCAATTAAATAATCAAACATATTAATTATCATATTAATTTAATATAATGCATAAATTCGCATTACATGTTGGTCCCGAAAAACTGTAAACAAGTACGGCTCGCAGGTACTATGGAATGTGCGCTATTGCGCGGATGTGGGTGCTTACCGTTAAATTATCACGGACCCGGCTGGTTGAGCAGTTACAGTGAATGAACTATATGCAGTGGTACATATTTGCTGTGTGACATAGTTCCTTCCTGGACCAACGAAATACCAAATTGCCGCGTGTGAAGCGGCTCGCCATCTTGAAAAAAAACTTTTTAGCGTCTCCTGTCTTACTACAGCCAGCGGACTGTGCAGTCGTATAAAAACTTAGCTCGAGCAAATTAGGGTCAGCCGACCAGTATAAAATGTGATTTAAACACGGAATCGGAAGTTATAAAACAGTACAACATGAACTAATCTCAGTGACTTCAAAATTAACGCAATAACATATTTTCGGACAACTGTGATGAAAGTGCGGAGAGCAGCACATGGGCAGTAGTGACGTCGTTTTAAATACGTAAATGTATCGCCCTTAATTAATTACAAATATTTAATTAAAAGAGCTCTTAATTATGGGGGAAAATAAAACTTAAATGTATAATGAATGAATGAGAGAGTGAACAAACTGGGTCGCTTTACAAAATAGATATAGTCTAGTTAAGTAAATAGGGTAAATATATTTCAGAATCTATTATCAATGTAATTTACGAGAAGACAAAATTGTTGATGTGGGAGTTATTGTGGTAGTTGATGACAGAATAAGATGAAATAAAATAATGTGTTAAACAAAATAGATATAACCTAATTAAGTAAATATATAGGGTTAAATATATTGCAGAATCTATTTTCAGAATACAAATGTAGAGAAAGACGAATTTGTTGATGTGGGAGTTATTGTGGTAGTTGATGACAGAATAAGATGAAATAAAATAATGTGTTAAGTGAACGTATAAATATGTAATTGTTATTTGCATTTACCTGTTTTTCTCTGCGGAGTACACTAGACGACACCTGGTCCAAATACAGGTAGGGGACAAATTTCAATATTTTAATCATTTAATTACCATGTAAGATTTCACTGTATTTCATTTTTATTGTACTACTGCCTACTATTGGCAGGCAAATCACAAAAACGTGTATTACAAGCAACAATGCTAATCATTAGTTTCCCTTGATAGAAGTGTAAACTGGCTTGAATAAAGTTAGTGTCGCATAATTATATTATCACTGAAAAATGTGCAAATGAAAAGGAACCAATATTTCTTGATTATTTTCTAAACACAACTATGACATGGAATCACACAGAAATAGGAAAAGAAAGCTTTAATAGCATCCAGCAACATGGCCTACTGTAAGATTATACCATTTAGACAGTGATACATTACTAGGTGCAGAAAAGTATTTTGGATGGATGTTAGAATATTTAAAATAGTTAAAACGTATGAGCTTGGACCTATATAATGGAGTTAATCATCTTCCAAGCAATTTTCTTCAATTTATTTTTAATAAAATAATACTAAAAAAATAAAAAATAACATAAATGTAAGTAATCTCCAGTGATGCATTCTCAATATGAATATCTCTTTGCTAATTTATTTTTAACACACTGAATGGTGACACTTGTAACCATATAGTTATACTCACTCAGGTGGTATATTACAGTTGTCACAGCATACTTTCAAGGCCACATAAGCAGGTAGAGAGAAGTAATTACTCAATACATAATAAACATCATTTATATGCTAAGTACAATGACATTACTGTTGTTAGATTTGCCAAAGTTAATAGGTTAAGACGGGCACAGGACACGTTCAGAGAATGGATGATGAATGTACGGCAAAAAGAATAATGAAACACCAGCCAAGAGGAAAAAGGAAGATTGGAAGGGCAAAGAACAGATGGTTGGACCAGGTCGGCAGTGATGTGAGGAAGATGGGCACAGTGAATTGGTAGCGGATGGCTGAGGACAGGAATAAGTGGAGACAATTTCTTTTGGAAGCCAAGGCTCAATATGGGCAGTAGAGCCAAGGATGTATATATGTATAATAAACACCATACTGCATAGCAGACAGCGCGAGACATTGTTAGCATCTGACACTAAAGTTTTGATGTCTCTAAACAACTGCTAACATGGAAAGTTGTAAAAGCTTATGAAAATATGAAGATTTCAATATATTACTAATGGGGTATAGCACAGTGGAGGTACACAGCAATCACCACTGCACCCACGCCTGAAATTGCTCAAAATGTGACTTGGATTATTATTATTAAAACTTTTAATTTATTTTTTTATCTTGATGGCAAATTTATAGACCAGTGGTTCCCAAACTTTTCAGTCTGCGGCCCCCCCCCAAAAAAAAAAAAAGTTCATGGACCCAGTCTGAGTTATGAAATAAAACAAACAGTAAATACGATACAAACTCTTATTTATATTTTAATTAAAATGTATTAAAATCAAAATTCTCTTAACTTGAAAAATTATAATATTAATAATATCAAACATAGTTTAATGTGAACAATGAAGCTGCTTTTGAACAATTAGCTCTGCAATATTAGGTTTAATGTCTGGTAATTTCAATATTAAGTCACTCTCGAGATCAAGTTTATTTCTTAACTTTGCCAACCTCGGCTCTATCTTTCCAGCCACACATGTCGAAATCCAGCTACTTAGGTGTAAAACCAGCTACATGGAAGAACGTTTTACTTAGATACAGTGCTTATACGCGAGATGCAATGCTTAAATGTGGATTAAAACAACGCAGACAGTTTTGCGTTGATGCGGCGCTCTAGTCAGTTCGGCTGACAAACAGATCTGCTACACGACATGATTTAAAGTCATTATTAAAGCCATTAGTTTGAACCCCCCCCTCCAATACTGAACTCTGCTACTAATTGTTTTAAGATTCTAAAATTTAGATTTTGGACTATTGGAAAAAATTACGGTATATTCTATTTTTTTTTTAAACTGTCCACAGACCCCACTTTGGGAACCACTGTTATAGACAATATAGAGTCGGATGTGACTTAACAATTAGTGTTTATAACTGTGAGTAGGAAAATTTATTTTATTTTTTTGTGTCGTAAGTAAATGGTACAAAATAAGTATCTTTATCAATGAAGGAGAATCCTTGTCTTGAGTATTATTTGTGACAAAAATATTAACCCTAGAAGTGGCAAACATTGATTCTGAGACATTGTTAACTAATTCTAATGCGCCAGTTTCTCAAAATCAGATTTGTTCTCCCATTTCATTGTTTTGTTGGTTAGTAGATCATGCCATATTTTGTGTCTGTTAGTTCCACTTTCAAGTTATTACAAAATGGACCATCAGCTGACAAGTTTTGTTGGTATTGTTTTACTGTGCTTGTTTTAATTTAAACAAAGCATGAAAACTGTGTAAAATATAAAATGTGAATAATAATAAAAGTCACGAATGATTGGGACTCCATTTTCAGTTATAGTTTACGTATTTATTGTCAAGTTTGTTTGTTTAGGGCAGGTTTTCAAGTGTTTTACTGTGTTCATGTTATTATTTTTAAATTTGTGTTACATTGAATAAAGATTTAAACAAAGCGCACAAAAAAAAAAAACGTGAACACGTAAGCCATGAGCTACTTCGATTGTTTTCAAGTGCAATTTGACATTTGCACATTTTCAAAAATTTCAACAATATTTTACAATTTTTCTGTTCTGTTATAAAAGACTATATTGTCATGAGTGCTTTGTAATGAAAATCAGTGTTGACATATATTTTTTTCTGATGCTGCGAATTATATATTTTTTGCTTTCAATGCAAAATTTGTTTACTGAGTTGGAAAGTTTCTGCACATGAAGTATGTATGCATTTATATACTTTACTGTATTCTCCTCAATGTTATCTTTAATTTGATAAATAGTATGACATAAGTTAACTAAAAATAAAAATTTCATGGATTTTTATTTTAAATGGTGAAATGTCCCTTGTCACTTGTAGGGTTAAATAAAACTTGTTTACTGCTTCTTTTGCAGCAGTTTAATTCATTTCCACTAAATTCAGATCACAGTCTACTCAATATTTACTGTCATAATACTTTAGCAAATCTCCAAGAGTCATTACATTCATGACACATGAAATACATCGAAATCATCTATTTAACCTCTGCAAGGATGAAGTCGCAACTTGGAACTACTAAATTTTACTATATTTTGAAACAAGAAAACAGCATATACGGCCATGCAACGTTGAAAGGTCTCTATTGAAATAAAAAAGGAGTCCAGTGTTATGGGTTGATTTCAAAGAAAAGAAAGAGTTGGACAGACAGGTACATACTTATCTCAAAGAACATGTGCATAATCACAACCGCATGTAATAATTATTAATATCTTCATAACTAGCAGTGAGGTTTGATCGTTTTTAAACTTAATGTATTTAAAAAGAAAATCAACAATTTTATTACCTAAACAGCAAAAATTAATGCCATGTGCAAAACAAATTCTCAGGTTTAACTTGACCATTTGGCATTTGTATATCTGCCTGGGGCATGTCTCACAATAACTTTTAAAGGCATTGACAAAATTTCATAAAACTTGGTACACATGTCCATACTTTTGAACCTTCAAAACCCTATCGTTTTTGATTCTCATAAAAATAGGGAGGTAGCAGGCAAAAATGTGAGGTAAAATTGTGAAGAAATCGGCAAAAGCGCATGTGGGGTATCAAATTAAATAGAATTTTGACCAAAATCTATATGGTGTTCTTTTTTTGTTTTTAATTTCAAAGCTTGTAGACATCAGGGCCCAAAAAGTTGATGGCAGTTTTTATGAAATCACAAAAAATTCATGTGGAGTATCAAATTTTAAAGAAAATTTTTAAGAAAATCTAAATGTAGTTTTAAGTTTTGGAAATTTCAAAATTTTGGACCCCAGGCCTGAAAAGAGATACAAATTTGAAAAAAATTGTAAATATCCAGCACAGTGTCAGAAGAAAAGGAACTGTAACACAAATCGAAATGTTTCAAACTGTTTCATAGTGTTCATTGTATAATTGTGTGCTCTATAATTATTACATTACTAAAGGAAGAGTACCGTAATCAGAATTTTTGTAATTTTTCTCATACTTGAAAAATTATCTAACATCAAAATTTATGTAATAGAGTAAATGCACATTATTGAAAATAGCGAGTTCTGGTAGCTCAGGGAGCATACTAGTAATATTTTTCAGTTGACTTTACATAGTCAGTCGGACAAAATATCTTATTGGTTTATACTTATTATCAAGCAAATATCAATATATTTATTGTTTTCTTACACTATATTCCATATTGTTATATTAAAATACAATGTTACTACAGAAATGTGTTAAATTTAATATCATTTATGGATCAGTTAAATTAGAACACAATTAGTAACAATAATCACACATTAGATATTAGATATGACAAAAACGATACTTTTGTTTTTGTTAAGAGGAAGATTTTTTAACATATAACTACCACACATGGGTGCAGAGAACCCGAGGGAAATTTGTTCTCAGATTTGTGCCTTTGAGGTTGTTACTACCAAGCTACCTGACTGTGAATGCTTCCACCAGTCAGTTGGCCTTGTGACAGCATTGTTGTTTGTTTGCTAACATTTCCAGTGTTTTGGAAATAACAGTTACCGGGTCCCGTCCACCCATCTATGTCTGTAATGTAACTTAATTCAGGCCCTGTGTGCACCTGTTACTCTTACGTTATGGCTAAGTATCTAAACGAAGAACAGATACTAGTTCTGGTTTGCATCAGTCGAAGTACCAAATGAATTAATCAATAAAAAGATAACCTATCTGTGGATTATGAAAAAAAAAATAACTGTTAGCTACCACCAGAAGGAAAAGTCACAAAAGGATGAAACGTACAGTCAGCATTATACAGATTTTGGGCAAACAACAAAATGCTATGGATACTTCTCAGATTAGTGACAGGACAGTTATCATAACATAATTTAGTATAGGTATTATATCATTTTATTGGTTACGTAGTAATGTTGCCAAATACTTTATATCGTCTAATATATGACTGCCTAAGAAAATGTTTGTAATTCTTAACATTTTTTATTTGATATTTTAAAATTAATTTTGTTTTCAGTTTGCTCAATTTTATAACTAAAAATAATTAACATATCAAATCAAGGTGACTGGTTTTTGAAAGACAGATTGTTTATGTAAACCTTGATTTATTAGTGTAATATTTTAACAAAACAAATGTTTTGTTTAAAACAAGTGTGCTCTGAATAATAGTGCATAAACTATATATTAAATAAACTACAGTTATTGAAAAAAAAAAGAAAAAATAGTGGCTTTGATTTCATTACCGCCATTCTTCTGTAATAATAAAATATTTATGTGGGTTCCGTGGACCCATGTATGCCTTAGGTAAAATATTTTTGATGTGCGACAGTCACAGGTTTAAGATTTTTCTGGAAAAGGATCCTATTAATTGCATACAAATAAATGGCTTTATTTTTCTATATGAATGGCAACGACTGACTATATAATAACTTACTTTAATTGCTTAGACAAATTTAAATATTTAAATGCTCTACAATTTCTAATATTATATATTTGTTAATCTGCTCAAATGAGCACATTATCCTGTTAACGAAACATTAATTTTGTGTTTTTAATTAGTAATACGAGAGAATTGTGGAGTGAGATCTACGAAGAACACAACAATTTCTGTGAATAAAACGGTTTTTACAAAATCAAATAAAAATTTCAGAACATTTTTTGTTAAACAAACATACTTTTCCTACATAATCATTATTTAAAACTACGGTACTATAAACATTGGGAGACTTGCACTAGATGTCCCATATGGCATTGCAGTATACACAAATTATTAACTGTTTTCATTAAAATATGATTATTTCATTACTGTATTATATATATTATACTATATATTAGTATTATTTAATTATTAATATAATTATTATATTTCAATAAAGCAACTAATACTTTTGTAAAATGTAATGATTAATATGACAGAGATATGTTACACATGACTGATAGTTTTGTGTTAAATTATGTTAGTCAGTTTCCGAGTCTGCTGTTTATCCCTATTACCACCACCAAATCGGCTGCTATCGCATCAATCAACAAATACAGCAAACTTACACTAATAATACGTTCTTGTACTAAATTTTCACGTCTCCGCCTTCTGTCATCAGCAGCCGTGTCCTCCAGAATTAACATGGGCTCAGGTTCATCAATAATCAAGTCACTTCTATAATCACTCACATCCATTACCTCATCTTCTTCTTCTTCTTCTTCATCTACTTCACGATCCTCTTCGTCCTCATCCTCCGCCTTTCAGAGAGAAAAGAGACAGAGAATAAAATTATACCAAAATAATTTTTTAAAGGAAATAAGCAAGAACCCCTGGTCTTGTATAAAGAAGACACATATACTCAACTCGTCTAAATATGTGCAATGTTAGAGAATATTTTCTTAATGGCATTTTAATATTGGAGTTTTGGTAAAGGCCTGCTTTTCCCCAAAGTTAATGCATTTATGAGGAAAAGTATATGCGTACAAATAACTTACACACTGTTAACTTGTTAGTGCATTCTGCAATCTTAATATGTTACAAACTAGTATTTTGAAAGGTAGCTTTACAAGATTGCATGTAACCATCACAGGTGTTAGTTTTAAATTATATGAACCCTTAGAAATCAAATATCATTGATAGTTTACGGATTTCTTGTTGCATACGAACTATACGAATCAACAGTGAAGTAAATTTTAATTTTATCTTATGAGATAAAGCAGTAAACATTACCAAAGTTTAAGTAGTGTTGATCATTGCAATAAATCATAAAATTACATGTAGTTTAAGTGCAATAAAAATTACTGAAAAAAGAGGGAACCTGTTTGGAAGTGATCGTAATTTACAAAAGTGGTCATGATTACAAGTCTGACATATATTACAAAATTACGCACTACAAAAAAATAGAAAATGTGCTGCACACTGAAGATTTTCTGACTAAGGCTGTTGGAAGTTGGGTATCTATATTTAGATTCCTTAAGCAACTAAGAAAAAATGAGGCACAAACACCACGTATGATAAAGCAAGTAATTGACTTATGTTTGATCTTAACGTTATTTTAAAAAATTTCAGAAGAATTGTATCAAGGCTACTGACTGTATACGAGGTGCTATCAGAAAGTTCCCGGACTAGGTCTAATAAATTCTTTTTGCTTACCTAGGCCATTAATGGCTCCCATCTCCTTCAAAGTAGTCTCCCTGCGAATTGATAACAACGAATCCAGCGTTGTTTCCATGCCTGGAAAGTGTCAAAAAAAGTCTTTTGCTGAAGGCTGTCAAGCACCTCCTGCGTTTTTTTCTTAATGTCTTCTACAGTGTCAAAACGGTGACCTTTCATGTGAATTTTTATTTTCGGGAACAGAGAAAAATCACAGGGGGCTAAATCTGGTGAATATGGAGGGTGTGGGACGGTGGCCATATTGTTTTTGGTCAAAAACCCTGTTGTTTTCAGTGAAGCGTGAGCAGGTGCATTGTCGTGATGCAACAGCCAGTTTTGGTCTTCCCACAATTTGGGCCTTTTTCATCGCATATTTTGTCTCAGCCGCCTCAAAACGTCACAATAAAAATCTGAGTTCACTGTAACACCAGCTGGCACGAACTCGCGATGGACAATGCCTTTGATGTCAAAAAACACAATGAGCATGGTTTTTGTTGCACTTCTGACCAGCCGTGCTTTTTTTGGTCTCGGTGATTGTGGACTTTTCCACTGTGATGACTGCTGTTTTGTTTCTGGATCAGAACCATAAAACCAGCTTTCATCACTGGTTATGACCCTGGAGATGAAGCCCTGGAGGGTCATTTTCAGACGTTTCTCTGAGTTCACTGCACACATCAACATGGCGCTGTTTCTGATCCACTGACAAAAGCCGAGGGACGAATTTCGCAGCAACACGACGCATGCCTAAATTTTCAGTTAGAATTTCTTGACAGCTTCCATAGCTTATTCCGGCACTTGTACACAACTCATGGATTGTTTGATGACAGTCTTCGTGAATGAGTTATCGAATTTTTTCAACATTTTCATACGTTTTGCTCGTGGAAGGTCGTCCTGAACGGTGATCATCTTCAAGTGACATTCTGCCGGCCTTGAAACGAGCGTACCACTCAAAAACCTGTGTTCTGTGTAGGGAATGTTCTTCAAAAGCTTCTCGAAGCATTGCAAAAGTTTCAGTAAGCGATTTACCAAATTTAAAACAAAACTTAATGCACGCGTTGCTCGAATTTATCAGCCATCATAAAATTCGCAAATGAATGTTAACACACGATTACAAAACACAACGCGTAGACCGAACACAACCTCACAATGCAACGAAACTCGGCAGACTGACTCATTACGTATTACGGAATCGGACACTGGGACGCCAGGTTGTACAGTCACGTCCAACAGCCGTGCCAAGTACAGTCCGGGAACTTTCTGATAGCACCTCGTAATAACAGGCATTTGATTGAAACATTAAATGTAATTTGTAAGAAGAATAATTACAAGACTTTAAATAATCAATGTGAAGAAGGATCCAGACCTACCAGATGCTTTATCGGTGCTCAGAGCAGGTATACTTGCAAAAGTTTAATGTACCACCGGTAAGAAAGACGAGTTATAAGTTTTTCAATTTGTTAAAGTGCTCAATATTGTAACGGGACAAACTGAAGGGGGTTTCAATCAAATATATTGCAACTTACTATCTGCGGCTTCCAGAAACAACGTCTTCACAAAGTTGACATGTTTCGGGACACTTGTCCCATCATCAGAACTTAAAATAATCGTGTATCATTTAAGTTGATACATTTGTCAATTAATTAAAATATTAAAATTCAACATGAAATAAATAATTTAAAACAATATAAATAAGTAAATGTCTAAAAGTGAGCGCGAACGTTTAACAATGTACATCGTATGGAGATTGTCCGCGCGGACATTGAGTGTGTTAAGTTCTGACGATTGTCCGCGCAGACGATTATTTTAAGTTCTGATGATGGGACAAGTGTCCCGAAACATGTCAACTTTGTGAAGACGTTGTTTCTGGAAGCCGCAGACGGTAAGTTGCAATATATTTGATTGAACAACACATGGCTTGATACTAAATATTTGGAATTATTCCTTTTAAACATGAAGGGGGTTTATAATTTAAAGACTTTCATGTTACCCATCTGCAGACAACCTTTGAGGTAATCTTTTTATGCACCCAGAGTGTATTTTTGGTCACTGACTGTAGCTCCGTGGAAGGCACAGCACGGTACAAGAATGTTTATTGTCAGTAGGGTGCATATTCATGCGTACGAGCACACGTGTGTGCCGCCTTTTCACAACGTGAAAGTCACGTACCGGAAATTCCATAGCCGAACATGCGATGGAAACAACGAAACAGTACGAGGTGACGGCGACGCCTAACGCCTGGCGGGTAGGCAACCACACGCACGATGTTCACAGAATCGTCGCAGAGCAGTTCGCTACAACTAATCACACAGTACAGCCATAAATACAGTGGCCTCAGAAATTTTGGTAGGTCGAAGCGATAATAGTAGCCTAGACCTGTCGAAACATATTACAATAATACCGAATTAGTGAGTGTGAAATAAAATGAATTCGGCGAGTGGAAAGAATTAGAACAATGTTGAGCGGGGACAAATGTGAAAGTGAAGTGAGAAAGATGGTGGGAATATGCAAATCGCACGTGCAGGTATTCTAAAAACAATCAGTCTGATTAACAGTTTTGTATATTTCAAATAATAAAGAGCTCTTTAATGAAATGGGGGGTATTAAGGAATTGTACAGAGTAAGAGTGTGTGTGAGTGGGAAAAATATCCAAGTACTGGTTAGCGAAAAGAAATTAGTATAAGAAAATTTTACATAATAGAAATACGATGAAACAATATGTTAATAAGGAAAAGAGAAGTTCGTTTTTGAATAACAATAAATCAGACGATTATTACTAACCTAAATATGTGTTAGCGTAGTTATTTCACCGTTACCATTTCCTAGTGTTCTGTGCTGAAAAACTCGTCTAAACGTTCCGGGGAATTTTCTGAATTGTGGGAAGTCAGATTGCAAAATTGTCCAGTGTTTTAATTAAGGTAAAGTATAAAGGTCTCCATATCTGTCCTTCAAAGATATTCGTGGCGGCCCTGAACTTCTGTTGATGTATGAAAAGGTAAGCTACGAGAGAAACATCACAAGGTAAGTAAGAGTCTGGCAGTATAAAGTTTATAAAAAAATTGTTTGTTTCTTAACAATTGGCGCGCCTGCCAGGATATTCGTATATATTATATGAATTAGACCTGTTTTGAGGCAGAGAAAATAGGATTTGGGTAACGGCGGAAGTTGTGAAATTAGCGTATATATTTACGTTGGTTATGTTTTGGTAGCGTAGCGTACGAAATTATTACGTATTGATAACGATTTTATGTGTGGGGTATTTTGATTTTATGTATATAATTATTGGATAATAGAAGGGTAATAGTTTTTTTTTTATATGTAAAGGGTATTATATAAAAAACCCTTTTTTTGTAAACATGGCACAAGAAGCCAAAGCAGGTGTAACAATGGAAGAGGGGTTTATGTATTGTATGCAAGTGCTTTTAGAGCTGAATGCTATGTTCGGAGGTAATTTGAATCAAACATTATTTTCCATCGTATTAAATTTAATTCAACGGTTAATGCAATGAAATATTTACTTCAGTGTAATTTTGTATATAAAACTTACTCTTCAATTCAATGTGCTACTATTAACACTTTCAGTTACAATATCCTCCGGGCCACATTTTGGGCAGACTAAAGCGGAAGTGAGGGAGTTGGCCTGGGGAAGGTGTGGGTGAAAGGGGCAGCCCCTACGGTGTTGTCAGATGGTTGGAGAGGGGTAGGGGGTGCACGCCCGTCAGCACGAGTTATGGCAATGCTGTCGCCAAGGCGGAGCTGCCGCACTTACTTACTCTGTGAATATCTTGACAGCACGTTGACAGCTGTGCTGTATTGTAGTGCTAGAGCACAACTTTGAATCGCGTGCCGGTTCATTTGGCAACCAAGGCGAGTGTGACGAGGCGACATCACTTCCGCTTTAGTCTGTTCAAAAGGTAGCCCGGAGTATAGTACCTTATTCTACTCAACATAACCACACTTACAGTGTATATTGTAACGTTACCAAATTTGGTAGTTACATAAAGTAAGCAATTATTACGTCAAGTGACGGGAAAGCATGAAAATATTTCTAAGTAAGTAAAATTATGTAAACAAAAAGTGTGTATCTACAGATATATTATTGTAAAATTCCAACAAAGAAGAAGGAAGTGTAACATAGCAGCATCGTACACAAAATAGAGAAAGAAAATGACCATGAGCCAATATAAAATGTTAGAAACCAGGCCCAATAGATTCCAACAGTGAGGGGAACCAACAAAACAATGACTATATAAAAATGTAAAAGAAGACAACAGGATTCCAACAGTGAGGGGAACCAACAAAACAATAACTATGTAAAATAAAAAGAAGAGACAACTCAAGAGCAACCACAATGATGGCAGACAAACCAATATATTTATAAATATAAATACTATGGAACAACGACTACTACAATGGAAATATTGAAGAAGACGTTTAAACCTAAAGAAGAAAGGAAGAAGAAGGACAAGGAAACATGACATGAAGAGTGAAGATAATGGATAGACAATACAAGAAGTCACCATTCACCAAGTATACTAGAGACAATACTAGTAGCCGGAAGAAGAATAGCGATTGTCAACTATGAAGAAACAGTGTTTAACATATTTAAGAAATCACAAACAGTAATAGTGAATACTTAATGTAAGTGTGAGAACCAGTGACCAGTTACCCAATTTTAACCTAATAAACCCCACAGACAATTCAAGTGATAAGGTTTATAGCAGAAGAAAATGTGTTACCTTTATAGTGGAAACATCAAAGATTAAATAGTTAAAAATACACAGACAGTTAGTGTGACTAATTTAATGAAGATTGTAATCCAAATAGATAATCATAAGACCACCAAGAAATGTAAGATAGAACAGTAAAATCATTGTTCATAGAACCTGATAATAAAAAACTTTGTAAATTTTAAAAGAAATGTAACTGAATGCCACGGCAAAACAGAATACAATATAAAGAAGGGCCAGAAAAAATAATAACAAACAAACTAGTTTGTTAAGTATCAAACAACAATGTACCAGAAATTAGGTACAAAACACAACAAGAAATGTATTACCATTAGTTTAAGAATATTTGTGTTATTGTTTAGAAAAAATAGTGTAAACATGTGTATTAATCAACAATTAAACCATTGTAATAGAATACCATAATGAAGTCATAATAGTAGTAGCAAATACTGCATAAGAATACGTTGTACATTGATACATAACCCCATAGGAAATGCACCTATAAAACAAAAAAATCAGATATGTTAATTGAACCAAGCAATCATCAACAATTGTTTCAATCAAAGATTCATTATAAATAATGATGCACGCTAATAAATAATGTCTTATACTGAAAGGCACTGCACATAAAGCAGATTAAATATGATAGCACAAAGCTAGATGAAAGGGAACCCAATATGACAAATTAGTTAAGCAAAATACATTATTAAAACTTGTACAAAGATCACCGAAAGTGTTACCAGTAGTTAGAAAAACATCTAGTACTACTATGAGAACAGATTATAAGTGTAATAATAACAGTATTATGATCAAAATATTGGAAACTAACTGACTATGAATGAATAGCCAGATGTAAACAAAGACAATGTGACAAACTAGTTAAGCAAAATACCTTATTAAAACTTACACAGAGATTGATGAAAGTGTTACCAGTAGTTAGAAGGACATCTAATACTACTATGAGAACAGATCATGAGCATAAGAATAGTAATTTTATAGACAAATTATTGAAAACTAAATGACTATGATGGTGGAATCAGAATGTAAACAAACACTATGTAGCAAGTTATTTAAGCAAAATGCACCATCCAAACTTGTTCAAAGGTAAATAGAAATGTTATCAGTAGAGTTCGGATTGATATGCAAAAATTTGACCTGAAATATGCATGCAAATATGCACAAAAAATCCCAAAATATGCACTAAAAAATGGCGAAATATGCAAAAAATGAGTAAAAACAGTTGTAAAAAATTGAATCTTTTTTTATAATTTCATTCTTACAAAAATGGTAGTGAGGAGGATAAAGTGAAAATGAGCCACTCTTTCATTGAATCAATTCACAATTTTATTTTTATAGTACAGATGAAGATAGATAAAAAATATATAAAGCTTATATTATGTAGTTGAAAAATATATATTAAAATGAAAGCACGAAACGTCCTCCAACTAATTGGAATTAAATAGAATAATCAGTTTTTTCAAGGTTTTCAATCTTGAAATTTCGCCTTTTGTCACTTAAAACATTTTTCAATGAGGAAAAGGACCTTTCCACGTCACATGAGACTATGGGGAGGAATCGATAAGCTGCTATTTCTTGGGGGTCCGTCAGCTCACATTCTGGCACAACCTCTCCATTCAAAATCTTTGACACCGCCTGAGCAGTCTTCCATCCAGGATTTCTTTGTAGTACCGCATCCAGCTTCTTCCTCATGCGTTCCCCGATGGGGCCTTTCCAATCTTTACTTTTTGTAATCAAGTCATCGATCAGAGCCACAGAATTACACAAATCCATTCCTCTACTTTCCAGAGTGGTAATTAAATCAGGCAAATCACCAACATTGGATCGGATGTAAGCAAGATCTTGGACCACAGAAGAGTTGTTCAGTGCAGCTTTTGCTTTCACAATGGCTTGGTTTCCGGTTTCATCAAAACTTTCAATCACTTCCTTCAACTTTTGGTGATGTTCAGCAAAATAATTAGCCGCAGAAATCCACGTACCCCATCTTGTGATTATTGGTTCAGGTGGTAGAGGAGTATCAGGGTATGCATTTTTGAAAGCCCTTACTCTGCTAGGTGCTTTAACAAATACCTTTTTTGCCGAAGATATTAATTTATTCAAATCAGGTAGACTATTCCTCAACTCTTCTGCAACACGATGGACGCCATGGGCCATGCACGTCAGGTGAATCATCTTGGGATAAAAAACTTTTAGGCTTTCTCCAGCCTTCATCATGTACGCTGCACTATCCGTAACAAAAGCCAATAATCGCTTCACTCACTGTCCTGGCGATCGTGGAGTGATTTGTTTTTTTCAACTCTTTACATAAAATCAGGTGGCCACGTCCAGCTTCCTCTGAACTGAGTTTCCCAACTATTACATGGGCTAGATATCGCCCACAGGGGTCAGTCGTTTCATCAATTGACATCCAGATGGGGGAATCACCTATCTCATTTTGTATTCTTTGCATCACCTTCTCGTACACTGAAGTAATGTAGTTTTTTCTGAGTGTCGATTCGTGAGGGATTTCTTTACCTGTGTACTTCTTCAAGAAGGCTCTAAAATGTTCATTCTCCAACTTATGAAGAGGAATATTGGATTTTAACATTGCCTCGCAGAGATCTTGGTACATCTCGTTCTTCTCCGAAGATTGGGACATTGACTCGAGCTTTGACGCGATGAAAGGCTGTTGAAGATTCTTCACTTTTTGCGCCTTTTCCACCTTTTGTTTGTGAGTCCTAGTTGATTTGTGTTGGTCGAACTGAAACTTTTTTTCAGCTTCGACCTGAAATCAAACAACAAGAAATTCTGTTAGTTTTTTCTGGTTTAATTTAGGTAATTAAAAATTATCTACCATAAATTCGAAAATGAATATTTAGGTATTTTTTTGATAATGGTAAACTCGTAGGTAGGCAAAGTAAGAGAAAATAAAGGCCGCCGATTTCAAGGGACAATGTTGTGATTTCAGTAGAAATAGGTTGGTACCCCCCCCCCAAAAACTAAAAAAACTGTTAGGAAAATCTTATTTTTTTATACGCTTACTTCAAAATTTTTTGTTTAGCATCTTGCTAGGAAGATAGATCTTGGCTACGTACGAATTCTTGGTAATAGTTCCGAGTAATGCCCTTGTCTGGAAAAGGCACAAAACCTGCAAAAATCCAGGTTTTTTGTGGTTTTACATAAATTACAGGCCAAGAAATCAGGCCCACTGATTTCAATTTTTTTTGCGGATTATTCGCGTCCGCTCCTAGTCTTGGCCTGTAGTTTACGTAAAACCACACAAAAAAAACCGGTTTTTGCAGGTTTGTGCCTTTTCCAGACAAGGGTGTTACTCGGAACTATACCGAATTCTTTGTTCAAAAACCTATTTACGCGTATATACCAATTCTTTGGAAGTGATAGTAAAGGAAAACAAAAAGAGACATTTTTCCACAAAAATATTATTGAAGTTGAAGTGTTTGAAACAAAAAAGCAGTGAAAGGAACAGAAATTGAGTGTAGTGTTACATACCTATCTAAAATGAATTTTCTCCAAAATATCTTAAATAAGAACACTTACCTCTTTTCCACAAACTTGACAGAAGATTCTTTTCCCGTCAGTAGTGAAGGCCGTGTCACTCACTATCCACTTTTTGAACAATTTAAAAGACATTTTTCGCTTTCTGCCACTACTGAAGCACTAGTGAAACACCACAAACGCACACGCTGCACAAACGAACTGAATGCCGAGAGAAAGTAACAAGTGTACTTATTTAAAGACGATGGGGGTGAGAAGGAGAGGCGAGGGGTAAATCACAAATGAGCGGTCACTAACCTTCACTAAATACATAGCACAAAGTGGCCTTCACTTCCAATCGACCTCATTTTCATTGTGAAGAGTAAATGGTGAAAGGAATTATAGTACATTTTATATTTAATTCACTACATTTTTTTACTAAGTTTATTAAATACTAAACATTTGGTTGTAGATTAGTTTTGATTTCGATTACGACACTACCAGACATTTGTAATACATGGGACATTTTGTAAGACGAATCAAGCGTCAGACACAACAGAAATAGACAATATAAAGATTTCACAGAGTTACAAAACGTTTAATACTGCCATTATTTTATACTTGGCATGTTGTGTCTGTTACGATGTTTCTCCAAAGTCGAGCCTAGACATCAACAATTGTATATTTTGGAATGTGTAACACGTTGTGTACAGTTACTTATACTTACCTGACTCCTTGACTTGTCACTACCTAATTAGGGCTGAGCTGGAAGCGACAGTGAAAGCAATTTTTCTGTTCCTCTATCTTATCTATATCTACATTTTAGACTAAACAAGAAAAGGCCAGGCCAGTTACCCCAAATACGTTTTGCTTCTGAAAATCTTCCTTCCAAACGCACTGACCAATATTCTAGGAAAAAAAAATTTGTAAAAATGTTTAAAAGTAGTGAAAAATCGTCCAAATATGCACAAAATATGCGAAAAAAACCCAAATATGCAAAATGGTCTCAAATATGCACAAATATGCAAAATGAAATCGGTTTTTTTGGTTGCAAATTGCTTAAAAAAACACTCAAAACAGATATCTATCAACATTAGGAGCTAAAAAAAGAGATATGCAAAATATGCGAAATCCGAACTCTAGTTATCAGTAGTCAGAAGGATATCTGATACTACTATGAGAATATATATCAAATGTAATAATAACAATTTAGTTATTGATTTATTAGAAAATAACTGACTACCATGTCATAACCTGATGTAAACAAACCCAATACTAGGAATTGAAAGGTTTTCAGATAGCGAAAGACTAACAAATATATTAAATAAACTAGGTACTATAGTTGTACACTATTTGCATTTTCAACATTATATACAGTATGTGGAAAAACAAAAACAAAGTGACAATTTAAAAGAAAAGAGATCAGAAGGTAGTTAGATAAGACTACTAGTATATGAAACACAACATTGTTCATATAATAAAGTGTAAACCGATGTAAATAGATATTTATATTATTGTTAGAATACAAAACAAATATCATTAGATAAGGAATAATAGTATTATAGGCGATTATAAATAATCGAATATGGACGCTTGAGACGCCATTATCAAACATTGTTTGAATAATAATTACTCCCAAATTTTGGTATTAAGCAATTGAGAAATGGACTCAAAACGTTTAATAAGAAGTGTTATTGTGTAATTAGATAAGATTTGGTGAAATAAACTTATTAATTTTAAGATTCACCATAGGAATTTGTGAAATCGTTGTAGTGAGTTAATAATGGACGGATTTCATTCTTGTTTGGACTTTATTTAAAGCCCAGGATGTCCGCGATCTATTGCCACCAACGATATGACAACTAATAAAAAAGTTATAACGATTATAAACTTTTTAATCATTTTGTGCATCAACGTTTACGTCACTATAATCTCAAACCCATATACGAAATTGATAAAAAATTAAAAGTTTTCTTAAACCAAGGTGTTTTGGGTCGGAGAGTTCGAAAAATTGAACCAATCAAATGAATTAAAACCGGCAGACAAGCCAGGGACGCTTAGGAGAAGCGTCACAGTCATCTTTCAATCATCAAGGAGCCAACACGCATAATTCGACGGGCAAGGTAGATGAAGAAGTTTTATTTGAATTGCGCGCGACATATACATGAGTCACTCTACACACACCTAACCTACACATAACAAACAATTAACGAGTGTACAGTGCGGAGTGAAATTAATAATAAAATACGACCAGTGTATAATATCGGTCGTATTTTCGAGTTTTGTGTTTATAAAAAACCAGGGAGTACTATATTTTCATTATTTAAAAAATAAAACGGAATTAATAATTCCTGTTAATTATTGTTTGGGTGCTACTCTAATCAGTAGTATCGAAGTGTAGTAATTCTGATGAGAGTTATCAGCATTAATAAAAGAATTATTTCGCATTTATTAACTTAAGAAATAAATGTTTTTACGATTTATTATAATTAAAAGAGTCAAGATTAATTTAAATATTACAAAATATGAGTGTCGCAAATAGTCGCTCAATTGACTCATGTCGTTTTGATTTGACTAATGAAAATAAATATTTTTAACATAATACCGCATCAGATGTATTATGAATAGTATATATATGTTTAGATTAATAAGAACTCAATGAATAATATATTTAACCATAATAACTACTTACGTTATTAGCTAACCTAGAAATAATAACAACAACTTGTCACCTTTTTCATAATTCTGTTCTCAAGTAATACAAACCAAATGAAAGCTATCACAAGAGTTTTTTTTTTATTATAAACTTTTTCTCTTGTCAATAAATAATTTTTATAGCCAACTATTAAATAATAATAGTAATTTTTAGCAGTGCAACTCAATGCACGTGCTTTTAAAGTAACTAATGTGTACTGTATCACGCGTACGATAGTACGATAATTATCGATTATATGGTACCGACTTTTAATTTTAATATTTGTTTGTTTGTTTTCTATTAATTCTTTATTAAATATTGTTATAAAACACAACATCTTGTATCTGGTATCATGCCACTTCAAAGATCACACGAACTTGGTAATTTAACTATGTAAAGAGGACATAACCTCTCTAACTAAAATTATTGTATTAACCTTCAGTGTTACCAGCCTTGAGGTTAAAAAGAGTTTCTTTTTAAAAATTGTTCATAATAATTATTTTTCTCTAAAACTATTAGTGATTGATTGTTGAATTTAAAAGAGGTAATGGCATTCCAGAACTGTTAATAAATCTCAATTATTTTTTACCAGTGGAAGGAGTCTTTAATTTCAAAATTAAAATAGTTTGGTTATCATAGCTAGTTCTATCAAAAGGTGGCGGCAGAATTTGAATATTCCTTATAATTCAAATCATAGTTCAGTTTTTATTTTATTTTATTGTGCATGCTTATCACGTATGATATTCAAATAGAATATCCACTTGTATGTATAGAGTGTATGTTACAGCAGAAGCAGTCACCCAACAGAACAGTAATATCATCCACATATGGTAAGTGGGGAGGTGAACAGTGGAGTGCGAAAATACTCTTTAAATTGAAAGATTTAAACGGCAATACCCACACAATTATTAATAACAATCAAACCGCTAATAATAATTACATTTTGAAATTCTACAAGCACATACAATCAACACAAACAACACATATCAACAGGATCTATATTACGTTATAATATGCAACGTAATTACTTACAATTTCACATAAAACGCCGCTTACCACCACCTACCCTGTGTGCCCCAAATAGGTCTCTTTCATATAATATTCTTATACAAAAATCCTGGCAGGCGCGCCATTTGTGAAGAAACAAACAATTTATCAATTAAAAAAAAATATATACTCTGCCAGACTCTTACTTACCTTGCGATCTTTCTCTCGTAGCTTACCTTTTACTACACCATCAGAAGTTCAGGGCTGCCAATATTTTTTAAGTTAAAATATATAAAACTTTAGTACTCTTCCCATTAATTAACCCTTTAATGATTTCAAAGCAATCTAACTCCCCTTAATCAGAAGACTCCCAGTGTCGTGAGACGAATTTGTGTGGACACAGAAATATAGGAGAAGGTTAACGGTGAAATTAATTATTCTAACACATTGTTGTGCTGACTAAATCAATTATTTTGTTTTATTCAAAAAAACTTACTTCCCTTTGTATAACATCAAAATTATAAATCTGAGATTACAATGGCTTAATTAATATCAACATTATAAATGGTTAGTTACTATAAAACTGTTCTTGACCAACCAGTACAGTACTTTAAATATTTTTGTATTCTCACACGCACACCCACTTTCATTCTCATTATATTTTTTTAAATTCCCCTTTTTATTAATAGAGCTCTTTCTTTTCTACCATCGTTTAATTCTCGTTTGATTAAATTTAAAATAGTTACTTTCCTGTTTTGCGTATTACTGCTGTGGCCGTCTTCACGTGGTTGCAACACTACCGTTAGTTCGCTTTTGTTCACTTTATATCCGAAATATTGGTAAAACTGTTTAGCACTTTGAGGTATATTACTTTTGTTCACATTTTTATTTCTATCTTACGTCAATTCACTTTTTATTTGTCGGCCGACTTTTTAAAAATTTTGCTCGAGCACTGATATAGAGAACCGCGCGGTTCGAAGGATCTTAGTCGACTGGCGTCTAAAAAAAATGGCTAAGCATCTCTCGGTGTTCACCTGCCTTGTTTCTCCACAAATCATTGTAGATTTGATTGGTTCATTCTATTAGCGGAAAAGGTCTCGCCTTTACTGCGTGGTGCACTTTGGGTTTGAGTCTACATATTTTTTCCCATAACCTTTCTCGTCCTCTGAGCACATGTCGAATTTTCGTCGCAAAAGGCGACACACACGTGTGCTCATACGCACAAATACGCACCCTTCTGACAATTAACATTCCTATGCTTTACCGTACCTGTTACGGAGCTATAGTCGTTGACCAAAAATACACTCTGGTTGAATAAAAAGATTACCTCAAGGGTTGTCTACAGATGGTTAACATGAAATTCTTTAAATTATAAACCCCCTTTCTTTTGCCACGTTACAATATGTGTTTATTTGCCATGCCTGTAATTCACTGAATACACAATGTGCACAAATCAATGGGTGTCACTGTTACTGAGAAATCTCATATAAGATGATTGCGAGTCTAAAGTTAGATGGCAATACAAACATTTGAAAGAATTTTACTACTGCATTTCTCCAAAATTATTTTGTAAATGTTGACTTGGCGTGTTGCGCCTGTCACAAGCCTGTGGTACCTGTTGTTGATTTCTATATTAAAACATTACGAGTTAAATAAATTATTGAAATATTGAATTTTATGGTAACACTTACCTTTCATAAACTTCCAGGGTCTCGTCTGGTGTACTTATTAGCAGAGAGAAATAGGTAAACGCAATGACCAATACATCTTGATATGGGAAATTACCACTGTTTTATTATATCTAACTTCAACATCTAAATAGTATCAAACAATTTATTTTACGTTACATGGACAGTAATCACTGTACTATTCATTGAAATTTAATAGGTAATCCCCATTGTATATGTTTAACTTTACTCACATTGTACAGGAAACAAATTTGTTAAAATACTTAACGCTAATGCTTATACCCTAACCATGTTAATGAACTAATAAGGCCGCCCAGCCTGCTCACACGCACACAAACATTCTTAAAAAATTTTTTCTTAAAAAAAAAAATAGAGCTCTATATTCTAAAATTGATATCATAGATTTTGTGATACAGTTACAGTTTGAAGAGTTATAGGCCACGTGTTGCTGCCTGCATTTTTTACCACTTTACGTCCGGAAATTGTCACTGCTTTACTTTTAAAAGATTTCAATTAAGTTCCGTGTTCTATTAATCACATTTTGTACTGGTTACGTTTTGTTAAATGCACATTTATAAGCAAAATAATTTTCTTGACATGCGTGTCCGCACTAGAGCCGGCCGGCTCGCAGGTTTGATGAACAACAAAGACGCTTTCCAAAGCGTTGGTCCTCACCACTTCCGTCCGCCCGATTGCAGATTGGTTAATTTCACTCATGTGACCAGTGGATTATTCACATGGTGGTTACTTCCATTGCAATGATTTTCAGTTTGAGATTATAGACATCAGCACACGAGCGCGCACTCCCAGCCGCATTCCAATGTTGTTATCATTTGTACCAAGCACGGACTGGTACGGAATTGTATACAGAGTGTTCAACAAGCATTAGTGGTCTCAGTGGCCGTAAAGGGTGTCCAAACAGATCAGCTCCAATATTATTATTAAATGAAATAAAAAAAATATATCATTCAAAATTGCCCCCTTACAATACCCCCCCCCCCAATGACAGATCTTCTGCCGAAACAGAAGAAGTCTCATTGCTAAACCCCTAAGAGGATCGGAGAGGATATGGTGCCAACAACCCCCCGTTAGTTATAATGCATCATGGGTAAACTACCCCCCTAGTTCGGCGACTATGGCTGCACCTGAACGATATTACTGGACTTCTCTATGCGAGATCCCAACACCGTAAATTCGGACAGATACGCACCATAATGTACCCAACCTCCTATCATTTTGCCCAAAATTCCAAACCCTGGTCTTATACCATACCAGATCCTCAACCGATATATTTCCCCCTACATGCACACTGGGATGCCTTTAGCAAGTACTGGGCGCGTACACATATTCATTAATACATCCTAACAACTCCTTATTTAAAACTCATAAAAATATTTATATTTAAATTTAAAAATTCATTTAAGTTCCAAAACAATCTGTTCTATTACCATTTCTTTCATTAAAACCAAAAAAATAATAATCTTTTACATGAATCTATCAATTTTCTTCTTTACTACCCATAATCATAAAAACAAATAAATTGAACCTCTCATTAAAACATGAACTCACTTATCCTAACACTTGATTATACACACATACTAAACAATATAATTCAATAAACACACTGGGAATACATGTAAACAATAACATACTTGAAATTCAACATTTCATCTATAAGGCAGGTAATTTTTTTTTTCTTAAAAAAAGAAATTTTTAAATTTACTAAAATATCTCCTTTCTTACTTTTCAGAAAAAAAACAAGATTTAATTCAATCAAGAAACAAAATGGCATCAATCAATTACTAGAAACTGGTCTCGTATCTAACATCAACCATCAGCTGATCTCTCTGGGTCAAGTAAATGACCTTGACATACATATGTTACACACCATTATACAGTACAAAATACATAAGATATGCTCATAGTTCTTATACGCTAACATAATAATGACACATTGAAACGTAATAAACAAAATAAAATACCATAAATATCTTATCTCCTGGAATTATCTTTTCAAAATCCGTAACGTCATTTATAAAACATAACACATAGTATAATACGTGTAAGTAAATTCGAATTCATATCAGTTGTCTACAGTAACCACTTCTCAAGTCAAAAATCAGACCGGCTGGTCAGCGTAATTTAGTTATAAATACAAATTTTTACATTCGTTACTCCCCTGAGTAACCTCCCTTTCCACACACACACACTATGACCCCCCCACTGAACTGTGGCGTTCAGCGGCTTCCACAAGGAGGAATTTTGACATCTCCATGTCCTTGCTTTGGCCGTACATTTTTTTAAAATTAATTAGATATCATAATATCTATTGTTTCATATTTACGCCGTTAAAACGGGTCTACCACCTTTTTGCTTGTTCCTACGCGAACAAAGTGGCAGCCACTGTTCCATAGTTCCGGGGATTTCCCCTAAAGTCACCACCCATTAATTTCAAATTTATACCAATTTCAAGCACAGCTATGGTCAGGTCAGTTTTACAATTTCTGCCCATAGCTGGCCGTCGTCCAAAACCACGATTAGTGCTGGTAAGGCAGTAATCGCCCAAAAAGGCGGGGAAATCAACTTTAAATTCAGGCATGCTTAACTTCATTTTATAATACACTGCACGGCAACAAATCAACATATAATATAAAATTATATAAAAGTTGTGCAGTGTATATTACGCCAGTTTGGACTCCGATGGTGGTAACACTCTCTGTCACTCCCCAACACTTACTACTATTTACAGTGGCACATGCCACCACTGCAATAGCCTACTTATAGCTAAACTTAATGTCCTTCTACAGTTGCAGTCTCTACTTTCCATGATTATTTCACTTCTATTAACACCGCACAACCCCCCAAAAATACCCATATATCTTGTATGATAACAAGTTATTATTTTGTTTAACACATTTTTCACATAAACGCCTTTGCAAGTCCAAGCTTTCATTTTTTCTTCTAACATTTTTATCTATGATAAACTAGGAACTACAACAATGGATCATCTTACAAATTTACCTTAAAAGTACAATACATTTTGTTTTCTGAAGGAAAACAACTCCTTGAAAAGTTAAGCATTTAAGTTACATAATTTTGATTGTTTCATTTTCTTAATTTTTCTAACTTCTAAAATTTTTTCTAATTTTCTAGTTTCAATTTCTAAAACAAACTACTGTAGTTCGTGGAAAAATACTACCAGCAGTTTTTTTTTTTTAAATGTTTGTTTATGTATGAAAAGTTTAATAATTACAAAAAATATATCTATCATCACTCAGCTGGATAATATTTTTTTAATTGGGTCACATTAAACACATTAAAAGTTCCTTTTATTTCTCGAGTTTGCAAATCTACTAAAACATAAGCATTCTCCATTTTCACTTGGCTAACCTCATATGGACCGTCGTACAATAGGAAGAATTTTTTAATTTCTTTGTCCAATGCTGATGATTGCTCGTGATTTTTTATTAATACTAGTTGTCCTACCTCGTATTGTATGGGTGTTAAATTCCGGTCATGTCTCCATTTCCACTGTTCAACCTTACTCAGCAGCCACTCCTTGGCAATTACCAACTTCCTACCATGTGGCATCTCTGTCCGGTGCGGAAATTCTATCAGTTCTTCCAATATGCGGGATGGCCTTCTCTGAAACATCAACTCATATGGGCTGTAGCTAGTGGATTCGTGTAAACTATTGTTAATATGTTCCTCTATCTTGCACACAAACGTAGCCCACAATGAATGTTTTTTGTGGCAAAAAGTTCTAAACATTCTCCCTAACTCCCGCATAACACGCTCACTAGGATTCGACTGGGGATGATACACTGATGTATGTTTAACTAAAATATTTTCCCAACCTAAAGTTTCCCGCCAGGTGTTGCTGGTAAACTGAGAACCATGATCTGATAATACTATTTTGGGTTTACCTACTTCAATTAGGTATTCATTCACTATTTTCCTAGCTAATACTGAGGAGGTAGCTTTTTTAATTGGGTACAATTTTACAAATTTGGTAAAAACATCTAACACAACAAATAAATAATTTACCCCTCCTCGACCTTTGGGTAAAGGGCCATATAAATCAACGGCAACTAATGCTAAAGGACTGTCTGGTATTACATGTTGCATTAAACCCTCCTGTTTACGATTGTTTACTTTAGCTTTCTGACAAATTTCGCATGTTTGTAATATTTTACGCACCGTTCTTTCCATATTATTGAATTTACATGACTCTTTTAATATGTCACTACATTTCTTGGGGCCTATATGACCATACCTTAAATGACAATCTCTCACTACTTCAGGTATTATAACTTTGGGAATGCACACTTTCCAATCGTCTCCCTGTTCATTTGCCCGGTGAAATAAATGTTTATTATACAAACTAAAATGTTTCTCCCACTTGTGAGGTACGTTGGGTAATTGATTCAAAGCTAACATTATTTTACCAAGTTCGGTGTCTCTGTCTTGTTCTGTTGCTAAGTTACTTATTAATTTTTTCACATTCATTTCCCCCACTTCTTTTACTATAAATATTTTATACGTATTTGCTATGTCTACTTCGGTACTATTATCAAAATCTGTCCTGGATAGGACATCAGCTACTATATTTTCTCTACCCTTACAATACTCAATTGTTAAGTCATATTCTTGTAATATTAGCATCCAGCGCACTAACCTACCATGTGTTAGTTTACCATTCTTTAAAAACGTTAAAGCTTGATGGTCGGATCTTATGATTACCTTATTTCCTAATAAGTACGTTCTGAACTTTCCACAGGCGAAAACTATTGATAACGCCTCCTTTTCCGTCGTAGTACAGTTCTTTTCACTAGTTAATAGAGATCTACTTGCAAAAGCTACTACTTTATGGTTACCACTCCCATCTAACTGAAACAACTCTACCCCCAAAGCACTGTCTGATGCGTCTGTGTGTATATAAAATGGTTCTAAAAAATTAGGGTGAGCTAATATAACTGTGTTTAATAATTTATTTTTTATCAGCTCAAATATATTTTGCTCTTTTAAATTCCACTGCCATCGATTGTCTTTATTTAACAAATGTCCCAACTGTACTGTTAAATATGAATATTTGTCTACAAATTGCCTATAATAATTGCACAAACCTAAGAAACTTTGCAACTGTTTAACATTTTTTGGTATCGGAAAATTTTGTATTATTTCTACTTTCTTAGGGTCTGTACTGATACCCCTGGCTGAAATTATATGTCCTAAAAAATTAACTTGTTCTTTCAAAAATTCCGGCTTTTTAAATTTAACTGTTATGCCATATTCATGCAGTCTACTTAGCACCCTATCTAACCTTTCACAGTGTGTATCAATGTCTGGTGACGTAATTACTATATCGTCTACATAAAGGGTTGTGAATTCTAAAATCTCTCTCCCTAATACATAATCCAGGCATTTAATAAAAATTGAAACACTTACGTTTAGTCCAAAAGGTAACCTACGAAATTGGTAATTCCTGCCGTTGTATAAAAAGGCCACATATTGTCGAGATTCCTCTTCCAGTTCTATTTGGCAGTATCCTGCAGTCAAGTCCAAGGTGGTGATGTATTTGGTCCCACTAAAACGTTGCAGAATTTCGCTTACTGGTTCCGGCGATTCTCTGTCTGGAACAATTATTCTGTTTACTTGTCTTGCGTCTAAACATAATCTTATCGATAAATCTTTCTTGGTCACCACTACTAAAGGGTTGGAATATGGTGAAGTGGATTTTTCTATTATACCTTCTCTCAACATCTTATTTATTTCCTCCTGTACTAACCCCCTCTTGGAATATGGTACCGGATAGGTTTTAGGTGCAAAGGGTGTTTTTTCTTTAACGACTAATCTACCCTTAAAATTTTTTACTAACCCTGGTTCGTCTGAAAAAACGAACTTATTTTTATTTATTATTTGTACTACTTTTTCCCTATCTTGATAACTAAATTCCCCCTCTTGATATAAGATTTTATTCATTTTTTCCTCCCAACTATCTTTGGTTTCAAATAACTCGTGACTATTTCCCCTCAGGTTACAATAATTAAGCATTAAGGGCCTACATTCATTTATGTCATTGTCAGAAATTAACATTCCCTTATTAATTATTTTTATTGCTTTCATTTCTACAGTTTTCTTTTGTATAAATGGTATTTCAATTATATTATTATCATTGTTTAATTTCATAGTCTGTGTGTAATAGTTTAACTCCACTTTGAAATTATTTAAAAAATCATTACCCATTATAGCTCCCATATTTAAACCTGGAATAACTAAAAAAGGTACATTTATTGCGTTTTTATTTACCTTTAATTTTAGCATTATTTGTTTAGTTACCTTTTTACTGCGAACACCCGCTACTCCTATAACACTAATTCCCAGTACTGGTAGTTGTGGAATTGTTTCTGTAGTTTGACTCTTTATTTTTTCAAAGATTTTATCGTCTATAGCGGTTAGTTCACTCCCTGAATCTACTAAAAAAGTGTATTTAAAATTAAACACTTCGGCTTCAAATTCTGCCATCCCAAAAGCATTACTACTCTCCCCCGCTTCTTCATCGGATAAATCATTGTGTATGTTGGTAATAAGTGACCCTGTTGTCATGTGATTTCTAGACGGCTGGGGGCTTTCTTTTTCAACCGCCCTGATTAGTTTAACGGTATTGCAGGTGGTGGTTCACTGTAAACCCCCCTACTGTTTTGATTATGAGATGGCGCTTCCACGCCCCTAGTTTCGTTTGGGCTACTAGCATATCCCCCTCTACCTCTGTGGTTGAAATTTCCCGGCATTCCACGATTACTGGTGAAGCCTCTACCTCTATGATTCCCTCTAAACCCATTATGTTCAAAACCTCGATTATAATTCTCCCCTCTCCCTTGAGCACTCTCCCTCGGACCCTGACACCTATAGCACTGATTACGCGAACTGTTATAGCTATTAGCTCTACAATTAGGGTTTGGACATAACCACGCCCCCTCCCCTGATCTACTCACATTATTAATAAAATGGTCTGGTTGTTTTACTTCAGTATCTCTAAATTGATATTTGTTATCTTCTTCCTCTTTCATACTTTGATACACTTCTAATATCTTTTCTAATTCAGCAATATTAGCAAACTCCCGGGTTCTGATAGTGGACCGTATGTCCTTAGGTAAGTGCTTACTAATGTATCTTATAAAAGATGAAAGAGGCATTGGTGGTTCTAAGTATTTAACCTGACTATATAGTCTTGTCACATACGATGTAATACTCATGTGTTTAATATTAAAATTGCCCCACCCCATTATGGTACTACGTAATCCCTCTTGTTTCTCTTCTGACCAGTACTTATTTTTAAATGCTTGTTCAAACTCGTTAAAATCTACCCAGTTATCATTATGAGCATCCGCCCATATTTTAGCATCCCCTTTAAAGTATTTTAAAATTCTTACTAATTTAATCTCCCAACTTTCTTGGTTATATTTATTGAAACTTTTTATAGAGTTCAAAAATTGTATGGGGTTCACCCCCCTACTTTCATTACTAAAATACCCTAATTCCACTTCCACATTCACTCTCTCATTTACATTAGTTAATTTCTGATTAATGTTGCACTCAAATCTTCTCTGACTTTAATTATTTCACGCTCATGTTCTGTTTGTTTATTTTTTAAACTAGCTACATTAATCTTAATTGCATCAACTTGTTCAACATTACTTCTGAATTCATCATTTATATTTTCTTGTATTTTATTTGCTTGTTTAATTTGCTCACACTCATTAATTATATATTGAACATTACTGTCAATTTTGTCATTTTGCTTTTTAATTTTGTCATTAAATTTATTTGTCAATGTGTCAAATTTTTTATTTGTCTCTAGCATTTTCTCTTTTTGTTTTTCGTTAATTATTTTTATATCGTTTTTCATTTCGGTTTGTATCTTGTTTATATCTATAGTCAGTTCATCTTTCACTCCAACAATAGCCTCATTCATACTTTCCAAGCGGCTATTCATATTTATTTCACTCACTCTCAATTCGCTCCTTACATTCATGAACTCGTTATTTAAATCGGCAAGTTTATTGTTTACTATGTTTATCTCTGATTTGATTTCAGTTTTCATACCTGACATCATTTCCATCATCAACGCTAATTGGTTAAATATATTTGCATTATCGCTTTTGCTATTTTTTGCGTTTACTACCTCAATTTCGTCTGTTGTATCATCTGTGTCGTTTATGTGATCGTCAATATTTGTCGATACTAAGCTGTCTTGTGTCACATTTAAATTTAATTCCACTTCTACACCTTCACACAAAGTTGCATTCTTATTTTCCTCTGCCATTTTCGACCAGTTTGTAAATTAATTTAATTTAATTTAATTTACAAAGTCACTGTTAAACGGGCGCCATTTAAAACATTACGAGTTAAATAAATTATTAAAATATTGAATTTTATGGTAACACTTACCTTTCGTAAACTTCCAGGGTCTCGTCTGGTGTACTTATTAGCAGAGAGAAATAGGTAAACGCAATGACCAATACATCTTGATATGGGAAATTACCACTGTTTTATTATATCTAACTTCAACATCTAAATAGTATCAAACAATTTATTTTACGTTACATGGACAGTAATCACTGTACTATTCATTGAAATTTAATAGGTAATCCCCATTGTATATGTTTAACTTTACTCACACTGTACAGGAAACAAATTTGTTAAAATACTTAACGCTAATGCTTATACCCTAACCATGTTAATGAACTAATAAGGCCACCCAGCCTGCTCACACGCACACAAACATTCTTAAAAAATTTTGTTTTCTTTAAAAAAAATAGAGCTCTATATTCTAAAACTGACATCATAGATTTTGTGATACAGTTACGGTTTGAAGAGTCGTCATTATCGGCCACGTGTTGCTCCCTGCATTTTTTACCACTTTACGTCCGGAAATTGTCACGGCTTTACTTTTAAAAGATTTCAATTAAGTTCCGTGTTCTATTAATCATATTTTGTACTGGTTACGTTATGTTAAATGCACATTTATAAGCAAAATAATTTTCTTGACATGCGTGTCCGCACTAGAACCAGAAGGCTCGCAGGTTTGATGAACGACAAAGACGCTTTCCAAAGCGTCGGTCCTCACCACTTCCGTCCGCCCGATTGCTGATTGGTTAATTTCACTCACGTGACCAGTGGATTATTCACGTGGTGGTTACTTCCAATGCAATGATTTTCAGTTTGAGATTATAGACATCAGCACACGAGCGCACACTCCCAGCCGCATTCCAATGTTGTTATCATTTGTACCAAGCACGGACTGGTACGGAATTGTATACAGGGTGTCCAACAAGCATTAGTGGTCTCAGTGGCGGTAAAGGGTGTCCAAACAGATCAGTCCCAATATTATTATTAAACGAAATAAAAAAAATATATCCTTCAAAATTGCCCCGTTACAATATGTAATCTGTTAACCTGTCTTTCCTAACCCAAGTCTATACATCAACAAACATTGTATGTTTTGGTGAATGTAATGCATTGTGTACATTAGGTTTAAGGAAAAACACAGCAATGTGTTTACTAGTCACTAGAACAGAATCACATTGTAACTTCATTGTATTTGCAGCATCCATGCTTGTTTAATATTTATAAAGCATTTATGTGCACCAGTGGCAGCTGGTGAGATTTTAGTTTGGTGGGGCTGCACTACAATTTTCAACTTTCAACATTTACCGTTATCATATATTAGTGAAATGTATATACTATTACTAGGTCTTTTACCTGTATTGAAGCTGAAACACTACCAAACATTGGTCCAATCCTCTTTGGTGGTGCTGCTGCTGTTGGTGATGATATTTATGATTATGATTAATTTTTGATTTAAGTTCCAAACACTAAAGGCCTACACGTTAAAATTCAAACAAATTATAATTTTTAATTTATATGCTAACCTTACAGACATTAAAATTTTCAAATTAAAATATAATAGTGAGTTATTTTCTTAAATAAAGTCAGAAATAAATCACTGATTCTTTCACAATTTTATTTAAACATGAAGTCCATTCTCCTTTCTTTGCAACTGGAAAACTTATTGATAACTTTGTCATTAAAATTAATAATATTTTCAATCATTTCGTTTTCTATGCTTAACATTGCTAGAGCAGCAAGACGCTCTTGTGTCATTGTACTTCTTTAGGAAACTCTTAACTCTTTTCAACGTGGAGAAGCACCTCTCAGGCTCAGCAGTCATAGGAGTAGTTAGAATTATTTGGAGGAGAGTGAACACTTCTGTGCAGGACTCAGCAATTCCTGTATCCAACATGATTTTGTAAGTTTTCATAACCTCTGAATTACTGCAGAATTCTTGCCTCTCGTACAAAACAAATAGTTCAGTTTCCAAATGTTCTTTACACAAGAAAGAGTAAGCTTCAATAGTTTCAGCAAATTAGGGTGAAGAACTTATATTGTCTTTGGAGAGGGAGAAATTTAATAGTTTTGCTGCTAACAGATGTTTTTTAAAAGAAAATCTCTTTTATCTGATAACAAATAATATCACACACTTCCCTTGCAGAAACAAGATTATGCGATAACGTTTCCCTTTTCTTATGAGTGGAGTGTCTTTTTGTTTGTCAGAACAGAAGGAAGTCTATTTCTTTCATTCATGATTGCCTCAAGAAATTTATTTACTGCATTATAGATACTACTGGAGTTTGCATTATGATGCTGCAGCTGGTTATATAAAATATCCACATGAAACATGATGTGATGAGAAAATTCTAGCCAAAAGTTGAAGTCCTGGTCATTCAGCATATGGAGAATACCTGCAGCCGCTTGCACAGTAGAATGATTTTGGTCAATTTGAAGTTTCTCAAAGCATACTATTAGATTTTCCTTGTTTTCAAAAATGGTGTTCACTAACCGGCTTTTAAAATTCCATCTTCTGTTTGATACTCGAGGTATTCGTTTACAAATACTGTCTAAAATAGATAATCGTGAGTGACTTCGAAAAAATGGAGGTATAGTGGCGAGACTACGGAAAAAAATACGAGCTTGTGAGTTTTGTGATGCTGCCTTTTCTATAATTAAATTAAATTGATGCGCATAACAGTGCACAAAATGTGCATATTTGTGTGACTGTTGCACACCTCCCTTCTCGCCACTAAAAACGGGGGCTCCGTCGTAAGTCTGAGCTATACGTTTGTCACTGTCGCCATTCAGGACTATACTTACCTGTTCTAAAATGCATTCTGATAACACTTCAGCATTTTGGATTAAAAAATCCCCAGAATCTTTCATGCACAATTCCGTTCAGTTCATAATGAAAAACAATAACTTGCTGCGTAAGACCTGACACATCTGATGTTTCATCCGACATTACTGATAAAAATTTAGATTGTTTAATTTCAGCACGCGTTTCATCACGACACACCTCAAGGATACAGTCTAGAAGTTCATTCTGAATTGTCTTAGACATTCCCTTAAACACTGTTGACTTCATAAAATGACTTTTAAGAGACTCATCTAACTTTCCAGCAAATTCTAATAATCATCGAAATACACCAGGATTCGATGACTGTGAAGGTTCATCGTGACCACATAATGGAAGCACAAATTTTCCGCAAAACTTGATGCAGTCAATAATTTTCGAGACAATTTCTTGATTTTGTTTCACTTTTTCATTGTGTTTGTTTGTTGTTTGTAAGCATCATTTAACTGATGTGCAATGTTTACTTTCCTAACAGCTAAATCAATAACATTCTTCATATGTTTTGCTGAATCTTCGTGTTTTTTACTTTCTCACCTAAATGTTTTAAATCATTCACTCCAACCTTTGTCCAAGTTGCATCACCTCCAAATAATAAACAAGGAAATGAAAATAGTGCATTCTTTTCAGGACAGCCACACACACACAACCACTTATATGTTTGGAATAAATGGGCACATTAAATTACCTACAGTAAGTCTGATTTCTGCTTGACGATGACTGAGAAATTAAAAAATCAGTAGTCTCGTGACCTAAATTCTTAATTTCATTCTTTTCTGCTAATGATAATGATGAAAAACTGATGTTTTGCAAATATAAAACACTATTTTTATTTTTATTCATATTGGTTTTAAAACTGCAACAATAGAAATTAGCAGTCTACAAACACGGAACACGCTGTCAGCATAAGATTTACACGCACACGTTCGACAGCCTCAGGCTGGACTGAATGCAGCCCAAGCTTGGCTTGTTAACGAAGCATTCTCCCACCACGTGCCTCCAGCGCAGACGCAACACGCACTTGCCTAAGTAGGGCACAGCCAGCTTGTCATATACAGGCATCACAACTATCAGTTGTGGCTGAACGCGAATATAAAAATGTATTTCTTGTACTGGCGAATCTTTGAAGAATACATAATTTCCTAAATAAAGTTATTTAAATACGGTAATTAGTTTTCCTTGAAAATTGTAGGGAGGGCAACAACATAGCATCGTACCTTTTTGCCCCCCCCCACACACAGTTGTACGGATTACGTTCCAGAGTTATGCATAACTCGAATGTGACGTAGTTTAATGGAACCTTAACTTATTAACTGACATCATTTTCTCTCTTGACTGACATGTTATCAGTAATTTAAGCCACAACATATGTAAAGGAAACTAGACAGAATACCCACTTAAACTCAAATTTTGCTTTGAGTCGTGTATTTTTTTAACTACTATTTCCATTAATTCAATTTTTTCATTATAACCTGCACTTACGACTGTTATAGTCGACTGTTATGTTGGACTGTGTGTGTTGAATTAATATTATAATGAATACTAATTGCTAAACTTTCACATGTGAAACTTACTTTGTTTATTTACCTCGTACGCGTTTCAGCGTGATGTTCGCCTTCCTCAGCGAGGTATGATACAGAATGTCCCATAAAAATAACATTAATATTATAATGTCAAAGTAATTGCAGACCTCTCTTCAGCAGGTATACTTCGTCTAATGTTTGTTTTTCTTCTGGATATAAAATTCCACTAAATTAAGAAGCCGACTGAACATGTTTGTGACATTCCAAAATAGTTAAAAAATTTCACATCGTCCGCTTTCAGATCACCCATTAATGTATAAAACTGTCTCACTACCAACTGATGACGTGTGAATGGTCACACATCTGATGCATCCAGAATCGACGTTGTCTAAAACGACAACATCTTCGTACGGGAAGAGGAAGAAGAAGAACTTCTTTGCCGAGTCAACGATTAAACTGATGCAAAAAGTAAATAATACAATCTTCTTTATAAAACTATTTTCCATCACTGAGCAAATGAACAGTGGCGGGTCTCTGAAGCGAACCCATTCACACGAGCCACTGAGTGGCACCACAAAGAAGCTGGTACAAGGGACTGATGTGACGGTACAATTCTGGTACAATAATAATTTTGTAAAACTATGGTCCTAAAAACCATAATTATTGTATTTTTATTCCCTAACCATTTATTTTGTAATAATAATAATTTAATTTCATAATCCCTATAAAGTTTTGGTGAAAAAACTATAGAATATTTTAAACAACGCACTTTGGAATTAACAGGATTTCGGTCGAATTCGCTGAAAAGCTACAAATGTCGCAAAAAACTATTTGTCACAGATAAGCAGTAAACAAACAAGCCCACAATTACGTCAGACGAAAGGAATGTAAGACTCATTGTATGCGACTGGGTTGGGTTTCTGAACAAAGAACTCATGACGTAGTTTTGCCCCACCTAAGCAATGTTTAACAAAGACTCTGGGTCATTTTCGCCTGGACCGTGAATTGGGCCGGTCGGCACTTCACGCGGCCGGCGTATTCACTAAGAGTGATTGTGTAAATTTTACACCACCAAAAGTGGTTTAATAACTATTAATGAAATATCGGTAATGTTGGTGTTGTAACTGGGCTTGAGTAGGTGTCATCGGCCAAGTGAAACCGTAAAGAATCGGCAACGGTCCAGACTTCTACGTGCAGCATAAAATCTGCCAAAGTGTGATTCGAGGAGGGACACTACGATTCGAGAGTGTGGGCCCTAAGACAATGTAAAGAATCAGATTTTGTACGATGACAGGATTCAAGTAGTGCGGTGACATCTACCCAAAACTGGAAGCTAAGTATCAGCTATAACCCTTACATATCAAAGAAAATAAATGACCAATTCAGTAAATTCATAATTAATGACCAAAATTGTTCATTAAATACAAAAAAAAATGAGCTCATAAAAAACAAAAAATTGTACGAGAGAGAGAGAGAGAGAGAGAGAGAGAGAGAGAGAGAGAGAGAGAGAGAGAGAGAGAGAGAGAGAGAGAGAGAGAGAGAGAGAGAGAGAGAGAGAGAGAGAGAGTATAATTATCAGATATTATTAACAAGTGCTGGGTTGTGATCATTTTTCGCTAAAATTTATGCATATATAGATATGTTTAACATTGTTATAATATATAGTAACAACATTTTCATATTATGTATTTTGGAGGGCTATTGAAATGTTTGAGGGGAAATTTTTAACTTGTATAGAGGAACTGCGTTTCATGGCGCAATCTATCATATAGTAGTGTGCGTATTTCACACGGATCACATGTTGTGTAACTAAACAATATTAAACGGTAATGTCATATGGTAAACAATTTAACCAAGTGTCATTATTTCAGATAACAATTTCCGCTACTCTAGTTCGCTTAACCGAATTCCTGCCCTGTAACAACTTTTAAAGGTAAGTAGAACTTACTTGGTACATTTATGTTTCTTGCATACAAGATGGCACCCGACCTTTGAAATTATTGACTAAGTGTAAAGATATTATATTGCATTTTATTATCAGCAATAAAAAGTAGTATAACATTTGGTGCCCGAACAGGGACACTACATAAACTTTTGTTTTATGTGGGTAAGCCTACGAAGAGAGCGGAAAAGTTATCTGAGGTAATAAACATAATTGTAAATACGTAAACATAACCCAACTTCCACGAGGTTATGTTATAGGGTTATATGCATGTAAGTAAAATGAATACCAATAAAGGTGATAACATAGAGGAAACAGTTGCGAGTGAGATGGATGTTAAACTGGACCAAATTAGTCAAACCAGTGTTACTGAATTAAATCCGGTTCCAATAACCCCCATCTCAACTCAAGACGTAAGTAAGACAGATGGTACAGCTGCAATGATGCAGTTACTATTAAGCGAAATTAAAGGAATTAATAATAAATTCGATGAACAAAGTAACAAATTCGATGAAAAATTTACTAACTTGAATGACAAATTTGATGAACAGAGTGTAAGATTTCATAATTTTTATAAACAATTTAACGAGCAGAAAAATGAAATCAGAAATAGTTTTGATGTAAAGTTTGATGAATTAAAGACTGAAATTAAAAAACGTAATGATAATTTTGATAAACAATGTGACGTGATTAAAAGGTTAGATGAGAGGTTAATTCAAATAAAGAATCAGAAAGTAAGTAACAGTGAAAATACGTCGAAAAACAAAGTGCTAATTAATAAGGTGAGTAACAATGATAATTTGAATAATGAGTTTACAGGTAGTAAGAATGATAAGATATTAGAAAATGATAATGAGGTTTAATATTCATTTTTAAAGTATCCAAGTCACTGTATTAAATAAATAATTGCTTATCTAATCCGTCGAGTGACTTACTTGTAATTCCGCTTGACGCGTTTCAGGGCATATGCCCCATCTTCAGAATAATTCCTCTTCACAGAACGTCAGACATTAAGATTAAAATGTAATAAATTAAAATTAAAATCCATGGTTAAAATATTAACTCGTCAAAATATTAAAATATACTAAATGCACAGAGGAGCACGCACTATCACAACATGAGTTCACTTCGCGTTATAGTCGGTGTACACCGCCGCGATGTTACTCGCGCACTGACTGTCTGAGTAAACTGTTATCTGCGCAACGCATCTTGTATCCTAATGGCCGTGTCGTACAAGGGATTTGACTTGAAGTTAAGTTGGTCGTTTAATATGAATCCGCCGTCTTGTGACTTTTGCAAAAAAGGCAGATATATGGACACATTAGAAGAATTCGAAATTTACAAGGCCTTTAAACAAATTAAAAAGACGAACAACTCACAAGACGGCGGATTCATATTAAACGACCAACTTAACTTCAAGTCAAATCCCTTGTACGACACGGCCATTAGGATACAAGATGCGTTGCGCAGATAACAGTTTACTCAGACAGTCAGTGCGCGAGTAACATCGCGGCGGTGTACACCGACTATAACGCGAAGTGAACTCATGTTGTGATAGTGCGTGCTCCTCTGTGCATTTAGTATATTTTAATATTTTGACGAAATAATATTTTAACCATGGATTTTAATTTTAATTTATTACATTTTAATCTTAATGTCTGACGTTCTGTGAAGAGGAATTATTCTGAAGATGGGGCATATGCCCTGAAACGCGTCAAGCGGAATTACAAGTAAGTCACTCGACGGATTAGATAAGCAATTATTTATATGATAATGAGGTGTTTGAGTGTGTTGAGTCAGAGAGAGAGCTGAGAGAAAGTACATTTGTGAAAGGGATGCAGGGGGTAGAATTTTCCTTTGATTTTGTGTTAGGGGGTGAAGTCAAGTCCTCACGTATTTTTAATAAGGACGAGAGTTCCTTAAATTTATATTTGGGAGACGATAGGTCTACAAATAGAGTTCCTTGGTGTTTTTGTGTACCTCATAGGTGGTGCAGTAATTTTGAGGTAGTGACCCCTGCATATTTGGAGAGAGAGAGAGAGAGAGAGAGAGTGTAAATTGGTGTTATGGTGAGAAATATATTAAGAGAGAAAGTGTAGAGAGGTATTGTGAGAGATATGGTGAGAGAAAGAGAATAATAGAAATTTTTAAAATAAATAGAAAGTATAGAGAATTGGTAGAAAGGTTAGGAATAGAGATGGTGGATGATTATAGTAAATACAAACCTTATAATGAACTTGAGATAACAATAATAGTTAATGAGAATAATGGTAACAAGCACTTACTTTGGGAAGTAACGGGGGTAGCAGTAAATAATTCTGATGACTATATGAATAACCTGATTATGACATATGATACTGAGGTAGACAGAATGTAGCGTGTCAATTTTTGGGTATTTTTATTTTAACCGTATGGGGCATGTACATTTTTATTTCTTTCATTTTGGGAGGACTTGTAAAAAAGAAGTTGTGAAAATTATGATGTAACGAAATTCATTCCATTGTGTAACAGACCTGTGTTAAGAAACAGTTCGAAATAAAGAAGTAAGGCGCAGTTGTTGTCAGGGAATGCGGCAGAGAATTCGCGCCACCCTAAAAATTCGCAGAATTCTGTACTGGTGTGGCAGTGCACACACGCCACTACTCGCGCGTGAGCACCTACCCAAGCGATGGTAAAAAACCAAGATGGCTAGAGAGGATAATCTTCATCGCCTTCTTCAAGACCTTGCGGAAGTGCTGCTTTAAGTCCCACCCACTTTTATGACATTCGCCAGTGCCTAGTTGAAATCGTCTGCTATCGTCACTCCAACAACTACATGACTAGCATGAGTCGAAATTGTGACGACTACATACAAGGCATTGATGTCCGTCGTCTTGACTAAAATGCTCCTGGAGTGGGGAACTGAGAGACGCCGGCAGTTCTTGGTCGACTCCCGCCTGCACAGGCTGCCCGACAACCAGGGCTCAGAAACAAATTTTTTAATTAATGTAACAACTAATATAACAGTGTAAAACAGTATAAATTTATAAGACCGCGGTCGTGTTTAGAAGAAACATCATCAAGAATAACGTTGGAATAATTTAAAATCACCGATTCTCGGGAGAAGATGCGTGTGTGCGGTGACCGCGTGGCCGGCATTTGGGGTTTGGAATTTATAATTTAAAATGTTCAGGGTTTAATAATTTACCGAGTGAATGTGTGTGTGTGCAAAGCTGGGCAGCTTTTGTGTATATTTGTGTTTGTATTTGCATTTGTGTCTTGTGAAATAATAAGGTAAGCTGTAGTTCCTAAGTGTTATGCGAGTGTTGCACAACTTTGCAGAAATGTATCTAAATGAATCTTCATGAGTTTACAAGCAGTCAAGATTAAATAATAATAAATATTAATTCTCTTCCAAAATGAGTTGTGTCAGTACTTTGCGTAACCCATAGACCATGTTTGTATCTAGGTACATGTGATCGAATCCTGTGACCCTGTAAGAGTTATCGTAACGGTAAGTAACAACTAATCTGAAATTTGATAATAATAATAAATGTGATCGATCAGTACGTCACAATTGGCGCCACGGAACAGGCACGAATTGAATTAATTATAATTAATTAATTGAATTCCGCATCGACAGAGATACAAACATGTTCTAGGTTAGCTTAGCAACCTAACAGTATATTACAAAATTTAAATAATTACTGTATTTATTTAATTAATTATTCTATTTAAGCAATTTATATAATTTAATTTACATCAACAATACAAAATGTCAGATAACGAGAATAAAATAAATGAAAGTAGCGTCGAAAATTTCGACGACTCAAACGTTAGTAACTATGAAACACACTCGACTCCAAGTGTGAGTCAGAGTGAAGCAGAAATAAGTATAACAGATCAAAGTAAAGTAAATGAAGATTCAGGGATTCAAATAACCCCGAAATTAGATAGGGAAAGTAGAATTGATAGTAAAGAAGTCGGCTTCACTGACGGAAACATAGCAGCACAATCTACTCCGTCGACAACACGAACTAAAGGGTTGTCGATGGACGATCTGTTTAATTTAATGAAAACCATGGCTGAAAATATAAATAGCAATTATAAAGAGCAACAAATTGATTCCAATGTCAAGTTTCACGAGTTAAAGAATGAGATTCAAGAACTAAATAAATGTTTAGAAAGTACCCATGAGACAATAATGACCAGTCTAAATAAATTAGAACAAAGTGTAGAGCGAATGGGAGTACATGTGATGAATGTAATACCAGATAAAGAGTTAACAAATAATAACAATAATGTCGAAAATAATGAATTTAATACTGAGAATGTTAATGTGTTTGAAGAGTTAGTATCAGAGACTGATACAGTAAAAATAAATAATGAGAGTACTAATGAAATTGCAGAATGTAGTGATTATGAGATGTTAATGTGTGTCAGTGAGTTGGAGAGAGAGAGGAGAAATAATGTTGTAGTAGAGTGGGGACAGAGGGCAAATTTTCCCTTTATTATTTATGATGATTTAATGTGGTCACAAGAGTTTTTGAAGGGCAAGGGTCCCGTATTAGTAGAAGATTGGAGTTGTTTATTTTATTTGTATGATATTATACCCTCTGTGTGGAATGATTTTGTAAGTATGAGATGGTGTTATGATGAGAGAGAATTAGAAGTATATAATTTAAAGAGAGATTATGGTGAGTTGGAAGAAGTATTAGAAGAGTATTTAAATAAGAATGATTTGATTTTTAATACAAAAGTAACTGACCCGATATTGAAGAAATTTACTAACGGAGACTTAACAGATATACTTAGTGTTGACTTGTTGCAAGATTATTTTGACAAAATGGATGAATTTGATTTTTGTGGTTATGACACACAAAATAGCAATCTGTGTGTCAATAAAATCGAAAAGTGTTATTTAAAACAAAGATTGACCTTTGACGATGGAGGCTAGACTATAAACAATCAATGGACAATTTTATATATATTGTTTTATGGTTCTGTGACCTCGCAACCTTGAACATTGAAGTGTGATATGACTAAATAAATCAGGATGCAGATTTGTAAATAAATGTTTAATAAGTTTATTTGTGTGTATGGTAGAATGTTAAGTAAACAATGTGTGTGTAGATGATTGTTGTAATAATAATATTAATATTTGCAATTTAAACAAATAACCGAATTAATTTTGAAAACAGTAATTGGCTAATTGTAAATGTTTAATTAGTTTAATTAAAATAATTTGAAATGTTTTAAATGTTTGGATTAATTCAAAGATTATATAATTGAATTTTCTGATGAATTTAAATGGTTTAACGAGAAGTGAAGTTGGTAATTAAATGATGAATTGTTGATTTGAAATAACTTTTTGTTAAATGTTTCAGAGGTTACTTGGAGTAGTGGTGTGTATGGTGTATATAGTTGTGTATGTCAGTATATGAATTATGGACTGTAAGTATAAAATTTTTATGATACAAGTCAAATATAATAAAATATACACAAATGTTTAACTCAATGGAACGAATTTTAACTTCAATAATGAAAATAACTTGAGATAATGATTTAAAGGGTAATAATAACTGAGATATGATGAAAAATAAATATTAATAATGAATTTGAAAAATTTTAAGTAATCTAATTGTAGAAAGTTATGAAGGATGATTAATGATTGATGATGGATGAAGATGTCACATTAGAATGTTGTATATAAAAATTCTATTAATTAGCTAATAAGTGGCTATTAAGGGGGTGGTCTGTGCTCTCTTAGATAGCGAAATGGGTTGGGGGTAGCAGTGAGTGTTACCTCCATCGGAGGCCAAACTGGCGATAAATGTGCGGCACACCTTATCCGTGTAAATAAAAAATTTTACACACAATACTAAATAACGTGTCGCACATAATGAGATTGATGTGAAACAGGCAGTGAAATGAAAGTTTAGATTTCCTCGACTTTTCGGGCGGTTACTGTCTTACCAGCACTAACCGTGGTTTTGGCTAGCGGCCAGCTATGGTCATATCAAGTCCCTTGACCATAGCTGACTTGAAATTGGTATATGTTTGAAATTCAATGGGGGGTGACATTAGAGGAAATCTCTCCGGAACTATGGAACAGCGGCTGCCACTCTACCCGCTTGGGGGTAGCAAGACCGGTGGCAGATCCGTTTTAAGGGTGTATGATTATAGAACAAGAACATGATGATGTTCACTAACTTTAAAACTTAATAGCGGAAGCAGAGACACGGAGAGGTAAAAAACCTGCTCCAAAATATACAGTCTCTGTGGAAGCGAATGGGCGCCACAGTCCACCATAATCTGAAATAGTGTGTGTGGCTGGGAGGTGACTCAAACGAGTCACGAACTTAAATTTTATAATATAAAGAAATTTTTTGCTCATTCAAAGTTTGATCTAATAAAAATTGTTTGCACTCTGCTCAAATAACTAGGTGCTCATATTTTCAATACAAGTTGTCCATATTATAATTTTAAATGTATTATTTTAGGGTTGTAAGTTAGATATAGGTGTTGCTAAGAATATATATTGTCATCATGTGTGTATATTTTTAACTAAGCCAATAATTAAATCGTCTGGCAGGCGGTCAATATGAACTATCAGAATCAGAGAAAAGGGGAAACCAGAAGGTGAGGAGTGATGATAAATAAATATGTATCTTTCATATAATTTATTCAATTGTGAGATGTATTTTCATTGTGTTAGTAGGATCAGCTGGTCAGCAATACCATGTCACTGGTATATTGGTTTGTAAATGTTACAAGTAATTAATGTTTAATGTACTACAGATATTTTGAAGTAAGGATGAAAAGAATATGAGAAATAAAATAACAATCATTTATGCAAATTAATAAAAGATAATTCATGGGTGATAAATATGTTGTGGGACATGTAGACCTGTCCAAATTGAATTCAAAGTTGAATTTGCAATAGTAGAGATGAATATAATTTAATGTTGTTTTCGAAGTAATGTAACAGAAGTTTGAGAAGTATTGATATTGACACAGTAGTAATGGAGAATAATTGTAGAGTTTTGAGTGATATATTTGTTTATAATTAAGGAGGTTATTTTGTTGTATTTGTAGTAAGGTAAGGAGATTGAGATTTTTGGGGATGGCAATTTTGTATTAGGGGGTAGTGTCATGTAGGAGTCCGCAACAAGGGTTGGGACGGGATAGGGATAGATTTTAGTGGGGAAGGGGCCGCCTTAGGTAGAATCCGGGCCGCCAAATAAGGGAATTGAGTTTTGGGTAGGGGAAACACGTATCCTATATACAAAGGGTTAGAGAGTATTTTATATGTAGAGAAGGTGGCGTTTTGAGTTAAATGGTAAGTTGGGGTTTAGAGTGTCTTGATTAGTAGATATTCTGGTAGAGATGGGTGTCACGTTACTAAAAGTTGTAGGTGTTGGAGTCAAAGAGAAAGTTCATATATGTACACAGATCTAATACAGTCAATGAGAATAAATAATTCACATCACCTTCAGTAGATTAAAGTAGGATTGGTAAGCAAGAAGAGAAAAAATTTATGATAAAGAATATACAGTTGTTTATTTTTTTCAACCAGTAACAGAATTTTGATAAAATTTGAAAATGATGTAAAGTCAAGAATTGTTTATTTTAAATAATTTAAATGTCAACTTGATTATTATATTAATATTTTGTTTATTTTTAATATTGTATTTTATTATGTTTTGTATTTCAAGTTAGGATATTACAGATGTTCAATGTGTTTTCAGAACTTATATAAAACATATGTAGGTCAAGGATCTCGGACTTGACCTAGTTTAGATCAGCTGGTGGGGTCATACACAGACTAAGCTTGTATAATAGGAAGTCAGTTTAATTTGTTTAGTTAATCTATGTAAACCAAATTTTAATAATTTCTACACATAGAGGGAAACATTTAAATAAATTTAGATTTTTTCTTGAATTTTAAAATTTTTGGGAATTTTAATTTTTTGTTGAAAAAAAAAAAACTTGATTTTTCGCCTGCCAGCGAATGAATATTTTAGATAATGATTCTTTTATTATGTGTGCATTAACCATGTTTATTTTATTGTATTGTATTGTATTGGTAGAATATAAGTGGTTCTCATGTTAGAGTAAGGATGTGTTTATATTATTAGAAATGTCCAGGTTGTCATTTGAAACAAAAATTAGAAAAAATAAGGAAGAGAATTTTTTGATAAAAGATTATTTTTTTTTGAATTTTGAATTTTTTAAATTTATAATAAATTTTAAAAGAAAGTTTTTATTTTTAATGTGTTATGGTAACATGTAATGTTAGTGTGTGTGAGCCCAGTATTTGCTAAAGGCAGCCCAGCTTGCAAAAAGGGGAACCATATCGGCGGAGGAGCTGGAATGATTTTAGCCAGGGATTGAGGATTTTTGGGGGTAGCATGTTAGAAGGCGAGGCGCGCCGTGGTACGAGTCTGCTCGATTTCTCGGTGTTGGGATCTCCTACGGAGAAGTCCAGTGATCTCGTTCAGATGAGTCCATGGTCGCTGAGCCAGGGGGGTCGTGTACCCGTGAGATTAAGAACCAGGGGGTTGTTGGCACCAGTTCCTCACCGGTCCTCTTCGGGGTTATCGATGAGATTTCTTCTGTCGTGAACAGCAGAATTCTCATCGAGGGGGTATTGTAGCGTGTCAATTTTTGGGTATTTTTATTTTAACCGTATGGGGCATGTACATTTTTATTTCTTTCATTTTGGGAGGACTTGTAAAAAAGAAGTTGTGAAAATTATGATGTAACGAAATTCATTCCATTGTGTAACAGACCTGTGTTAAGAAACAGTTCGAAATAAAGAAGTAAGGCGCAGTTGTTGTCAGGGAATGCGGCAGAGAATTCGCGCCACCCTAAAAATTCGCAGAATTCTGTACTGGTGTGGCAGTGCACACACGCCACTACTCGCGCGTGAGCACCTACCCAAGCGATGGTAAAAAACCAAGATGGCTAGAGAGGATAATCTTCATCGCCTTCTTCAAGACCTTGCGGAAGTGCTGCTTTAAGTCCCACCCACTTTTATGACATTCGCCAGTGCCTAGTTGAAATCGTCTGCTATCGTCACTCCAACAACTACATGACTAGCATGAGTCGAAACTGTGACGACTACATACAAGGCATTGATGTCCGTCGTCTTGACTAAAATGCTCCTGGAGTGGGGAACTGAGAGACGCCGGCAGTTCTTGGTCGACTCCCGCCTGCACAGGCTGCCCGACAACCAGGGCTCAGAAACAAATTTTTTAATTAATGTAACAACTAATATAACAGTGTAAAACAGTATAAATTTATAAGACCGCGGTCGTGTTTAGAAGAAACATCATTAAGAATAACGTTGGAATAATTTAAAATCACCGATTCTCGGGAGAAGATGCGCGTGTGCGGTGACCGCGTGGCCGGCATTTGGGGTTTGGAATTTATAATTTAAAATGTTCAGGGTTTAATAATTTACCGAGTGAATGTGTGTGTGTGCAAAGCTGGGCAGCTTTTGTGTATATTTGTGTTTGTATTTGCATTTGTGTCTTGTGAAATAATAAGGTAAGCTGTAGTTCCTAAGTGTTATGCGAGTGTTGCACAACTTTGCAGAAATGTATCTAAATGAATCTTCATGAGTTTACAAGCAGTCAAGATTAAATAATAATAAATATTAATTCTCTTCCAAAATGAGTTGTGTCAGTACTTTGCGTAACCCATAGACCATGTTTGTATCTAGGTACATGTGATCGAATCCTGTGACCCTGTAAGAGTTATCGTAACGGTAAGTAACAACTAATCTGAAATTTGATAATAATAATAAATGTGATCGATCAGTACGTCACAAGAACCATACCCGATCGTGACATGATATATGATAAACATATTGAGATTGTGAATGAATATATAATGTTCGATAAATATTATAATGATGATAATAATAAAATTTATTTACTAAACAATAAGATAAATAGACCTAAGATTAGAATGCTATTCAATGATGGAGGATAGATTGTTTTATTGTGTAATGAACATTTAATATATGTGAAAAGTGGTTTTGAAACGGACTGCATATGGACTGATTTTGATTAATGACAAAATAATGAAGTTGGATTGTATAATTTTCATTGTTTTAATGGTATTTATGTCAATGTATTTATGTATTTTGATGTTGTGTATTACAGGTAAATTTTATGTACATCATGTATTATGTATTGTTTTAATAATTAACAATTAACATGTTTTTGTTTAACTAAACAAGTGAAAAGTTTAAATAATTGAATAGTAATTAAAGAGTAATTACTGAATTAATATGGTACAAAAGAAAGTTGTACTAAATTTATAATTGCAGTAGTAATGAAGTTAAATGATTAATTTGTAACGAATAAAACATTTCTAATGAATAATAAATGATTAAGTAAGAATATATATTTGAATATTGAGATGTATTGTTATGAGTAGGTGAGAGATGAATTTTATAATGCAATTGTCAATGATTACAGTAAGGTAGAATGTTTAAACAGGGATAGAGCCTGGGCGTATATAAAGGCATGTGAGTTATTCAATTAAAGTAAATGGGAGTTAGATAGATAAGAATTTTAAAGAAAATAATACAAAGAGAGTATTAGATATTTTAGGGACACAGTAGTTAGTGATTATATGTAGATGTGAGTAAAGTAAAGGTTAAACATATAATTGTTGCTGATGATATTTTGTAGTGGGGGTGAGGTGATAAGGAGTAGCCAACGTATAGCGTTGTGGCAGGTAATAGCGTAGTTTAAGGGAGTGTTTGCTGATATTTTGGAAGGGAAAAATATTATGAATGTATATAGCCAGGTAGGGAACACCCATCTTAATACAAATACGCGCGGTGCCATAGGATTTATCGTCGGAATGTAATTAGTGAAAGGTGTTTATAATTGAGAAATTGGTGTCATGATAGGTAAATTTGGTTGTTAGTTAGAAGAAAGGTGAGTAAGATTATAATAAGTAAAAAGGCATAGTGAATACAGGAGTCACCCAGACTAAACAATGATAAGAATGTAATATGAATATTAATAATAAATTTGAAATAAATTAATAATAAATGATAAATAATTGATGGCTAATTAATGAAAGTTTAGAATTAATTAATTAATTATTGAAATTGTAATTTTTATAATTTAAATGCAAATTTAAATAGGTAGAATGTGTAAATTCTGATCAAGATTAAATATGAATTGACTATTTCAATGTATTAACTGTATTAATGTATCAATGTTGATTATGATGTATTATGTAATATGTTTTATGTATTAGCATAGGAATTTAAACATGATGTATAAGAAATAGAGTGTGTGTAGAAGAAAGAGGGGTAAATATTATTAACAGCGCCAGTTTAATTAACTGTTAATAATAATAATAATAATATTAATTTCAATAAGATTTTATTAATTATTTTTTTCTATAAAATGTTTTTCTCCCTGTTTGAGTAATTACTTTAAAGGGAGATTTAGGTAATTATATCCATAAATTTGGGATATATATATTAATTATATCCATGTATTGTATTTAAATATTTGTTTCTTTTATAATTACATTAATTATGAAACAGAAAGAGTTTCATATTATCGATGGGAATCGAAAAGATTTAAAAAAAATAAAGGATAGTCCATGAAGAGAATGGCACTTCTATATAATTCTTGTTGATTTGAAGCAAACCCAGTGCTTCTTAATGCAAACCAGCACATAGCTAAGGGGAAACAGATCAGTTATGGATATAGTAATATACCAAGCCACTATTTTAATGTTTTTGATTTATTGTTTCAGTGTTTGGTGATGTTATGACGACGGTCCTGAGCTGGCCAGCGCGTCAGAGCAGGAGCGTTACGCGCCTGATTGGCCTTATGGTGTTGGGATCTCGAAGCAGAAGTCCAGTAAGGTCATGCAGGTACTGTCATCATCATCGGACCACGGGTGAGTTATTGTATTTCTTTTTATATAAATTGTAAGGGGGTTGTGGCGACATATCCTGGCTGATCCCTTTAGGAAGTACGAATGTGTCAATGAAAGTTTTTATGCTTCGACATAAAATCTTTCATTGAGGGGGTTTTGTGACGGTACAATTCTGGTACAATAATAATTTTGTAAAACTATGGTCCTAAAAACCATAATTATTGTATTTTTATTCCCTAACCATTTATTTTGTAATAATAATAATTTTATTTCATAATCCCTATAAAGTTTTGGTGAATAAACTATAGAATATTTTAAACAACGCACTTTGGAATTAACATGATTTCGGTCGAATTCGCTGAAAAGCTACAAATGTCGCAAAAAACTATTTGTCACAGATAAGCAGTAAACAAACAAGCCCACAATTACGTCAGACGAAAGGAATGTAAGACTCATTGTATGCGACTGGGTTGGGTTTCTGAACAAAGAACTCGTGACGTAGTTTTGCCCCACCTACGCAATGTTTAACAAAGACTCTGGGTCATTTTCGCCTGGACCGTGAATTGGGCCGGTCGGCACTTCACGCGGCCGGCGTATTCACTAAGAGTGTTTGTGTAAATTTTACACCACCAAAAGTGGTTTAATAACTATTAATGAAATATCGGTAATGTTGGTGTTGTAACTGGGCTTGAGTAGGTGTCATCGGCCAAGTGAAACCGTGAAGAATCGGCAATGGTCCGGACTTCTACGTGCAGCATAAAATCTGCCAAAGTGTGATTCGAGGAGGGACACTACGATTCGAGAGTGTGGGCCCTAAGACAATGTAAAGAATCAGATTTTGCACGATGACAGGATTCGAGTAGTGCGGTGACATCTACCCAAAACCGGAAGCTAAGTATCAGCTATAACCCTTACATATCAAAGAAAATAAATGACCAATTCAGTAAATTCATAATTAATGACCAAAATTATTCATTAAATAAAAAAAAAATGAGCTCATAAAAAACAAAAAATTGTACGAGAGAGAGAGAGAGAGAGAGAGAGAGAGAGAGAGAGAGAGAGAGAGAGAGAGAGAGAGAGAGAGAGAGAGAGAGAGTATAATTATCAGATATTATTAACAAGTGCTGGGTTGTGATCATTTTTCACTAAAATTTATGCATATATAGATATGTTTAACATTGTTATAATATATAGTAACAACATTTTCATATTATGTATTTTGGAGGGCTATTGAAATGTTTGAGGGGAAATTTTTAACTTGTATAGAGGAACTGCGTTTCATGGCGCAATATATCATATAGTAGCGTGCGTATTTCGCATGGATCACATGTTGTGTAACTAAACAATATTAAACGGTAATGTCATATGGTAAACAATTTAACCAAGTGTCATTATTTCAGATAACACTTTCCGCTACTCTAGTTCGCTTAACCGAATTCCTGCCCTGTACCAACTTTTAAAGGTAAGTAAAACTTACTTGGTAGATTTACGTTTCTTGCATACAAGATGGCGCCCGACCTTTGAAATTATTGACTAAGTGTAAAGATATTATATGGCATTTTATTATCAGCAATAAAAAGTAGTATAACACTGAGTCACACCACTGAGTCACGCCACAGAGTGGCTCGTGTGTCAGCAGTCTAGAGCTGTAAGAGTATAATATTTTGGAGTGATTTCTTTGGGTCATACACTTGCCAGCGGTTTAACTATGGCACATGGGCACTGCACTCCTCTCACTTGTATTACACACCGGAAAGATTAAATAAAAAATCAATTTTCTACACACAGTGTACAAACAGAAACTGAAGATCTTGTAATAGCATATGATGACACAATTATGACTTACAAAAGCCATGCCATATATCGGTAGTTGATGTGTCAGTCAATATTCAGCAAGTTGTAAAGAGATGTTGAAACAAACTTGTAAAAACGCTAACTACACACGTCTGAATGCTCCAACTTGCTGGCTGTCAAGATAGCTTTGTTCCTGATGGCTAGATAAATGTTTTAGCAAGGCAAATACATTACAGTATCAAACAAATTTAACAACATTGATTTGCATTGTGGTTTGATGAAAATTCATCATAAATATTTCACAAGGAGTGCTCTTTAGAAAAGAATATACTCATGACGGCGTAAATACGAAGCAATCTAAAGCTTGATTAAATTGAAATCAAGAGAATAACCTTTTTTTCTGAATAAATGAAGTGTTTAAAGTGAGCAAGTTACAGAATAGAAGAATATACATTACTCACCAAGTAGTTTATACAAAGAAAGAAGCGTGTGGTAAACACTTGTACCATAAGCTAACAGAGTTCTTGTAAAAAAATTAATAAATAAAATGGATAAATTTATAAGCAGAATGCTTCTGTATATTGTGGCAACAGCGATTCATTACGTCTGCTCTCCGGTACCAGTGACACCTGAAGAATACGAGGCAAGTCAATCCGGGATCAGCAGCCGCCGAGACATGACCAACTACATGTTCGGAGCGAGCCAATCAGCGATCCCGGTTAGTGCATAAAACTCGGGCCGGGAGAAAATTTTGTGCACACTTCATCGCCACGCCATTGGACGCACTTCATCTCCTCTCCTCTCTCGGACGACATCGGTGCGGAGTCAGCTGTAAGGAACGGCCGAAGAATAGAACCGGCGTTCTTGCGTCTTCGCCCTCCAGTTCCACGCCAGCGATGGATTTCGCTGGGCCGGCAGCCGACTCTACACCCGATGCTGAAAGAAGAGGAGGTCTGCAGTACGCCACGAACAGTGGGTGCAGCTGCCGAACATCTCAGTGCGGCACTACCAACATCAGCGTTCTCGCCACCAGGTCCTTTTTAGGGCCACCAAAAACACTAGAGTGTACGATTGACGCCATTTGTCATGCGGCAAGCCTTTTGTTCGGTGACTATGTTTATTTATTTTTTTCATGTATCTTTAAACAATAAAAACACTATTCAGGAACTTCACAGAGAGTTATAATTCACAACACTCAATTAATTAAAATTATGTATTTTATTTGTAAGCTGCATTTTGTTATGTATACAACTCTCTCTCTATCACTTTATTAATTATACTTAAAAAGTTGCTTTAATGTTATATAAGATTAAACATATCCAAGATAAAACTTTCAGGGCTGCAGTCAGTTGATGTCAAACTTGCTAGGATAGCAAACCATGGTCTGTCTACTGTTGAAAAGGCAAAATGTTTCAACTTGAGTGGTATGATTTCAGTTTTAACAGGATGAAAGAAGAATGTTAAACAAGGTTCGTCATTAACATATGGTGTAGCAAGCCTAAACACTAAAACACTACCACTACCTCCATTCCAGGCTTGAGCCATCATCGTTTCACACTTCTAGGAATTTTAATTTTACACACTCTCTGTTCTTCTCTCCTTCCAGTGTTTCCTCAAAAACGATTGGCAGTAGTTCATTTTTCCTCAGAAGAAGTCGATTCCAGTTTCCCTTCCTTCTCTGCATAAAATCCAGAAGCTTTTTACCTTCCTTGACATTTCTGAACTCATTTTCACTGCCTGTTTGCTTACTCACTCTATTCTTTCCATCTTCCCCTAAATCCACAGTTTCAACCTACTAATCCTATCTTCTCATTCTACATGTCTCTAACACATACAGTAAAACACTTCACATAACACACTCCACCAGTCTCTTCCTCAGATCCAAGTTCATTCTGCTACTAAAAATTCTTTTTTTCTCATTGAAAACTTCTTTTACTAAGGCTTCTTTCTTCTACTTCTAATCTATTTGCATACGGCATTAAGGTAGTCTGAAAATGAAGACCAAAGACAGTGAACCACCTCTTAATTGTCGATTGAGCTGTCAACCGAAGATACCATAAAGTTGATATAAATATGGAAGATCGTTAACACCTGAAAGAGGCTGAAAGCAAAGTTGCACTATTTTAACATCTACCACTGAAGATGACTGCTGCAGTCAAAGTCCAACCACTGGCCCTCAATCATGATTCTGGAGCCTGTTAGCCTAGTAAGTTTGACATCAGATTATACTATAGTCAGTACACGAGTACTAATAACCTGCATAAGTATGTTTCAGAATTACAGTAATTAACACAAAAAATTATATCTTTTATATTTTATGGTATTTTATTTCTACATTACCCATTAAATTATGCAGTGGTGTCAACTAAAAGCGGAACTGTAGAATGACATCACAATATATTGTTACATAATACGGAAAGAGTGTTACATAATACGGAACGTTCTACAGGTATTTCGGCTATCTTGACTAGTGTGTGTGTGTGTGTGTGTGTGTGTGCGTGCGTGCACGCGCAGGTACAAATTGCTGCTACATTGAGATGAAAGACAATTACGCGTCAACTATGAGTCTATTTCAGACTGTACTGGTCAGGGGAGTGCGTTCAAGGTCACTGTTTCTAGTGGATTCTTGAAAGCGCCTGTTTGTTTAACATGTCATCCAAAGTGACTTATTCTGGCATATCAGCAGGGTATAAATATAGGCATTCAGCAATGGTTAGTTTAGTTTAAGTGGAGATTTATTCCAGTGTGGTTCGAAGTATTGTGGCGAAGTGTTATGTGTTTTATAATTGTGCGAGACTCAATTACTTGACATTATTATTGCACATGAACAATTTTTATTTGATTTGTTGTAAGAGACTATCTTGTTGATTACAAACTGTTTAATTGTGAAATTAAAGCTGGTGATTAGTGACTAAATTGGTGTCTTGTATTTTGTTTTCCACTGTACCATACCACGATCAGTAGACCGTCATAACAATATTATGGAATATATGTTCAAGTCACCAGTTACATGATGATACTACAGATACTGAAATAAACTGACTAATATAAATATATTGTATGCCTTGTTAGCACTTCAAATTGTTGAAACCGGAGACTTTTGATATTAAAGTTCCTGAGTACTGAGTGGTCTGCCATTAAAAAAAGGCTTTAGCTATGGAATTCATTTTCTCAGGTATAATCTTTCAAACTGCTGCAAAGGCTGTTCTCTGACACAGAAGAAAACTTCCACAGATAAAGTCAAAACTGTCTAATCAGTTTAATGATGGACTACGATACTGGATAAGCTGGTTGGAGTGGAACTTCATGTGTCCTTCTCATTAGTGATAACCCACCATTTCTTACCACTGTTGCCAACATGCAAAACTCATAACTAGCCATCCAGTATCCCATCATAATACACTTTTACAGGTAAAGTACTGTATTTACTGTATTACTGGTTAACAAAAAACACTTTATAGTTGTTCCAATTATTTGTTGTGTGTAAACTATACAGAAGAGAAAAACAATATTATGGTGAAGTGTGAGTGACATAATACATATGATACATGGTAATTATGTAAATGACATAAAGAATTTGAATCGTAACATAGTACTATACTGTAAACATCTGTTACTCCTACTAAGCAGGTTTCTAATTTCTAATCATTCAGGCATTTTCTGTTTATCTTTTATTATCATTTGAAAATAAATGAGTATACTAAGAAACAAAAATGAATTTCTACAATGAAGTAAAACTATATAAAACTATCAATGAAGTAGTATGTACTTATACATTTTTTAAAGTATTGTATAATGCAGGAGCGAGACCGGCAAGTTTAACATAAAACATTTGATTCCTGATTAAATGATTCGAAGGTTAATATTTTGTTAATTCACTCAATATTTTTTTAAAACGCCAGCAATGGTGTTTACACAAATGAACACAGGCTCCTTGAATCTTGTTTAAACCAGTTTCTCTGACAGTCACAATGGAAAAATGTTATAATTTTAATAGAAATTATGAAAATTGTGATGGATATGATTAATATAAATATGAAAAAACTATGATGGATTAAGTAAAATGTTAATTAAAAGAAAGTAAAAACACATAAAGTATAAGTTTCTGTATAAGAACTGGTCTTGACTGCCTGGTTTCATGTTGTAACAAACAACTACAATTCACTTTGTTAAGCATGTGTCTGCATCACACAAACATGTAACTTGAATGGGTTTGTTATTGGGAATAATTCTCGTGACAAGTAACAATAAAGAACAATGGCTAAATATATATATTAGAACAACCTTTTCCATTTCCTCTTCTTCTTCCTCCTCCTCCTCCTCTTCTTCTTCTTCTGAAGAAGATTCTTCATCTTCACTTTCTGAAGATTCAGATGATGATTCGGACTCATGAGGAGGTGGTTGTTCCCACACTGGAGGCTCCCACTGTGACACTCTCTTCTTGACATGATAATAATAAACACGACCTTCACTGTCCTTTGCGCTTTTCCACTTTGGAGGTAGTCGGACAGGTGTTGGAATGTACAACGGCATTGCTGAAGGAGGACGGGTTGTTTCAGTGAAGGCAACTGCTGCCGGCTGTGTTTCCGTATAGGCAACTGTTGTTGGTTGTGCTTCAGTGTAGGCAACTGTTGCTGGCTGTGGAGACTGGTAGTTCGGTTGTGGGAACTGAGGGGTTTTGGGAAGTGGTGGTTGAAACTGTGGAGTTGTGGTTGTCGGAGACTGTGATATTGTCGTCTGCGGTAAGGGCGGCTGAAACGCTGGCAATGGATTAGTTTGTGGATTACTCGGTAGGGGTGGCTGGAACTGAGGTGGTGGCTGTACAAACTGAGGTGTGGGTGGTAATGGTGGTTGAAATGGAAGCGGCTGGTCTGGTGTGAAACACCGAGGTGGCGGTGTCTGGTGCTGTACATTTGGCGGGTTAGCCAAGTGAGGGGGCTTAGGCATTATAGGTGGCGTCGGCAAAAGGGCAGGTTTAGGAGGCGGCATATGTGGGTTCTGTATACTGGGAGGAGGATGAGTAAAAACTGGTACTGGAGGTGCCCCTGGGTGTTGGAAGTTAGGAGGTGGCTGAGTTGGATCAACAAACGGAGGATGATGGTTTTGATTGAACATGAATGGCTGATTATTTGGATTGGGGGGTGGATACATGGGATTGGATCCTATGTCAGGTGGCCTCATGTCCAGACTGGGTGGGGGCTGCATCATGTTAGGATCTGTAAAACAACAGCATTATTTTATTACAGTCAGTTTCTTACAAAAAACAGAAGTAATCTATGTTACTACCTTTACTGAATTTATGCATTATTTTTCAAGAAGTTTACCTAATAAAATTTGATACTGTCAGGCATTTTATTATGTTACTTGTCGATATATACTACAAATTAAAATTAGAATTTAATGTCAATACTTCATTTCTTCATTAACAAACAACAGTTTCTTTATCTCTTCGAACAATAGTAAAGGATATAACAGAATGATATACTATAGCAAATTCAATTGATAAAGAGGATTTGAACAAAAGACAGTTCACTATTTTGTGAAATTGTAATTATTACCACAGAAAAAGATGATTTACATCTTTATGTCACCTCAGTTTCTCACACAAACATTTTGGTCAAGTCAAATCAAAAACAGGCCCACTTATCTCATTCCTACAACGTAGGCTATATGTACAGAAGATGGATAACATATATATGGTTGGTAAGAATTAACCACGACAAATCCCTACAAATCACCCCTTCTGATAAATTTCTTGTAAACATGATCTACACTTGTTATAGAATGCTAAAAATTCAAACACATTAAAGTTGAAAATAAATTATAAGGGCGGTTTTCAAGAAAACTAGGAAACTTGTAACGGGGCAGATTAGGCATCCCGTTTTAACCACTCAATGTACAACTTTTGGGGAACGGCCTGTAGCGGTACTAAGTACACGCTGGTACCAGCACATATATTCGCAGAAAAATGTACCTTGGAAATACGTAGAATTGACCACGTGGGAAATTAAAAGAAATTCCATAGCCTAACATTCGATGGACCAGCCAATCAGAGAAGGCATTATAAAATCTACGTCCGTTTGGAACACCATGCGGGTGACGCCTAACACCTTGCATCTATGCAACCACGCGAGCAATGCGGCCCAGTTCGTCACCACTAGTCAAACAGTGCAGTCGATAGCTCAGCAACAGTATCAGTGAAATAGTGCCGGGAAGCCGGTGCGTGTGAGTACGCACGGCCTACCCTAAAATTATATAAAAGAAGAGTATTTGGACGAAAGAGTGCGAAGAAAGTAAAATGAATATTTAAATACAAAAGCTTAAAACAGTGGTATTCGTTGTGTGGTAGGGACAGTGTAAGTGAACGGGAAGATGGCGGAACAATTGGAATAGCGAGTAAAGTTAAGTACAGTGGAAATGTGTAACGGTACAGAATTGTATGTTATATATTTTATTAAACGAAATAGATTCAATTGTCTCAAATGTTGGCCAACTAGTTTTGAATATTTAAATAATAAAGAGCTCTATAAATAAACGGGGTTTTCAGCATTGTGACGAGTGAGAGAGTGTGTGTACATATAAAAAGAAAGAAATCGAAAAGTACTGGTTTGTTTAAAGAAAAGAAAGAGTAAGTCGAATTTTGTTTAAGTAAGTTCATATTGTCTAATTATTAAGGTAACAGAAACAAAAGAGAAAGAATTGCATATTGGTTTTGAATACAATGAGAGTAGATTTAATATAAAAATGTATTAGGATATTTATTACGCCGCACCCCATAACCTGAATTCTGCATCAAGAATTTGTCTGAAACGAAACCTGTGAATTTTCTGAGTTAAGGGCATTAAATGATCTAAATTAATTAAGGGTAAGTATCATGGTTTCGATGTTTATCCTCAAAACATCGTAGCGACCCTTTGAGCGAGTTTGGAATCTTCTGGGGGTTTTTATATAAAAGGTAACTGTAACAGTCAGGGTAAGTAAAATTATGGTGTGTAAAAAGATAAAAAATGTGTTACTTTACAAACTCTTTCGGCTAATTTTGAACAAACAAAAAAATTGCTACTGCACTCCCACAAGAACAGTCTGATAGGTCAGAATTTGGACATGGTTTAGATTGAACAAATTTGTCTTCCCTCCTTTCACTCCCCTCTCAGCACAGAGAGTTATAATCTAAAACACTTTTAACATTGTATTACATAAAATCTACTGTTGTTTGTTAGAATTAACACTTGTAGTATCCAAAAATATTTTCAAAAAAAATCACTGTAAACAAAATTTTAAAAAATATTACGAATATTAAAAAAAATAAAAAACTGAAGTACTTGAAGTATAACTTTAATAATTTACAATTCTACCTTTTATATCTTCTCACAATTATCCTTGCGTAATTGTTATTATTAATATTTATAATAAATAATACTTGTTTTTTTAATTACAAGAATATATTTATACATTTATGAATTTGTGTATCTTCTGAAGATGACAGTTCATACTGTTGAATCAATGTAAATAAAATACATAATATATATATACACTAGAGTCCCGATTAACCGAATTTCTGGATTAACCGAATGATGACGCGGTAATTTTCTTTTTTCAAGACGTTTGCAGCTTTTATGAATTAAATACGTACTACTGTACCTGAAAATGTCGTTTGAAAAATAGTTTTTAGTTTGATAAAATAAAGTTTTTTTCTTAAATTTGTATACAGTAATATTGTATGATTTAATTACAGTATTTAAAGCCCGTTGATTTTAAAGACGTCTGGATTTTAATAGAAGTATAACGGCGCATTAGTACTGGTAGTTTCCCTAAAAAACGATTACAGGCGCTCGTTGTTCTTTACCGTTTTTTCTCACTAAAAAAATGTAAATTACAGTACAGTACTATGTTTCCGATTTAATCGAATTTTCGTTTAACCGAATCACCCTTGGTCCCATCAAATTCGGTTAAACGAGACTCTAGTGTATATATATATATATATATATATATGTATTCTTATAAAAGACAAGTATTATTTATTGTTAATTCTACCTTTGTACTGGAAAAAATGCTGGAAACATGTTTTGGGAGTATTGGTGATGACTATCGCATATTAAAAATCTTGGCAACTTTAATAAACATTACTTTTTGAACCTATTATTGCTTAAATTCTTGGATTTCGTTGTCCATGATGTGTCCGTTACTTAACTGAATATCACTATAATATTGACGACTCGGAACACTAAGTTTTTTATAAGTAAAAACGTAAAGTTTTACCTTACAGTCTAAACCGGCTTTCACCTATAGAAGGCTTCATCAGAGGCTGTCGTAAGTAGCGCTGTTCGTCTTGTTGTTGGCGACGAGATAGTTTTTCGAAAGATCGAAGCTGTGTGTGTGTGGTGAGATGTGTTCGAATAATGCGTGCGATTTGAATTGTGTCTGTTCGTTTAGGATGTCGTTTTTATTTGTTTTTGTGTGTTTGTATATTTCTAATTGTTCTAGAGTGTATAGTTTTCGGCCTTTTGTGTGTACGTGTAGTATGTTCATGTTATTGTCGATGTTTTTATATGTGTGGTTTGCTTCAATGAGGTGGTTTGCGAAGGTAGATTCTGTAGTGGTGTGGAGTGCTTTTGTGTGTTCAACACACAACACAATTCAAATAACAGACACAATGTAAACGAACAGACACAATTCAAATCGCACGCATTATTCGAACACATCTCCCCCCACACACACACACAGCTTCGATCTTTCGAAAAACTATCTCGTCGCCAACAACAAGACGAACAGCGCTACTTACGACAGCCTCTGATGAAGCCTTCTATAGGAGAAAGCCGGTTTAGGCTGTAAGGTAAAACTTTACGTTTTTATTATTGATTAGTAAAAGTGTCATCTACCATAAGCACATTTTATTCACTGAAGAAAACAATTGCTCAACTGCTGAATGCTTCCCTGTCAGTGGCAGTAAATATCACACAGTTTTACATATGGTTTACAGAATTTTATAAAAAACAATCTTTTGTTATTAACAATAAACATGTTTAAAACTCACTGTATGTGGCCATTCAACTGACTCTTATCATGGCTTCATAAAATGTAAATTGTTTTTCTTCAAAGCAGGATGTATAGTCACACTTAACTGACTTTAAGGCCGTATTACACTATGCAACTGATTTCAAGCCTACATGAAACTAGTGGCACGGTAGTAAAAACAGACTCCAACTGCTATGCAAGCATAGCAGTCATAACATGGCATCTATACTACTATTATAAAGAGGTAAAATTTGTCTGGGCTAACCTCAGAAACTACTGATCCGATAAAGAAATTCTTTCACTACCGTGTTCCTTAAAGTTTTAGACATAATTTGAACCAATAACTTTAATAGTTTTCAAGAACAGAGAATTAAAACGGTCCCACGACATGAAATTTTTGTTAATGTCCATGTAGTGAAAGTGGCATGCAATAATAAACTTTTGAATTATAAAAGATAGCTATATGGTATCAGCAAGTGAAATTTAGAAAAAATTACAAATTTTATTTTGTTTTTTGTTTCAAAAAATCCTCCTTTTCATTTTTGAGATACTGACGGTTTGTGAAAATTGTATATGTTGTATCAGTCCCATGTCATGAAATTCTTCATTGTCTACAGAATGTGCACGCAGGCGAATTGCATGCAATCGGTTGCATAGTGTAATAGGCTACACTTGAATCAATGCCCCACAACAAGTGCGTGAAACTAAAAGTTGCACAAGCAGTCGCAAGGCTTGCAACTGTTTTGCAATCAATTGCAAGCTGTGCAACCGATTGCAGTATGTGTAATATGCTACATTTAAACCAATGCCCTACAACTTTTTTGCAATTAGCTGCATAGTGTAATAAAGGCCTTACTTTGTAAGCGTGAGAAACTATAAAATCCCTGATTATTAACAATCAAAATTATTAAGACATTACTCTAGATGTTCCATAGAATCATCCAATTACGAATGTGTTAACATACACACAGACATGTAAAGCACTACCTGGGGTATATGGCAACCATGTCTGCGTCCCTGGATCAAAGTAACACGGAAACCCATTCTGGGCGCTGTAATTGGCCGCTTCAATGCTCAGCTGCTGCATTTTTAGCTCCTGCTGCTGTTGCTGCCACAGCTCTTCTTGCTTCCTCCGCTGTCTTTCTTGTTTTTCCTCTTGTGCCACTTTCATCTCAAACAGCTGCCGACGTTCGTTCTTTGACATTTTTGGCTGTGGTGGACCATTTCTAAAAACATTCATATTTTATTACCATTTTCTTCATGTCTTTGACACTGGTTTTCTTATTTTTCTAATTACAACATTATACTCATGTGAGATAATTTAACGACTATGGTATGCGTTTGAGTAATCATTAACTTAATGTGAAAAAAAACCAATGAAGGGCATTTAAATATACTTTGACCATTATTTAAAACCAAGTAAAATAAATTAAATTTCTCAAATAGACTAATGTTGCAACACATAACAACATTGGGATCAGAGAATTTGAGATAAATTTAAACACTGTAAAAATAAGAGGATGTATATGAGGAGTGGTTATTAAATAACCAGACTGTCTTTGTGTGCGATGTATGGAGCACATATCAGTGATTGGAGAGGACAGTTCATTAACCTTGAGCCATTCCAAATTGGATGAGTCTATTTGTAACTGCTGTGCCAGGGGGGAGAGGGGGAGGAAATAGTGTCATGAGCACTGTTAGAAAAACATTGTTTGTAGCTGTTACTAGAAAAATGGTTAGCTCGAAAATTGAACAGCATCTTAACGTCAAGTTTCTAGAGAAATTAAAAAAAGTACACCAGAGTGTTTTGTTTGTTGAATGAAGTGTTTAATGATGAATACAGGCCACATATACGAGGGTAAATCGAAAAGTAAGTTACACCCTAGCCGCGTTCCTGTACTAAAAGAGATAAAAAAATTTCCCTTGGTGGTAACGCTGTCCATACTGTTGTCTCCCCACTCCCCAAGCGGCAGCGCTGTAGCTGGTTTAGTATGCGAGTAGTCACCGTGTGAGTATGGTGCATCGTATAGAGGTGTCGTCCAACGTTGAAGTGCGCTCCGTCATCCGATTTTTGTGGGCAAAACATTATAATCGGAGTGAAATTCATCGGCAAATCGTTGAGGTTTATGGTGAGAATGCGATATCTTGGCCCATGATCACGAAATGGTGCCAGATGTTCGAAGATGGAAGAACGAACGTGACCGACGGTCCGCACGTCGGGCGGCCTTCAACTGTGAACACTAGCGACAACGCGGGGCGCGTGAATGAAATCATTCTTGCCAACCGCCGCGTTAAAATTAAAGAGATTGCAAGTGAACTGAACATCGCCTAAGGTAGTGCATCTGTGCTTATTCACGATCAGCTGGGTTATCGTAAGGTGTGCGCGTGCTGGGTGCCACACGTGTTAAGCGACACACACACAAAAATCAACGTTTTGAGGCTGCGCTGTCGTTTCTCCAGCGTTATTCGACAGATGGTCCACAGTTTTTGAGCAGAATCATCACAGGAGATGAGAGCTGGGTGCACCATTACACTCCCGAGACAAAACGGACATCAAACGAATGGAGACGCAAGAATTCACCACAGCCAAAAAAAGCCAAACAATTCCAGCGGTTCGAAAGGTTATGCTAACGGTCTTTTTCGATTCCGAAGGCGTTGTGTACGGTGAGTTTACGCCCTGAGGAACAACAATCAATGCCGCATCGTACTGTGATACGTTAAAAAAGTTACGAAAAGCGATTAAAGATCGAAGGCCTGGAAGAATGAGTGATGGAGTTGTTTTTCTTCAAGACAACGCTACCCCCCATACAGCTGGTGTGACGCAAGAGTTGCTGCAAAAATTCAAGTGGGAAGTGTGGCGCCATCCCCCTTACAGCCCCGACCTGGCACCCTGCGACTATCACCTTTTTGGTCCTCTTAAACAAGACCTGGGGGGCCAGCGTTTCGCTACAGACGATGAAGTGCAAGAAGCAGTCTCAAAGTGGTTAAAACAAATTGGACAACATTTTTATGAACGTGGAATCGAGAAACTGGTCGCACAATATGAAAAGTGTTTGGAAAAACTTGGCGGCTATGTCGAAAAATAGATAAATGTTCCTACTTATTTGTTCAATAAAAAATTTTTGTTTAATGTATGTATTTTTTTTATAGATGGGGGGGTGTAACTTACTTTTCGATTTGCCCTCGTACAAGTGTTTGAGTGGTACAAAAGATTTACTGAAGAAGTCGAGAAGTGGCAGAAGATGATGAGCATCTGAGTGAGCCAACCATGTTAAGAACTGATGAAAATGTACAAAAAATAAGTGAATTTGTATTAAACAAACCATCTCCTGATGATTGGGATAATCACTGAAATGGTGAATATTGCAAAAGAAACAATCAGCCAAGTACTGCATGAAAATTCAAACACGAACAACATCTGTGCTAAAACTGTTCAAAAAATGGTAACATCCAAACCGAAGGAACTTTACAAAAATGTGTGGTTTGGAAAAAAAGCAAACCACTATATTGACCTGATTTGCGACCTTGTGACCATTTTCTATTTCCTCTGACTAAGAATAGCCTAAAAGGAGGGCCCACTTTCAATCTACAATGAATTCAAAGCAAAAATGGTGAACCTACTAAAGGAGTTGTAACGGGACAAAATTCATGTACCATTTTTATTGTGATGAAACAGATCTAGTTATTGTGATGAAACAGATCTAGTTATTGTGATGAAACAGATCTAGTTATTGTGATGAAACAGATCTAGTTATTGTGATGAAACAGATCTAGTTATTGTGATGAAACAGATCTAGTTATTGTGATGAAACAGATCTAGTTATTGTGATGAAACAGATCTAGTTATTGTGATGAAACAGATCTAGTTATTGTGATGAAACAGATCTAGTTATTGTGATGAAACAGATCTAGTTATTGTGATGAAACAGATCTAGTTATTGTGATGAAACAGATCTAGTTATTGTGATGAAACAGATCTAGTTATTGTGATGAAACAGATCTAGTTATTGTGATGAAACAGATCTAGTTATTGTGATGAAACAGATCTAGTTATTGTGATGAAACAGATCTAGTTATTGTGATGAAACAGATCTAATTATTCGATGGCCAAACAAGGTAATGTAACAAAGCGTGGATGATTCATACAGTGCAATGCGAGGCGGCCAGACGATGACCAAATAAGGCAAGGAATGCGGCTAATTGAATTCACGTCACCAGTGAATCATACAAACCAATGTAACTAGAATATAAGGTAGGCCACTCCGGCCAATTACGCTCCCATTGGTTGATTCCCTGTGACGTGACTGGTGGAAGAAATACGCGCGAGTCTTGATTTACCATGTAATCTTACCTGAGACAATGTCCTACTTAGCATCTCTCTGCTGTTTACACGAAATATTAACAATAATTGTAATGAGCTATTCATATAGAAAAAGGATTAAACAACAAGATTAAATGGTTTGCGGCAAAAAATAATGGAAAATCTATTTCTACATTTAATAGAAAAGTAAGCAAGTCTGTCCACATATAACATTGACAAAATGGCACAAGATGTAAAATTAAGTCGGAAAGGAGGCGATATTATATATATATATATAATTTTTTATTATTCGTTAATTTTATATTAATAGAATTATTTCGATTGTTATTAATTTACTTAGAAACCTCTGATGATACTGATATTTTTCAGTGAAACGTGCGTCAGGTGTTAAAAAGAATATACGAAATTATACTACTTGCAGAAGAAACAAATTGAAAACATCACAAATTTTATATATATATATATAATATGCCTGCGTGGTGGGTGCGCGTTCATGCACACGCGTGCCCGCATGAGTGCGTGTATAAACATTTCTATGTAGTATAATATATTTGAAACAAGCTTCCAATTATTATAATTATAATCAATATCATAATCATTTTCTTTATCTACATTTTCATTGTTATTTCATTGTTACTAGTTTCAGTTAAAAACTGAAGCTAGTACGTTTAGTTGTAAACATAAATTACTTTTATCAACGAAATGAAAATGGTTATTTAGTTGATACATACCTTCATAGGTGACTTAAATTTTTGAAGACGAAGCTACCCAGAGCCGACTCTTTGTTGCTGCATACTTTTCAAGTGACTTGAGTTTGAGCTGTTTGTTCAGATGGCGGATTCTGATGAATGTTCTTGTCCTGACGTACAGACAAATGACTCTCGTCCACCTCTGGAAATTTAGATTTGAGTAAGGTGGCCAAATAAGAGATAACTTTCACTTGTTTTGATACTGTACGTCCGTGGAAACAAGTAAAAACTATCTCAAACTGAATCAGTTTTTGTAACCACTCGTCTGACGGATGGGTAAGCCCCCCCTTTGATATAATCGATATCCAGTCATGACTATGTTCCCCGGAAAGACACAATGTTTCGCCTCTCACACCTAGACTTTCATCAATGAAGCGGCACTTGAATGCGATGTACCCGGTCAGATACTTTAAGGCATCTTGAGGAACATCGTTGTCACTTGCAGACGGGGCCAAGTCCTCTGTTTTTAACAATTCTGCTTCGTCGGTGTCATTATTCGGAGAACTTGGTATTAACGTATGTTCAACTATGTCTATGCATAGTTCATTGGTAACAAACTGGATGAAATCCTCGTCAGAGTCATTTGATTCCATAACTTCGGTGGAATGAATGCTACCATCCTCAGCCACAGACGCACTTCCAGATAACGGTATATCGTCCGTGCTACCCGTTAAAAGTAAGAGCCGAATTCTGTTGCGCACTTCAAAGGGAGTGGGATTATTATAAAAGACGCCTAATCACTGAATTCGTGAAAAAAAGTTTTCAAGGCAATCTTGATTGAATCTAGCGGTCAAAATGTACATCACCCCATGAATCATTGTCATTTCTTCATAAAGGCCGAACAATGAATTTAAAGATATAACGAAACCTTTCTGAAAAGGTAGTAAACTTTTTTTACTTGCTACTCGCATGTTAGTTATTACTTCCAAAAACCTTTTTAAAGTATTTTCTTGGCTCCTTAAATTCATGCCGTACCCACTTCTGAGGGGCGTTTTCTGGTCTTTTGGAAGTCTTGAGTTTAAAACATCAAATGCATCGTTTACCAGTTCGATGAAGCTGCTTTCGCGCTCTTTATTTGCAACATACTTCAGCGCCTTTGCTGTATGATTAGAAAACAACTGTGCAGCAAATCTTACATTTTGACGAGATCGACCAGTTACGTTAAGGTGTATCTGACTAATATTGGGTAAAATCGTCAATTCTCCTTTCTGTTGCTGTAACAGATTTTCGATTGTATCTTTTTTAAGCTCAGTGCCGTCGCAAAGTAACAACCCATGGTCTAGAAAATGATTTCTAAGCAGCTTCAAAAGATGAGTACGTCACAGAAAACCACACCTTATCGTTTGTAGTCGGGTTAATGAAGAAATTTTTTTCTGTGTTTACATCTAATTCCTTCCAGACTTTTGAATTCTTTCCCCCCATATCACACGTCACAGCCGCTACATGAATATTACTGCTCTCAACGGCACTGATAATGCTTTTAAGCAATACATCTGTCATGGTCACATCAAAATCATAATAAATGGGTTGCTTCCACTTGGCAAACAGACCTCTAATTCATCAGAATCCGCCATCTGAACAAACAGCTCAAACTCAAGTCACTTGAAAAGTATGCAGCAACAAAGAGTCGGCTCTGGGTAGCTTCGTCTTCAAAAATTTAAGTCACCTATGAAGGTATGTATCAACTAAATAACCATTTTTATTTCGTTGATAAAAGTATTTATGTTTACAACTAAACGTACTAGCTTCAGTTTTTAACTGAAACTAGTAACAATGAAATAACAATGAAAATGTAGATAAAGAAAATGATTATGATATTGATTATAATTATAATAATTGGAAGCTTGTTTCAAATATATTATACTACATAGAAATGTTTATACACGCACTCATGCGCGCACGCGTGTGCACGTACGCGCACCCACCCACGCAGGCATATTATATATAAAATATATATATTATATATATATATAAAATTTGTGATGTTTTCAATTTGTTTCTTCTGCAAGTAGTATAATTTCGTATATTCTTTTTAACACCTGACGCACGTTTCACTGAAAAATATCAGTATCATCAGAGGTTTCTAAGTAAATTAATAACAATCGAAATAATTCTATTAATATAAAATTAACGAATAATAAAAAATTATATATATATATATTTATATATATAATATCGCCTCCTTTCCGACTTAATTTTACATCTTGTGCCATTTTGTCAATGTTATATGTGGACAGACTTGCTTACTTTTCTATTAAATGTAGAAATAAATTTTACCATTATTTTTTGCCGCAAACCATTTAATTTTGTTGTTTAATCCTTTTTCTATATGAATAGCTCATTACAATTATTGTTAATATTTCGTGTAAACAGCAGAGAGATGCTAAGTAGGACATTGTCTCAGGTAAGATTGCATGGTAAATCATGACTCGCGCGTATTTCTTCCACCAGTCCACGTCACACGGCAAAAACAGCTGATCGCTAGGTTAGCGCGGGAAGCCGGAATGGCCCCCCCTGCATACAAACACAGCCAGTCACCAGGGCAGGACGTTTGTGGAATTCTGCCTCAAACCAGTTTTCAAAGGCGCAATTAAAACGGAAATCTGGCGTGGTAGCGCTAAGCTCGCCTCAGTCTCCAACTCACCATCAGACCGTACGGACATAATATAACCGTGGCCTCGGGCATGAATGGTAGGTCGAAACAGGCATAGTAGGCCTACCAAATTAATAGACAAACTAAAAATAATAAATATAAATGAAAATACATTTTTCACATCATATGACATCACAAACATGTACACCAACATCCCAGTAGAAAAAACAATAGACATAATAATAAAAAAACTTAAAGAACAAAATGAAATAAACAATATATAACCAAAATAAAAAATAGCCTCCAACTAATACTAAAACAAAATTACTTTGAATTTAATACCAAAATTTATCAACAGCAAGAAGGTTTTAGCAATGGGATCACCATTATCAAGCATAATAGCAGAAATATTCCTACAACACATAGACACCAAAATACAAAATATTATAAAATCACATGACCCAAATGGCATATGGATAAGATATGTAGACGATGGGCTATATGTAGCAAATAACAAAAACACAAATGCAGAGAACATACTGAAACAAATCAATAACATACATCCTAAAATACAATTCTCAGAAGAAAAAGAAAAACATAACAAAATCAACTACAGTAGACACCCTCTTAACCGGCCTCGGATCAACCGGCCGCCACTTTAACCGTCCAGACTCGTCTGTTTCCCACGCTTTCGATATCCGTTAATTAAACGGATGTTTCTACATTTTCTATTTGTTTTTAGTAATCAAGCGGCTTTCGATTACCGCTTTAACCAGCCGACCCTCAGACTCGTGTTTCCCACGCTTTCGATATCCGTTAATTAAATGGATGTTTATACATTATCTATTTACGTTTTTAGTAATCAAGCGGCTTTTGATTGTACCGCGTAAACATAAATGTGAAATTACACCGACACGGCTCACCGGCATGTCAAAAGTTTCATGATTTGCACTTGTTTATATTATTGAACGTCTTTAGTCAGTTTAGTGGTTGATTTGTCAATGTGAAGACGTGTCGATTATTACTGTACTGTACTACTGTAAGTACACCCAGTTTCATTATTTTTTCGTGTGCTACAAACATGAGTGACAAAAAACGGAAACGCGTAGTAATCAGTATCGCGCAAAAACTTAACACCTTAGAACGTTTAGACAAAGGTGAATCGGTACAATTAATATGTAACGAATTAGGCGTGGGAAAAAGTACTGTCAACGACTGGCGGAGAAACAGAAATTCACTTCAGGATTACTGTATGCAGGTTGAATCACAAAAAGTACTCAAGTCCTGTTGCACAATTAGAAAACCAACCAACGAGATTGTTGATGATGCCCTTTGGGTATGGTTTGTCCAACAATGTCGAAAAGGTACACCAATTAGTGGGCCAATATTAAAAGAAAGGGCCTTATGTTTTCACAAAAAACTCAAAAACCAGGCCGAATTTGTTCCTAGTGATGGGTAGTTATCGAGGTGGAAAAAACGGCATGGAACACATGTGCTTGATGTGTGTGGGGAAAAGCTGTCCGCTAATCCAGGAGCAGTAGATGATTACAACAGAACTCGTAAAAATCATAAACGAAAAAGAACTTAAATCAGAGCAGATATATAACCTAGATGAAACGGGCTTAAATTTCAAACTTCTACCAAAACAAATTTTCGCTATGGCAGATGAAAAATCAGCACCGGGAATGAAAGTTAACAAAGAAAGATTGACTGTTGCTCTCTGTAGCAATGCCGCGGGTACACATAAGATTCCTCTTTTTGTGATTGGTAAATCGAAGAAACCGCGTGTGTTTAAACATGTTAATATGGAAGCTATCCTGGTTTACTATAGATCTCAAAAATCTGGGTGGCTGGACTCCCATCTTTTCAAAGAATGGTTTATAACGCAATTCATACCAAAAGTTAAAAGCCATTTAATCAATCTAAAATTGCCTGTAAAAGCTCTACTTGTCATTGACAATGCACCGACCCACCCCAGTGCTGATCAATTAGTATGTGAGGAAGACATCAGCGTTTTATTTTTGCCTCCTAACGTAACTAGTCTCATACAACCTATGGACCAGGGAGTTATTGCAAGTTTCAAAAGACGGTATAGGCGAAAATTGTTATCTGAAATTTTAGGTAAAATGGAAGATGAAAACTCAGGACTTGTAGATGCTGTAAAGACTATAAACATCAAAGATGTGGCGTACATGATAGCAGCTGTGTTTGAAGAAATTCCCCACACTGCTTTTATAAAATCATGGAGGAAAGCTTGGCCAGGCATTGAGAATTACGTTGACCAGATAACGGAAGAAAATACATGTGTCCCAGATAACATCAATCAAAGTTTACTCTGTGATCTGCAAAAAATAATGGCAGAATGCGAAGAAAGAGATGTCGAAGAATGGATAAATGGTGATCAAGAGCTTGAAAACGAAACTTTGGCTAATGAGGAAATCATAAGTGTTGTCTGCCAGCAAACTGATATTGACGAAGATGGGATCATAGAAGAAAAAGAAGAAGACAGCGAGGGAAAAGTCAGTCACAAAGACGCATTGGAAGCATTACAGCTGGCAGTGCGATACGTCGAACAACAAGGTGAGGCGTCTGGTGTCGATGTCATGTTTATGCGAAAGTGGCGTGACCATGCTTTTAAAAATTCATTCAAACTTAAAAAGCAAAAAACAATCACGGATTTTTTTAAAGTGTAACTGAAATACTGTATACAGTGTTAATGTTATGTCTGTAAAATAAACAACTTTTAACGATACAGTACTGTACAAGTGTTTGATTTTGTTCGGTTTAACCGGCCATTTTGTTAACCGGCCGACCCCCTGTTCCCAAGCTGACCGGTTAAGAGGGCGTCTACTGTATTTAGACATAACCATCACAAGATACAACAACCACACACAATATGCAATATATAGAAAACCAACTTCCACTAACATCATTATACCTAACCATTCTGACCACCCACCACAACATAAAAAGGCAGCATTCTATTCGCTATTTAACAGAATGTACAAAATTCCCCTAAACAAACAAGAAACTGACAAAGAAAGAAATATACCAAATTGGTTATGAAAATGGATACAATAAAAATACTGTGAACAAAATAGAAAATCAAATCAAATATAAAATAAAAACTGAACAATTAAGAATTAATCAAAATGAACAACACATAAATAATAACAACAACAACAAATGGGCCACATTCACATACATAAATAATAAAATGACAAAACTAACAAAACTATTTAAAAACACATAAAAATAGCATACAAAACTAATAAAAATAAATTACAAAACCTAAATAGCTCACACAACAAAGATAATACAACAACTAATGGTATATACAAAATTGAATGCCAAGATTGCAATAAATGTTACATAGGACAAACAAAAATATCGGTATGGAGAACCATACATGACTTCCATGTTCTAAGATTTATATTTAAAATCATTTACGAAATGAAATATTTCCATAGAAACTACTTCTTTCCACTTATTGCTTCAGCCTTAACCACAGTCCTGTGGTCACTAATTTATACCACCTCACGTTTTCACACTCGATTTTCACTGATGATGGCAGTCGATGGCACTGCAGAAACGTCTGGTTTTGCAGAAAACTATGGTCTACGGCCAAACAGGACGGGAAGGAATTTTAACAACAAACTACTTCTTTCTTGCCGATAACGTAGTACATGTATAAAAAATTATCCCCTCCCTCTTCAACTCTAATTTTCATTTATAGAAAATTACTTCCATCCCGATCAACTAGCCTCTTCAATTATATATATTTCATCTACTTTCTACTGTGCATTATTAAGATCTTCTTATCAGAATACTTTATTTATCAAAATTAAGTACTTTACTCTTGTTACAACAAAAAATGTTTCAGGTAAACTACCCTTTCCCTAAAACCGATCTTCACCAAAATCAACAGGCCTTCATTTTTTTACAATTCAAGAACGCATGCAAAAAAGTATTTGATTCTGTTTGAATTTGCGGCTGTTATCGTTTCCCATAGAATATACCCTTGTTAAAACTTAAAACGTTGCTAGTAAACTATCCCTTTCCGTTAACCGATCTTCACCAAAAACAATAGGTCTTGAGAACTCTACAATTCAGGGCCGTATGCAAAAGAGTAGTTGATTCTGTTTGAATTTGCGGCTGTTATCGTTTGACATAGAAAAATATCGGTATGGAGAACCATACATGACTTCCATATTCTAAGATTTATATTTAAAATCATTTTCAGCCAAACAGCCAGGGAAGGAATTTTAACAAAAAAATACTTCTTTGTTGCCAATAACGTAGTACACATATAAAAAAAAATTATCCCCACCCCCTTCAACTATAATTTTGATTTATAGAAAATTACCCCCAGCCCGTTCAACTAGCCTCTTCATTTATAGATATTTCATCTACGTTTCTACAGTGGATTATTAAGATCTTATCAGGATACTTTATCAAAATTAAGTACTTTACTCATGTTACAACAAAAAATGTTTCAGGTAAACTGCCCTTTCCCCGTAACCGATCTTCACCAAAATCAACAGACATTGAGTTCTCTATAGCTCAGGCACATATGTAAAAAATTATTTGATTCTGTTTGAATTTACGGCAGTTATGGTTCGTCATATAAAAAATTACCCATGTTAAAACATAAAACATGAGATTTATAAAACATATCTAAGATTTATATTTAAAATCATTTTTGAAATAAAATATTTTCATAGAACCTACTAACGCTGGGGAAATCTGAGGAGCCAATCAGAGTTGGGCCTACCTGTCACTCTGCTGAATTTGGTGGAAAGCCCTGTCACTGTCGTCAAAGTATCAGCCTTGACAGGGTCCTCTTTTTCTGCAAAATGGGAGAGGCTTGAGATGGAGTGAGTGACATGGTCCCCACCTCAATGAAGAACCCATTGTTTTATAAAAATATATTTAAATTTTGAAATGTGAAAATTCTTTTCTTGTTGTAAATATTTATATTTTATAATCAAAATGACTTTATTTTTGTTACCTGGCAACAAAATTATTTTATTCTCAACAATTACCATTGTTTCAAAAAGTTTAAATAAATTTTCAAGTACTTTACTCTTGTTAAAACGTAAAAGGTTGCAGGTAAACTACCCCTTCCCCTTAACCGATCTTCACCAAAATCTAAAGGCCTTGAGACCTCTACAATTCAGGGATGTATGCAAAAACGTATTTGTTTCTGTTTGAATTTGCGGCTGTTATCGTTTGCCATAGAAAATACGCTTGATAAAACAACGTTGCAGGTAAACTACCCCTTCCACTCAACCGATCTTCACCAAAAACAATAAGTCTTGAATAATCTACAAATCAGGGCTGTATGCAGAAAATTATTTGATTCTGTTTGAATTTGCGGCTGTTATCGTTTGTCATAGAAAATACCCTTGTTAAAAAAACGTTGTAGGTAAACTACCCCTTTCCCTTAACCGATCTTCACCAAAAACAATAGGTCTTGAGAACTCTACAATTCAGGGCTGTATGCGAAACATTATTTGATTCTGTTTGAATTTGCGGCAGTTATCGTTTGCCATAAAAAAAAAATTTCCCTTGATAAAAAAAAACCGTTGCAGGTAAACTACCCCTTTCCCTCAACCGATCTTCACCAAAAACAATAGGTCGCGAGTACTCTACAAATCAGGGCTGTATGCAAAAAATTATTTGATTCTGTTTGAATTTGCGGCAGTTATCGTTTGCCATAGAAAAAAAATCTACAGACACACACACAGACACTTTTCGGAAAACGACTTTTTTTCATGTTTTGAGTGTAGTAGAATCAGAATCTGCAATAATCTCGAACACGATTTTTTTTTCCATCACCATACTTCCATTCCTTAAGGAATATGGAAGTAAAATTAACCCTTGATTAAAAAAACCGTTGCAGGTAAACTACCCCTTTCTCTTAACCGATCTTCACCAAAAACAATAGGTCTTGAGTACTCTACAAATTAGGGCTGTATGCAAAAAATTATTTGATTCTGTTTGAATTTGCGGCTGTTATCGTTTGCCATAGAAAAAAAATCCTCAGACAGACGGACACACACACAAGACACTTTTCGAAAAATGACTTTTACTTCCATATTCCTTAAGGAATGGAAGTATGGTGATGGCAAAAAAAATCGTGTTCGAGATTATTGCAGATTCTGATTCTACTACACTCAAAACATGAAAAAAAGTCGTTTTCCGAAAAGTGTCTGTGTGTCTGTCTGTGTGTCTGTCTGTAGTTTTTTTTCTATGGCAAACGATAACTGCCGCAAATTCAAACAGAATCAAATAATTTTTTGCATGCAGCCCTGATTTGGAGAGTACTCGCGACCTATTGTTTTTGGTGAAGATGGGTTGAGGGAAAGGGGTAGTTTACCTGCAACGGTTTTTTTTTAGCAAGGGTAATTTTGTTTGTTTGGCAAACGATAACAGCCGCAAATTCAAACAGAATCAAATAATGTTTCGCATACAGCCCTAAATTGTAGAGTTCTCAAGATCTGTTGATTTTGGTGAAGATCGGTTAAGGGAAAGGGGTAGTTTACCTGTAACGTTTTATGTTTTAACAAGGGTATTTCCTATGGCAAACGATAACAGCCGCAAATTCAAACAGAATCAAAAGATTATTTGCATACAGCCCTGAATTGTAGAGTTCTCAAGACCTATTGTTTTAGGTGAAGTTCGGTTGAGGGAAAGGGGTAGTTTACCTGCAACGTTTTTTTAACAAGGGTATTTTCTATGGCAAACGATAACAGCCGCAAATTCAAACAGAATCAAATAATGTTTTGCATACAGCCCTGATTTGTAGAGTACTCAAGACCTATTGTTTTTGGTGAAGATCGGTTAAGGGAAAGGGGTAGTTTACGTGTAACGTTTTATGTTTTAACAAGGGTATTTCCTATGGCAAACGATAACAGCTGCAAATTCAAACAGAATCAAAAGATTATTTGCATACGGCCCTAAATTGTAGAGTTCTCAAGACCTATTGTTTTTGGTGAAGATCGGTTGAGGGAAAGGGGTAGTTTACCTGCAACGTTTTTTTAACAAGGGTATTTTCTATGGCAAACGATAACAGCCGCAAATTCAAACAGAATCAAATAATGTTTTGCATGCAGCCCTGATTTGCAGAGTACTCGCGACCTATTGTTTTTGGTGAAGATCGGTTGAGGGAAAGGGGTAGTTTACCTGCAACGGTTTTTTTTTAGCAAGGGTAATTTTGTTTGTTTGGCAAACGATAACAGCCGCAAATTCAAACAGAATCAAATAATGTTTCGCATACAGCCCTGAATTGTAGAGTTCTCAAGATCTGTTGATTTTGGTGAATATCGGTTAAGGGAAAGGGGTAGTTTACCAGTAACGTTTTATGTTTTAACAAGGGTATTTCCTATGGCAAACGATAACAGCCGCAAATTCAAACAGAATCAAAAGATTATTTGCATACAGCCCTAAATTGTAGAGTTCTCAAGACCTATTGTTTTTGGTGAAGTTCGGTTGAGGGAAAGGGGTAGTTTACCTGCAACGTTTTTTTAACAAGGGTATTTTCTATGGCCAACGATAACAGCCGCAAATTCAAACAGAATCAAATAATGTTTTGCATACAGCCCTGATTTGTAGAGTACTCAAGACCTGTTGTTTTTGGTGAAGATCGGTTAAGGGGAAGGGGTAGTTTACCTGCAACGTTTTTTTATCAAGCGTATTTTCTATGGCAAACGATAACAGCCGCAAATTCAAACAGAATCAAATAATTTTTTGCATACGTCCCTGAATTGTAGAGGTCTCAATGACTTTCGATTTTGGTGAAGATCGGTTAAGGTGGAAGGGGTAGTTTACTTGCAACCTTTTACGTTTTAACAAGAGTAAAGTACTTGAAAATTTATTATAACTTTTTGAAACAATGGTAATTGTTAAAAATAAAATAATTTTGTTGCCAGGCAATAAAATTATAATTTATTCATTTTAATGTAATATAATATTTTTCATTTAATACAGCAATAAAAAGGCAGGTAAGACACAGCCTGGCTGTTTGGCTGAAAATGATTTTAAATATAAATCTTAGAATATGGAAGTCATGTATGGTTCTCCATACCGATAATTTTTTCATGTTTTGAGTGTAGTACAATCAGAATCTGCAATAATCTTGAACATGATTTTTTTTGCCATCCACCATACTTCCATTTCCTTAAGGAACATGTTCTAAGATTTATATTTAAAATCATTTTCGAAATGAAATATTACCATAGAAACTACTTCTTTCTACTTACTGCTTCAGCCTTAACCACAGTACTGTGGTCACTAACGTATACCACCTCACGTTATCGCACTCGATTTTCACTGATGATGGAAGTCGATGGCATTGCTGAAACGTCTAGTTTTGTAGAAAACATTGGACTACGGTCAAACATCCTGGGAAGGAATTTTAACAAAAACTATTTCTTTGTTGCCGATAATGTAGTACACACATATATAAAAAATATGTATAAAATTAATGGCTTGTATAAGTTAATGATTGAGCTCCATTAAGTAGTTTTCAAGTTTCCAAAGTTTTAATATTATGATGTCTGTAATTAAAACATCAGAGCAGGTTTAGTGTGTATGAGGGTACACCGTGGACAAAAATTTTCAACATTTCCTATCGAGCGTTGCTTAGAGTAAAGCTGCGAATCTACAGTGTACGTTTCACAGAACAAACACGCGGAAAAGAAGGACCGCTCCGAAGTCACTCATGGACCCTCAGCATCTTGCAGAGGGTTCATTCCCTAAAGACGAAAAGTCTGTCTATGAATCGTTCCTCTGTAAACACGTGCAGTTACACTGCCCAGCGATCCACAGGAAGCAAATCGTTATCCACGCTGGACACTTTTTCGGGTTGCACGCGTTATGTTGGTGTGGGTTTCGGCACTTTCCATTTAAAAAGCGTGCAAATGTAAGAAAATAAACATGAGTGAGGCCAGAAATAATGCGAATTTTGTGTGTGGTGTCTTCCCTGCCTTTTTATTGCAGTAATCATAATAATAAAATGGAAACGTAAACATTACATAATTGAGATATGCTTGCCTGCCAAAAACAATACATTTTCACTCATACATGATTTACACTAAAATGAAAAAATTATAATTTTATTGCCTGGCAACAAAATTATTTTATTACTTCCATATTCCTTAAGGAAATGGAAGTATGGTGATGGAAAAAAAAATCGTGTTCGACATTATTGCATATTCTGATTGTACTACACTCAAAACATGAAAAAAGTCGTTTTTTGAAACATGTCTGTGTGTGTGTCTGTCTGTCTATCTGTCAGTGTGTCTGTAGATTTTTTTTCTATGGCAAAAGATAACATCTGCAAATTCAAACAGAATCAAATAATTTTTTTGCATACAGCCCTGATTTGTAGAGTACTCATGACCTATTATTTTTGGTGAAGATCGGTTGAGGGAAAGGGGTAGTTTACCTGCAACGGTTTTTTTTATCAAGGGTAATTTTTTTCTTGGCAAATGATAACAGCCCCAAATTCAAACAGAATCAAATAATGTTTCGCATACAGTCCTGAATTATGGAGTTCTCAAGACCTATTGTTTTTGGTGAAGATCGGTTAAGGGAAAGGGGTAGTTTACCTGCAACATTTTGTTTTTTCAAGGGTATTTTCTATGGCAAACTATAACAGCCGAAAATTCAAACAGAATGAAATAATTTTTTGCATACACGCCTAAATTGTAGAGTTCTCAAGACCTATTGTTTTTGGTGAAGATCGGTTAAGGGGAAGGGGTAGTTTAGCGCCAACCTTTTACGTTTTAACAACAGTAAAGTACTTGAAAATTCATTTAAACTTTTTCAAACAATGGTAATTGTTAAATATCGGTATGGAGAACCATACATGACTTCCATATTCTAAGATTTATATTTAAAATCATTTTCGAAATTAAATATTGTAATAAAAACTACTTCTTTCTACTTACTGCTTCAGCCTTAACCACAGTACTGTGGTCACTAACGTATACCACCTCACGTTATCGCACTCGATTTTCACTGATGGACGTCTGGTTATGTAGAAAACATTGGACTACGGCCAAATATCCCGGGAAGGAATTTTAACAAAAACTACTTCTTTGTTGCCGATAACGTTGTACAAAATATATATAAAAAATATGCATAAAATTAATGGCTTGTATAAGTTAATGATTGATCTCCACTAAGTAGTGCTCAAGTTTCCAAAGTTTTAATATTATGATGTCCGTAATTAAAACATCAGAGCAGGTTTAGTGTGAATGAGGGTACGCTGTGGACAAAAATTTTCAACATTTCCTATTGAGCGTTGCTTAGAGTAAAGCTGCGAATCTACAGTGTATCTTTCACAGAACAAACACGCGAAAAAGAAGGAGCGCTCCGAAGTCACTCATGGACCCTCACCATCTAGCAGAGGGTTCATTCCCTAAAGACGAAAAGTCTGTCTATGAATCATTCCTCTGTAAACACGTGCAGTTACACTGCCCAGCGATCCACAGGAAGCAAATTGATGTCCATTTTTTCGGCTTCCACGCGTTATGTTGGTGTGGGTTTCGGCACTTTCCATTTAAAAAGCGTGAAAATGTAAGAAAATAAACATGAGTGAGGCCAGAAATAACGTCACTTGTGTGTGTGTGTGTGTGTTTTACCTGCCTTTTTATTGCTGTAGGCATAATAATAAAATGGAAACGTAAACATTACATAACTGAGATATGCTTACCTGCCACGAAGTATATATTATTTTATACTTGGAGGAGTCCAGTGACATACACACATACAGAAGAATTATATATATAAAGATATTAACTCATACATAATTTACATTAAAATGAAAAAATTATAATTTTATTCCCTGGCAACAAAATTATTTTATTTTTAACAATTACTATTGTTTCAAAAAGTTTAAACGAATTTTCAAGTACTTTACTGTTGTTAAAACGTAAAAGGTTGCAGGTAAACTACCCCTTCCCCTTAACCGATCTTCACCAAAATCGAAAGTCCTTGAGATCTCTACAATTCATGGATGTATGCAAAAAATTATTTGATTCTGTTTGAATTTGCGGCTGTTTGTTTGTTTGTTTGTTTCACAGAACAAACACGCGGAAAAGAAGGACCGCTCCGAAGTCACTCATGGACCCTCAGCATCTTGCAGAGGGTTCATTCCCTAAAGACGAAAAGTCTGTCTATGAATCATTCCTCTGTAAACACGTGCAGTTACACTGCCCAGCGATCCACAGGAAGCAAATTGATGTCCATTTTTTCGGCTTGCACGCATTATGTTGGTGTGGGTTTCGGCAGTTTCCATTTAAAAAGCATGCAAATGTAAGAAAATAAACATGAGTGAGGCCAGAAATAATGCGAATTTTGTGTGTGTCTTCCCTGCCTTTTTATTGCAGTAATCATAATAATAAAATGGAAACGTAAACATTACATAATTGAGATATGCTTGCCTGCCATGAACGATATATTTTCACTCATAAATGATTTACACTAAAATGAAAAAATTATAATTTTATAGCCTGGCAACAAAATTATTTTATTACTTCCATATTCCTTAAGGAAATGCATTGCAGATTCTGATTGTACTACACTCAAAACATGAAAAAAAAGTCGTTTTTTGAAACATGTCTGTGTGTGTGTCTGTCTGTCTATCTGTCAGTGTGTCTGTAGATTTTTTTTCTATGGCAAAAGATAACATCTGCAAATTCAAACAGAATCAAATAATTTTTTTGCATACAGCCCTGATTTGTAGAGTACTCAAGACCTATTGTTTTTGGTGAAGATCGGTTAAGGGAAAGGGGTAGTTTACATGCAATGTTTTATGTTTTAACAAGGGTATTTTCTATGGCAAACGACAACAGCTTCAAATTCAAACAGAATCAAATAATTTTTTGCATATATCACTGAATTGTAGAGAACTCAAGGCCTTTTGATTTTGGTGAAGATCATTAAGGGGAAGGGGTAGTTTAACTGCAACCTTTTACGTTTTAATAACAGTAAAGTACTTGAAAATTCATTTAAACTTTTTCAAACAATGGTAATTGTTAAATATCGGTATGGGGAACCATACATGACTTCCATATTCCAAGATTTATATTTAAAATTATTTTCGAAATTAAATATTGTAATAAAAACTACTTCTTTCTACTTACTGCTTCAGCCTTAACCACAGTACTGTGGTCACTAACACACTCTACTGTGGTACACGTTATCGCACTCGATTTTTACTGATGATGGAAGTCGATGGCATTGCCGAAACGTCTGGTTATGTAGAAAACATTGGACTACGGCCAAATATCCCGGGAAGGAATTTTAACAAAAACTACTTCTTTGTTGCCGATAACGTTGTACAAAATATATATAAAAAATATGCATAAAATTAATGGCTTGTATAAGTTAATGATTAATCTCCATTAAGTAGTGCTCAAGTTTCCAAACTTTTAATATTATGATGTCCGTAATTAAAACATCAGAGCAGGTTTAGTGTGAATGAAGGTACACTGTGGACAAAAATTTTCAACATTTCCTATTGAGCGTTGCTTAGAGTAAAGCTGCGAATCTACAGTGTATCTTTCACAGAACAAACACGCGAAAAAGAAGGAGCGCTCCGAAGTCACTCATGGACCCTCAGCATCTAGCAGAGAGTTCATTCCCTAAAGAAGAAAAGTCTGTCTATGAATCATTCCTCTGTAAACACGTGCAGTTACACTGCCCAGCGATCCACAGGAAGCAAATTGATGTCCATTTTTTCGGCTTGCACGCGTTATGTTGGTGTGGGTTTTGGCACTTTCCATTTAAAAAGCGTGCAAATGTAAGAAAATAAGCATGAGTGAGGCCAGAAATAACGTCATTTGTGTGTGTGTGTGTGTCTTACCTGCCTTTTTATTGCTGTAGGCATAATAATAAAATGGAAACGTAAACATTACATAACTGAGATATGCTTACCTGCCACGAAGTATATATTATTTTATACATGGAGGAGTTCAGTGACATACACACATACAGAAGAATTATATATATAAAGATATTAACTCATACATAATTTACATTAAAATGAAAAAATTAGGATTTTATTCCCTGGCAACAAAATTATTTTATTTTTAACAATTACCATTGTTTGAAAAAGATTAAACGAATTTTCAAGTACTTTACTGTTGTTAAAACGTAAAAGGTTGCAGGTAAACTACCCCTTCCCCTTAACCGATCTTCACCAAAATCGAAAGTCCTTGAGATCTCTACAATTCAGGGACGTATGCAAAAAATTATTTCATTCTATTTGAATTTGCGGCTGTTATCGTTTGCCATAGAAAATAAGCTTGATAAAAAAACGTTGCAGGTAAACTACCCCTTTCCCTTAACCGATCTTCACCAAAAACAATAGGTCTTGAGAACTCTACAATTTAGGGCTGTATGCAAATAAACTTTTGATTCAGTTTGAATTTGCGGCTGTTATTGTTTGCCATAGGAAATACCCTTGTTAAAACATAAAACGTTACAGGTAAACTACCCCTTTCCCTTAACCGATCTTCACCAAAAACAATAGGTCTTGAGAACTCTACAATTCAGGGCTGTATGCGAAACATTACTTGATTCTGTTTGAATTTGCGGATGTTATCGTTTGCCAAAAAAAATATCGGTATGGAGAACCATACATGACTTCCATGTTCTAAGATTTATATTTAAAATCATATTCGAAATGAAATATTTCCATAGAAACTACGTCTTTTTACTTATTGCTTCAGCATTAACCACAGTACTGTGGTCACTGACGTATACCACCTCACGTTTTCGCACTCGATTTTCACCGATGATGGCAGTCGATGGCACTGCCGAAAAGTCTGGTTTTGCAGAAAACATTGGACTACGGCTAAAGAGCCCGGGAAGCAATTTTAACAAAAAACTACTTCTTTGTTGCCGATAACGTAGTACACATATAAAAAATTCTCCCCTACACCTTCAACTATAATTTTTAATAATAGAAAATTACCCCTCCCCGTTCACCTAACTTCTTCATTTATAGATATTTCATCTACGTTTCTACAGTGGATTACTATGAGTTTCTTATCAGGATACTTTATTTATAAAAATTAAGTACTTTACTCTTGTTAAATCATAAAATGTTTCACGTAAACTACCACTTTCTCTTAACCGATCTTCTCCAAAATCAACAGACCTTCCGTCCTCTACAATTCAGGGAAGCATGCAAAAAAGTATTTGATTCTGTTTGAATGTGCGGCAGTTATCGTTCGTCATGGAAACATTTCTCTTGTTACAACATAAAAAGTTGCAGGTAAACTACCCCTTTCCCTTAACCGATCTTCACCAAAATCAATAGACCTTGAGCTCTCTGCAACTCAGGAAAGGGTGCAAAAAATTATTTGATTCTCATTGAATTTTCGGCAGTTATCGTTCGTCATAAAAAAATTCCCTTTTTAAAACATAAAACGTTGCTGATAAACTACCCCTTCCCTTAACTGATCTTTAACAAAATCAACAGACCTTGAGTTCTCTTTAGTTCAAAAAGGTATGCAAAAACCTAGTTGATTCTGTTTGAATTTACAGCAGTTATCGTTCGTCATATAAAAAATTACCCTTGTTAAAACATAAAATGTAGCTGGTAAACTACCCCTTTCCCTTGACCGATCTTCACCAGCATCAACAGGTATTGAGAACTCTACAATACAAGGCTGTATGCAAAACATCATTTGATTCTGTTTGAATTTGCGGCTGTTATCGTTTACTATAGCAAAAAATTACCCTTGATAAAAAACCGTTGCAGGTAAACTACCCCTTTCCCTTCACCGATCTTCACCAAAAACGACAGGTCTTGGGTACTCTTACAATTTAGGCCTGTATGCAAACAATTATTTGATTCTGTTTGAATTTGCGGCTGTTATCGTTTGCCATAGAAAAAATTACCCTTGATTAAAAAAACTGTTGCAGGTAAACTACCCCTTTCTCTTAACCGATCTTCACCAAAAACAATAGGTCTTGAGTACTCTACAAATTAGGGCTGTATGCAAAAAATTATTTGATTCTGTTTGAATTTGCGGCTGTTATCATTTGCCATAGAAAAATATCGGTATGGAGAACCATACATGACTTCCATATTCTAAGATTTATATTTAAATCTTAATATCGCCTGCCAAGCGCGATATATTTTCTCTTATACATGATTTACATTAAAATGAAAAAATTTTAATTTTATTGCCTGGCAACAAGATTATTTTATTTTTAACAATTACCATTGTTTGAAAAAGTTTAAATAAATTTTCAAGTACTTTACTCTTGTTAAAACGTAACAGGTTGCAGGTAAACTACCCCTTCCCCTTAACCGATCTTCACCAAAATCGAAAGTCCTTGAGACCTCTACAATTTAGGGATGTATGCAAAAAATTATTTGATTCTGTTTGAATTTGCGGCAGTTATCGTTTGCCATAGAAAATACGCTTGATAAAAAAACGTTGCAGGTAAACTACCCCTTTCCCTTCACCGATCTTCACCAAAAACGACAGGTCTTGGGTACTCTACAATTTAGGCCTGTATGCAAACAATTATTTGATTCTGTTTGAATTTGCGGCTGTTATCATTTGCCATAGAAAAAAATCCTCAGACAGACGGACACACACACAGACACTTTTCGAAAAATGACTTTTTTTTCATGTTTTGGGTGTAGTACAATCAGAATCTGCAATAATCTTGAACATGATTTTTTTTGCCATCACCATACTTCCATTTCCTTAAGGAACATGTTCTAAGATTTATATTTAAAACCATTTTTGAAATGAAATATTACCATAGAAACTACTTCTTTCTACTTACTGCTTCAGCCTTAACCACAGTACTGTGGTCACTAACGTATACCACCTCACGTTATCACACTCGATTTTCACTGATGATGGAAGTCGATGGCATTGCTGAAACGTCTAGTTTTGTAGAAAACATTGGACTACGGCCAAATATCCCGGGAAGGAATTTTAACAAAAAATACTTCTTTGTTGCCGATAACGTTGTACAAAATATATATAAAAAATATGCATAAAATTAATGGCTTGTATAAGTTAATGATTGATCTCCATTAAGTAGTGCTCAAGTTTCCAAACTTTTAATATTATGATGTCCGTAATTAAAACATCAGAGCAGGTTTAGTGTGAATGAGGGTACGCTGTGGACAAAAATTTTCAACATTTCCTATTGAGCGTTGCTTAGAGTAAAGCTGCGAATCTACAGTGTATCTTTCACAGAACAAACAAGCGAAAAAGAAGGAGCGCTCCGAAGTCACTCATGGACCCTCACCATCTAGTAGAGGGTTCATTCCCTAAAGACGAAAAGTCTGTCTATGAATCATTCCTCTGTAAACACGTGCAGTTACACTGCCCAGCGATCCACAGGAAGCAAATTGATGTCCATTTTTTCGGATTGCACGCATTATGTTGGTGTGGGTTTCGGCAGTTTCCATTTAAAAAGCATGCAAATGTAAGAAAATAAACATGAGTGAGGCCAGAAATAATGCGAATTTTGTGTGTGTTGTCTTCCCTGCCTTTTTATTGCAGTAATCATAATAATAAAATGGAAACGTAAACATTACATAATTGAGATATGCTTGCCTGCCATGAACGATATATTTTCACTCATAAATGATTTACACTAAAATGAAAAAATTATAATTTTATAGCCTGGCAACAAAATTATTTTATTACTTCCATATTCCTTAAGGAAATGCATTGCAGATTCTGATTGTACTACACTCAAAACATGAAAAAAAGTCGTTTTTTGAAACATGTCTGTGTGTGTGTCTGTCTGTCTATCTGTCAGTGTGTCTGTAGATTTTTTTTCTATGGCAAAAGATAACATCTGCAAATTCAAACAGAATCAAATAATTTTTTTGCATACAGCCCTGATTTGTAGAGTACTCAAGACCTATTGTTTTTGGTGAAGATCGGTTAAGGGAAAGGGGTAGTTTACATGCAATGTTTTATGTTTTAACAAGGGTATTTTCTATGGCAAACGACAACAGCTTCAAATTCAAACAGAATCAAATAATTTTTTGCATACATCACTGAATTGTAGAGAACTCAAGGCCTTTTGATTTTGGTGAAGATCATTAAGGGGAAGGGGTAGTTTAACTGCAACCTTTTACGTTTTAATAACAGTAAAGTACTTGAAAATTCATTTAAACTTTTTCAAACAATGGTAATTGTTAAATATAGGTATGGGGAACCATACATGACTTCCATATTCCGAGATTTATATTTAAAATTATTTTCGAAATTAAATATTGTAATAAAAACTACTTCTTTCTACTTACTGCTTCAGCCTTAACCACAGTACTGTGGTCACTAACACACTCTACTGTAGTACACGTTATCGCACTCGATTTTCACTGATGATGGAAGTCGATGGCATTGCCGAAACGTCTGGTTATGTAGAAAACATTGGACTACGGCCAAATATCCCGGGAAGGAATTTTAACAAAAACTACTTCTTTGTTGCCGATAACGTTGTACAAAATATATATAAAAAATATGCATAAAATTAATGGCTTGTATAAGTTAATGATTAATCTCCATTAAGTAGTGCTCAAGTTTCCAAACTTTTAATATTATGATGTCCGTAATTAAAACATCAGAGCAGGTTTAGTGTGAATGAAGGTACACTGTGGACAAAAATTTTCAACATTTCCTATTGAGCGTTGCTTAGAGTAAAGCTGCGAATCTACAGTGTATCTTTCACAGAACAAACACGCGAAAAAGAAGGAGCGCTCCGAAGTCACTCATGGACCCTCAGCATCTAGCAGAGAGTTCATTCCCTAAAGAAGAAAAGTCTGTCTATGAATCATTCCTCTGTAAACACGTGCAGTTACACTGCCCAGCGATCCACAGGAAGCAAATTGATGTCCATTTTTTCGGCTTGCACGCGTTATGTTGGTGTGGGTTTCGGCACTTTCCATTTAAAAAGCGTGCACATGTAAGAAAATAAACATGAGTGAGGCCAGAAATAACGTCATTTGTGTGTGTGTGTGTGTGTGTGTGTGTGTGTGTGTGTGTGTGTGTCTTACCTGCCTTTTTATTGCTGTAGGCATAATAATAAAATGGAAACGTAAACATTACATAACTGAGATATGCTTACCTGCCACGAAGTATATATTATTTTATACATGGAGGAGTTCAGTGACATACACACATACAGAAGAATTATATATATAAAGATATTAACTCATACATAATTTACATTAAAATGAAAAAATTATAATTTTATTCCCTGGCAACAAAATTATTTTATTTTTAACAATTACCATTGTTTGAAAAAGATTAAACGAATTTTCAAGTACTTTACTGTTGTTAAAACGTAAAAGGTTGCAGGTAAACTACCCCTTCCCCTTAACCGATCTTCACCAAAATCGAAAGTCCTTGAGATCTCTACAATTCAGGGACGTATGCAAAAAATTATTTCATTCTATTTGAATTTGCGGCTGTTATCGTTTGCCATAGAAAATACGCTTGATAAAAAAACGTTGCAGGTAAACTACCCCTTTCCCTTAACCGATCTTCACCAAAAACAATAGGTCTTGAGAACTCTACAATTTAGGGCTGTATGCAAATAAACTTTTGATTCAGTTTGAATTTGCGGCTGTTATTGTTTGCCATAGGAAATACCCTTGTTAAAACATAAAACGTTACAGGTAAACTACCCCTTTCCGTTAACCGATCTTCACCAAAAACAATAGGTCTTGAGAACTCTACAATTCAGGGCTGTATGCGAAACATTACTTGATTCTGTTTGAATTTGCGGATGTTATCGTTTGCCAAAAAAAATATCGGTATGGAGAACCATACATGACTTCCATGTTCTAAGATTTATATTTAAAATCATATTCGAAATGAAATATTTCCATAGAAACTAGTCTTTTTACTTATTGCTTCAGCATTAACCACAGTACTGTGGTCACTGACGTATACCACCTCACGTTTTCGCACTCGATTTTCACCGATGATGGCAGTCGATGGCACTGCCGAAAAGTCTGGTTTTGCAGAAAACATTGGACTACGGCTAAAGAGCCCGGGAAGCAATTTTAACAAAAAACTACTTCTTTGTTGCCGATAACGTAGTACACATATAAAAAATTCTCCCCTACACCTTCAACTATAATTTTTAATAATAGAAAATTACCCCTCCCCGTTCACCTAACTTCTTCATTTATAGATATTTCATCTACGTTTCTACAGTGGATTACTATGAGTTTCTTATCAGGATACTTTATTTATAAAAATTAAGTACTTTACTCTTGTTAAATCATAATATGTTTCACGTAAACTACCACTTTCTCTTAACCGATCTTCTCCAAAATCAACAGACCTTCCGTCCTCTACAATTCAGGGAAGCATGCAAAAAAGTATTTGATTCTGTTTGAATGTGCGGCAGTTATCGTTCGTCATGGAAACATTTCTCTTGTTACAACATAAAAAGTTGCAGGTAAACTACCCCTTTCCCTTAACTGATCTTCACCAAAATCAATAGACCTTGAGCTCTCTGCAACTCAGGAAAGGGTGCAAAAAATTATTTGATTCTCATTGAATTTTCGGCAGTTATCGTTCGTCATAAAAAAAATTCCCTTTTTAAAACATAAAACGTTGCTGATAAACTACCCCTTCCCTTAACTGATCTTTAACAAAATCAACAGACCTTGAGTTCTCTTTAGTTCAAAAAGGTATGCAAAAACCTAGTTGATTCTGTTTGAATTTACAGCAGTTATCGTTCGTCATATAAAAAATTACCCTTGTTAAAACATAAAATGTAGCTGGTAAACTACCCCTTTCCCTTGACCGATCTTCACCAGCATCAACAGGTATTGAGAACTCTACAATACAAGGCTGTATGCAAAACATCATTTGATTCTGTTTGAATTTGCGGCTGTTATCGTTTACTATAGCAAAAAATTACCCTTGATAAAAAACCGTTGCAGGTAAACTACCCCTTTCCCTTCACCGATCTTCACCAAAAACGACAGGTCTTGGGTACTCTACAATTTAGGCCTGTATGCAAACAATTATTTGATTCTGTTTGAATTTGCGGCTGTTATCGTTTGCCATAGAAAAAAATTACCTTTGATTAAAAAAACTGTTGCAGGTAAACTACCCCTTTCTCTTAACCGATCTTCACCAAAAACAATAGGTCTTGAGTACTCTACAAATTAGGGCTGTATGCAAAAAATTATTTGATTCTGTTTGAATTTGCGGCTGTTATCATTTGCCATAGAAAAATATCGGTATGGAGAACCATACATGACTTCCATATTCTAAGATTTATATTTAAATCTTAATATCGCCTGCCAAGCGCGATATATTTTCTCTTATACATGATTTACATTAAAATGAAAAAATTTTAATTTTATTGCCTGGCAACAAGATTATTTTATTTTTAACAATTACCATTGTTTGAAAAAGTTTAAATAAATTTTCAAGTACTTTACTCTTGTTAAAACGTAACAGGTTGCAGGTAAACTACCCCTTCCCCTTAACCGATCTTCACCAAAATCGAAAGTCCTTGAGACCTCTACAATTTAGGGATGTATGCAAAAAATTATTTGATTCTGTTTGAATTTGCGGCAGTTATCGTTTGCCATAGAAAATACGCTTGATAAAAAAACGTTGCAGGTAAACTACCCCTTTCCCTTCACCGATCTTCACCAAAAACGACAGGTCTTGGGTACTCTACAATTTAGGCCTGCATGCAAACAATTATTTGATTCTGTTTGAATTTGCGGCTGTTATCATTTGCCATAGAAAAAAATCCTCAGACAGACGGACACACACACAGACACTTTTCGAAAAATGACTTTTTTTTCATGTTTTGGGTGTAGTACAATCAGAATCTGCAATAATCTTGAACATGATTTTTTTTGCCATCACCATACTTCCATTTCCTTAAGGAACATGTTCTAAGATTTATATTTAAAACCATTTTTGAAATGAAATATTACCATAGAAACTACTTCTTTCTACTTACTGCTTCAGCCTTAACCACAGTACTGTGGTCACTAACGTATACCACCTCACGTTATCACACTCGATTTTCACTGATGATGGAAGTCGATGGCATTGCTGAAACGTCTAGTTTTGTAGAAAACATTGGACTACGGCCAAATATCCCGGGAAGGAATTTTAACAAAAAATACTTCTTTGTTGCCGATAACGTTGTACAAAATATATATAAAAAATATGCATAAAATTAATGGCTTGTATAAGTTAATGATTGATCTCCATTAAGTAGTGCTCAAGTTTCCAAACTTTTAATATTATGATGTCCGTAATTAAAACATCAGAGCAGGTTTAGTGTGAATGAGGGTACGCTGTGGACAAAAATTTTCAACATTTCCTATTGAGCGTTGCTTAGAGTAAAGCTGCGAATCTACAGTGTATCTTTCACAGAACAAACAAGCGAAAAAGAAGGAGCGCTCCGAAGTCACTCATGGACCCTCACCATCTAGCAGAGGGTTCATTCCCTAAAGACGAAAAGTCTGTCTATGAATCATTCCTCTGTAAACACGTGCAGTTACACTGCCCAGCGATCCACAGGAAGCAAATTGATGTCAATTTTTTCGGCTTGCACGCATTATGTTGGTGTGGGTTTCGGCAGTTTCCATTTAAAAAGCATGCAAATGTAAGAAAATAAACATGAGTGAGGCCAGAAATAATGCGAATTTTGTGTGTGTTGTCTTCCCTGCCTTTTTATTGCAGTAATCATAATAATAAAATGGAAACGTAAACATTACATAATTGAGATATGCTTGCCTGCCATGAACGATATATTTTCACTCATAAATGATTTACACTAAAATGAAAAAATTATAATTTTATAGCCTGGCAACAAAATTATTTTATTACTTCCATATTCCTTAAGGAAATGCATTGCAGATTCTGATTGTACTACACTCAAAACATGAAAAAAAGTCGTTTTTTGAAACATGTCTGTGTGTGTGTCTGTCTGTCTATCTGTCAGTGTGTCTGTAGATTTTTTTTCTATGGCAAAAGATAACATCTGCAAATTCAAACAGAATCAAATAATTTTTTTGCATACAGCCCTGATTTGTAGAGTACTCAAGACCTATTGTTTTTGGTGAAGATCGGTTAAGGGAAAGGGGTAGTTTACATGCAATGTTTTATGTTTTAACAAGGGTATTTTCTATGGCAAACGACAACAGCTTCAAATTCAAACAGAATCAAATAATTTTTTGCATACATCACTGAATTGTAGAGAACTCAAGGCCTTTTGATTTTGGTGAAGATCATTAAGGGGAAGGGGTAGTTTAACTGCAACCTTTTACGTTTTAATAACAGTAAAGTACTTGAAAATTCATTTAAACTTTTTCAAACAATGGTAATTGTTGAATATAGGTATGGGGAACCATACATGACTTCCATATTCCGAGATTTATATTTAAAATTATTTTCGAAATTAAATATTGTAATAAAAACTACTTCTTTCTACTTACTGCTTCAGCCTTAACCACAGTACTGTGGTCACTAACACACTCTACTGTAGTACACGTTATCGCACTCGATTTTCACTGATGATGGAAGTCGATGGCATTGCCGAAACGTCTGGTTATGTAGAAAACATTGGACTACGGCCAAATATAACGGGAAGGAATTTTAACAAAAACTACTTCTTTGTTGCCGTTAACGTTGTACAAAATATATATAAAAAATATGCATAAAATTAATGGCTTGTATAAGTTAATGATTAATCTCCATTAAGTAGTGCTCAAGTTTCCAAACTTTTAATATTATGATGTCCGTAATTAAAACATCAGAGCAGGTTTAGTGTGAATGAAGGTACACTGTGGACAAAAATTTTCAACATTTCCTATTGAGCGTTGCTTAGAGTAAAGCTGCGAATCTACAGTGTATCTTTCACAGAACAAACACGCGAAAAAGAAGGAGCGCTCCGAAGTCACTCATGGACCCTCAGCATCTAGCAGAGAGTTCATTCCCTAAAGAAGAAAAGTCTGTCTATGAATCATTCCTCTGTAAACACGTGCAGTTACACTGCCCAGCGATCCACAGGAAGCAAATTGATGTCCATTTTTTCGGCTTGCACGCGTTATGTTGGTGTGGGTTTCGGCACTTTCCATTTAAAAAGCGTGCACATGTAAGAAAATAAACATGAGTGAGGCCAGAAATAACGTCATTTGTGTGTGTGTGTGTGTGTGTCTTACCTGCCTTTTTATTGCTGTAGGCATAATAATAAAATGGAAACGTAAACATTACATAACTGAGATATGCTTACCTGCCACGAAGTATATATTATTTTATACATGGAGGAGTTCAGTGACATACACACATACAGAAGAATTATATATATAAAGATATTAACTCATACATAATTTACATTAAAATGAAAAAATTATAATTTTATTCCCTGGCAACAAAATTATTTTATTTTTAACAATTACCATTGTTTGAAAAAGATTAAACGAATTTTCAAGTACTTTACTGTTGTTAAAACGTAAAAGGTTGCAGGTAAACTACCCCTTCCCCTTAACCGATCTTCACCAAAATCGAAAGTCCTTGAGATCTCTACAATTCAGGGACGTATGCAAAAAATTATTTCATTCTATTTGAATTTGCGGCTGTTATCGTTTGCCATAGAAAATACGCTTGATAAAAAAACGTTGCAGGTAAACTACCCCTTTCCCTTAACCGATCTTCACCAAAAACAATAGGTCTTGAGAACTCTACAATTTAGGGCTGTATGCAAATAAACTTTTGATTCAGTTTGAATTTGCGGCTGTTATTGTTTGCCATAGGAAATACCCTTGTTAAAACATAAAACGTTACAGGTAAACTACCCCTTTCCGTTAACCGATCTTCACCAAAAACAATAGGTCTTGAGAACTCTACAATTCAGGGCTGTATGCGAAACATTACTTGATTCTGTTTGAATTTGCGGATGTTATCGTTTGCCAAAAAAAATATCGGTATGGAGAACCATACATGACTTCCATGTTCTAAGATTTATATTTAAAATCATATTCGAAATGAAATATTTCCATAGAAACTAGTCTTTTTACTTATTGCTTCAGCATTAACCACAGTACTGTGGTCACTGACGTATACCACCTCACGTTTTCGCACTCGATTTTCACCGATGATGGCAGTCGATGGCACTGCCGAAAAGTCTGGTTTTGCAGAAAACATTGGACTACGGCTAAAGAGCCCGGGAAGCAATTTTAACAAAAAACTACTTCTTTGTTGCCGATAACGTAGTACACATATAAAAAATTCTCCCCTACACCTTCAACTATAATTTTTAATAATAGAAAATTACCCCTCCCCGTTCACCTAACTTCTTCATTTATAGATATTTCATCTACGTTTCTACAGTGGATTACTATGAGTTTCTTATCAGGATACTTTATTTATAAAAATTAAGTACTTTACTCTTGTTAAATCATAATATGTTTCACGTAAACTACCACTTTCTCTTAACCGATCTTCTCCAAAATCAACAGACCTTCCGTCCTCTACAATTCAGGGATGCATGCAAAAAAGTATTTGATTCTGTTTGAATGTGCGGCAGTTATCGTTCGTCATGGAAACATTTCTCTTGTTACAACATAAAAAGTTGCAGGTAAACTACCCCTTTCCCTTAACTGATCTTCACCAAAATCAATAGACCTTGAGCTCTCTGCAACTCAGGAAAGGGTGCAAAAAATTATTTGATTCTCATTGAATTTTCGGCAGTTATCGTTCGTCATAAAAAAAATTCCCTTTTTAAAACATAAAACGTTGCTGATAAACTACCCCTTCCCTTAACTGATCTTTAACAAAATCAACAGACCTTGAGTTCTCTTTAGTTCAAAAAGGTATGCAAAAACCTAGTTGATTCTGTTTGAATTTACAGCAGTTATCGTTCGTCATATAAAAAATTACCCTTGTTAAAACATAAAATGTAGCTGGTAAACTACCCCTTTCCCTTGACCGATCTTCACCAGCATCAACAGGTATTGAGAACTCTACAATACAAGGCTGTATGCAAAACATCATTTGATTCTGTTTGAATTTGCGGCTGTTATCGTTTACTATAGCAAAAAATTACCCTTGATAAAAAACCGTTGCAGGTAAACTACCCCTTTCCCTTCACCGATCTTCACCAAAAACGACAGGTCTTGGGTACTCTACAATTTAGGCCTGTATGCAAACAATTATTTGATTCTGTTTGAATTTGCGGCTGTTATCGTTTGCCATAGAAAAAAATTACCCTTGATTAAAAAAACTGTTGCAGGTAAACTACCCCTTTCTCTTAACCGATCTTCACCAAAAACAATAGGTCTTGAGTACTCTACAAATTAGGGCTGTATGCAAAAAATTATTTGATTCTGTTTGAATTTGCGGCTGTTATCATTTGCCATAGAAAAATATCGGTATGGAGAACCATACATGACTTCCATATTCTAAGATTTATATTTAAATCTTAATATCGCCTGCCAAGCGCGATATATTTTCTCTTATACATGATTTACATTAAAATGAAAAAATTTTAATTTTATTGCCTGGCAACAAGATTATTTTATTTTTAACAATTACCATTGTTTGAAAAAGATTAAATAAATTTTCAAGTACTTTACTCTTGTTAAAACGTAACAGGTTGCAGGTAAACTACCCCTTCCCCTTAACCGATCTTCACCAAAATCGAAAGTCCTTGAGACCTCTACAATTTAGGGATGTATGCAAAAAATTATTTGATTCTGTTTGAATTTGCGGCAGTTATCGTTTGCCATAGAAAATACGCTTGATAAAAAAACGTTGCAGGTAAACTACCCCTTTCCCTTCACCGATCTTCACCAAAAACGACAGGTCTTGGGTACTCTACAATTTAGGCCTGTATGCAAACAATTATTTGATTCTGTTTGAATTTGCGGCTGTTATCATTTGCCATAGAAAAAAATCCTCAGACAGACGGACACACACACAGACACTTTTCGAAAAATGACTTTTTTTTCATGTTTTGGGTGTAGTACAATCAGAATCTGCAATAATCTTGAACATGATTTTTTTTGCCATCACCATACTTCCATTTCCTTAAGGAACATGTTCTAAGATTTATATTTAAAACCATTTTTGAAATGAAATATTACCATAGAAACTACTTCTTTCTACTTACTGCTTCAGCCTTAACCACAGTACTGTGGTCACTAACGTATACCACCTCACGTTATCACACTCGATTTTCACTGATGATGGAAGTCGATGGCATTGCTGAAACGTCTAGTTTTGTAGAAAACATTGGAGTACGGCCAAATATCCTGGGAAGGAATTTTAACAAAAACTACTTCTTTGTTGCCGATAACGTTGTACAAAATATATATAAAAAATATGCATAAAATTAATGGCTTGTATAAGTTAATGATTGATCTCCATTAAGTAGTGCTCAAGTTTCCAAAGTTTTAATATTATGATGTCCGTAATTAAAACATCAGAGCAGGTTTAGTGTGAATGAGGGTACGCTGTGGACAAAAATTTTCAACATTTCTTATTGAGCGTTGCTTAGAGTAAAGCTGCGAATCTACAGTGTATCTTTCACAGAACAAACACGCGAAAAAGAAGGAGCGCTCCGAAGTCACTCATGGACCCTCACCATCTAGCAGAGGGTTCATTCCCTAAAGACGAAAAGTCTGTTTATGAATCATTCCTCTGTAAACACGTGCAGTTACACTGCCCAGCGATCCACAGGAAGCAAATTGATGTCCATTTTTTCGGCTTGCACGCATTATGTTGGTGTGGGTTTCGGCAGTTTCCATTTAAAAAGCATGCAAATGTAAGAAAATAAACATGAGTGAGGCCAGAAATAATGCAAATTTTGTGTGTGTTGTCTTCCCTGCCTTTTTATTGCAGTAATCATAATAATAAAATGGAAACGTAAACATTACATAATTGAGATATGCTTGCCTGCCATGAACGATATATTTTCACTCATAAATGATTTACACTAAAATGAAAAAATTATAATTTTATAGCCTGGCAACAAAATTATTTTATTACTTCCATATTCCTTAAGGAAATGCATTGCAGATTCTGATTGTACTACACTCAAAACATGAAAAAAAGTCGTTTTTTGAAACATGTCTGTGTGTGTGTCTGTCTGTCTATCTGTCAGTGTGTCTGTAGATTTTTTTTCTATGGCAAAAGATAACATCTGCAAATTCAAACAGAATCAAATAATTTTTTTGCATACAGCCCTGATTTGTAGAGTACTCAAGACCTATTGTTTTTGGTGAAGATCGGTTAAGGGAAAGGGGTAGTTTACATGCAATGTTTTATGTTTTAACAAGGGTATTTTCTATGGCAAACGACAACAGCTTCAAATTCAAACAGAATCAAATAATTTTTTGCATACATCACTGAATTGTAGAGAACTCAAGGCCTTTTGATTTTGGTGAAGATCATTAATGGGAAGGGGTAGTTTAACTGCATCCTTTTACGTTTTAATAACAGTAAAGTACTTGAAAATTCATTTAAACTTTTTCAAACAATGGTAATTGTTAAATATCGGTATGGGGAACCATACATGACTTCCATATTCCAAGATTTATATTTAAAATTATTTTCGAAATTAAATATTGTAATAAAAACTACTTCTTTCTACTTACTGCTTCAGCCTTAACCACAGTACTGTGGTCACTAACACACTCTACTGTGGTACACGTTATCGCACTCGATTTTCACTGATGATGGAAGTCGATGGCATTGCCGAAACGTCTGGTTATGTAGAAAACATTGGACTACGGCCAAATATCCCGGGGAGGAATTTTAACAAAAACTACTTCTTTGTTGCCGATAACGTTGTACAAAATATATATAAAAAATATGCATAAAATTAATGGCTTGTATAAGTTAATGATTAATCTCCATTAAGTAGTGCTCAAGTTTCCAAACTTTTAATATTATGATGTCCGTAATTAAAACATCAGAGCAGGTTTAGTGTGAATGAAGGTACACTGTGGACAAAAATTTTCAACATTTCCTATTGAGCGTTGCTTAGAGTAAAGCTGCGAATCTACAGTGTATCTTTCACAGAACAAACACGCGAAAAAGAAGGAGCGCTCCGAAGTCACTCATGGACCCTCAGCATCTAGCAGAGAGTTCATTCCCTAAAGAAGAAAAGTCTGTCTATGAATCATTCCTCTGTAAACACGTGCAGTTACACTGCCCAGCGATCCACAGGAAGCAAATTGATGTCCATTTTTTCGGCTTGCACGCGTTATGTTGGTGTGGGTTTCGGCACTTTCCATTTAAAAAGCGTGCAAATGTAAGAAAATAAACATGAGTGAGGCCAGAAATAACGTCATTTGTGTGTGTGTGTGTGTGTGTGTGTGTGTGTGTGTGTGTCTTACCTGCCTTTTTATTGCTGTAGGCATAATAATAAAATGGAAACGTAAACATTACATAACTGAGATATGCTTACCTGCCACGAAGTATATATTATTTTATACATGGAGGAGTTCAGTGACATACACACATACAGAAGAATTATATATATAAAGATATTAACTCATACATAATTTACATTAAAATGAAAAAATTATAATTTTATTCCCTGGCAACAAAATTATTTTATTTTTAACAATTACCATTGTTTGAAAAAGATTAAACGAATTTTCAAGTACTTTACTGTTGTTAAAATGTAAAAGGTTGCAGGTAAACTACCCCTTCCCCTTAACCGATCTTCACCAAAATCGAAAGTCCTTGAGATCTCTACAATTCAGGGACGTATGCAAAAAATTATTTCATTCTATTTGAATTTGCGGCTGTTATCGTTTGCCATAGAAAATACGCTTGATAAAAAAACGTTGCAGGTAAACTACCCCTTTCCCTTAACCGATCTTCACCAAAAACAATAGGTCTTGAGAACTCTACAATTTAGGGCTGTATGCAAATAAACTTTTGATTCAGTTTGAATTTGCGGCTGTTATTGTTTGCCATAGGAAATACCCTTGTTAAAACATAAAACGTTACAGGTAAACTACCCCTTTCCCTTAACCGATCTTCACCAAAAACAATAGGTCTTGAGAACTCTACAATTCAGGGCTGTATGCGAAACATTACTTGATTCTGTTTGAATTTGCGGATGTTATCGTTTGCCAAAAAAAATATCGGTATGGAGAACCATACATGACTTCCATGTTCTAAGATTTATATTTAAAATCATATTCGAAATGAAATATTTCCATAGAAACTAGTCTTTTTACTTATTGCTTCAGCATTAACCACAGTACTGTGGTCACTGACGTATACCACCTCACGTTTTCGCACTCGATTTTCACCGATGATGGCAGTCGATGGCACTGCCGAAAAGTCTGGTTTTGCAGAAAACATTGGACTACGGCTAAAGAGCCCGGGAAGAAATTTTAACAAAAAACTACTTCTTTGTTGCCGATAACGTAGTACACATATAAAAAATTCTCCCCTACACCTTCAACTATAATTTTTAATAATAGAAAATTACCCCTCCCCGTTCACCTAACTTCTTCATTTATAGATATTTCATCTACGTTTCTACAGTGGATTACTATGAGTTTCTTATCAGGATACTTTATTTATAAAAATTAAGTACTTTACTCTTGTTAAATCATAATATGTTTCACGTAAACTACCACTTTCTCTTAACCGATCTTCTCCAAAATCAACAGACCTTCCGTCCTCTACAATTCAGGGAAGCATGCAAAAAAGTATTTGATTCTGTTTGAATGTGCGGCAGTTATCGTTCGTCATGGAAACATTTCTCTTGTTACAACATAAAAAGTTGCAGGTAAACTACCCCTTTCCCTTAACCGATCTTCACCAAAATCAATAGACCTTGAGCTCTCTGCAACTCAGGAAAGGGTGCAAAAAATTATTTGATTCTCATTGAATTTTCGGCAGTTATCGTTCGTCATAAAAAAAATTCCCTTTTTAAAACATAAAACGTTGCTGATAAACTACCCCTTCCCTTAACTGATCTTTAACAAAATCAACAGACCTTGAGTTCTCTTTAGTTCAAAAAGGTATGCAAAAACCTAGTTGATTCTGTTTGAATTTACAGCAGTTATCGTTCGTCATATAAAAAATTACCCTTGTTAAAACATAAAATGTAGCTGGTAAACTACCCCTTTCCCTTGACCGATCTTCACCAGCATCAACAGGTATTGAGAACTCTACAATACAAGGCTGTATGCAAAACATCATTTGATTCTGTTTGAATTTGCGGCTGTTATCGTTTACTATAGCAAAAAATTACCCTTGATAAAAAACCGTTGCAGGTAAACTACCCCTTTCCCTTCACCGATCTTCACCAAAAACGACAGGTCTTGGGTACTCTACAATTTAGGCCTGTATGCAAACAATTATTTGATTTTGTTTGAATTTGCGGCTGTTATCGTTTGCCATAGAAAAAAATTACCCTTGATTAAAAAAACTGTTGCAGGTAAACTACCCCTTTCTCTTAACCGATCTTCACCAAAAACAATAAGTCTTGAGTACTCTACAAATTAGGGCTGTATGCAAAAAATTATTTGATTCTGTTTGAATTTGCGGCTGTTATCATTTGCCATAGAAAAATATCGGTATGGAGAACCATACATGACTTCCATATTCTAAGATTTATATTTAAATCTTAATATCGCCTGCCAAGCGCGATATATTTTCTCTTATACATGATTTACATTAAAATGAAAAATTTTAATTTTATTGCCTGGCAACAAGATTATTTTATTTTTAACAATTACCATTGTTTGAAAAAGTTTAAATAAATTTTCAAGTACTTTACTCTTGTTAAAACGTAACAGGTTGCAGGTAAACTACCCCTTCCCCTTAACCGATCTTCACCAAAATCGAAAGTCCTTGAGACCTCTACAATTTAGGGATGTATGCAAAAAATTATTTGATTCTGTTTGAATTTGCGGCAGTTATCGTTTGCCATAGAAAATACGCTTGATAAAAAAACGTTGCAGGTAAACTACCCCTTTCCCTTCACCGATCTTCACCAAAAACGACAGGTCTTGGGTACTCTACAATTTAGGCCTGTATGCAAACAATTATTTGATTCTGTTTGAATTTGCGGCTGTTATCATTTGCCATAGAAAAAAATCCTCAGACAGACGGACACACACACAGACACTTTTCGAAAAATGACTTTTTTTTCATGTTTTGGGTGTAGTACAATCAGAATCTCCAATAATCTTGAACATGATTTTTTTTGCCATCACCATACTTCCATTTCCTTAAGGAACATGTTCTAAGATTTATATTTAAAACCATTTTTGAAATGAAATATTACCATAGAAACTACTTCTTTCTACTTACTGCTTCAGCCTTAACCACAGTACTGTGGTCACTAACGTATACCACCTCACGTTATCACACTCGATTTTCACTGATGATGGAAGTCGATGGCATTGCTGAAACGTCTAGTTTTGTAGAAAACATTGGACTACGGCCAAATATCCCGGGAAGGAATTTTAACAAAAACTACTTCTTTGTTGCCGATAACGTTGTACAAAATATATATAAAAAATATGCATAAAATTAATGGCTTGTATAAGGTAATGATTGATCTCCATTAAGTAGTGCTCAAGTTTCCAAAGTTTTAATATTATGATGTCCGTAATTAAAACATCAGAGCAGGTTTAGTGTGAATGAGGGTACGCTGTGGACAAAAATTTTCAACATTTCCTATTGAGCGTTGCTTAGAGTAAAGCTGCGAATCTACAGTGTATCTTTCACAGGACAAACACGCGAAAAAGAAGGAGCGCTCCGAAGTCACTCATGGACCCTCACCATCTAGCAGAGGGTTCATTCCCTAAAGACGAAAAGTCTGTCTATGAATCATTCCTCTGTAAACACGTGCAGTTACACTGCCCAGCGATCCACAGGAAGCAAATTGATGTCCATTTTTTCGGCTTGCACGCATTATGTTGGTGTGGGTTTCGGCAGTTTCCATTTAAAAAGCATGCAAATGTAAGAAAATAAACATGAGTGAGGCCAGAAATAATGCAAATTTTGTGTGTGTTGTCTTCCCTGCCTTTTTATTGCAGTAATCATAATAATAAAATGGAAACGTAAACATTACATAATTGAGATATGCTTGCCTGCCATGAACGATATATTTTCACTCATAAATGATTTACACTAAAATGAAAAAATTATAATTTTATAGCCTGGCAACAAAATTATTTTATTACTTCCATATTCCTTAAGGAAATGCATTGCAGATTCTGATTGTACTACACTCAAAACATGAAAAAAAGTCGTTTTTTGAAACATGTCTGTGTGTGTGTCTGTCTGTCTATCTGTCAGTGTGTCTGTAGATTTTTTTTCTATGGCAAAAGATAACATCTGCAAATTCAAACAGAATCAAATAATTTTTTTGCATACAGCCCTGATTTGTAGAGTACTCAAGACCTATTGTTTTTGGTGAAGATCGGTTAAGGGAAAGGGGTAGTTTACATGCAATGTTTTATGTTTTAACAAGGGTATTTTCTATGGCAAACGACAACAGCTTCAAATTCAAACAGAATCAAATAACTTTTGCATACATCACTGAATTGTAGAGAACTCAAGGCCTTTTGATTTTGGTGAAGATCATTAAGGGGAAGGGGTAGTTTAACTGCAACCTTTTACGTTTTAATAACAGTAAAGTACTTGAAAATTCATTTAAACTTTTTCAAACAATGGTAATTGTTAAATATCGGTATGGGGAACCATACATGACTTCCATATTCCAAGATTTATATTTAAAATTATTTTCGAAATTAAATATTGTAATAAAAACTACTTCTTTCTACTTACTGCTTCAGCCTTAACCACAGTACTGTGGTCACTAACACACTCTACTGTGGTACACGTTATCGCACTCGATTTTCACTGATGATGGAAGTCGATGGCATTGCCGAAACGTCTGGTTATGTAGAAAACATTGGACTACGGCCAAATATCCCGGGAAGGAATTTTAACAAAAACTACTTCTTTGTTGCCGATAACGTTGTACAAAATATATATAAAAAATATGCATAAAATTAATGGCTTGTATAAGTTAATGATTAATCTCCATTAAGTAGTGCTCAAGTTTCCAAACTTTTAATATTATGATGTCCGTAATTAAAACATCAGAGCAGGTTTAGTGTGAATGAAGGTACACTGTGGACAAAAATTTTCAACATTTCCTATTGAGCGTTGCTTAGAGTAAAGCTGCGAATCTACAGTGTATCTTTCACAGAACAAACACGCGAAAAAGAAGGAGCGCTCCGAAGTCACTCATGGACCCTCAGCATCTAGCAGAGAGTTCATTCCCTAAAGAAGAAAAGTCTGTCTATGAATCATTCCTCTGTAAACACGTGCAGTTACACTGCCCAGCGATCCACAGGAAGCAAATTGATGTCCATTTTTTCGGCTTGCACGCGTTATGTTGGTGTGGGTTTCGGCACTTTCCATTTAAAAAGCGTGCAAATGTAAGAAAATAAACATGAGTGAGGCCAGAAATAACGTCATTTGTGTGTGTGTGTGTGTGTGTGTGTGTGTGTGTGTTACCTGCCTTTTTATTGCTGTAGGCATAATAATAAAATGGAAAAGTAAACATTACATAACTGAGATATGCTTACCTGCCACGAAGTATATATTATTTTATACATGGAGGAGTTCAGTGACATACACACATACAGAAGAATTATATATATAAAGATATTAACTCATACATAATTTACATTAAAATGAAAAAATTATAATTTTATTCCCTGGCAACAAAATTATTTTATTTTTAACAATTACCATTGTTTGAAAAAGATTAAACGAATTTTCAAGTACTTTACTGTTGTTAAAACGTAAAAGGTTGCAGGTAAACTACCCCTTCCCCTTAACCGATCTTCACCAAAATCGAAAGTCCTTGAGATCTCTACAATTCAGGGACGTATGCAAAAAATTATTTCATTCTATTTGAATTTGCGGCTGTTATCGTTTGCCATAGAAAATACGCTTGATAAAAAAACGTTGCAGGTAAACTACCCCTTTCCCTTAACCGATCTTCACCAAAAACAATAGGTCTTGAGAACTCTAAAATTTAGGGCTGTATGCAAATAAACTTTTGATTCAGTTTGAATTTGCGGCTGTTATTGTTTGCCATAGGAAATACCCTTGTTAAAACATAAAACGTTACAGGTAAACTACCCCTTTCCCTTAACCGATCTTCACCAAAAACAATAGGTCTTGAGAACTCTACAATTCAGGGCTGTATGCGAAACATTACTTGATTCTGTTTGAATTTGCGGATGTTATCGTTTGCCAAAAAAAATATCGGTATGGAGAACCATACATGACTTCCATGTTCTAAGATTTATATTTAAAATCATATTCGAAATGAAATATTTCCATAGAAACTACGTCTTTTTACTTATTGCTTCAGCATTAACCACAGTACTGTGGTCACTGACGTATACCACCTCACGTTTTCGCACTCGATTTTCACCGATGATGGCAGTCGATGGCACTGCCGAAAAGTCTGGTTTTGCAGAAAACATTGGACTACGGCTAAAGAGCCCGGGAAGCAATTTTAACAAAAAACTACTTCTTTGTTGCCGATAACGTAGTACACATATAAAAAATTCTCCCCTACACCTTCAACTATAATTTTTAATAATAGAAAATTACCCCTCCCCGTTCACCTAACTTCTTCATTTATAGATATTTCATCTACGTTTCTACAGTGGATTACTATGAGTTTCTTATCAGGATACTTTATTTATAAAAATTAAGTACTTTACTCTTGTTAAATCATAAAATGTTTCACGTAAACTACCACTTTCTCTTAACCGATCTTCTCCAAAATCAACAGACCTTCCGTCCTCCACAATTCAGGGAAGCATGCAAAAAAGTATTTGATTCTGTTTGAATGTGCGGCAGTTATCGTTCGTCATGGAAACATTTCTCTTGTTACAACATAAAAAGTTGCAGGTAAACTACCCCTTTCCCTTAACCGATCTTCACCAAAATCAATAGACCTTGAGCTCTCTGCAACTCAGGAAAGGGTGCAAAAAATTATTTGATTCTCATTGAATTTTCGGCAGTTATCGTTCGTCATAAAAAAAATTCCCTTTTTAAAACATAAAACGTTGCTGATAAACTACCCCTTCCCTTAACTGATCTTTAACAAAATCAACAGACCTTGAGTTCTCTTTAGTTCAAAAAGGTATGCAAAAACCTAGTTGATTCTGTTTGAATTTACAGCAGTTATCGTTCGTCATATAAAAAATTACCCTTGTTAAAACATAAAATGTAGCTGGTAAACTACCCCTTTCCCTTGACCGATCTTCACCAGCATCAACAGGTATTGAGAACTCTACAATACAAGGCTGTATGCAAAACATCATTTGATTGTTTGAATTTGCGGCTGTTATCGTTTACTATAGAAAAATATCGGTATGGAGAACCATACATGACTTCCATATTCTAAGATTTATATTTAAAATCATTTTCAGCCAAACAGCCAGGGAAGGAATTTTAACAAAAAAATACTTCTTTCTTGCCAATAATGTAGTACACATATAAAAAATATTATCCCCTCCCCCTTCAACTATAATTTTGATTTATAGAAAATTACCCCCAGCCCGTTCAACTAGCCTCTTCATTTATAGATATTTCATCTACGTTTCTACAGTGGATTATTAAGATCTTATCAGGATACTTTATCAAAATTAAGTACTTTACTCATGTTACAACAAAAAATGTTTCAGGTAAACTGCCCTTTCCCCGTAACCGATCTTCACCAAAATCAACAGACATTGAGTTCTCTATAGCTCAGGCACATATATAAAAAATTATTTGATTCTGTTTGAATTTACGGCAGTTATGGTTCGTCATATAAAAAATTACCCATGTTAAAACATAAAACATGAGATTTATAAAACATATCTAAGATTTATATATAAAATCATTTTTGAAATAAAATATTTTCATAGAACTTACTAACGCTGGGGAAATCTGAGGAGCCAATCAGAGTTGGGCCTACCTGTCACTCTGCTGAATTTGGTGGAAAGCCCTGTCACTGTCGTCAAAGTATCAGCCTTGACAGGGTCCTCTTTTTCTGCAAAATGGGAGAGGAGGTTTGAGATGGAGTGAGTGACATGGTCCCCACCTCAATGAAGAACCCATTGTTTTATAAAAATATATTTAAATTTTGAAAACTGAAAATTCTTTTCTTGTTGTAAATATTTATATTTTATAATCAAAATGACTTTATCAAAACACAAACATTATTTTTTTATAATAAGTACTTACATATGTTTCTTAATATGCTTACTTTTTCTTCAATGTTGATGATCATTTCCAAACATTCTGACAAAATTGTATCTACAGAACAGTTAACATTCCCCAGGTTTCCATTTCTGCTAATTTCTCATTACACCTTCCACTGACGTATTATTAACCATTTCATAAACTATCGTATAATCTTTTCAGATTTTGTGGTACAAAATCTGAAATTTTCAGATTGCCTGGCAACAAAATTATTATTTTTTCAACAATTACCATTGTTTGAAAAAGTTTAAATGAATTTTCAAGTACTTTACTCTTGTTAAAACGTAAAAGGTTGCAGGTAAACTACCCCTTCCCCTTAATTGATCTTCACCAAAATCTAAAGGCCTTGAGTCCTCTACAATTCACTGACGTATGCAAAAAATTATTTGATTCTGTTTGAATTTGCGGCTGTTATCGTTTACTATAGAAAAAAATTACCCTTGATAAAAAACCGTTGCAGGTAAACTACCCCTTTCCCTTCACCGATCTTCACCAAAAACGACAGGTCTTGGGTACTCTACAATTGAGGCCTGTATGCAAACAATTATTTGATTCTGTTTAAATTTGCGGCTGTTATCGTTTGCCATAGAAAAAAATTACCCTTGATTAAAAAAAACTGTTGCAGGTAAACTACCCCTTTCTCTTAACCGATCTTCACCAAAAACAATAGGTCTTGAGTACTCTACAAATTAGGGCTGTATGCAAAAAATTATTTGATTCTGTTTGAATTTGCGGCTGTTATCGTTTGCCATAGAAAAATATCGGTATGGAGAACCATACATGACTTCCATATTCTAAGATTTATATTTAAATCTTAATATCGCCTGCCAATTTTCTCTTATACATGATTTACATTAAAATGAAAAAATTTTAATTTTATTGCCTGGCAACAAAATTATTTTATTTTTAACAATTACCATTGTTTGAAAAAGTTTAAATAAATTTTCAAGTACTTTACTCTTGTTAAAATGTAACAGGTTGCAGGTAAACTACCCCTTCCCCTTAACCGATCTTCACCAAAATCGAAAGTCCTTGAGACCTCTACAATTTAGGGATGTATGCAAAAAATTATTTGATTCTGTTTGAATTTGCGGCAGTTATCGTTTGCCATAGAAAATACGCTTGATAAAAAAACGTTGCAGGTAAACTACCCCTTTCCCTTCACCGATCTTCACCAAAAACGACAGGTCTTGGGTACTCTACAATTTAGGCCTGTATGCAAACAATTATTTGATTCTGTTTGAATTAGCGGCTGTTATCATTTGCCATAGAAAAAAATCCTCAGACAGACGGACACACACACAGACACTTTTCGAAAAATGACTTTTTACTTGCATATTCCTTAAGGAATGGAAGTATGGTGATGGCAAAAAAAATCGTGTTCGAGATTATTGCAGATTCTGATTCTACTACACTCAAAACATGAAAAAAAGTCGTTTTCCGAAAAGTGTCTGTGTGTGTGTCTGTCTGTGTGTCTGTCTGTAGATTTTTTTTCTATGGCAAACGATAACTGCCGCAAATTCAAACAGAATCAAATAATTTTTTGCATACAGCCCTGATTTGTAGAGGACTCGCGACCTATTGTTTTTGGTGAAGATCGGTTAAGGGAAAGGGGTAGTTTACCAGTAACGTTTTATGTTTTAACAAGGGTATTTCCTATGCCAAACGATGACAGCCGCAAATTAAAACAGAATCAAAAGATTATTTGCATACTGCCCTAAATTGTAGAGTTCTCAAGACCTATTGTTTTTGGTGAAGATCGGTTAAGGGAAAGGGGTAGTTTACCTACAAGGTTTTTTTAACAAGGGTATTTTCTATGGCAAACGATAACAGCCGCAAATTCAAACAGAATCAAATAATTTTCTGCATACAGCCCTGATTTGTAGAGTACTCAAGACCTATTGTTTTTGGTGAAGATCGGTTGAGGGGAAGGGGTAGTTTACCTGCAACGTTTTTTATCAAGCGTATTTTCTATGGCAAACGATAACTGCCGCAAATTCAAACAGAATCAAATAATTTTTTGCATACAGCCCTGATTTGTAGAGTACTCGCGACCTGTTGTTTTTGGTGAAGATCGGTTGAGGGGAAGGGGTAGTTTACCTGCAACGGTTTTTTTTATCAAGGGAAATTTTTTTTTTGGCAAACGATAACAGCCGCAAATTCAAACAGAATCAAATAATGTTTCGCATACAGCCCTGAATTGTAGAGTTCTCAAGACCTATTGTTTTTGGTGAAGATCGGTTGAGGGGAAGGGGTAGTTTACCTGCAACGTTTTTTATCAAGCGTATTTTCTATGGCAAACGATAACTGCCGCAAATTCAAACAGAATCAAATAATTTTTTGCATACTTCAGTGAATTGTAGAGGACTCAAGGCCTTTAGATTTTGGTGAAGATCAGTTAAGGGGAAGGGGTAGTTTACCTGCAACCTTTTACGTTTTAACAAGAGTAAAAGTACTTGAAAATTCATTTAAACTTTTTCAAACAATGGTAATTGTTGAAAATAAAATAATTTTGTTGCCAGGCAATCTGAAAATTTCAGATTTTGTACCACAAAATCTGAAAAGATTATACGATAGTTTATGAAATGGTTAATAATACGTCAGTGGAAGGTGTAATGAGAAATTAGCAGAAATGGAAACCTGGGGAATGTTAACTGTTCTGTAGATACAATTTTGTCAGAATGTTTGGAAATGATCATCAACATTGAAGAAAAAGTAAGCATATTAAGAAACATATGTAAATACTTATTATAAAAAAATAATGTTTGTTTTTTGATAAAGTCATTTTGATTATAAAATATAAATATTTACAACAAGAAAAGAATTTTCAGTTTTCAAAATTTAAATATATTTTTATAAAACAATGGGTTCTTCATTGAGCTGGGGACCATGTCACTCACTCCATCTCAAGCCTCTCCCATTTTGCAGAAAAAGAGGACCCTGTCAAGGCTGATACTTTGACGACAGTGACAGGGCTTTCCACCAAATTCAGCAGAGTGACAGGTAGGCCCAACTCTGATTGTCTCCTCAGATTTCCCCAGCGTTAGTAGGTTCTATGAAAATATTTTATTTCAAAAATGATTTTAAATATAAATCTTAGATATGTTTTATAAATCTCATGTTTTATGTTTTAACATGGTTAATTTTTTATATGACGAACCATAACTGCCGTACATTCAAACAGAATCAAATAATTTTTTACATATGTGCCTGAGCTATAGAGAACTCAATGTCTGTTGATTTTGGTGAAGATCGGTTACGGGGAAAGGGCAGTTTACCTGAAACATTTTTTGTTGTAACATGAGTAAAGTACTTAATTTTGATAAAGTATCCTGATAAGATCTTAATAATCCACTGTAGAAACGTAGATGAAATATCTATAAATGAAGAGGCTAGTTGAACGGGCTGGGGGTAATTTTCTATAAATCAAAATTATAGTTGAAGGGGGAGGGGATAATATTTTTTATATGTGTACTACATTATTGGCAAGAAAGAAGTATTTTTTTGTTAAAATTCCTTCCCTGGCCGTTTGGCTGAAAATGATTTTAAATATAAATCTTAGAATATGGAAGTCATGTATGGTTCTCCATACCGATATTTTCTATGGCAAACGATAACTGCCGCAAATTCAAACAGAATCAAATAATTTTTTGCATGCAGCCCTGATTTGCAGAGTACTCGCGACCTATTGTTTTTGGTGAAGATCGGTTGAGGGAAAGGGGTAGTTTACCTGCAACGGTTTTTTTTTAGCAAGGGTAATTTTGTTTGTTTGGCAAACGATAACAGCCGCAAATTCAAACAGAATCAAATAATGTTTCGCATACAGCCCTGAATTGTAGAGTTCTCAAGATCTGTTGATTTTGGTGAAGATCGGTTAAGGGAAAGGGGTAGTTTACCTGTAACGTTTTATGTTTTAACAAGGGTATTTCCTATGGCAAACGATAACAGCCGCAAATTCAAACAGAATCAAAAGATTATTTGCATACAGCCCTAAATTGTAGAGTTCTCAAGACCTGTTGTTTTTGGTGAAGTTCGGTTGAGGGAAAGGGGTAGTTTACCTGCAACGTTTTTTTAACAAGGGTATTTTCTATGGCAAACGATAACAGCCGCAAATTCAAACAGAATCAAATAATGTTTTGCATACAGCCCTGATTTGTAGAGTACTCAAGACCTATTGTTTTTGGTGAAGATCGGTTAAGGGAAAGGGGTAGTTTACCTGTAACGTTTTATGTTTTAACAAGGGTATTTCCTATGGCAAACGATAACAGCCGCAAATTCAAACAGAATCAAAAGATTATTTGCATACAGCCCTAAATTGTAGAGTTCTCAAGACCTATTGTTTTTGGTGAAGATCGGTTGAGGGAAAGGGGTAGTTTACCTGCAACGTTTTTTTAACAAGGGTATTTTCTATGGCAAACGATAACAGCCGCCAATTCAAACAGACTCAAATAATGTTTTGCATACATCCCTGAATTGTAGAGGTCTCAATGACTTTCGATTTTGTTGAAGATCGATTAAGGGGAAGGGGTAGTTTACCTGCAACCTTTTACGTTTTAACAAGAGTAAAGTACTTGAAAATTTATTTAAACTTTTTGAAACAATGGTAATTGTTAAAAATAAAATAATTTTGTTGCCAGGCAATATAATTATAATTTTTTCATTTTAATGTAATATAATATTTTTCATTTAATACAGCAATAAAAAGGCAGGTAAGACACAGCCTGGCTGTTTGGCTGAAAATGATTTTAAATATAAATCTTAGAATATGGAAGTCATGTATGGTTCTCCATACCGATATTTTTTCATGTTTTCGGTGTAGTACAATCAGAATCTGCATGCAATAATCTTGAACATGATTTTTTTTGCCATCACCATACTTCCATTTCCTTAAGGAACATGTTCTAAGATTTATATTTAAAACCATTTTTGAAATGAAATATTACCATAGAAACTACTTCTTTCTACTTACTGCTTCAGCCTTAACCACAGTACTGTGGTCACTAACGTATACCACCTCACGTTATCACACTCGATTTTCACTGATGATGGAAGTCGATGGCATTGCTGAAACGTCTAATTTTGTAGAAAACATTGGACTACGGTCAAACATCCCGGGAAGGAATTTTAACAAAAACTATTTCTTTGTTGCCGATAATGTAGTACACACATATATAAAAAATATGCATAAAATTAATGGCTTGTATAAGTTAATGATTGATCTCCATTAAGTAGTGCTCAAGTTTCCAAAGTTTTAATATTATGATGTCCGTAATTAAAACTTCAGAGCAGGTTTAGTGTGTATGAGGGTACACCGTGGACAAAAATTTTCAACATTTCCTATTGAGCGTTGCTTAGAGTAAATATGCGAATCTACAGTGTACGTTTCACAGAACAAACACGCGGAAAAGAAGGACCGCTCCGAAGTCACTCATGGACCCTCAGCATCTTGCAGAGGGTTCATTCCCTAAAGACGAAAAGTCTGTCTATGAATCGTTCCTCTGTAAACACGTGCAGTTACACTGCCCAGCGATCCACAGGAAGCAAATCGTTATCCACGCTGGACACTTTTTCGGCTTGCACGCGATATGTTGGTGTGGGTTTCGGCTGTTTCCATTTAAAAAGCATGCAAATGTAAGAAAATAAACATGAGTGAGGCCAGAAATAATGCGAATTTTGTGTGTGTTGTCTTCCCTGCCTTTTTATTGCAGTAATCATAATAATAAAATGGAAACGTAAACATTACATAATTGAGATATGCTTGCCTGCCATGAACGATATATTTTCACTCATAAATGATTTACACTAAAATGAAAAAATTATAATTTTATAGCCTGGCAACAAAATTATTTTATTACTTCCATATTCCTTAAGGAAATGCATTGCAGATTCTGATTGTACTACACTCAAAACATGAAAAAAGTCGTCTTTTGAAACATGTCTGTGTGTGTGTCTGTCTGTCTTCTGTCAGTGTGTCTGTAGATTTTTTTTCTATGGCAAAAGATAACATCTGCAAATTCAAACAGAATCAAATAATTTTTTTGCATACAGCCCTGATTTGTAGAGTACTCATGACCTATTGTTTTTGGTGAAGATCGGTTGAGGGAAAGGGGTAGTTTACCTGCAACGGTTTTTTTTATCAAGGGTAATTTTTTTTTTGGCAAACGATAACAGCCCCAAATTCAAACAGAATCAAATAATGTTTCGCATACCGTCCTGAATTATGGAGTTCTCAAGACCTATTGTTTTTGGTGAAGATCGGTTAAGGGAAAGGGGTAGTTTACCTGCAACGTTTTATGTTTTAACAAGGGTATTTTCTATGGCAAACGATAAACAGCCGCAAATTCAAACAGAATGAAATAAATTTTTGCATACACCCCTAAATTGTAGAGTTCTCAAGACCTATTGTTTTTGGTGAAGATCGGTTAAGGGAAAGGTGTAGTTTACATGCAATGTTTTATGTTTTAACAAGGGTATTTTCTATGGCAAACGACAACAGCATCAAATTCAAACAGAATCAAATAATTTTTTGCATACATGACTGAATTGTAGAGAACTCAAGGCCTTTTGATTTTGGTGAAGATCGGTTAAGGGGAAGGGGTAGTTTAACTGCAACCTTTTACGTTTTAACAACAGTAAAGTACTTGAAAATTCATTTAAACTTTTTCAAACAATGGTAATTGTTAAATATCGGTATGGGGAACCATACATGACTTCCATATTCTAAGATTTATATTTAAAATCATTTTCGAAATTAAATATTGTAATAAAAACTACTTCTTTCTACTTACTGCTTCAGCCTTAACCACAGTACTGTGGTCACTAACACACTCTACTGTGGTACACGTTATCGCACTCGATTTTCACTGATGATGGAAGTCGATGGCATTGCCGAAACGTCTGGTTATGTAGAAAACATTGGACTAAGGCCAAATATCCCGGGAAGGAATTTTAACAAAAACTACTTCTTTGTTGCCGATAACGTTGTACAAAATATATATAAAAAATATGCATAAAATTAATGGCTTGTATAAGTTAATGATTAATCTCCATTAAGTAGTGCTCAAGTTTCCAAAGTTTTAATATTATGATGTCCGTAATTAAAACATCAGAGCAGGTTTAGTGTGAATGAAGGTACACTGTGGACAAAAATTTTCAACATTTCCTATTGAGCGTTGCTTAGAGTAAAGCTGCGAATCTACAGTGTATCTTTCACAGAACAAACGCGCGAAAAAGAAGGAGCGCTCCGAAGTCACTCATAGACCCTCAGCATCTAGCAGAGAGTTCATTCCCTAAAGAAGAAAAGTCTGTCTATGAATCATTCCTCTGTAAACACGTGCAGTTACACTGCCCAGCGATCCACAGGAAGCAAATTGATGTCCATTTTTTCGGCTTGCACGCGTTATGTTGGTGTGGGTTTCGGCACTTTCCATTTAAAAAGCGTGCAAATGTAAGAAAATAAACATGAGTGAGGCCAGAAATAATGCGAATTTTGTGTGTGTTGTCTTCCCTGCCTTTTTATTGCAGTAATCATAATAATAAATGGAAACGTAAACATTACATAATTGAGATATGCTTGCCTGCCATGAACGATATATTTTCACTCATACACGATTTACACTAAAATGAAAAAATTATAATTTTATTGCCTGGCAACAAAATTATTTTATTACTTCCATATTCCTTAAGGAAATGGAAGTATGGTGATGGCAAAAAAAATGGTGTTCAACATTATTGCAGATTCTGATTGTACTACACTCAAAACATGAAAAAAAATCGTTTTTTGAAACATGTCTGTGTGTGTGTCTGTCTGTCTATCTGTCAGTGTGTCTGTAGATTTTTTTTCTATGGCAAAAGATAACATCTGCAAATTCAAACAGAATCAAATAATTTTTTTGCATACAGCCCTGATTTGTAGAGTACTCATGACATATTGTTTTTGGTGAAGATCGGTTGAGGGAAAGGGATAGTTTACCTGCAACGGTTTTTTTATCAAGGGTAATTTTTTTTGCAAACGATAGCCCCAAATTCAAACAGAATCAAATAATTTTTTCGCATACAGTCCTGAATTATGGAGTTCTCAAGACCTATTGTTTTTGGTGAAGATCGGTTAAGGGAAAGGGGTAGTTTACATGCAATGTTTTATGTTTTAACAAGGGTATTTTCTATGGCAAACGACAACAGCTTCAAATTCAAACAGAATCAAATAATTTTTTGCATACGTCACTGAATTGTAGAGAACTCAAGGCCTTTTGATTTTGGTGAAGATCGGTTAAGGGGAAGGGGTAGTTTAACTGTAACCTTTTACGTTTTAACAACAGTAAAGTACTTGAAAATTCATTTAAACTTTTTCAAACAATGGTAATTGTTAAATATCGGTATGGAGAACCATACATGACTTCCATATTCTAAGATTTATATTTAAAATCATTTTCGAAATTAAATATTGTAATAAAAACTACTTCTTTCTACTTACTGCTTCAGCCTTAACCACAGTACTGTGGTCACTAACGTATACCACCTCACGTTATCGCACTCGATGGCATTGCCGAAACGTCTGGTTATGTAGAAAACATTGGACTACGGCCAAATATCTCGGGAAAGAATTTTAACAAAAACTACTTCTTTGTTGCCGATAACGTTGTACAAAATATATATAAAAAATGTGCATACAATTAATGGCTTGTATAAGTTAATGATTGATCTCCATTAAGTAGTGCTCAAGTTTCCAAAGTTTTAATATTATGATGTCCGTAATTAAAACATCAGAGCAGGTTTAGTGTGAATGAGGGTACACTGTGGACAAAAATTTTCAACATTTCCTATTGAGCGTTGCTTAGAGTAAAGCTGCGAATCTACAGTGTATGTTTCACAGAACAAACACGCGAAAAAGAAGGAGCGCTCCGAAGTCACTCATGGACCCTCAGCATGTAGCAGAGGGTTCATTCCCTAAAGACGAAAAGTCTGTCTATGAATCATTCCTCTGTAAACACGTGTAGTTACACTGCCCAGCGATCCACAGGAAGCAAATTGATGTCCATTTTTTCGGCTTGCACGCGTTATGTTGGTGTGGGTTTCGGCACTTTCCATTTAAAAAGCGTGCAAATGTAAGAAAATAAACATGAGTGAGGCCAGAAATAATGCGAATTTTGTGTGTGTTGTCTTCCCTGCCTTTTTATTGCAGTAATCATAATAATAAATGGAAACGTAAACATTACATAATTGACATATGCTTGCCTGCCGTGAACGATATATTTTCACTCATACATGATTTACACTAAAATGAAAAAATTATAATTTTATTGCCTGGCAACAAAATTATTTTATTACTTCCATATTCCTTAAGGAAATGGAAGTATGGTGATGGCAAAAAAAATGGTGTTCAACATTATTGCAGATTCTGATTGTACTACACTCAAAACATGAAAAAAAATCGTTTTTTGAAACATGTCTGTGTGTGTGTCCGTCTGTCTATCTGTCAGTGTGTCTGTAGATTTTTTTTCTATGGCAAAAGATAACATCTGCAAATTCAAACAGAATCAAATAATTTTTTTGCATACAGCCCTGATTTGTAGAGTACTCATGACATATTGTTTTTGGTGAAGATCGGTTGAGGGAAAGGGATAGTTTACCTGCAACGGTTTTTTTATCAAGGGTAATTTTTTTTTGCAAACGATAGCCCCAAATTCAAACAGAATCAAATAATGTTTCGCATACAGTCCTGAATTATGGAGTTCTCAAGACCTATTGTTTTTGGTGAAGATCGGTTAAGGGAAAGGGGTAGTTTACATGCAATGTTTTATGTTTTAACAAGGGTATTTTCTATGGCAAACGACAACAGCTTCAAATTCAAACAGAATCAAATAATTTTTTGCATACGTCACTGAATTGTAGAGAACTCAAGGCCTTTTGATTTTGGTGAAGATCGGTTAAGGGGAAGGGGTAGTTTAACTGTAACCTTTTACATTTTAACAACAGTAAAGTACTTGAAAATTCATTTAAACTTTTTCAAACAATGGTAATTGTTAAATATCGGTATGGAGAACCATACATGACTTCCATATTCTAAGATTTATATTTAAAATCATTTTCGAAATTAAATATTGTAATAAAAACTACTTCTTTCTACTTACTGCTTCAGCCTTAACCACAGTACTGTGGTCACTAACGTATACCACCTCACGTTATCGCACTCGATGGCATTGCCGAAACGTCTGGTTATGTAGAAAACATTGGACTACGGCCAAATATCTCGGGAAAGAATTTTAACAAAAACTACTTCTTTGTTGCCGATAACGTTGTACAAAATATATATAAAAAATGTGCATACAATTAATGGCTTGTATAAGTTAATGAATGATCTCCATTAAGTAGTGCTCAAGTTTCCAAAGTTTTAATATTATGATGTCCGTAATTAAAACATCAGAGCAGGTTTAGTGTGAATGAGGGTACACTGTGGACAAAAATTTTCAACATTTCCTATTGAGCGTTGCTTAGAGTAAAGCTGCGAATCTACAGTGTATGTTTCACAGAACAAACACGCGAAAAAGAAGGAGCGCTCCGAAGTCACTCATGGACCCTCAGCATGTAGCAGAGGGTTCATTCCCTAAAGACGAAAAGTCTGTCTATGAATCATTCCTCTGTAAACACGTGCAGTTACACTGCCCAGCGATCCACAGGAAGCAAATTGATGTCCATTTTTTCGGCTTGCACGCGTTATGTTGGTGTGGGTTTCGGCACTTTCCATTTAAAAAGCGTGCAAATGTAAGAAAATAAACATGAGTGAGGCCAGAAATAACGGCACTTGTGTGTGTGTGTTTTACCTGCCTTTTTATTGCTGTAGGCATAATAATAAAATGGAAACGTAAACATTACATAACTGAGATATGCTTACCTGCCACGAAGTATATATTATTTTATACATGGAGGAGTTCAGTGACATACACACATACAGAAGAATTATATATATAAAGATATTAACTCATACATAATTTACATTAAAATGAAAAAATTATAATTTTATTCCCTGGCAACAAAATTATTTTATTTTTAACAATTACCATTGTTTGAAAAAGTTTAAACGAATTTTCAAGTACTTTACTATTGTTAAAACGTAAAAGGTTGCAGGTAAACTACCCCTTCCCCTTAACCGATCTTCACCAAAATCGAAAGTCCTTGAGATCTCTACAATTCAGGGACGTATGCAAAAAATTATTTGATTGTTTGAATTTGCGGCTGTTATCGTTTGCCATAGAAAATACGCTTGATAAAAAAACGTTGCAGGTAAACTACCCCTTTCCCCATCGTTCGTCATGGAAACATTTCTCTTCACCAAAAACAATAAGTCTTGAGAACTCTACAATTTAGGGCTGTATGCAAATAATCTTTTGATTCTGTTTGAATTTGCGGCTGTTATCGTTTGCCATAGAAAATACCCTTGTTAAAACACAAAACGTTGCAGGTAAACTACCCCTTTCCCTTAACCGATCTTCACCAAAAACAACAGGTCTTGATAACTCTACAATTCAGTGCTGTATGCGAAACATTATTTGATTCTGTTTGAATCTGCGGCTGTTATCGTTTGCCAAAAAAAAAATACCCTTGATAAAAAAAACCGTTGCAGGTAAACTACCCGTTTCCCTTAACTGATCTTCACCAAAAACAATAGGTCGTGAGTACTCTACAAATCAGAGCTGTATGCAAAAAATTATTTGATGCTGTTTGAATTTGCGGCTGTTATCGTTTTCTATAGAAAAAAAACTACAGGCAGAGAGACACACAGACAGTTTTCGAAAAACGACTTTTTTTCATGTTTTGAGTGTAGTACAATCAGAATCTGCAATAATCTCGAATACGATTTTTTTTGCCATCACCATACTTCCATTTCCTTAAGGAACATGGAAGTAAAACAGTTGAAAAAAACATTATTTTGAACACCTATACGCATACAAAAAACCAGAAATATATAAATCCAATTTAGCCATACATGCAATAAGCACAGGACATGAATTTCCAGACATAACCAATGTGTCACTAATAAAACATATACCACACAAAGGCACCATAATGAACATTTGGGAAAATTTACAAATATACAAACATAAAACACAAAACAAACTAATACCAGACAAATACAAATCAATACAAAACATGACACAATATTCAAAGCACTCAACATCGAAAATACACAAAATACAAATACATATACCACAATCACACACACTAATACAACTTTAAAATACCAAAGACTAACAAACAACCTCAATAGCATCCAGCAGCCAACACACAAATACTTCACCAGACACAAGATCGCGAAGGCTGAAGATGAGAGCACGGGAACCCTCGAAACATGTCCAAATAAGGAAAAATAACATCTTGAGGTAAATTTAGTTATAAATATTAAATGTATTATATACATCAAGAAACGGACTGTAGCAGAAAGTGATTGAATATATATATTGTTACAACACAAATAAGCCTTACCCCAATACCAGGGATGAAAAAGATAATTTTGTATATAAAAAAATAATTTGAAAAATAAAATATTTAAACTAATGAAAATAAAGTGACAATAACACGACAAACGACGACTTTACCTAACCCAAGTGATTGACCAAACAAACAGGAAAACAAAGAAGAAGGGAAAAAACCGAAACCAAATAAGAATAAAGCCAATTGAAGGAAGTGAATGAATTCATACAACCAAACGAGAAGGAGAGAACCAAACTAAAGTGAAGCCAATGGAAAATGAAGGAGAAGAAGAACAAAAAGGAAAATGAAACTAATCCAGTGTAAAGGAAATAAAGTGAAACCAAGGAATAAGAAGCAAACCAATAATATAAAATATGTAAGGGAGAAATGGTACACTCAAGTATAATATTGGGAATAAAGCCAATGATTATCCAATATCAGAAATAAATATTATTATCAATTAAATAATTAATGTAACTGTTTTAACCAAAACCCAGTAAAGTAATATAATAAAAAGAAAAGTACACTAACCCAAGAATTAGAGTTAGATGTAATAAAACTCTATAGAAATTACTACCTTAGTACCTTAGTAATACTATGTATAATATTTGTAAAGAAAGAAATAGTGAGAAAGTAGTAATTATAGGGATTACCCACTAAGAAACACTTAAACAGTTAAAGAGTACAATAGTGAAAGTGTGAAACCCCAAAATGGTTAGAAACCATATTTATGGTAATAAAACGCTTAATAATCAATAATAAACAATAACTGATTAATGGTGAATCAAATAATAATTAAGAATAAGGTTTTAATGATAGAATTAGATGTAAGCACTTCATAATGTGGAATAAACACTGAAGAGTGATGAGGAAACACTATGTGATTAAAAGTGAACCAAATCAGTAATTAAAAATATATGGTTTATGATAATATTAAATGTAAACAATTAGTAATATGAAATGAACACTGGAAAGTGATGATGACGTTGTTAATTAAGAAAGGATTTTTAAGAGAAGTGAGTTTAATTGTAAACGATTGTAATTAAAGGGGAAAATCCCATGAAAAGATAAACAGCTAGTGTTAACATGGATTGAAAGTAAAGATTAATTAGGAAATAAGAAGTTAATAATGTAATAAATAAACACCCCAGATTGTAAGGGAAAACCAATTAAGTAAATTCACAAGGTGTGATATTGCTTAACACCCAAAAAATAGTAATTAATGAAATGAGTTGTAAACGAACTTTACTTAATAATTGTTAAATAACTGTGTAATTATAGTTATGAATAGGGTATGACTGAAGAAATTGTACAGAGCATACGCCTAGAAAATATAGTTTTAATTGATGAAGAATAGGGAGTGGTAGCCATATTGTTGACAAAGGCAAAATAGATAATTAAGGAGTTAAGACAATACAAATCTAATTACACTAGAAAATCAATTAATATAGAAAATAACAGAACCATACAAATGGGATAATAACAAAACAAAACACATTAGAATAAAATGAGAAATCATTTGTATAAATTCAGTAAATATGATCAATGGCTACTAGTGCCTCTGAAATGCCTAACTGTCAAAACAAATAATTACAAATTGTATAAAATCCACAAGGAAATTAACAAATCTAAGGTGAGTAACTAGCCAAGAATAATGTGTAAATCATTTTAAAAGAAAAATGTTACAATAAGAACTAAAAGAAATATGTAATTAACAAATGTTAACATAATTGTACAAAAGTTAATATCTAATAGAACACAACCTTATAAGGTATTAATTTAATCTTTGAAAGGAAAGACAAACAGTAGTGATAATATTTAATACTCAGGAAGGAAGACAGAAGAATAAAATCAATCAGAAAATATACAGTAATTTAGAATAAAAATTCAAATATAATAACAATGGTAATAAACCATGGCTTAGCCAATCAAATGGTTTAGGTTACCATAGAAACGAGCCGTTGGTTACTAATTTTCCGTTAATTCTGATTACTCGTATAATGACGCTTATATAGCAGGGACGCAAGATTTTGTATGACATAAATTTTACTTTAAAATGTTAAAAATCTACTCAAAAGTCAAAAACATATACAAGTGAGAAGGAGATGAAGAGTAATAACATTTAACTGATGTCCAGGAACAATTTAAATGAAAATTAAAAGAAGAAATTCCCAAGACTAATCTGAAAAGGACGCCAGCAGCCTAAATCACTCAAAATTGATGAATTTTCCAATTCAAATGAACAACGCTCTATCACAAACCTTCTGAACTGATAAGTATTATTTAAATACCCAAATTCCAGGAATAACAGCACTTTAAATATTTCTCAAATCTATACAAACTCTCACTATGAAATAAAAATTCAAGGATTAAATAAAATAAACTTACATAGAAAAATTGTTAACTAAAAAATAACCTCGCACTAGATTGCGAACTTTTAAAACACATATTACTACACTGCAGAACAAACTGTAGCCACACGTTATATTATTTAAGTACGAATAATGTACGGTAGTGTACTTTTTTATTGTAATCATATTTAATATTTTTCGTGTAATCAAAAGGACTCCAGATTTTGAACGAGTATAATTGTAAACTATAAACCGCAGCCATACTGCACAGAATAGCTCGTTTCAATACCGATTTCGTCACCTTGAGGTAAAGCGTTTCATGTTTAATGTCGGAGCAAATTTATTAAATACCAAATAATAATATTATTGTCAAATTGCATAATTACCAAACAACCATTAAAGAAACAGTACAGAGTGTAACCATTGTTTTATTTCATAGGAAATTGTATTATATATGTGTGTGTTAGCGAACTTGCAGAATAGATGACGAGCGCTTTCGCTACCTGTTCGATACGCAAGCTGTACAAAGGCGGGAACCGATTCGAATGCCCCGGCCGTCATCGCTGAAAACACCTTTTTAACACATTAATTCATAAATTTAATTGTTTTCAACAAATAATTTGGCGCCACCTGGGATTCACAAACCCCTATGGAATTACAGGTAAGGTTTACACTCGGTTGTACTGATAATTGTGACAACGCTACGGACTTCGTTAGCGGCAACCATTGATGTAACGACAAGGTGCGAAACGAACGCACTAACACATACAACAAAAGTGTACACACATCTTTTACAGAGACGACTCAAACTCTTCGTTAAAGATTTGCCTTCCATCGCGGGGCATAAACACGGATGTCCTGAATAAACTACTTCGTTACAGATTGGCTTCCATCGCGGGGCTTAAACAAACGGACGTCCTAAACACTTTGTTACAATATATATTGTAACGTTACATAACCCGGTCCCAATAAATTAAATCATGTAAGAACATAAAAGTCAGAAATGGGTAACCTATAACTAGCTCTAAATTAAAGTATATCACTAAACATGATAACCAATTCGAGTGATATACGGTGCAAAGTGAGTTATAGTGTACCCATTGAGGTAAAAAATGAAAGTGAAGGTAACTTATTACAGAATTGTGCTGTAGGTTTGGGAATTATAAAACTATGAGAGTAGACTATAATACTACTAACTGATTCTGTATTTTATTTATTTATTGTAATATTTATATTGTATGGACAACCAATTGTTATACCTAAGTTAATGTTATATTTTTTCAAATATTTGTGTTATAATATAAGATAACCCAGGGTTCGTTTTAAAAAACATAAAAAAATTTTAAATATCAAAGGATAATAAAAAATTAAAATAATACTATGAGGGAAATGGCAACAGGAAGTAGTGCAGTGTAGGAATACTATGAGAGACTAAATAAATAATATATATACATTTATTTAAAGATAATAAAATTATCAAATACTTATATACAAGGTCATAAGAAAATGAACAAAAACTTATTATGTAAACCAAATTGATAAAGAAACCGGAATGGAAAAGAATTATTTTTCGGTAAATAAAATATAAATTTATAATAATTACAAACTGCCTGTATAATAAAAATACTATGGGTTACTAAGAGTGACGGAAATAACAAGTATTGTTAATAATAAAAAATTTGGAATAAAACCATAGAGTTGACAAAATGATGCTACTACAATTCTAATAAAATAACCTTTCTGGAACTTTGGAGGAGTGAAAATTAGTACAAAATTAACAAGCAACATGACCACTATATAATCATCCATTATTTATCAAAATTAAATGGTTATACTCCTTAAAAAACAGTGAAAGAAAACCTTCTGATGATTCAACCTAGTTTCGCCATAGTTCAAGTTGACGATAGAATATGAGCCAGACGGGAATGAAATTATAACTCAAGACGGACCTCACCAGAGAAAAAGCTTCATTCCAGTAAGAACCATACGAAGAGAGGTAATATAAACATTTCGTTTAATAGTTAACGAAGAAAACGCATTCCGAATGTTGGTATAGAACACGAAACTAGTCAAATTTAATCACGTTTTTAAAGTAAACAAACGCATGCTGCTCTCTTACAAACATTCCTGGAACTACATACTAAACGAAAAATAAACAAATTTATTTAATATTTTTTCGGTATTTGTAAAGCTTAGTAATTATCCATTTCTGACCATCTCATAACAAAAAGAACTTAACCTTAACCCTGGGGAATTATTAAGAATTATATATTAATTGATGTTTTGAAAATAGTGTAAAATTTGGTAAAAAAAACCATATATGTTTTTTTCTTTAGACAATTCCATGTTTACTCGATGAAGTCGATATTATGTTTTATGCAAGGAAAGATCAATTGTGATACTTGTATTTTGGTGGCAGGAAACAAAAACCAATAATATAAATAAATAATATTATTGAAAAATGATATTGAATAATAAAGTGTGTTATAATTTTTGTAGTGGGTAGTTGTAATAGATTTCAGCACAAAAACAGAAGAGATCAAAACATCGGATCAGATTTTGCTATAGTGTAGGCTGGTTGAACTAGGCGTGGAAACTTGTCTCACAATCAGCTGATTTAAATCACAGCGAACAATTTGAAAAATCAGAAATCGTCTAAACCGAGTGTAAATAATTGGTACTTACTCTCTCTTCCTCATAAGGCTGAACAACTTCCCTCCTTGACCCCAAATCACACACTCTCGATTTCTGTTTAGATTGAGTAACATTAAAAAATCCTTTATTTATTTTTTAAAACGTCAGTTATTATAATTCATAAGTGGCGACTGCGGAGAGGCGGAAACTTTAATATCTCAAACCGCGACGTTACAAGATTGGCGCATAACAACATTGGGAGCTTAATTAAATAAGACGAACGCCCAATAAGCCACATACAAAGTTTTCGCTAAAACCTCTAGAAAAACCGCGACGTTACAAGATTGGCGCTCAACGTAAAAGGGCTGTAATTAGAAAAGAATTTTGATATATTTAATAAAAATATATACCAAAAAATCTAATTATCGTCGGCAGTTATGAGAAAACAAGAAATGCATAATACCCGAGGCAAATCGAAGAAGAGGGCAGAAGAAAAGGAGATTGAAGAAGGTGGACAGGAACAAGAAATAGAGTTAGTCACGGACAGCGAAATGGAACAACCAATGGGTGATAAAGAAGAAACCGAAGTAATCACAGATACGGACAAGGAAATAGTTGAAGAGGATGCCCAAGGGGATCAACCAGATAAATCCAACCAAAAAGAAGATATAAGCATACAGGAGATGTTAAGAATTATAATGGAAGGGAATAACAAGATCCAGGAAGATAATAAGCGAACCAATGAGGAAAATAAAGAAAATTTTAGGAGACAGGAGGAAAAATTTGATAAAACAGATGAGAACTCAAGGAAACAAAATGAAACCTTGAGCGAAAAATTTGACAAAATAGATGAGAATTTTAAGAAACAGGAAGAGAACTCTAGGAAGCAAAATGAAACTTTGAGGGATAGTTTAAAACAAATTGAGAAAATAAACGAAGAAAATTTAAAACAATTTGAGGGTAAAATGGAGGCAGAGAAGAAATTAATAGAAACTAACCAAAGATTAGATAAAACTGAAGAGAAGATGGAACTAATTAAAACAGGAGTCGAGGCACGAATGGAAAAGGAAGAACAGAATAATCAAGTTCGTGTAATGGCCATACGACAAGAAAACAATGACCAGTTAGATAGTGTCAAAAGCAGTCTAAACTGTAAATTTTCAGAGTTTCATAAAACAGTAGAGAATGTAAAAAATCAGTGTGATAGCTAAGCAGAGAAATTAGATAGTTTGCAACAAATACAAACCAATTTTCAATGTGATGTAGATAGAATAAGTGCTAGATCTGCATGCAGCAGTCCTCATGTTTATCAAGATAGTAAGGAAAGTGTAAACTTTCGGGATTATCGCAGAAACCCACTTGAATTTTTAGGGAGCGTAGACGAAATTTTGAACAGATCAAAGGAGAATCGATGGAATATGATAAAAGGTCTATTAGACGAATCGTTCAAAAATATCAATGATAATTGGTGGACAGCAATTAGGAACGAGGTGTGTGATTATGGGGGTTTCAAAACAATGTTCAAACTTAAGTACTGGTCAGAGTCAGTACAAAACATTATTAGGGATGATATCTGTCATGGTAGGTATGACCGTACAGTGGGACAAACACCTACTGCTTACTTTTTGGGGAAGGTGTGTATAGCAAAGTATTTAGACCCTAAGATACCTGAAGAGTGTCTAGTGACCAAAATGGCGTATCATTTCGAAGAGAAGATCATTAGTGCCCGCTTAAGTGGACAAATAAAAACTATTGGAGGCATGGAAACGCTACTAGAAAATTATGAACAGGAATCTTATTATAGGAGAAGTCGATGGAGGTCAGGGAATACCGAGGAGCGGAGGAATGAACCACCAAGAGAGAATCGACCCAGAGTTAATTATGTGCATGCTAATAACAATTATTTCAATAATAGATATCGAGGAAGATGGCCTAATAATAATCGACAGAATTACAGACATGATTCTTATCATCGAGACGAAGGTCCACAAAGGAGTATGAACATCGAGCAACCTACATTCAGAGAGAGCGATGAAGAAAGGAGACCGATAAACAATATTCAACATAATGAAAATGTTGAATCAAACAATAATAATGATGGAAATAGGGGAAACGGGTACCAGCAGTGAGAAGATGTGATTGCCCGTCACTGCTAGAAACAACAGGGCACAGAATTTACCATACACCCAATTATAATACTAAATTAAATCAACCAATAACCATTATCAGAAATAATTTTCTAAAAAATATACAGTCCGAGTTAATGGAAGAAAGAGCAATTAAAGAGTCATCACCAAACAATGACATAGTCTATATACAAATAAAATTAAATGGAGTGTCAGCAGAGGCCATGATTGATACAGGAGCCAATATTTCAATTATTGATCAATTAGAACTAGATCGTATTACTGAGTTAACTACTGAGAGAATACCTACTTTACCAATTAACAATTTAACAATTGTTGGTGCTACCGGGAAACAAAATAAAACAATCAAAAAACAAGTGTCTTTGAATGTTACCACTAATGGAATAGGAATACCTATGGGATTTTTAGTAGCGAAAGGGCTACCGTTTAAGGTGTTAATAGGGTGTGATATGCTACGGCGACACACTGCAATTATAAATCTGGCCAGGGGTATAGTAACCTTGAGCACAGAAAATGGTGAGTTAACGGCTGAGATAATTGGTAGCCAAAGTGCCCCTCAGTGTCCGAGCTCATTTTTTGTTAGGGAGGATAATAGATTAACCCTAGGTAACAATATAGAAGTAACAGAATCAAAGATTTGGCAAGAGAAGATAGAAGAAATAATGGAGTTTCAGAATAGGCAGGCACCGGAAATAATTAGTGTAGAACAGAAACAAAAACTTATAAAAATTTATAATAACTATAAATAAGTATTCTCAGAATCACCAGGAAAAGCAAAAAACTTCTTGTGTGAACTAAAGTTCAAGGAAAATGTAAATTTTAATAAACGATCGTACCCTATTGCTCAGGCTTTGAAAGAGGCAGCAAGGAAAGAAATTCAAAGAATGATATTAGAAGACATAATTGAAAGAAGTAGTTCTCCATATACCAGCCCATTGGTAGCTATACCGAAGAAAGATGGTCAAGTCAGACTATGTCTCGATGCTCAGGAGTTGAATAAAATGCTCATTAATGATCGCACGTCTCCAGGTGAGATTGAAGAGATAATGAAAAAATTCTATGGATGCAAGTACATGAGTACTTGGGATGCAGTCTGTGGATACTGGCAAATAGAGTTGCACCCTAACAGCAGACAATATGTTGCTTTCATATTCGAAGGACGAAATTATCATTTTAAGCGTTTGCCTTTTGGATTGGTAAATTCTGTGGCCGTGTTCATCCAGTGCATGGACCAAATTTTAGGTAAGGAAGTTTTAGATTTTACTACCATATATGTGGATGACATATTAATTACGTCTTGTACTTGGGAGGAGCATTGTAACCGAGTGGAAACAGTGTTAAATAAACTTTTGCAACATAATATAACTTTAAAACTGGATAAATCTAAATTTATCACACATGAACTACCATTTTTAGGGTTCATTTTATCTGCTACTGGAATTAAACCATCTCCTGAAAAAGTAAAGGCTATTCAAGATTTTCCTAAACCAAGAAACTTGAAACAATTACAATCCTTTTTGGGGATATGCAACTATTATAGAAAATTTCAACAGAATTATTCAGAAGTAACAGCTAAATTTCAATGTTTACTTTCAAAGAGAAACAAGTGGAAATGGGAAGAAAGTGAAGATAATAATTTCCAGATAGTAAAAAATAAATTTCTTGACAGCATCATGTTACATCACCCAAATTTTAATAAACGTTTTTTCATAAATTGTGATGCTAGTAACATTAGCCTTGGAAGTGAGCTATATCAGGAAGATGAAGAAGGAAATCATGGAGTTATCAGTTTTGCAAGCAGAGTACTGAGTAGTTGTGAGAGAAATTATACAGTAACTGAAAAAGAACTGCTGAGTGTTGTGTTCTCATGTATAAAATTTCGAACATTTATTTTGGGATACCCAGTGACCATCAGAACTGATCACAGATCAATTTCATTTTTAAAAAATTGTAAACTTAACCACGGCAGACTTACTAGATGGGCATTAATACTTCAAGAATATAATTTAGACTGGGAATATATTCCGGGTAAGAAGAATGTAATAGCAGACCGATTATCCCGGATTAACCTCGAAAAAGGAACTTGTGCAATAGAACCAGAAAGTATTGGAAAAATATATTACATCATTAAGATGGCAAAGGAGTTACAAGATATAATTAATAAAATAAAAGTCGATCAAAAAAGGGACACTAAATTAACAAAAATTAAGGAACGAATATTACAACATGACCCTATAATAATGAAATTTTTTTGTGTTTATGAAGAGGTCCTTTTTATTCGTCCTACCATTAAGGATCATGTCTGGAAGATGTATGTGCCAGCAGCAACAGAAGTAGCATTGATTCAGGATTATCATGAAAGATATGGCCACATGGGATCACTCAAAGTTATTAAAGCTCTATCTGAACATTGTTACATGAAAGCTATAAATAAAAGAGTAAGGGAGATAGTAAAAACCTGTAACATATGTCAGCTAGTAAAAGTAAATAATGAGAAGAGAACGGGCACCATGATTACAATAAAATCTAATAATAAACTTGAAAAGACATTCTTGGATATCTGTGGACCTTTTCCCAGAAGTGGAGGAAGACATAAATATATCATCATATTATTTGATCATTATACGAAATATACAAAACTCTACGCTATTAGTAGAGCCACAACGAAGAAAATTCTAGAAGTAATTATAAAAAAATACTTACCTGAGGTGGGAAAACCGGAAATGATTATAACTGATCATGGAACGCAATTTCGGGGAAAAAGGTGGAAAGAAGAATTGAGAAATTGGCATATAAGAACCTACAAGACATCAGTGTACCACCCTAGTAGCAATCCTGCTGAACGTGTATTAAGGGAAGTTGGCAGAATTCTTCGTACCTACTGTCATCAAGAACATAAAAACTGGAGTCAGTATATTGAACCAGCAGAGACTTTCCTTAATTGGTCATACCATGACACTATCGGTACTAGCCCTTATCAGGTAATGTTTGATAAACCACCACCAAGAGAAATTACATCATTGATAAATTTCCCTCCAGGAGAGAGAGTAGAGTTCGACCAAGTGGAAATGCACAACAGAGTGTTGCATAAAGTGGAACTTCAACAAAAAAGGGATCAAGTAAAAAGGAGAAGATTGGATACATACCAGATGGGAGATAAGGTACTAATCAAAAATAGACAACTACCCAGTTCTATAGAGGGTATTGCCCGGAAGCTACTGTTACTTTATACTGGCCCTTACCTCATCACCCAGGTGAAGGGGAATAATACTTACGAAATTAAAACAATTAACAATAATAGAATAAAGGGAGTGTATAATCAGTCGGAAATGAAACACTATTATGAAGATAAAGCCAAGACTATTAGGAGAATTGAACCAATCAACAATTTATTTCTATAAACGAGTTAAACTAAAATAAATTTGTTCTTGTGGGGGGGCTTTATGTAACATTACATAACCCGGTCCCAATAAATTAAATCATGTAAGAACATAAAGGTCAGAAATGGGTAACCTATAACTAGCTCTAAATTAAAGTATATCACTAAACATGATAAACAATTCGAGTGATATACGGTGCAAAGTGAGTTATAGTGTACCCATTGAGGTAAAAAATGAAAGTGAAGGTAACTTATTACAGAATTGTGCTGTAGGTTTGGGAATTATAAAACTATGAGAGTAGACTATAATACTACTAACTGATTCTGTATTTTATTTATTTATTGTAATATTTATATTGTATGGACAACCAATTGTTATACCTAAGTTAATGTTATATTTTTTCAAATATTTGTGTTATAATATAAGATAACCCAGGGTTCGTTTTAAAAAACATAAAAAAATTTTAAATATCAAAGGATAATAAAAAATTAAAATAATACTATGAGGGAAATGGCAACAGGAAGTAGTGCAGTGTAGGAATACTATGAGAGATAAATAAATAATATATATAAATTTATTTAAAAATAATAAAATTATCAAATACTTATATACAAGGTCATAAGAAAATGAACAAAAACTTATTATGTAAACCAAATTGATAAAGAAACCGGAATGGAAAAGAATTATTTTTCGGTAAATAAAATATAAATTTATAATAATTACAAACTGCCTGTATAATAAAAATACTATGGGTTACTAAGAGTGACGGAAATAACAAGTATTGTTAATAATAAAAAATTTGGAATAAAACCATAGAGTTGACAAAATGATGCTACTACAATTCTAATAAAATAACCTTTCTGGAACTTTGGAGGAGTGAAAATTAGTACAAAATTAACAAGCAACATGACCACTATATAATCATCCATTATTTATCAAAATTAAATGGTTATACTCCTTAAAAAACAGTGAAAGAAAACCTTCTGATGATTCAACCTAGTTTCGCCATAGTTCAAGTTGACGATAGAATATGAGCCAGACGGGAATGAAATTATAACTCAAGACGGACCTCACCAGAGAAAAAGCTTCATTCCAGTAAGAACCATACGAAGAGAGGTAATATAAACATTTCGTTTAATAGTTAACGAAGAAAACGCATTCCGAATGTTGGTATAGAACACAAAACTAGTCAAATTTAATGACATGTTTTTAAAGTAAACAAACGCACGCTGCTCTCTTACGGACATTCCTGGAACTACATACTAAACGAAAAATAAACAAATTTATTTAATATTTTTTTGGTATTTGTAAAGCTTAGTAATTATCCATTTCTGACCATCTCATAACAAAAAGAACTTACCCTTAACCCTGGGGAATTATTAAGAATTATATATTAATTGATGTTTTGAAAATAGTGTAAAATTTGGTAAAAAAAACCATATATGTTTTTTTCTTTAGACAATTCCATGTTTACTCGATGAAGTCGATATTATGTTTTATGCAAGGAAAGATCAATTGTGATACTTGTATTTTGGTGGCAGGAAACAAAAACCAATAATATAAATAAATAATATTATTGAAAAATGATATTGAATAATAAAGTGTGTTATAATTTTTGTAGTGGGTAGTTGTAATAGATTTCAGCACAAAAACAGAAGAGATCAAAACATCGGATCAGATTTTGCTATAGTGTAGGCTGGTTGAACTAGGCGTGGAAACTTGTCTCACAATCAGCTGATTTAAATCACAGCGAACAATTTGAAAAATCAGAAATCGTCTAAACCGAGTGTAAATAATTGGTACTTACTCTCTCTTCCTCATAAGGCTGAACAACTTCCCTCCTTGACCCCAAATCACACACTCTCGATTTCTGTTTAGATTGAGTAACATTAAAAAATCCTTTATTTATTTTTTAAAACGTCAGTTATTATAATTCATAAGTGGTGACTGCGGAGAGGCGGAAACTTCAATATCTCAAACCGCGACGTTACAAGATTGGCGCATAACAACATTGGGAGCTTAATTAAATAAGACGAACACCCAATAAGCCACATACAAAGTTTTCGCTAAAACCTCTAGAAAAACCGCGACGTTACAATATATAAAGTATTTAAAATTTATATTTGTATTACCTCAAGATGTTATTTTTCCTTATTTGGGAAATGTAATGATTGTAAAATATAAAATGTAAATGTAAAATATAATTATTTTACCAAATAAGGAAAAATAACATCTTGAGGTAATATAAATATAAATTTTAAATACTTTATATATATCAAGAAACGAACTGTAGCAGAAAGTGATTGAATATATATATATATATATATATATATATATATATATATATATTGTAACAACTACAAATTTATTTGTAAAATCAAATACATTTATTTGTAAAATACATTTTATTTATTTGTAAATGTATTTGTAATCATAATAAGAGTAGTCCTTTTATAAATTGTAACAGGTTTTCATTAATTTATTCAAACGAAATTATAAGTGTTAAAAAAAATTAGCATTTACTTCGCCATAAAATATTCATTATCAATTATTGTTTCAACGTTTCTTTGTTGCAGTACATTCATCATAAAATAAGTCTTATATCTTATATTAGCAAAAATCTATATTAAACATTTCTTTGTTACCCTATAAATTCACGACTGCTCAGTCTGACAGTGTGCTTCAGAAGTTTGTTCTTACTTATATTATTACTCTATGCTTGGGATACATCTTAATGCTTTATAAAATTTTAAATGGACTAATCGAATCGTTAGTCTTTTTCTATATTTCCAACTACTTTACTTTATACATTTCGTGTGATATTACACACTGATTAATTTACACACTTTAAATGAAAATTTAAAATTATTAAATCTATTCTATTCTATAATAATTGTAAAAAGCAGCAGCAACCCAAGCTGAACAACGTTTTGATCACAAACGCTTGATATTTTTGAACACCCTGTAGTCCACCTCGTACCAAGCCGTACGAGTCACAAAAGTGATTAGCGTCTGGGAATGTGTACGAGCGCGCGAGTGTGCCGCCTTTTCACAACGTGAAAGCCACGTATCGAAAATTCCATAGCCGAACATGCGATGGAAACAACGCATCACAGAGTATGAGTTGACGGCGACGCCTAACGCTTGGCAGGCATGCAACCAAGCGCGCATTAGGTTCGGCCAGTTGTTCACCACTCGTCAAACAGAATAGTCGGTAGCTCAGTAACAGTATCAGTGAAAAAGTGACGGGAGGCCGGTGCGTGTGAGTATGCCCGGCCTACCCCAAAATTATATTCGAACAAAAGAGTGCGAAGAAAATAAAATGCATATTTTAAATACAGAAACTTAAAACAGTGATAGCCGTTGTGTGGTAGGGATAGTGTAAGTGAACGGGAAGAAGGCGGAACAATTGGAATGGCAAGGAGAAAGTTAACTACAGTGAATATGTTGGCCAACAAGTTTTGAATATTGTAACACGATTTGCTCGAGTTTATGTTATGCCCCACTGTTGTGAGCACCAATCTGTAACTTTACTCGTCGTGTTACAAATAAAATTTAAATTTTGTGTTTAATAAAAATTAAGGTTCGAGAAAATTTATAAGTTATAAATTTATTATTATATTTTTTATTATATATTTAATTTAATTATTTAATTAGTTTTTATTATTTAATATTATTTAATTAGAAGTATTAATAGTAATTTATTTCCATGTGTTATTTTGCTAGGCTCTGTAAAGAAATATTTGTTCTATTGTGTTAATCCGATTATGTCAAAGCTGGGTCGAATTGTAGTCACTTCTAACTCAGCTCTCTTTTTATTTTTTCTTCTTCTTCTCGATTTCTTTAGCTATTACCTTCTAAGTTAGATTAAAAATGAAATAAATTAATTTAATTACTCAAATAATTAAGAAAACTCGTATTTAGAAACAGTAGTAACATTTATTAAAAGTGATGCGATAATCTCATGTGCATCGACTATTGCTGCGGCTGAGACTCACTTCCCAGGTCGATTGTGTCAACTAACAAAATATATAAAATTAAAATATTGATTAACAAAGTTCTTTGAGCTGTAGAAATGGTCAGGGAAAGGCAAGTTACAAGATACTATACTGACAATTAATTAATACTTAATTACTATTACGTAAAAGAAAATTATATTTGAAAATAATGTCATTTAAAAAAAAATCGAACCAGTTGACTGCGTATGACGTCACGTAGCTGTTGGCTCACCGTGGCGTTGTACTGCTGGCGAGATAAACTCGAAACATGGCTGCCACTGACTTTGGATTTCGCCCAACTATGCCGGCTCCTGGTTTTTTCCTCTTACCCAAATGTAATTGTGGATATCTTCTTCTGCGATAGTGTAGTTCCTCTGGATGCTTCAGTTGTAATGTTCTTTTTCACTCGGAGAGGTAGTTTGATGCAGGATTACAAGTGTCGTATTCAGTGTTCGAAATCTGGTTGTTTGTTATTCAGTGGATAGTATTAATTTAATAATTCCAACATGGCGGATGATTCTTGGTGTATTTGGTGTTTGATTATATGTATCTTTTTACTGGTTTTTCACTCCTTTAATTGGTTAAGTTATTTTTATTAATTTTATGTTTATAACCTCTTCTGTCATTCTTCATAGGGTATCTTCAATTTAGTTCAAATTATTATATTTTTTAGATCTCACTTCTGCATGTTCCCATCTGTTCTGGTTCGCGTTTAACAATCAACTGCCCAATGGAATCGTTATTTAATATAGTAATTCCAGAAATATTTTGGTATCCTATCAATTGTCTGAAATCAGCTGTTCGTCTTTGTCCAGATCTGATCTCATAGAAATATATGACATTTTTTTCTATTTTATGGCTATAATTTAATTATTTTTTAATTTCATGAAAATTTAAGTACCTAGCAATACTCCTGTTCTAATTTTACATAAATCAATATCCAACATGACCTATTTTAGTTTTGATTAAGCTTAAAACTGGCATTTTTTGACATTTCTTATAGGCCTTATTATAATTCACATAATTATGAATTAAATGGCTTACAAGTCGTTTTATGTTAACATTGTCCTTAAATAAAATTACTTATTACATCATTATTCTTTGTCTTTAACAATTTGTAGTTACAACAAACCGATACTGATTAATTTACATTTTATTTGTACTGTGTCCTCTGTTAGGCATTATATTACACATTTCCAATAAAGTCAATTTTATCCTCTGATCATTACATTTACTATTATATATTTCTGTGATAATTATAATTAAGTATCTTTATTATAAAGTGGCTAATCTCTGTTAATTTTATACAGTTTTATCTAACTTATCCTTTTGGATTTGATTACATAGTAAAAGTTGAATTTGGCCTAAAAATCAGTTTTGCTTTGCTACTGATATTATAACTAGTTTGCTTCCTTATTATTTCTATGGTTTACAATTTAAAAGATATTATGATTACTTCCTTGCCTTTCCTACCTTAACAAAACTTTAACACTAATTAACATTATTTAACTATAACAAAACATCTTATAATCTAACATTTTCAATTACATATAATGAAAGTCATGTTCCCACATTTATATTATTATGAAACAATCCTTACGTCTTATATCTAAATACTCTATTACAATTAATAACATTTCAGTCATTTTCTGTCTTTCACTATTATAGTTTATTGTTGATATCACTTTACTTCTCACTGAGGCATTCTTTGTCACCTACACTGATGGTAGTCTTTAATCTTTTCTTCTTAATATTCTACTCTCTACACTGGTGTTATTTCTATATTTAATTTACATTGTTTAATTATTTGTAATGTATCCTGTAACTTGGGTTACTGGGATTTAGGGTTTTGTCATTATTTTGAATCTAATTAAATTGTACCTATTTGTCATGAGATTTGAGAAATAACCTTCCCTAATACTACACTCTTTGTACTAAGCTTGAATTAGTTGGTCCTTTTATTCTCCTTCAATGAGTATGGTATTGTTTTATATTTGGATCCTTTGATGTGGTTATTTTAATAATTTATCCATGATTATCTTTCCTTACTGCTCCTTATCTTACTGGGGTTTTAATCATCATGTGGTTGAACGTATTTTGTTTTATACAGATTGTTCATTTTATGTGGACCAAGAGTTTTTTGTTGTTGTAGAGTCTATTGTCAGCATTTGATTTACTATAATGATCAATTTATTTAATTTATTTTTAACCATTTTGTTATTACTCACTACAGATTGTTTCTTCCTTTTCTTTTCAAGGTTGTCTTAAGTTATATTCAGGGTGAAAATTCTGTTAGCTACAATGTTTAAATAAATAAAAATTCAGTAAAAGGGGGGTGAAAGAGAAATGTAAAGAGCGTGAGTGTGTGTGTGAGGAAATTTGGGAAAAACGTTAAAAGTAAAAGTACGGTACTGGTTTGTTATGTATAAGAAAACTTTTATATGATAGAGGTAAGAATAAATAATATTTCATAAAGAAAAGAGAAAGAAAGAAAGTATTTGAAAAGTGATTGAAATAAAAGAGTTGGTTTAAATAGCATAAAAATGTGTTAAACTAATTATTACGTCACACCCATAATCTGAGTTCGGCATCGAGAATTCGTCTAAACGAAACCTGTGAATCTTCTGATCTAAGGCCATGACATAATCAAAATTAAGTAAGGGTAAGTATCACGGTTCCGATGTATATCCTTAAAACATCGTGGCGACCTTTTTAGCGAGTTTGGAATCTTCTGGGGAGTTTTTATCAAAAAGGTAAGTTTAACGGAATCAGGGTAAGTGGAATTAGGATGCGTATAAAAAGGTAGAAAGTTGGTTTCTCCACATTCTTACATTACTTATATAATACATTAACTTTCATTACCCTTTATTACATTTCTTTAACATTACCTTTCTGATCGTTCATAATTTTCTTCATTCTTATCCTGTGTTGTAATACACTTCCGTAACAGAATACTCTTTTAGCTTCGTAGTGTGTTGCATGATCGGTTACAGATGACTGCCTTAGAAACACGTCTATATCCAGACTTTTATGTGCTTAACTCACTCGATATGTTAATCGTAGCATTTGAGCCCTAAGTAATCTCTGCCCTTGACTTCCACTATCGCTTTCTTCTGTGTCCTTGCATTTCCACTAAGGTATGAAGATTTCGTTTGATCAGCCGTCTGACACTTATAACATTTATTTCTCATCTCTAATCCTTTCCTTAACCTTCTCAATAATAACATTCCTTACCCTTTCTTTAACCTTTTATTTAGCATAACATTCCTTTTTATTTAATTCCTTAACTTTGTTTTCTCTTTTTAACCATAACCTTTTCTTAAATATAATTTCTAACCTTTTTTTTACACATATTATTATTCCTTATTATTTAACTCCTTTTCTTATTAATAATTAACACTACTATTTTTCGTTTAAAAATAATTATTCATTATAATAGAGTACTGAGTTTGGTGTGTTTTTTGATTTTACACACTCATTTAATTTAACAATGCATTGTCCGTCAACAGGAAATTCATTGTACCTTTGACGTGTATTCACCGCCGTGCTTAGTATTGTTCTTTGACCATAGTAGCCATGTACCATTTCCGTCATTGTTCTCACCCTCGTGGCGACATCTGCATTCCATTGTAGCGTTGTGATTCCGCATTCACCTGATGTGACGAATAACCTCTCTCTCTCTTCCTCTCTGTGTTCCATAATTCTCTTGTCATGAATGTGTTGCGTAGGGTCAGTCTGCTTGAGGCCTACAGAAACAGCTGTTGACTGTTTTTTATCCGTCGTTTATGATAACACTTATAGTTTTTATAATTACAGTTATAATTATCGTTATCATAGTTATTGCTCGTCCGGTACTTACCGTACTGTCACCGGACAAAAGGCTTGGCGCATGACAAATGGTGCCAATCGTACAGTAGTGTTTTTGGTGGCCCTAAAAAGAACCTGGTGGCGAGAAAGCTGATGCTGGTTGTGCCGTGCTGAGATGTTCGGTGGCTGCGCCCGCTGTTCGTGGCGCACTGCAGTCCTCCTCTTCTTTCGGCATTGGTTGTTGTAGAGTCGGGTGGCGGCCCAGCGAAATCCATCGCCAGTGCGGAACTGGAGGGCGAAGACGCAAGAATACCGGTTCTATTCTTCGGCCGTTCCTTCCGGCTGACTCCGCGCCGATGTTGTCTGAGAGAGGAGAGGAGATGAAGTGCATCCAATGGCATGGCGATGAAGAGTGCGAAAAATTTTCTGCCGGCCCGGGTTTTATGCACTAACGGGGATCGCTGATTGGCTCGCTCCGAGCACATAGTTGGTCATGTTTTGGCTGCTACTGATCCCAGATTGGCTCGCCTCATATTCTTCAGGTGTCACGCGCCGTGTCGCTGGAACCGGAGAGCAGACGTAATGAATCGCTGTTGCCACAGTGAGTATAGTTAATATTATAATTATCACAATTTTGCGTAGTGTTTCGTATAGATGGTTTATTACTACGTTTCTCGTTACAGTGATAATTATTGTGTGTTAATTGTTTTACACGTATTTTTCTCTTATGTGATTTCATACTGTGTGTGTAACTTGCGAATTAGATATTCCTATCAATAAGGTATGCTTGCTTAATTTTTACTTTGCTTTCTTCCTTAATGTTAATTGTTTCTCTATGATTATCATTATTAATTACGAACGTATTTTCTTTCGTATCTTCAATTATTATGGTTTCTTCCCATACCATTGTTTCACATATTTGTTCCGTTTGTTTATCAATTATTGCACATTTATTTTCTTTAATAGTTTCAATACGTGAATTGGTATCAACTACCTTTTTTAATAATTGTGCATTACTGTCAACTATGCTTTGCTTCAACTCTATGTTGTCTTGTTTCAACTGTAGTTTATCGATTTTTAACTCTTCTAAACTTTCCGTATTTTTATGGTGTCTTGTCTAAAATTTTCAGACTGTTGTTCTAATTTAGTATTTAAATTTTTATTTAATTCGTCCTTAAACTGGACATTGTCTTGTCTGAGCTCATTTAACTTTTTGGCTAGCTTATTTATATTTTCTGTCTGTTTTGTGCTTATCCCATCTACCCAAGCATGCATCATGGTTTGAAGTGCTTCCATGTTTAAGCTTTCTGGTGTTGCCATAATGAATACGATGTATTTAAATTTATTTTTAAAATTATTATTATTATACAACTGTTTGCTATTATTTTATTGATTTATTTGTTTATTTTGTTTTTTATTATTGACTATTTTTATACTCTTGTTACGATTACACCTGTTATCTTATACATCAATGTATTGTGGGTGCTAGCTGTGTTATTATACACAACAAAATAAACAAACAACATACAAAAATATTCATACATAAACATCAATTATTATACATAACGTCCTATGCACACATTTAACAATAGAGCATACATTTATTCATTAAATGTTGGCGTGTCGAGCCACACTTAACGGGCGACAAAATGTAACAAATACAAATTTATTTGTAAAAATTTATTTGTAAATGTATTTGTAATCATAATAAGAGTAGTCCTTTTATAAATTGTAACATGTTTCCATTAATTTATTCAAATGAAATTATAAGTTGTCACCGGACAAAAGGCTTGCCGCATGACAAATGGCGCCAATCGTACACTCTAGTTATTTTGGTGGCCCTAAAAAGGACCTGGTGGTGAGAAAGCTGATGTTGGTAGTGCCGCGCTGAGATGTTCGGCGGCTGCGCCTGCTGATCGTGGCGTACTGCTGTCCTCTTTTTTCGGCATCGGTTGTAGAGTCGGCTGCCGGCCCAGCGATGTCCATCGCTGGCACGGAATGGGAGTGTGAAGACGCAAAAACGGCGGCGGTTCTATTCTTCGGCTGTTCCTTCCGGCTGACTCCACCTCGATGTTGTCCGAGAGAGGAGAGGAGATGAAGTGCGTCCGATGGCGTGGCGATGAAGAGTGCTCAAAATTTTCTGCCGGCCCGGGTTTTATTAACTAACCAGGATCGCTGATTGGCTCGCTGTGTCCACCACTGGTACCGGAGAGCAGATGTTCGCATACCGCTGCCGTCACAAAGTGTTAAAAAAATTAGCATTTACTTCGCCATAAAATATTCATTATCAATTGTTTCAACGTTTCTTTGTTGCAGTACATTCATCATAAAATAAGTCTTATATCTTATATTAGCAAAAATCTATGTTAAACATTTCTTTGTTACACTATAAATTCACGACTGCTCAGTCTGACTGTGCTTCATAAGTTTGTTCTTACTTATATTATTACTCTATGCTTGGCATACATCTTAATGCTTTATAAAATTTTAAATGGACTAATCGAATCGTTAAGTCTTTTTCTACATTTCCAACTACTTTACTTTATACATTTTGTGTGATATTACACACTGATTACTTTACACACTTTAAATGAAAATTTAAAATTATTAAATCAATTGTTAATCATCCAAGCAATGATTTAAATTAACTTTAAAGTAATTGATCATCATTAAACAAAATTCTTATTAAAGTTAAATTACATTCTCTTATCTCTATCTACATATGACATAAATTCTTTACTTTTTAAATTTTAAAATGTCTTTTCAATGTCTTTATTTTTTCATAATTATAAATTGGTTATTTGTCACCTCAATTCTGCAGATTGTACCCATGTCCTCCGGTGATCTGTCGGTCCTCTCCTACTGGATTTCCTCTTGCGTTTTCCAGTTCCACTTGTCGTCCTCCTGTCACTCGCCCTTCATGGTCCCATCTGATGGCTGTAGAATGGAATGATATGTTGCTCTGCATCAGCTGCTGTTGTTCTAGTAACCGCCTCTATTGCTCTGCATACCGTTCCACTGCTTGATGTGCTCTCACCATTTGTTAAGAGTGTTGACATTAGTGGTTGTACACTGGTTGTCTACGTCCGATAATTGTAATTAAAAATAACCAAATTAATAGTTATTGTTTTTTATTACTTGAATTAACGTATTGTTCATTAAACTTTACAGTTTATAAACAAAAATCTCGTCGATACTGGACATAGTGCCCGCTATGTCTGAAGACTGATTGAAAGTAATTAAAATTCGCGTCGCGGACGGACAGAGCTTACCGCCGCAACTGAAAACTGATTGAAGAGTAAATTTGGCTCTCCTGGGCCCGTACTTATATTCACCAAAAAAACCACACCTGTCGGCAGCTCAGGATTCTGCATGTCAGAAACTGTCTGTGGCGTCAGTTCCCCCACTATCGTCCAATTTCATATATTCGCACATTTTTGCCAATTGCAATGTCTAATGCGGATTTCAAAGTGGTCTAACATTGTCTGATTTAATTACACATATTATACGTAATTATCATAGTGATTGCATCATTAGTGTAATTACTATGCTCTTAAAATCACACAGAATTTGCACTGAACGTCATAATCACACCATTTTTGCACTGCACATGTGTCTGATTTTTATGCATATTTAGAAGTCTTTACAATCTTTCTAACATTTACGGTTTACTTATAATTAAATAAAAACTATAATTTAGTATCTATTTGGGGTGAGATTGGAAACTTGCAGGCTTGAACAGGCTTCACGCACACACACTATTTACTACTGTACATTCTCTCAGCAATAATTGCGTGATCATGCATGTTCATTCCTGCGTCTAACTCAGCTTTCAACTTCACACCTGCTCATCTTGTAACGTTTATTTTCTTTAATTTTAATTTATTTACTTGATTCTGTACACTTTAACTTTACCTGTTTGTTTACTTTCCCATTTCGGACGCCATCTTACACTGTTGCCAAATTTACTTACCCAAGGTATACCAGAATTCGGTTAAGCGTGTTTGGGAGAACAATTAATGGTTGTGGAAATAACCAAATCGTTTATTAGTTTACTAAGCATTTAATTTATTTGATCTTTATTATTTTTCATATTTCTTTTACTCAGCCCCTTTCAATTCCAATAATTCTTATTTTTTTTACATAGAATTAATTCTCTTCTTTCTATTACCCCAGTTAATACATTAAAAAAAAAATCATTTCAAACAAAACTTGTTAATGAACAATAACTATTTATACGTTTAATTTTCTTACATACGAGTTTATCTACACTCCATATAAAATAATAAGCTCTTTAAAGTTCCAATCAAATTTACTATTGGAACACAAACCAGCGCTTCACTCACACATATATATACTCTTTCATAACTTACATAATTATTTAAAACCCCCTTTAGCGAGCTCACTATCTTTAAATTAAACATATATTTTAGGGTGCCATTTTTCTCTTTAATTTTGAATGGTTGTAATTTTTTGTTTTTTAAATTTCTTTTTATTGTATTTTCAAAATTTTACTTATCTGCAGTTGCGTCCTAAAAAATCAGTCCATCCTCAGTACATTTTCTTTCATCACTCTGCACATTTCGTTCTTTTGTCGTAATTCTCGCCAGATAACTCGAAACTGTTAATTGAAACACAACTGTTCCTTCATTTTATTTAGCTAACACTCAGGTTGTGGATCCACGTATTTTTTACATTTTTGATTATTACGGGCGCGCACTGTATTCAGCCAGCGGGCAAGCGAACGGCTCGCGTCCGTCATCTTTAGATGTTATTTGCCGACTGCCTTTGTTCTCAATGCAGAACGCTGTCGATGCTGCGTCCATGCCTTACATTCCAAGTGACGTTTCGCACTGATGACATATAGCGTGACCTCTGACTGATATAATTTACCTTGACACGAATTCACTCACTGCATATTCCGTCGTTATAATTTGTGAATAATATTTTACAATTATTAATTATACTTTTATGTTTCCAATAAAATTTACCCTTATTATATATGTATGATTATGTTTCCCAAAATATTAGGTGGGCTGAATTGTCCCGTTACAGTCTATTACATATTACTAAAATTAATCTAAATATTTATTTAATTTTATACATGCACATTATAGCATATGCTTGTATTGTTGCAATATATATATATAATAATCTTTGTGACAGTACAGAAATCAATATAGGGAAATATTGGTACAGACAATTAATTTTATTGTGTTTCATATGTCAAAATTTTTTATTTTATTAAATTTATTTAAACGTGTGATTACCAGTCCCATGTAAAATACGACTGCAGTTGAACAAAGAACCGCTACGTAAACTTTTGGAGTAGAGTGTAGTTTGGAATGCAACACTCTGTCATGAAATCAAGTATTTGTCACGTATGGCTACGCGCACACATGCGGCGGGGCCCAGTAACTACGCCTCAAGCCGTGAAACAGACGCCGTAAAAAATGGCCAAGACGCAAGATCTCATTGCCATATGCGTCCGTGACGACGGAAATGAAATCAAAGCCACACCTACAAAAGCCTTCCGTATCGTCGACTTGCAACAATAATGACCACGTGGCGCGTCCACAAAGCCATGTACTGTGAACTGTGACCAAGAAATTTATAACCTGGAGGCAGTGACTTCCGGCCCATGAACGAGGCAGTCTACTATTAACAGCTGACGGTAGTGGACACGAGTAATAGTGCGTCGCCGGCCGGGCGAAGTTTATTATTCTCAAAAAATGTGAAAATAGTTTCAAATGTTATCAGTCATAGAATAATTGTTACCCCGGCCGGGAGGACAAAAAGATTCGTGGGACCCCAATGTTTTCTTTTTTAACCATAGAAAGTGAAAAAATCAACCGAAAAGTGAAGCGGTATTTCAAGAATGTGGCGTAAATAATTTGGAGTGAATAAAACCAAAATAACAATGTGAAAATCTAATGAACGTTCGGACATACTATCAGTGTAGCACGTGACGACGGAGAGGAATACCGATGGCTAAGTAGAAACAACAAAATTCAAAATTATAATTTTATTAAGTAATCAAATGAGCTCAAATGTTATCAGTCAATTGTACCAAGTTCTATAGTATGGGGCATATAGCGTGTGTGAGAGAGAGAGAAAGAGAGAGAGAGATGCCGGCATTCTAACAGAGATTGAGGCGTTGGTTTATGTTTATAATTTTATGAAACGTAGTAAATCAAATCAAATATAAATGTAGAATATTTAAAATGACTTTGTGTCGAGCCACTTCCAGAATTTAAAAAATGAAAGTTAATAAATAATTAATTAAGCGGAAGTGTACAGCCGCTGTCTTGTTGTAGGTATAAGATTCCATTGTAGTGGTGTAACTGAATAATGATAATTTAGAAAAATTAAACAAAAGTTTTCTTTTCACTATATATGTCGTTAGAGTCTTTATTTCGTACCCCCACACTGTTTCTGGCCTCGCTTAAGAACGAACTCTGGGACCCTAGTGAGAAATTAATAGTGGTAAGTACATAACTATAAAGCATTATTATTAATTAAATCCTTAAATTTTTTAGTGACCGTCAATCAGTGAATGTTTTAGTGGATGGTTAGTGAGGATCGGTCAATAATACAGCTTTTAGTTATTTTTCGTCAACGTTTCGACAATATTTATTGTCATCTTCAGGACCTGTGTATGAAATACAATAGAAATATCAAACATAACGAAACAATTAAATATTTGGGTGAACGTGTTGTTGATGTGAGTGTGTGCGTGCGTATGTATGTATCATTTTTTATGTGAAGACTTATGATAGTTTGTTTACATCTTCAAATTATCTTTAAGAAAGCAAGCAAATTATAGTATGGAGAACTTAATTTATACAGTATTACAATTTAAATTACTAAATATAATGTTATTTTAATTAATTAAACAAACAGTAACCAACAATTGGATATTACAGTAGATTGGTACATAAATTGCTTATACCTACAACAGTCAACATATAGCAAAGTAATATATTACCTATAACTAAAACAGATTAGGGGATGTTCACTACATAATTATTAAAAGTTATTTTTACCATGTTTCACTCCCTACTGGTGTTAGCGTACAATCATAATTTAGAAACATACAATTTACACAATATTGTAAAACATTACGACTTAAATCAGATAGTTGACAAAGGTTACAAACAAAAGTTTCTGGTAAATTTTACTAACAGGTAAACTTGGATAATACGGTAATTGTAATCATATTGTAAAATATAGTCAAGAGTACTATAGAATAATGTAATTTATGTATGTGTCCACAATCACCCTTCTCTTTCACCCATGCTCCCCCCGCCAGTCCTCACAGCCTCTCACTCTAACCTGAAATCGATCTATCACTCACTATCACCCCACTCACTCACTCTCTCTCTCTCTCTCTCTCTCTCTCTCTTCTACATCTCACTCACTGTCTCCCTTCTTCCCTTTCTTATCTCTCTCTCTCTCTCTTCTACATCTCACTCTCTCTCTCCTTCTCTTATCTCTCTTCATTACTCTCTCTCTTTCACTCTCTCTCTCTCTCTCCCTCTCAGAGAGAGGGAGAGAGAGTGAATGAGAGGGAGAGAGAGAGAGAGAGAGAGAGAGAGAGAGAGAGAGAGAGAGAGAGAGAGAGAGAGAGAGAGTGAAAGAGAGAGAGTAATGAAGAGAGATAAGAGAGGGAGAGAGAGAGTGAGATGTAGAAGAGAGAGAGAGAGAGATAAGAAAGGGAAGAAGGGAGACAGTGAGTGAGATGTAGAAGAGAGAGAGAGAGAGAGAGAGAGAGAGAGAGAGAGAGAGAGAGAGAGAGAGAGAGAGAGAGTGAATGGGGTGATAGTGAGTGATAGATCGATTTCAGGTTAGAGTGTGAGGCTGTGAGGACTGGCGGGGGGAGCATGGGTGAAAGAGAAGGGTGATTGTGGACACATACATAAATTACATTATTCTATAGTACTCTTGACTATATTTTACAATATGATTACAATTACCGTATTATCCAAGTTTACCTGTTAGTAAAATTTACCAGAAACTTTTGTTTGTAACCTTTGTCAACTATCTGATTTAAGTCGTAATGTTTTACAATATTGTGTAAATTGTATGTTTCTAAATTATGATTGTACGCTAACACCAGTAGGGAGTGAAACATGGTAAAAATAACTTTTAATAATTACGTAGTGAACATCCCCTAATCTGTTTTAGTTATAGGTAATATATTACTTTGCTATATGTTGACTGTTGTAGGTATAAGCAATTTATGTACCAATCTACTGTAATATCCAATTGTTGGTTACTGTTTGTTTAATTAATTAAAATAACATTATATTTAGTAATTTAAATTGTAATACTGTATAAATTAAGTTCTCCATACTATAATTTGCTTGCTTTCTTAAAGATAATTTGAAGATGTAAACAAACTATCATAAGTCTTCACATAAAAAATGATACATACATACGCACGCACACACTCACATCAACAACACGTTCACCCAAATATTTAATTGTTTCGTTATGTTTGATATTTCTATTGTATTTCATACACAGGTCCTGAAGATGACAATAAATATTGTCGAAACGTTGACGAAAAATAACTAAAAGTTGTATTATTGACCGATCCTCACTAACCATCCACTAAAACATTATTATTAATAACTAATAAATGTAATAGTTTGTATTTACACAAATGTCACCCAGAACTAGGGACTTTATTATTGTTTATATATTTGTATTTATACAAATGGCAGCCCGAACTGTGACTTTATATAAAATTTTTATATAAAATAAGCCAGAAATCAGAAACAGAGTGGGTGTCGAAAGGGTATATAATATAAGACGTAAAGATAAGGTTATGTTGTGAATACATGTGGTAGGGTAAATAGTTTAAATAGAATATTTTTTTATATATAATAAGGTTGTGTAATATTACAGGGTAATATTTTGAAAAGAAATATATGTAAAAGATTTTTTTTTTAAATGGCAGATAATAACGAGAATGTCAGCTTAACTGACAATGAAAACGAAAGCCAAATGAATATTGAATTAAGTGGGACTGAGTCGAAAATTATGGATGAAAGAATTCATTCAACGCCAGTCCAAAGTAAAAAATCTGATACAGATGAGATGTTAACACGTTTATATAGCATGATGTGTAGCATGAATCACAAGTTCGATGAACAACAAAGTGATTACTATGTTAAATATGATAATTTAAATGCCAAATTTGATGAAATGAAAAATGAAATTGAAAAACGAAATGATAATTTTGATAAACAATGTGGACGAAGTGAATAAAAGGTTAGATGAGAGATTAAGTCAAATAAGGAATAAGAAGGTAAGTAGCAGTGAAAATAGGACGAAAAATAAGGAAGAAAGAATTAATAACAAGGTGGGTAATAATGATGATTTGAATAATGAGTTTACAAGTGATAACAATGATAATAGAAGTAAAAATATGGTGTTAGAAAATAATCGGGTGGATATTGATAGTGATAATGAAATTTTAGAGAGAGTAGAATATGATAATGATGGAATGGTAGTGTGTGATGAATTAGAGAGAAAGTGGAGAAAGAATTTACAGGTAAAAGGGTTGCAGGGGGTAAATTTTTCCCGTGATATTGTAGTTGGGGGTGAAGTAAAGGCTTCACATGTGTTTAGGAAGGACGAGAGTTCCTTCAGTATATATTTGGAAGACGATAGAGGCGTTGGTTTATGTTTATAATTTTATGAAACGTAGTAAATCAAATCAAATATAAATGTAGAATATTTAAAATGACTTTGTGTTGAGCCACTTCCAGAATTTAAAAAATGAAAGTTAATAAATAATTAATTAAGCGGAAGTGTATAGCCGCTGTCTTGTTGTAGGTATAAGATTCCACTGTAGTGGTGTAACTGAATAATGATAATTTAGAAAAATTAAACAAAAGTTTTCTTTTCACTATATATGTCGTTAGAGTCTTTATTTCGTACCCCCACACTGTTTCTGGCCTCCCTTAAGAACGAACTCTGGGACCCTAGTGAGAAATTAATAGTGGTAAGTACAAAACTATAAAGCACTATTATTAATAACTAATAAATGTAATAGTTTGTATTTATACAAATGTCGCCCAGAACTAGGGACTTTATTATTGTTTATATATTTGTATTTATACATCTTTCGGATGTCTCCCGTGAAAGCCCCATGTTGCGGTGCCAATTTATTATCTACCATAACTCCCGCAAGTAGTTATCCACATGTATAGAACAGTTCCAATCCCAATACCGTTTTTTCCTCTGATCTGATGTTGTATAATTTTATTTCCCGTTTTTAGGCGCCAAATTGTTTTATTTTAAAAACAATTAAAATTATTCCTTTTGTTTTTTCTTCTAGTGTTAGTGGTCCAACTTACCTTTGTTTATAATTTGAATTCGAATAGAAATAGGGGTTACCAACCTATTTTCTGATAAAAAAATTTTCACCTTGGCTATATAAAAAAATAACATGTCATTTACATTAAATAAAACAAAGATACAATTAGGAATATTCAATATTGGTTTATTGCTTTAGTGTTTCTGATTTCTTTCTCTTTTATTATAAATAAAATAGTTTATAATATAATTTTTGCTCCAGCTCTTGTTTTTTACTTGCTCAGCGGTTGGCAATAGTGACTAGGGCCTTGATGGAGAGCTAAAATGCCATATTCCTCTATTTATGTTTAAATTAACAAAAATATCTTTTAGGAAGTACAAAACTTCACATAAATTATAATTAAATAACATACAATTTCTTAATAAACTAACTCTTATGATATGAAGTATTTGTTCAACCACTTTTAGTGAATATAGGTTATCTACTCGTTTTAAAATAATATTACCACGTCCAAAAATTGAATCACCATAAATTAATAAGTGACTAATGATACAAACTGATAGTTATTAGTTTATTCATTTGTTGAGTGTTCCAATAAAGTTTATTAGTGAGTGAAAAAGTGTCAAAGTGTAGACTAGTCTTTTCTTATTTAGTTTTAAAGTCAATTTATACTTATCACATTCCTTTATATCTGACGTTTTTCTCAAAGTTCATTTTTCTTTTACAATTTATGAAGTATATCTATTCTTTCAATTTCAAATAATTTTTGTTTTAAAATTTCTTCTTGTAATACTATTATTATCCATAATATCATTTCAATTCATTACAATTTCATTTCTAATTGATTTTTTCTTTTTTATATAATTATATGGAGCTGCATGGATTTTTCCATCTTTTCTTCTCTGAATCCAATAATGAACTAACGAATTTTTCTGTAAATGTTTGGTTGTCAAGGCATCAAGCCTATTCCTCCCATTGGTTGAAAAAATCGTTTACATTGTTAGACATAGTTACTGATTTTGATACAATATTAACAAATATTTTTAAATTAGTATAATCTTCTTATACTACTATCAATCCTTAAGATAATAACACTATTGTATTGCTCTTCTTTTATAAATTAATTTGAAACCAAATATGAATAGTTTCTGTAAAGTATTTATCAAGTTACTATTTTAACAATTTTGTTTTTATTATTAATTAATTTATAACTAATCCTTTTAGTATACATTATGTTTCTTGAATGTTATATAATCAAATCTAATATGATTACATACATTTTGCCCTTAATTACTACTGTTAAAATGTTAAATTTTACAAATTTCTGGTTTTTACTATAGGTTTCTTATGGCCTAGTGCGTCTGAAGTTCATTACACCTTTATTATAACAGATTCCTTTATTTTTTATAGAAGTTAACTATTTTACAAATACAATGAACTAATGTATAATATTTGATTATTCCTAATCATTTTAAAACATAATACTGTCACGACGTCACAGAACAATCTACGTGTTTATCGAACGTTCCAGAGAGATCCAGAACGTAAGCGTGCTACTAGACGCATTTTGCGAGAATCTTCTCGACTGTGTCGGGCTTTGCTCGGGCGCTCGGCCTGTGTCAAGGCCGCAGTTAATTACGTAGTTCATACACACGCTACGACGCAATTAGGAATAGTCTAGATATTTGACTAGCTATAAATACTGGTACTCAAACGACATTCAGTTTAGTATGAGGCGAATTTTAGACTGTGCGGTTTGAGAGTATTAGTGCGATATATTTACTGAGCGGTTCGAGTTATTTCTGTGTACGTTCAAGTAGTTATTAGTGAAGTGTTGCGTTTTATATTCGGACGGTATAATTGTAATACAATTGAGTTTTAATATTAGTGGACATTTTATTGCGTGTGAACAATTTTCATTTGATTTGTTGTAGACACTGTGTTGTTAATTACGAACTGTTTTACTGTAAAAATTAACTGTGTGATTAGTGACTTAATTGGTGTCTTGTACTTATTTTGTTTCCACTGTACCTACGACGATCGAGTAGACCGTCGTAACAATACAATTATTTTTTAACATGCTATGCAAATGCCAGTCTTCAATACATGATATACATTCCTACTCACATTAATTATCATTCATTAAGTATTCTGTTTTACCCTTATATATCCTTTTTAACACAAACAAATAATTATAACTATTCCTTAACTATTATTTCTTATTTTAAAACAGAAACATTAATTCTACTTATCTCATAGGCCTAGTAGGCTTTAGTTTTTTACCCTATACATTTTTTTTTTCGTTTCTCATTAAGTATTATTTTTAATTCACTTCACACTTTGTTTTTACTACTGATTTTCAGTTAGTATCACTTTCTTGGTTTTTTATTCACTGGGGACGAATACTCAACTTGCCTTACCAATAAAATTGCATGTTTATTATATAATGGTTTTATTCCCTTTATTCTGATAACAATATTCCTTATCATTACACAAATTACTTGTAGTTGTACATGGAACTACTTATATTTATATCTACAGTTCTGTACTTCCATTATTATTTTATTATTATTAGGAAAGGGGTTGTGTTAATGTCATAATGTTATTCATTTTTATTTTTCACACTGCCAATCAATTGGGTTTTGTTATCGTCTTAGTCCTTGTCTAGTTTCTATGTCAGTATTGTGCTACATTCTAATACTCCTATTCATTAATTCTTTGATACTTTGATTTTCTTCATTCCTTCAATGTTGTAACTTATTTTTCTTTTACATGGTAATTGCTTCTTTTATAGATGGGCTACTTTATGTAATGTTATAATATATATATATATATAACATCGCCAAATTCAGATCATATTGGATATCTATTGTAACGGGGCAAAAAGGAGGGCCTTTTTATTTTATTAAACTTGGGTTTCATTTTATTAAATTTCAACAATGCATTTCCATCTGTGTGGTCCGTCCCATGGCAATATGAAGCGTAGTTCGAACAAAGAAACGGTGATGAAACAACGGTAATGGAATGTGCGGGTGACACAATTCTTAGAACTTTGCGGCTGTGTGACACACACGCTCAAACGCGCTAACTCCAGCAGGTGCGCAGACCCACACCAAGAAGCAAACACAACATGGCTTGGAGACAATATTTTTTCGCCACGTGGTCTTGAGCTGGCGGAAATAAGTTTAAGTCCAGCCCATATTTGTGACGTCGTCCAGTGAACACTGAATATCGTCAACGACTAAAACACAAAAAACACCTATGTTGGCTGAACAGCAACTATGACTAAAAAGTACCAGGCATTGGTTTCCGTCTTCTACGACAAAAATCTAGTAGAGAAGGAACTTAGGAACGCTCGTCCCAGTTCTCTCACCGAAGCTTACCTGGCCAGGTAACCGCCTCACGGGGGCTCATTAAAAATTTATGAATATCAAGTAAAAGTGAGTTTCAGTTATCAAAAAATGTGACAGTGCTGCTAGTTTTCGGCAAAAGGATGAAACCATAACTTGTTTTTGGAAATAGACGAACTTTATAAATGTGGTAACACGAGGTCGAGGGGACGCCATGTGCCGGCAAGGGGTATCTGGTTAATTTTGGGGCAATAAAATGGGGCGTATATATATTTAAAAAAGGAATTAAAATTAGTATGAATGTGAGTGCGGGCAGACTGGGCTGTTTTATGTAAGTATAAGATGAATACTAAAATGTGTTAATATAAGATGTTTCACTAATGTTTAATGAACTTTTAATTTGTCTTGATTTTTGCGAAAGAATATGTCATGATTAGAGAACAATACAAAAATATATAAATGAAATAATTATATATTAAAAAATTTTTAATCTCTTCACAAAATGCGAGTTGCGTCAGTTATTGATATAACACTACAATCATGCTTGCATTCCACGTTCGTGTGACGTAACTCTGGGCTGAGGGAAGATTTTTTAAGGTAAGTGGAAGACAAATAATTTTATTTATTTGTATTTGTATTTAATTATATTATCACAATTGGCGCGTCCGAAAGGGACGAATTTGATTAATTCAATAATTAAAATTCCACACCTACAATAGATGCAAGTTTGATTTGAGGGTTAAGTAACTACGTAAAAATTACGCAGCACATATAAAATAGTACATCAATGTTCAGAGGTTAAGAGTTAAGTGGTAGATGTTTTTATATAAGAAAATCTAGATTAAGAAACTTATAAATATGGCAGGAATGAATGAGAGCAATATAAATGAAACGACTAGTGTCAAAAATTGTGATGATTCAAATATTATGAATAACGTTGAAATCCACTCGACTCCAAACGTGAGTCAGGAAAATAAAACAAAAGATATTACAAATGAAACAAATAGTACAGATGATTCAGGGATACAAATAACCCCAAAATCGAGTAGGGAAAGTAAAAATAATAACGATGAAGTCAGCTTCACTGACGATAAAACAGAAAGTCCGTCAACACCTATCCAAAATAAACAAGAGGTAGATAGTAATGAGAAAGTTATGAATATGTTGCAATTAATTTTGGAGCAACAAAGTATTAAATTTGAGGTACAGAACAGTAAATTTGATGGTATAAATAGTCGTTTGGACAATAACGATATAAAATTTAATGAAATTAAAAGTGAATTTAACTGTAAATTTGACGCTAAATTTAACGAACTTAAATGTGACATTAATGAGGTCAAAATTAAATGTGAAAGTAGTTGTAACGAATTGAAACGAGATATTGAGAAAATAGTAGAGTCAGTAGGAGAACAGATTAAAAGTAAAAATAATAATGATAATAAGAAAGTAACAAGTGATAAAAATAATGTTGAAAATGATAATATAATTAAGAATGTAATATCAGAGAGTGAGACGTTGAAAATAGATAGTGAGATAGTGAGTGAGTGAGAGAGAGAGAGAGAGAGAGAGAGAGAGAGAGAGAGAGAGAGAGAGAGAGAGAGAGAGAGAGAGTAATAGGTTGTAACGGAGTAGTAATTAGTGTTGATGAATTAGAGAAAGAATGGCAAGAGAGAGTAGATGAGTATGTAGGGCAGAGGGTAAATTGTCCCCATATTTATGGTGAACCAAGGTGTTCACAAATGTTATTGTTGAAGGGTAAGAGTCCCTTGTTAGTGGAAGATTTGAGTTGTTGCCCCTTTTTGTATGAATTAGTACCCTCTGTGTGGAATGGTGTTGACAGTGTGAGATGGTGTTATGATGAGAGAGATTTAGATAGAGAGTTGTGTATTGATAGAGAGATAGAATTATATAAGTTGAAGAGGAATTATAACGAGTTGGAAGAGATGTTAGAAGTGATAGAGATAAATGATATGAAATACTTACTTTGTAGAGTAGAGATTGAGAATTGTTTTGATGATACATGTTTAAATAATAATAATTTACCTTATGTTGTAATGAATGAGAAAATAACTGACCTGCTATTGAATATAACTACTAATGGAGACTGGACAGAAATAAATAATGTTGACTTGGTTTATGATAAAATAATCATAATAGGAAGTAACCCTATGTATGATTATTGTGGTAAAATGAATAAACTCAAATTTTATGGTTATTACACACAGGATAGCCATATGAGATACATAAATAAAATTGAAAACTGTTATGTGAAACCCAGACTAATTTTTGATGATGGAGGCTGAACATAAACTTAATAAATGGACAATTTTAAATATTTTGATTTATGGTTCTGCCTCGCTGATTTTTGACAATGAAGTGTGATAAAATTGAACAATTAACGACGAAGAAGTGTAAATAAATGTTTAGTGAAATTAATTGTGTGTATTGTAAAATGTTAGATAAACAATGTGTGTATGTAGTGGAAATTGTTGTGATAATAATAATAATATTTTTGCAGTCTAAATAAATAACAAAAATAATTTTGAAGAGGACAACGAATGAATTGTAATTATTGTAATTGGGGAAAGTAATTAAATATGTTGTATTTCCATAAGTGATTTAATTAAAATAATTTGAGATGTTTAAATATTCTTGAGTGATTTAAATGTTATATAGTTGAATTTCTCTAATGAATTTAAACTATTTTAGGAGATGTGAATTTGATAGTAATTAATAAATAAATGTGAAATTGTTGAGTATGAAATAACATTGTTGTTATTGTTTCAGAAGGTACAGGGTGTGGTGTTTTATTTGTGTATTTAGGACAGTGTATGAGTGATATACTGTAAGTATAAAATTTGTAATACCAATTAGATAGAGTAAAATGTTTACAGGTGTTGAAAAGAGTTTAACTCAATAATGAAAATAATTTGAGATAATGGTACTAAATAGAAACTAATTAAAGAGTAATAATAACTGAAAGGTGATGTAAAATAAATGTTAATAATAAATTTGAAATTTTTTGAGGAATCTAATAGTAGTAAGTGACAAATAATGAAATGATGTTATGAAGGAAGATGTAATTTAGTTATTTAGTGTGCTATCGCTGTGGTGGCATGTGCCACAGTAGATAGCGGAAAGTGTTGGGGGTAACAGAGAGTGTTACCTCCATCGGAGGCCCAAATGGCGTAAAATGCACGGCACACCCTTTTTTACAATTTTATATTGTATCATGATAAATTGCCGTGCCGTGCAGATTAATGACGATGATAACATGCCTGAAAGTAGAGTTGATTTCCCCGACTTTTCGGGCGATTACTGTCTTACCAGCACTAATCGTGGTTTTGGCTAGCGGTCAGCTATGGCCATAAATTAAGAACCTTGACCATAGCTGGCTTGAAATTGGTTTATATTAGAAATTGATGGGGGGTGACATTAGGGGAAATCCCGGAAACTATGGAACAGCGGCTGCCACTCTGTTCGAGTAGGAACAGCAAGGCCAGGTGGTAGACCCGTTTTAAGGGTGTATAAATTTGTAACAGTGATATAATGATATCAAATAATTTCCAATGTAACGCTGAAGCAAGGACACGGAGATGTTAAATTCCTCCACCTATGCCGTCCTTGTGGAGGCAAATGGGCGCAACAGTCCAACAGAAAAAAAAAACAATAGTTTGTGTGACTGGGTGGTTGCTCAGGGGAGCAACGAATTAAAATTTTATAACCTAACAATGATGACTCGCTCCTGAAGTAATTAAATAATTGTATCATGATTTGAGAAATAATTGCATTAGATGTTTATTATACTGTGTTTATTCTGTCTTATAAATGTATTATTTTATTGTGTTAGAGGTAAGAGTTGATAAAATGTGTAATTTGTATAATTTTGAAATGTGTTTATGGTAAGGTCATTCACCTTGCCAAGAAAATCAGCTGATCCGCTGTAGAATGTCACGTATAAATTGTTTGTGTATTTCCAAGGTAACTAATGTTTGAATAGAATGATTTTAATGTGTTAAAAGATTTTATTTTAAAGGATGAAAATAATTTGATATAGTTGAGAATTTTAAATGATTTGTGAAAGATAGTAAAAGGTAGAGTTTGGGTGATTAATATTTTGTTAGGACATGTAGATCAGTCCATGTTGAGTCTAAAAGGGTAGTAGAATAATATTGTTGTGAATTAATGTAATGTAGAATTGGAGATGTGATAGTGACACAGTAGATATGGGGAATATATGTAGAGTAATGATTGATATATTGGTGTAATAAGTAAGTGGAGATATTTTTGTAAATGAGAGTATTGTATTGGGAGAGTAATTAGTTGATGGGGGAATTTTGTAAGAGGGGTTGGTGTGGTAGGAGTTCGCAACAAAAGGGTTGGGACGGGAAAGGACCGTTTAGCGCCGGAAAGGGTTGCCTTGGGATAAAGTCCAGGGGCCAAATAAGGGAATGAGCTTTTGGGAGGGAACACACATCCTAAGTACAAAGGGTTAGAGAGTATTTTTTTTATATAAAAGTAGAATGTTGCGAATCGAGTTGAGTAGTAAGTTGGGTTTAGAGATTGTTTGATAAATGTTTTGATAGAGAGGGGTGTCATATTAATTAAAGCTGTTAATGAGTGTTAGAGTCAGAGGGGTAAAGATTATATATATATATATAAATGCTAAGTAAATACAATCAAGTTATTATGAATAATTAGATCACCCAAACTAATGGAGAATGAGAATAGTAAAAAAGAGAGTCATAGTAAAAATATAAACTTAATGGAACTGAGTGACAAATTTTAATAGAATTTGAGAATAAAGTAAGTTGTAAAATGTGTAATTTTGAGTAATTTAAATGTCAATTTTATTGTTAATTGTAATAATAACTATGGTAATTTTGAATGTCTTATTTTATTATGTTTTATTATGTTTGAAGGTAAAAATTTTAAAGATGATTAATGTATTTTCTGATGTAGCCTATGTATAACCTGTGTAGGTCAAGGTTGTGGACTTGACCCAGTTTGATCAGCTGATGGGTGATGTTATATACTAGACCCGTTTTGGCAATGAAGTAATGCCAATTTTGGTTGTTTAACTAATTAAAATAATTTTAAATTTTCTTAATATTGAGAAAAGTATATTTTAATAAATTTAAATTTTTTTTGAAAAAAAAAAAAAAAAAAATTTTTTTGATTTTTTGTGCCTGCCATCTAATTGAATTTGCTTGTAGTGTTGTTTATGTGTATTACTAGGGTTTTATTGAATTATATTGTTTAGTATGTATGTATAATCACCTGTTAGGATAAATGGATTCATGTTTGAAGTGGATGTTCAATTTGTTTGTTTTTCCGAGTATTAATAGTAATGAAGAAAATTGATAAATGTAGATAAAAGATCCTTTTTGGTTTTGATGAAAATAATAATAATATAACAATCTGATTTTGAACTTAAAAGAATTGTGAACTTAAAGATAAATATTTTGTGACTAATTATGAGTTTGTTTCTAAGATATTATAAGAGTATGTACAAGCCCAGTAACTGCTAAAGGCAGCCCAGTGTGCATGATAAGGGGAAACATATCGGTTGAGGATCTGGCATGGTATAAGACCAGGGGTTTGGATTTTGGGGCGGTATGATAGAAGGTTAGGTGCGCTGTGGTGCATGTCTGTTCGATTTTATGGTGTTGGGATCTCGGATAGAGAAGTCCAGTGATCTCGTTCAGATGCGGCCATAGTCGCCGAACCAGGGGGGTTGTTTACCCATGATGTATAAGAACAAATGGGGGGTTGTTGGCACCATATCCTCACAGTTCCTATTAGGGGTTTAGCAATGAGATTTCTTCTTATTTCGACAGAAGATCTCTCATTGGGGGGGGGTATTGTAACGGGGCAAAAAGGAGGGCCTTTTTATTTTATTAAATTTGGGTTTCATTTTATTAAATTTCAACGATTCATTTCCATCTGTGTGGTCCGTCCCATGGCAATATGAAGCGTAGTTCGAACAAAGAAACGGTGATGAAACAACGGTAATGGAATGTGCGGGTGACACAATTCTTAGAACTTTGCGGCTGTGTGACACACATGCTCAAACACGCTAACTCCAGCAGGTGTGCAGACCCACACCAAGAAGCAAACACAACATGGCTTGGAGACAATATTTTTTTGCCACGTGGTCTGAGCTGGCGGAAATAAGTTTAAGTCCAGCCCATATTTGTGACGTCGTCCAGTGAACACTGAATATCGTCAACGTCTAAAACACGAAAAACACCTATGTTGGCTGAACAGCAACTATGACTAAAAAGTACCAGGCATTGGTTTCCGTCTTCTACGACAAAAATCTAGTAGAGAAGGAACTTAGGAACGCTCGTCCCAGTTCTCTCACCGAAGCTTACCTGGCCAGGTAACCGCCTCACGGGGGCTCATTAAAAATTTATGAATATCAAGTAAAAGTGAGTTTCAGTTATCAAAAAATGTGACAGTGCTGCTAGTTTTCGGCAAAAGGATGAAACCATAACTTGTTTTTGGAAATAGACGAACTTTATAAATGAGGTAACACGAGGTCGAGGGGACGCCATGTGCCGGCAAGGGGTATCTGGTTAATTTTGGGGCAATAAAATGGGGCGTATATATATTTAAAAAAGGAATTAAAATTAGTATGAATGTGAGTGCTGGCAGACTGGGCTGTTTTATGTAAGTATAAGATGAATACTAAAATGTGTTAATATAAGATGTTTCACTAATGTTTAATGAACTTTTAATTTGTCTTGATTTTTGGGAAAGAATATGTCATGATTAGAGAACAATATAAAAATATATAAATGAAATAATTATATATTAAAAAATTTTTAATCTATTCACAAAATGCGAGTTGCGTCAGTTATTGATATAACCCTACAATCATGCTTGCATTCCACGTTCGTGTGACGTAACTCTGGGCTGAGGGAAGATTTTTTAAGCTAAGTGGAAGATAAATAATTTTATTTATTTGTATTTGTATTTAATTATATTATCACACTATAAGTATATAAGAAATGCAAAAAAGTAATATATTTTAATAATTAAAAAATGAAGACAATAAAAATAGTAAATATAATTAAGAAAGAAGGAGGAAGAATAGTAAACCAAAGGTGATTATTAAATAAAAATACAGACTAGACTGACAGACAAATGACTTTGACCCTACCCCAGAGATTGGCCAGATAATAACCAAAATAAAGTGAAACCAGATGGAAGTGAAGGAGAAGAAAAATTAAATTAAAAATGGAACAAACCAACTATAAAGAAAATAAAGTGAACCAAGGTGATAAATCACAGACAAATAATGTAGAATAGGGAAGGGAGAGATGATACAAGCAAATATCATAAAGGAAACAAATCCAGTAAATAACCAATATAAAAAAAAGAAATATTAGTATTGACTAAGTGACAAATGTAATTCATAATTAATAAAACACCGATAAATAAAAATACACTTACCCAAGAATTAGTAGTATATGTAAGTAAGAAATCTAGAAAGACATGAACTTATTAGATATAAATAAAATTTGTAAAGATAGTGAGATAGTGAGAAATAAACTGAAAGTAAATAAGTGACAAAGAATAGTAATAATAGGAATTACCCACCAATAAACGCTTAAAATAAAAAGCTTTAAAAAGTGCTGATAGTGAAAGTGTAAATAGCCCAAAATAATGAGTGAATCAGTGATAAACACCAATTAATTAAAAGTGAAAGTGATGGGTGAAAAATGATATTGTAAATGATAGTATGATTAAAAGATAGTAATAGATAAGAAAACACTTAATAAATTAATGATGAAACAATAAATGATTTAAGAGTGAGCTTATAAAAATTATATAGTTAAGGGTAATTAGAAATAGTATTTAGGTTAGATATAAATGAAGGGTATGATGTTATTCAGGGGAGAAAGCCCATGTAAGATAAACAGTTTGTGTTAACATGGAATGGAGAAAGGGATTAGTAAAGAAATAAGAAATTAAGAATGTAATTAATAAACACCCTATGTTAAGGGATAATAAATTAAGTAAGTTTGAAAGAAGTGATGATGTTTCTCACTCAAAATAATAGTAAAGGAATGAAATGTATGTTAAACCAGCAGTACCTAATAACTGGTAAAGAATTGTTCATTTTAATTTTATGAATAGGATATGGCTGAAGGAAGCTTCCAGTCCATAGGCCTAGTTGTTATATTTTATGTATTAAGGAATAGTAAATAATAGCCATATTGTTGACGATGGCAAATTGTATAAATAAGCAGATAAATCAATTCAGAAATATCAAACACTAGAAAATCAGTTAGGAAATAATTGACAAGCGAAGACATAGAAAATAATCTTGACACATAATCAAAACACAAACAAATTCAAGACACAATAACCAATAAACGAATCAATTATAACAACGGAACAAAACACTTTGTAGTAAAATGAAATATAATTAGAATATAATAGGTAAGAATAATCAATGGCTACTTAGGCCTGGGAAATGTATAACTGTCAATAACAAATAACTGCAAATTATATAAAAATAACCAGGAAATTAATAAATTCAAGGCGAGTAAATAGCCAAGAATAATTTGTAAATCAGTTTAAAGGAAAAATATTAGAATAAGAACTTAAATTAAAGGAGAAATGTAAATACCAAATATTAACATAAATGTACAAACATTAATATTTTATAAAACCCTACCTTAAGGGATGTAAAAATTAATCTTTGAAAGGAAATAACAACAGTAGTGATAATATTTAATATGTAGGGAAGATGATAGAAGAATATAATCAATAAGAAAATATACAGCTATTTTGAATAAAAATTCAAATTTGATAACAACGGTCATAAATCAGAATTAACCAATCAGGATTAATTGGTTACTATGACGACAGACGTTTGGTTACTAATTTACCGTTAGATTTCTTTACTCGATATATGACGCTCTTGTTGAATAGACGCCAGATCTTGAACGATCAAAATTATTAATTAAAACATCAAAATAGTAAACGAAATTACCAGCAAATGAACAAGAAGGAAGCAGACTATGGCTGAAGCCATTTAACTGATGCCGAAGACGAATTAAAGAAAAAAGAAACGAATAAATTGCCGATTAACTTGAAAAAGATGCTCAACGCCCCGAACAATTGAAAATTAAATATGATTGCAGCCTAATTCATTATTACCAGATCAACTGAGTTCATCCAGTCTACTGAAGTGTTAAGTATGAATTAAATTACCCAAATTTCCGAATAAACTCACGTTAATTATTTCTCACTGAAAGCTGAACTCTCACTAAACTGCACATAATTACTTTCAAAGATTAAACTGAAAAACTAAGACACTGAAAATTTGTCAACTGGTAAAGTTAACCTGTTATTAGTTTACGATATTTTGAAACACTTTTACTACACTCCAATAAACAAGTTATAACTACACCGTATATTATTTAAGTTTAACGGATGTAAGGGTGTGTATTTTTATTGTTGTAATCATTAATAATCTTTTTAACGTAATCACAAGAATCCAAGACATAGAACGATAATAATTTATGTACAATTCCAACAGACGCCATTACTGAATGTCTGTTGTTACGTTCAAAGATCGATTTGTCAAACCCTAGAGATGTGTCTCATATAATTTACCGGTGCAAATGTATTACAAAAGAAAACATAATTTGTATTAACCGAATAATAATCTTCAACAAATAATAAACAAGTACTGAGTGTAACCACTGTGTTGTAATTTCATTAGGATGGTGTATAATAATTTGTGTACATTTTAGCAAACAGTTAGCATTGACGACAAGCGAGCGCACAGCCAACGCAACAAAATACTGGCCCGATTCAGACGGCCAAGGCGAGGCGGGAACAAATTGAATTCTCCACACCGCCTGAGCTGCGCTTGTCATACAAACATAAAAATTTTTTTAATTGTTTTCATAAAACAATTTGGCGCCACCCGGGATTTTCACACCCCTAGTGAACAACAGGTAAGGACATCGATATCTGGTTATTCGTACGTTCGCAACAGACAAAATCTGCGTAAGTTACGTTTTAAAGTGACGACGGATAGAGAAGACACGTTACACCCATTATACTTATACACGTGTAAGATTAGACGGACAGCGGTCTAATTACAATATATATATATATATATATTATAATACTTATAACTATTTTACCTCAAGATGTATTTTTTCTTTAGGGACATGTTTCGGGAGATCCTGTTCTCCCATCTTCAACCTTCGCCATCTTGCTTCTGGTGCAGTATTTGTGTGTTGGCTTCTGGATGTTATTATGGTGGTTTGTTGGTCTTTGGTCCTTCAATGTTGCATTATTGTGTGTGGTTGTGGTATCTGTTTTTGTATTTTGTGTATTTTCGATGTTGAGCGCTTTGAATATTGTGTCATGTGTCAACATCGAAAATACACAAAATACAAAAACAGATACCACAATCACACACAATAATGCAACATTGAAGGACCAAAGACCAACAAACCACCATAATAACATCCAGAAGCCAACACACAAATACTGCACCAGAAGCAAGATGGCGAAGGTTGAAGATGGGAGAACAGGATCTCCCGAAACATGTCCCTAAAGAAAAAATACATCTTGAGGTAAAATAGTTATAAGTATTATAGTATTACATACATCAAGAAACGGACTGTAGCAGAAAGTGATTGAAATATATATACATATATTTTTTTTTCTATATAAGTAACTCGATGTTTCTTGCAGTAATTATATATATTATTAACATCACAAATTATATATATATATATATATATATATATAAAATAGGGTTGCTACAGCTAGTGCCGTCTCCCTTCCTTCAAGCTGGCTTTCCAATTCTCTCGATGTTCCCATTGTCCTTCCTCAAGTCCTATACGTTGCATAGATTCATCCACTTCGTCCCTCCAAGATCTTCTCGGTCTTCCTCTTTTTCTCCTTCCTAATGGACTCCATTCTGTCACTTTGTTGATCCACCTATTTTGGGCTCTCCGGACATGACCGTACCACACCAATCTTTTTTCTTCGAAGTAGTCAATTACACTTCTTTCCGTTTCCATTTTTCTTCTGATCTCCTCGTTTGTTATTCGGTCTGCTCTCGTTATTCCATAGCATCTCCTCCAATACTCCATCTCCGTTGCAAGAATTTTTCTTTCGTTCTTTTTGTTAATAACCCATACTTCCGCTGCATACATCATAATGCTTTGGACTATGGTCTGATATATAATTTTTTTGGTGCTTTTTCTAAACTTTTTGTCCCATATAACACTGTGTAATTGTCTAATCCCTGTTCTAGTCTGCCCTAATCTACTTTTTATTTCCTCTTGTAACGGTAAATATATTACCCACCCGAAACATAATTAAAATATGTAAAGGTTATTTGAAAATATTATTGGGATTATAAACGTCGTACACGAATTGACTCAAGGTCAACAGTTTAACCGCTGGAGACAGTTATTTTTTGCCCTCTGACCTGTGAACTATGCATGTTAGACAAAGCAACATACGACGTCATAAGCCAAACCCAGCCGACGTCATACAGGAATTCGGGAGTGTCCGCAGCAATAGAAGTCTGTGCTTGAGTTAACAAAGGTAGTCGTCATCTAACATCTAGCGACGGCGGACGTGGGCCGTGTGCTCGCTCGTTTTGTAATAAACGCAGTTGAAATTACACCTTTGGGTCGATCGATCACAAAAGTCTGCGGACAAATATATGGGCACCCGTAACAGCAAAATACATGAATTCACAACACGTATATTATTAATTAAAATGAAGTAACAGTTGCGTCTTTAATTAACAGTTTCGGTAAGAGTGGTGAACAAAAAGTGAAAAAAGGATGTGTGAAATGAAGGCAAATACGTAAGGAGGCTGGACTGTTCTGGACGAAAATTCAGATGAGTAACAAAATAAGGGCTAAACAAAATTTCAACATCATTGTATTTTTAAACTGAGATCTCACCTAAGGGAATGGGATATGTACGAGTGTGTGCGTAAATAAAAAATAAAATAAGAAACGCTGGTTTGCAAAAAGTAAATTTAAGTTTGTGTTAAAGTTTTCTTTCTATTTTGAATTTATATACAATTTTTCTAATTTTCATTATATAGACATATAATCAGAAAATCAAGATATTGTTTCTTTTTTATATAGATATCGTTAAAAAGTCATATCAGAATTAGAACAGGGAGAAGGGATATTTTTTGGTAAATGATGGGAGTCGAATGACTTTAAATTGTTTTGTTTTGTAATAAAAATGAATTGGAATATAAATGCACAATAAACGAGATCAAAAGATGTATACAAGTAATCAATCTGTTTTATTGAAATAACCAGTTCTGTTCTCCAGTTCGCCTAACTGAACTCTGGTAAGTTACAAATTTTTTATAGTTGGCAGTAATGCAAGATGGCGTCCGGAATTCGTAGGTAAACATACCTGTGTGTTGTTATGTAAGGTGAACAAATTGTTAAAGTAATAATTAAAGTTACACTCTTCCGTGGTGCCTTGTTTACTCAGTGTGAATCCTAGGTACTTGAATTTGTCTGTTCCTCTAACATTTTCGTCTACTTCTAAATCTGTTGTTTCTTCATCTCTAATTGCCAAGTATTCAGTCTTTTTTACGTTTATTTCCAATCCCATCTTTGTCTATTCTTCATTCAGCTTTCTGACCATGTAGCTTAGATCTTCTTCATCCTGGGCTATAACTACCTGGTCATCGGCGAAGCATAGTGTGTACAGGTGTTCATTTCATATCGGTATTCCCATTCCATGGCATTTCTGTTTCCACATGGTTAATGCATATTCTAAAAATATCTTAAACAGCGTGGGCGATGTTGGGCAGCCTTGCAATAACCCTTTGGATGTTTTAAACCTACAGACAATTTTGTTACCTACTTTAATTTGTACATTGTTGTTTTTATATAGATTTTTTTACTGCTTGCGTCAGGACTTTCGGTATTTCCAATTGTGATAGAGCTTTAAACATTTCTTGTCTGGGTACTGTATCATATGCTTTTCAAAGGTCGATAAACGCTAATGTACTTCCCTATTCTTCGCTTTTTTCTTTTCTATGATCTGTTGGATTGTATATTGTGCCGGTCTGTCAGCGAACCGGCGCTTGTATAATAAAATTATATATATAAAATAATTATATTTATGTCAGACGTGAAATTGTTAGCTGTGTCTTAATTCCACGGCGTAAATGTGTTATACCGTTCGGCGGTCGTACATGCCCGCGCATTCTGGTGGGGAGTATATGCGTGTTTCAGTCTGGGCGCTGTCCGGTACAGAATTACGTATTCTAGCCTTGCCTGCCGTCCCGTGTACAGCTGCGCCTTGTCCGACAGAGTTGAAGTTTTTTTAATTGTCTTGTATCGCTATCCTATGGCTAGATAAACCCGTCCAGATCTGCAGTGAGTATATTAGAATGTATATTATGGTTTGCGTAAAATAAAATGCGAATTTGAATGTTATGTGAGTGGATGAAAATGGATAGCTTTTGAATATGCACACCATGTGGCGTGAACTTAAAGTATTCAGTGTCATAGAATTCTAATTTATTTTAACTCTTATTTAATTAATTTATATTGTAATCAAGATACAGCAATTGCCCATCACATTAGTGGAGTAAAAATGTGTAATTTCGGGAAACTTACAAGGTTTCAAATGCATTAGCACGTGGCGGTATACAAAACTGAACAGGTTATGGTGTGTCAAAAACTTTCTGCTCATGTAGGCATAATTAGTAAATTGAAACTTATAAATTGATTTTATGGGCGTCTGGGAGAATATTATAAATGTCAAAAGAGAAGACGTTTATTTTAATTAAAACGAGCATTGTTTAAATGGTCAGGGGGGCCTGTTCAAATTTGTTTTGGACTGGTTCAATCGAGGGTGCGTGTGTGTCATGCTGTGAAAATAAGTTTTTGGTCATCTATCTAATTATCATTTATGCTTAGGGCCCCTGCGCCAGTCGAGGATCCGGCCCAGGCATGTCCATCTGCTCCTGAACTTACCAAAAGGCTCTCGACTTCACCTGTCGGAAGGAACGGCAAGATCACCATGCCTCAGCAAACCCCCATAACCTCGACATTGGATTCACTGATCACTGAACTCCTGGAAATCCGCTTCATTTAAATAAGGAGGGTTTACAATATATCTGGTCTACGCATGATCTATATGGTGTATGGTATCTGGTACAGACCAACTATATGGTACTTATTCCTGTGTACCTTGCACTCTTCAAGTCATTTATAAATTCACTCACAAGTGCTGACTTCAGTACAAGTCCAAGTACGTTTATTACTCGCACACTAGATCAGTAATTCTTTCCTGACTTTGCCACCGGCTGGGAACTAGTAAGTAGATTAGGATCGATTAAAAATGACATAGAAATTGTTCAGACATACAACATGTAAAGATGGCAATACAGAAATCAATGTTAAGAATCCTTAAGTTACTGATCATATTATGTCACATGAAATACCTGATTGTAGTGTTTGTGGGGGACCTTGCTAACGTTTGACTGTTCTTCCCCAGTGACGAATTTGAAAGGATCTAGTTTGTAATAAATAATGTACTCACTGAATTTTTGAAAACAAAGACAATAATTTTGTATGATACTACTTGTTAATTAAACTAACTACACACAATGTAGACTATATTTTGTAGTTTCATAAATAAACTTACCTATCGTCTGACCTGTTCTTCCTGTACCTATCCTGGTCAGGAGAATCTCTTCCTCGTTTTCTCTCACGATCTTTATCCCGGTCTCGTTTGTCATAGTCACTGCGGTAACGATCATGGCTCCAATGTCTGAAAAATAAGTTTTTGTATAATGTGTATAAAAACCCAAACACAAACCAACATCCAAAGGTGTTCACACACAGACAGACAAACATCTGCTTACCTGTCATAAGGCTGTTTATCTCTCTCGTCGTCAGCATCTAAATTCTCCTTATACTCTCTATCTGCAACAATAATGCAAAATAAATTTTATTTTTCAACATATATTTAACTAAAATCATATTACAATAGGTATCTTCATTTGTGGTACAACACTTTTAACAGATGAGAACCACATTTTATTGGTATTATTGGCAATAAATGTTTTGCCCATTCTGTTATGCGGCATCGTCAATCTGAGAAGACTTAACAACAAACGACTTGTTAGGTGTTTCAACCACCACTCACAGCTTCTGAGGACGATCCCAGACAACAAGAAAAGACCTGTTATGTTTTTCAACAGCCACTCAGAGATTCCAGGGATCGAAACGCCAAGCGACAAAAAAATTATGATGGAAGCAGTCCAGATGAGGATTTACTCGTAAGAAATCACTTAGAGGTTTTAAAGATAAAAAATTACAAAGGCTCCAAAAATATTTTGGTGAAATTATAGCTAGTCAAGTATAGCTACACTCATTGTTATTGTATTATTAACACATTGTGGCCGATGGACGTCAACTGACATCTTTTGAAAACTGTCAATTGATGTCCTGGAGCGTCATTGTAATTCTACATGGTGCCGTATACTGTATATAAATACATCCTTCCAGTCATTTTGAAACAAAACCTGTTTTTACAGTACTCAAATCATCTGTGGGTTGCATTGGCATTCACTCTGATAACAGCTGCAAACCTCCGTGCATGTTATGTGTTAAATTCCATTGTGCATACAGCCATTTTTCAAATTATTTCATTAAAAAAATTTAACAAAAAGTAATTTCATAAAACTGATTAGAGTATAAATATGTATGTGTGCGAGAGGTTATGAAGTAAACCACAAACATTCCAACATGTACACATTCTTTAATACATTTAGTCTACTTATGAGTTTTATATTACTAGTATCCACGAACATTATGTTTGGAGTATACATTGCAACAGGTAAAATTTGCATATAAAAAAATAATTTACCTCTTGGCGTAAGATAGCATGTTGCAATGAGAATTGGTTTAAGTAAAGACTGCATGTTGAGACATTATAGAATAGATAATAAGATACAAGTCAATTTGGTTAGTTAAGTTGATTTTTGACAATAAAAAAGTAATTAGTATTATGAAGTAGTGCTATCATATGCGTAGGCATATGGTGAGTGTGCATGTGCGGGTATGAATAATTATATTACGGAATAACAATAAAAACAGATTAAATTAAATAACTTTTGTGCAAATAAAATTTCTAACATGAGACTGTAACATGCCGATTTTGAGGGTTATTTCATGTTATTAAATTTTCGGGGTTTGGTAAAATATTTATAAATTTAATTTCCAACAGTGACCAGGCCATGTGTTGTATTGTAGGAACAGTGTTTTAACAAAGGCATAATACATCTCAACAATTGTGCAATCGCTAACGAGGAATGCACCCAGCCTCAGTTTCTAAGAACTTTGTGAGTGTGTGGAAGTACGCCCGTATGCATCATACGAGCAGGTGCGCGGACTGACGCCAGTCTTGTGCAACGCAAAGATGGCTAAGAAACAAAATTTCCAAGCATTTCTTCCAAGGTGCCGGACGTGAAGCCTAAGTCCCGCCTATCTCGTGACGTCAGCCAGTGCTGCGCAAATATCTTATACGAACCGCACACATTCAACTGCATGGATTAAATAGGACGTAGCTGTGGCAACAAACCATGAGGCCTTGGTTTCCACCTAGAAAGACGTAATCCAGTTGGCCGTGAACATATAGCCGCTTCTTCCCAGTTCGCCTAGAGACTTTACCTGGCCAGGTAATGCCCAAAGGGGCTCGTCAAAATTTTATAAGTTCAAATATTAAAACTCGAGTTGCCATTAACCATTATGTGACAGTGATGTGAGTCAACGGAAGAACACCAACTTGTATATTGTTTGTTGGACGTCAATGAAGTTATACATGAAATAAATCGAGGTTGCGCGGACGCCTCGTGCCGGCGTGGGGTATATGTTTTTCAAGTTATATAGCAATGGGGTACATATTTAAATAACGGGGATTTTTTTTTTTTTTTTTTTAAATAAGAATGTGAGAGAGAGAGAGAGAAGCAGACTGGGCAGTCTCCATAGTCGTAAGTAGCCTAATTTAAATATAACAATATAAGATGTGTGACCAAGAGGTACGAAAATTTTAATTCAATGTGATAAATTTTATTGGAAAATTAAGCCTATAACTTGGAAATAATGGATTATTAAAAAATGTTAATTCTCTTCAAATAATGAGTAGAGTACATTATTACAAAAAACCCGTAACACATGTCTGCATCTTACGTTCGTGTGATCGGATTTTGGACCCAAATCGAAGCTTTGCAGGTAGGTGAAAATGAATTATATATTTGTATTTATGTAAGTGAGTAAGTAATATCTCAGTGGCGCAGCCGACAGGGACCGTTTTTATGAATCAAAATTTTAAGTAAAAACCGCACCTACAAAAAAGATGCAAACGTGTGTTTAAGGTTAGCGTAATGAAATAAAAGTGCGTCATTTACGCAAAATTGGTTATATTGTACATTATATATTGATTATATTATAGTTACGCACAAATATCAATTATAAAGAGTAAGAGATGGCAGATAATAATGAAGTCAGCTTCTCTGACAGTCAGACCGAGAGTCAAATAAATACCGACTCCGGTATTCAAACAGAGTCACTATCAAGAGATGACCATAATGTAGAAGAATCTGTAATTAGTACGCCGGGAGCGATTTCCACTCCCGTAACAATTAAAACAAGAGAAAAAGAGTTGTCATTAAATGACTTATTTGATCTAATTAACAATAGATTTGATATGAATAATAGAGATTTCAATACAAAATTCAATGAACAGAAAAACGAAATTCAAGAATTTAAAAGTAGTGTAAATGAGAAATTAGATATACAGAATAACAAATTTGACGAATTAAAAAATGATATACAAGAAATGAATAAATGTTTTGAAAATAATAATGACATAATAAGAACTAGTCTGAATAAATTAGAACAGAGTATTGAGAGAATGGGAGTGAGTGTGATGAATACAAACAAGGGTAATACAAATGAAAATTATAATGACATGTGTAACAATGTGGTACTAGATAAAGAGTTAACAAATGATAATGATGATGTCGAAAATAATGAAAATAATATTGAGAATAGTAATGTATTTGAAAAGATAGTATCAGAGAGTGATATGTGGAAAATAAATGATGAGAGTACTGATGAAGTTGTGGAATGTAATAATGAAATGTTAATGAGTGTTTATGAGTTAGAGAGAAAGTAGAAAGATAGTATAGTGGTAGAATGGGGGCAGAGGGTAAATTTTCCCCTTATTTGTAATGAACCAGAGTGTTCACAAGTGTTGTTTTTGAAGGGCAAGAGTCCCGTGTTAGTGGAAGATTTGAGTTGTTTATTTTTTTTGTATAAGTTTGTACCCTCTGTCTGGAGTAATATTGAAAGTGTGAGATGGTGTTGTGATGAGAGAGAGTTGGATAGAGAGTTGTGTGTTGATAAAGAGATAGAAGTATATAATTTGGAGAGAGATTATGATGAGTGGAAAGTAAGGTTAGAAGTATGTTTAAGTAATAACCATTTAATTGATGATGAAAAAATAACTAACCCGATATTGAATATTATTACTAAGGGAGACTTGACAGAAATACATAATGTTGACTTGGTTCATGATTATTATGATATAACGAATGAATTTGATTTTTATGGTTATGACACACGAAATAGCAATATGTGTGTCAATAAAATTGAAAAGTGTTATTTGAAACAAAGATTAATCTTTGACAATGGAGGCTAAACCATAAAACAATCAATGGACAATTTTAAATATTTTGTTTTACGGTTTTTGACCTCGCAACCTTGGACATTGAAGTGTGGTATAACTGAGTAATCAATGATGAAGAATTGTAAATAAGTGTAGTGAATTTAAGTGTGTATTGTAGGACGTCAGGTAAACAATGTGTATATGTATTAGCAATGGTTGTGAGAATAATAATATTAATATTTGCAATCTAAATAAATAACAAAATTAATTTGGAAGACAGTAATTAGCAAATTGTAATTGTTTTGATAGCAGTGGAACTTGTAGTTTCAATAATTAATTTAATTAAAATAATTTGAGATGTTTTAAATATTTTTGATTTGTTCAAATGTTGTACAATTGAATTTTGATAATGAGTTTAAATTATTTTACGAGATGTGAATTTGGTAATTAATTGTTAAATTGTCATATTTGAAATAACATTTTGTTGAATGTTTCAGAGGTTACGTGGAGTTATGGGTGTGTATGGTGTATATATTTTGGGTATGTCAGTATGTGAATAATGCACTGTGAGTATAAAAATTTCATGATACAAGTCAAATATAATAAAATGTATACAGAGGTTTAACTTAATGGAAGGAATTTTAACTTCAATAATGAAAACAACTCGAGATAATAATTTAAAAGGTGATAATAACTACATTATGATGTAACTTAAATGTTAATAATAAATTTGAAAATTTTAAGGAATTTAATTGTAGAAAGTTATGAATGAGTTAAATGATTAATGGTTAATGAAAATGTCATATTATAATGATGTATGTAAAATTTTAAGTTAGTTATTAATTTGCTATTGCTGGGGTGGCCTGTGCCCCAGTAGATAGTGGAATGGGTTGGGGATAACAGTGAGTGTTACCTCCATCGGAGGCCGAAATGGCGAAAATGTACGGCACTTTTTTTTTTGTACAATTACTTAATTGTACCATGATAGACTTCCGTGCCGTACAGAAAAATGATGAGTAGAACAGGCATTAAAGTAAAGTTTGATTTCCCCGACTTTTCGGGCGATTACTGCCTTACCAGCACTAATCGTGGTTTTGGCTAGGGTCAGCTATGGCCATAATCAAGTCCCTTGACCATAGCTGGCTTGAAATTGGTTGATATTAGAAATTAATAGGGGGGTGAAACTAGGGGAAATCCCCGGAACTATGAAACAGCGGCTGCCACTCTGTCCGCGGAGGGACAGCATAGCCAGGTGGTAGACCCGTTTTAAGGGCTTATTAATTATAAAACGAGGGTATGTCGATATCCAAAATCTTTAAAATGTAAAGCCGAAGCAAAGACACGGAGATGTTCAATTCCTCCAACTATGCAGTCTTTGTGAAAGCAAATGGGCGTTACAGTCCAACAAAAATACAATAGTGTGTGTGGATTGGGAGGTTGCTCCGACGAGCAACGAATTTAAATTTTGTAAATTAAACATGATAAATCAATTTTGCTCAAATAAAATGCTTGTATTCTGCTTTGATAAATAGGGGTTCATACATTCAGTATACTGTGTTCATTCTATATTTTAGCAAGGTGTTATTTTATTGTAGTAGGTTAGATGTAAGAACTGATAAAAAGTATGTGTTTTATATAATTTGTGATTTTGAAAGGAGTATAACAAAGTAAATAATTCAACCGACTGGCAGGCAGTTTACAAAATAGTACCAGAGTCAGAAAGAGGGGAAACAATGATGGGTAGTATGATAGATGTAAGGATTGATAACCATATGTATTTCATAGAATGTGTATAATTTCGAAATGTGTTTTCACTTTGCTAGGAATGTCAGCTGATCAGTAGTAAAATGTCACTGTTAAATTGTTTATTAATGTTCAAGGTAATTATGTTAAATATAATGTTTTAATGTGTTAAAGATGTTATTTTAAATGATGATGGAAGTAATTTGACAAAGTTAAGATTTTAAATGATTTGTGAAAAAATAAGAAAAGATAGATTTTGGGTGATGAGTATTTTGTTGGGACATATAGATCAGTCCAAGTCAAGGTTAAAGTGGTAGTAGAGAGAAAATTATTGTTTTGAATTAATATAATGTTGTTTTGAATTAATGTAATAGAATTTGAGAAGTATTGATGTTGACACAGTAGATATGGGGAATATATGTAGAGTAATGAGTGATATATTGATGTTTATAAATGATGATGTTATTTTGTTGTAGTTGCTGTGAGGTAATAAGAATGAGATTTGGGGATGGTAATTTTGTAATAGGGGATAGTGTAATGGTGGAGTCCGCAACAAAAGGGTTGGGACGGGAAGGGACCGTTTGGCGCCGGAAAGGGTTAGCTTAGGTAGAATCCAGGAACCAACATAAGGGAATGAGCTTTTGGGGGGGGGGAACACTTATGCTAAGTACAAAGGGTTAGAGAATTTTTTATATATATATATATATCGAGAGAATGTGGCGATTTGAGTTTAATAGTCAGTTGGGTTTAGAGTATGTTTGATAGATATTTTGATAGAGATGGGTGTCCTGATAGTTAAAGTTGATGAGTATTAGAATCAAAGAGTGAGAAAGATTATATATGTATACCTGCCAAGGGGCAAATCGAGTTATTACAAGTAATTAGATCACCCAAAGTACAGAAAATTGAGAATAGTAAAATAAAGAGATTTATAGTAAGAGTATAAAATTTTGATTGAAACCAGTGACGATTTTTGATAGAATTTGAAAATAATGTAAAGCTATAAAGTGTTTATTTTGAGTAATTTAAATATCAATTTGATTGTCAATCATAATAATATCTTGTTATTTTAAATGTTTTATTTTATTATGTTTTTGTGTTTAAAGATAAAATTTCAAGATGTTCAACGGATTTTCAGATGTAACTTATGTATAACTTATGTAGGTCAAGGTTCTTGACTTGACCCAGTTTGGATCAGCTGATAGGTGATGTTCTATACTAGACACGTTTAGCAAGGAAGTAAAGCCAATTTTGCTTTTAATTAATTTGAATAATTTTAAATAATTTCAATATTGTAAGAAGAATATATTTTAATAAATTTAAATTTTCTGAATTTAAAATTTTTTTTGAAAAAAAAAAATTTCTTGATTTTGCGCCTGCCATCTAATTGATATTTTTAACTTGGATGATGTTATTGTTTGTGTATTAGTAGTGTTTTTATTGAATTGTATTGTTAGGGCATATGTATAATCACATGTTAGGTTAAGGATGTTCCTATTTTAAGAAATGTTCAATTTGTGAATTTTCTAATAACAAGAAAACTAATGAAGAGAATTTTTTAGATAAAAGATTTTAGTTTGATTTTTTGGATTTTAACTTAAATGAAATGGTACAGGTAAGAGTATATCAATGTTTACAGTATGTAGTATAAGTGTGTGTGTGAGCCCAGTAACTGCTAAAGGCAGCCCAGTTTGCATATAAGGGGGAACATATCAGTTGAGGATCTGGCATGATATAAGCCAGGGATTTGGATTTTTGGGGAACCATGTTAGAAGGTAAGGTGCGCTGTGGTGCGTATCTGGTCGATTTTTCGGTGTTGGGATCTCATACAGAGAAGTCCAGTGATCTCGTTCAGGTGCGTCCATAGTCGCCGAGCCAGGGGGGTCGTTTACCCATGAGGTATAAGAACAAAACGGGGTTTTGGCACCAGTTCCTCACCGGTCCTCTTAGGGGTTTTAGCAATGAGTTTTCTTCTGTTTCGGCAGAAGATCTCTCATTGGGGGGGTATTGTAACGTGCCGATTTTGAGGGTTATTTCATGTTATTAAATTTTCGGGGTTTGGTAAAATATTTATAAATTTAATTTCCAACAGTGACCAGGCCACGTGTTGTATTGTAAGAACAGTGTTTTAACAAAGGCATAATACATCTCAACCATTGTGCAATCGCTAACGAGGAATGCACCCAGCCTCAGTTTCTAAGAACTTTGTGAGTGTGTGGAAGTACGCCCGTATGCATCACACGAGCAGGTGCGTGGACTGACGCCAGTCTTGTGCAACGCAAAGATGGCTAAGAAACAAAATTTCCGAGCATTTCTTCCAAGGTGCCGGATGTGAAGCCTAAGTCCCGCCTATCTCGTGACGTCAGCCAGTGCTGCGCAAATATCTTATATGAACTGCACACATTCAACTGCATGGATTAAATAGGACGTAGCTGTGGCAACGAACCATGAGGCCTTGGTTTCCACCTAGAAAGACGTAATCCAGTTGGCCGTGAACATATAGCCGCTTCTTCCCAGTTCGCCTAGAGACTTTACCTGGCCAGATAATGCCCAAAGGGGCTCGTCAAAATTTTATAAGTTCAAATATTAAAACTCGAGTTGCCATTAACCATTATGTGACAGTGATGTGAGTCAACGGAAGAACACCAACTTGTATATTGTTTGTTGGACGTCAATGAAGTTATACATGAAATAAATCGAGGTTGCGTGGACGCCTCGTGCCGGCGTGGGGTATATGTTTTTCAAGTTATATAGCAATGGGGTACATATTTAAATAACGGGTTTTTTTTTAAAATTAAGAATGAGAGAGAGAGAGAGAGAGAAGCAGACTGGGCAGTCTCCATAGTCGTAAGTAGCCTAATTTAAATATAACAATATAAGATGTGTGACCACGAGGTACGAAAATTTTAATTCAATGTGATAAATTTTATTGGAAAATTAAGCCTATAACTTGGAAATAATGGATTATTAAAAAATGTTAATTCTCTTCAAATAATGAGTAGAGTAGATTATTACAACAAACCCGTAACACATGTCTGCATCTTACGTTCGTGTGATCGGATTTTGGACCCAAATCGAAGCTTTGCAGGTAGGTGGAAATGAATTATATATTTGTATTGATGTAAGTGAGTAAGTAATATCTCAAGACTTACACTAGAATATGCACAAAATGAAGACCTATCTAGTGGTAATATTTGTTAAAAATTTAAAGAACTAAATATATGAGTTTTTTTTATAAAAGAAGTTTTGTGACTCTTAAGAAAAGCAATAAAATTAGATTTTATTTGCACGCTCTGCTATGTCCATAGACAGTATTTTACAAGAACGTATCTGATCTGAAGCCATAAGTACGAGGGAATATTTCGGCCAATGAAATTGGCTTAAACGTTAGTTCATTTAACGATAGGTCTACCAAAAGCATACTAGCACAAGTAAAAAGTTCATGAGTAAATTAACATTGAGTGCTATTACGGTCTAGTACAAGATTGTCTGGATAGGAATTGAAAGAACACTTCAAGTTAGCCGGAGCAGTGTGTAGTTATATACATAATACAAATCACTAATAAATATTAATTTACCACAGTTGTAGAACTACCCAAACCGAGAACGACCCTGAAAACCAGAGAGAAGGAGGCGATCCTGACAGAACAACAGTACCCTGAACATCTATCTAAAAGAAACATCTGTTGCCGCTTATCAGGAGCGGAGGATTGACATCACATCGTCCATGAAAAAAGGTAAGTGATATCATTTATATAAACTTTATTAAAACAGTCATAAACTAAAAGACAAAAAGAACTTTTATAAATTAAGATTTCATGTAATTAGAATATAGGAGAGAATTACTTTAAGTTAGTAAAGAATAGGTCAACAGAAACAGTAATTAATTTTATTTGTAACAGAAACAGTTCATTAATTTTATGCAACCTTGCATAAACCATCAATTTCATCTCAGAAAGGTAAGTTTGGCTTTTTTGCATACCTCTGATCTAATTTAGTGTCTTACTAAGTGTCATGTAAAATGCCTTTAAATGTTAGAATTACTTTAGTTTTGTACAAAACCTTGGTAAATACATAACAGTCTATATGCTTAGGTTAGTTTCCTGCCATATTACCTTCATCTTACCCAGTTGTCGAGTGGGGCGTCTCACCCAGCCAAATGGTATAGATGCCCCATTTGCAGATTACATTTCACTCTACCCGATTTTACTTTTTTAGAAGCACAGAATACGTATTTATGAAAAATTGTAATAATCTCTTAATGTGTATTTTTTTTTCTTATTCCAACATAAGTTTGTCTAGAGTTTTTAGTTGTATGTAAAAATGAGAGAGTATTTTGATTATTATATTCAACAAATTATTTTGCCAATTGAAACAAATATTTAAATTTATCACTAAAACTGTGTTAGTTTGTAGTAACTAAATTATTTTCATAATTCCTTTCCTATAAAATAGAAGAATGTAGTGTAAAATAGGGAGGTCTTTGCACTATTAGGCCTATTAGCTGAATGTTGTTTGTTAAGTAAGTAAATAGATGTATTGAATTTAAATATTACAATTGTATGTAATTAATCCGTATTTCTTTAGAATGCCAACACAGTACAAACGTAGACCTGGATCTAACAGAGGCCGGTGGACCGAAGAAAACTTGAGAGAGGCGATCCACAGGATAGAGGTTGGAGAGATTGGCATCAATGAAGCAGAGCAGTATTATGGGATTCCATCCTGAACACTTAGACGCAGGAGGACCTCAGGTAATTTAATGAAGATGTCTCTAGGTCCCCAAGGTACACTTGGACCTGACAACGAAAAAAGGCTTGTCGCCCACATACAGTGTCTGGAAAAGGCAGGTTTCGCACCCTATAGGACAACTGTTGGACGCCTAGCTTTTGAATTCGCTGAGTCAATGGGTATAAAACACCGTTGTAATAAAGAGTCAGGTATAGCTGGTTACGACTGGTTAAATTCTTTTTTAAATAGAAATAAAGAGGTTACTATTCGACAGTCCACGGGCCTGTCTCTTGCCAGAGCGGTAGGTATGAACAGGTCAGAGGTAGATGGTTTTTTTTAAATTTAAATGAGATTTATGATGAACATGGGTTTTATACAAAACCTGGACATATTTTTAATATGGACGAAACAGGATGCCATTTAAACAATGAGCCAGGTGAGGTATTGGCAACTAAAGGAGTCAGAGAAGTTCATTCTCTCACTTGTGCTGAAAAAGGAGAAAATGTTTCAGTAATAGTTGTTGTAGCGCAGAAGGCACTTTCCTTCCCCCTGTGTTGATTTTCAAGGGAGTTAGGGAAAATCCAGCATTCTCAAATGGTCTACCACCAGGTTCACAGATCTATATGAATCCGAAATCATCATATATTTGTCTGAACTCTTTTGTAAATGGCTCAAAGAACATTTTTTCCCTCGAAAACCACCCAGGAAAAGTTTTACTTGTACTTGATGGACATTCAACACACCATAGTTCTTTAGACATGTTAGAGTTTGCTGAAAAGAACGACATTATTCTCTTATGTTTGCCTAGCCACAATACTCAGGCTCTACAACCTCTTGATAGAGCCTTCTTTAAGCCATTTAAAAATCACTACAAATGTGAAACAAACCAATGGGTGGTCCATAACCCCAAAATGCTGATAAAGAGGCTACATGCTGCTATGCTGATTAGTAATGCATGGGGAAAAAGTGCTTCTGTTGAAAACTGCCTTAGCAGTTTTAAAGCAACTGGTATATTTCCCCTTAACCGAAATGCCATTCCAGATAATTTTTTCAACATCTCCGATATTTCACAAAGTGATAGAGTTGAGACAGTACGTGAACCAGATATGCCATCAAGTGATCCAGCTACAGTTTCCTGCTCAACAGATGCATACTTATTGACCCTCGGCCTTCTACTAGCAGCTCTAACACCGATTTTGATGGTACTGTTGTGCTCGATACACCTGATAAAACTACTTCAAAAGTTAATACTACTCCATCCAAAATTCTTCATAATATAAGTCCAGTGCCGAAAATACAGAGATAGAATCAACAAGAGGAAACAGTCAGCTAAAATACTAGATAATGAATTTATTCTTGAAAAAAAGAAAAAGATTGAAAAATTATGTAGTAATGACAGGAAAAAAATTTCAAATCCTAGTACCAAAAAAGCTACCAAATCGACAAAGGACAACTCAGTAGACAGAAGTAAAAATGATGAGTTGCAATGTTTGGAATCTACGGACAATGAGAATTGCTGCCTAGTGTTTAGAAAACTATTTCAAGACTAAATCAAAAGCAGAATGGTTACAGTGCATAGGGTGTAAAAGATGGATGCATGAAACTTGTACATTGTATGGCGAGAGATGTAATGTTTGTGGACGAAACTATAAATTAAAAATGGTCGTGTAGTTAGTAACCTAACTTTTTAGATTAGATCTGATTTTTAACGTACATTTTTTATCGACTGATAAGCTTTCATAAAATGTATATTCTTAAAATTTCAACTTATTTTTTAAATGTAGGATGTATATGAACTATTTGAATCAATTGTTATTTGTTTCATGTATCTATGTGTTATATCGTAACATAAAAATAAATTTAATTTTTGCTAGTACATGCTATGTACCTATTTTTATAGTTTAACTTAAAATGTTTAGTTAAAATATATTTTTAAGGGTTATAACTTAAAATGACATGTAAATAGGTTTTTGACTCTTTGTTACTTTGTAGACTAGATCTAGGCAAATGAAGATTTGTGTCAATGACACAGTTTATTGTAACCGAAGTTTCAAGTACTGTTAATCATTTCATTATGTTCTTTCAGTGTTTTTTACATTACTGAATTCATTATTATTGTGTTGGTTTATATTCTGAGCTTAATTATATATTTACTCAAAGTCAGATTAGAATTATGAGTCATAGTTTGTTAAATAATAACAAAAATATATTTGTGTTAGGTCTATTTCTTGTATTTAAGGCTAAACAGATTTATTATAAGTATAAAATTATTATTTGTTTGGGTTAGAAGATAATAAAAATTATGTCTGCTACTAAATTCGGCTTTTTAAATATTCCCTTACACACATTTCCTGTATCTATTTACATTTATTCTAGGTGGGGCGTCTCTCCCATTTACAGGGGCATCTATACCTGAAGGCCGGGAGAGATGGCCAAAAACATGGATTCACTTTTAAAGCTAAAAGTTATTTATGTTAAAAATTGCACACTCTATTTTATATTTTCTCTTATCTACATTGAATACTTGATATAAGGTAAGTAACTGTGTTCATTTTAAGTTTACACTTAAAAAATTATAACGGATTTTTGTTAGGTGAGCCAACTCTCCCGGACTTCCCTTACATAAATATTAAAGAGCAAAAAAACAACATTTTTAAGTCAAATTGTGATTAATGAAATGAACTGTTAAGGGGTTAACGAATTACTTTTCATGAGTTGAGTACCTGATGGCATAGCGTGATGCGAGCCAATCATACACATTGTTTATTTTGATTGGCTCATGGTGCAGTCTCTACCTGTGCACTATTCTGATTGGCTGATGGTGTAATTCTTTACCTGTATGTGGGACTTGGTGAATTTATAAACAAAGGAAGCATCGCGGGACATCTTCAGCCTTTACCACAGTACTGTGGGCCTGACGATAACAACCCATGTTCAGGAGGTCTCGAATTCTTTGAATTCCACTGATGATGGCAGCCAGTGGTGCTGTTGAAACGTTTGGTTTGTCTTTAAACCATGGACCACGGCCAAACAGCCTGGTAAACTCTTCTAATACAATTACTTTTCAGTTTTGATGAATTGCCATGGAAAAATCAACGTATTTATGTATTTTGCTACTTTTTTGCTACAAAAAGTTGAAAAATATATTAAAAGTAGTTAACTTGACCTGGTGTTTAAAGAGATATTGATATACCCATGTGTGACTCCTGCAGGATCAATGACTCTGACAACTGGTGCACCTATTTAGGAATGGATGTTGACAAATACACCCATCTGCTAGCTTCAGTCATGCTCTATGATAGAAGGAAATCACGAGCAAGAATAACACGAGGGACTGATTATCACTTTACAATTCTTAGCAACTGGAAGGTACTATAAGGTCCTCGAATTCACAACCATCAAGTACCCATGTTATATGTCGTCACATTACCTACAGCTTTTATAGTAACGTTGTGCAACCTTAAGTTTTCTTTTTATAGTAACTGTAGAAATTATTATTAATCTGCCAAACAAGGTTCAGTATGATTCTTAATTCTACCAAATACTGATGGAACCATGATCAAAGGTAAGACGTTACCATCATTGGCTAAGAATAATCAAAAGACTAGCTTGTTCTGAGTCCTGAACCAAAGCTTAATGAGCAGTTCGAAAGGAATTATTTTCCAGTATCTTATTAGTAATTAATGCTTAATAACCGATCAATGGAACTGTGAAGTCAGTTGGCCTTGTCTGTATTTTTAAACTGTTATAGAAGTACTATGGCACTGTAAATAATTGACATAACCTTAAAGTACTCGCCTTTTAGTAACTATCTTCAAATCAGGTATTAAAATTTTTGTGGAACACCAATAATACAACATACACAATAATAATATAATGTTTAGCAAATAAACCACATTTATGAAGCCACTATCATTATTTAATAGTCGCAACTTGTATGTTTATGGTACAATTATATTTTTATATTTTTTAATGTTTTTAAATTATGTAAGAACAAACTGCTAAACTATAAACAACAGTTGGTCAGAGATTCTGGCTGTATTTATGTGGTACAATTAGATGTGTATGCAGTTCTTAAAAAATAAATTCATCAGCTCATGCCTCCAACTCAGTATATTCAGTCTTCACAATATTTTTTTATTTTCAGTGTTTTACTCGAGCACACAAAACATCAAACAAGTTTATGATGCATCAGGGGACTATAATGCATTAAAATTACAATGATGGTTATGTTTTGTTGAAGAATTTTCAGTATTTTGATGAACTGTTGTGCTTCTGGTACACTATTAATACGAACTTTATAAAATGCAACTTTATGTACATTGGTATTATGAAGACAATTATAAAAAAAATGTATAAAAATTTAATAAGACTGTTGAGAAGACATCAAACAAGTACTGAAATTATTGTACAAAATGTATTACCCACATACACCCACACATTACCCATGTGCTGTGACACATTACTTTGACTACAGTAATATTCTAGCATGTACAATAAATTATGTTTTTGAAATCTTCTTCCGGTATGGACCGCATCAAAAATGTCTTGTATGACAACGTTTCACTCATATTACAATGAGTATCCTCAGGTCTAAGTGACCCGTACATACAAGGTCTAAGGTCTCGTTGTCATACAAGACATTTTGACGCGGTCCATACCGGAAGAAGATTTCAAAAACATAATGGACTCTGGCCGCAGAAGCCTACGTGAGAACATGTACAATAAATATCATGTTATCTCATTTTGCAAATGTTGTAAACAAAGTTCATTCCTGACACAAAATTCTGCCACATGATCCATCCCAACAGTCTGATTGATGACATTCACGTTTCAATAAATGATCTGACACAATAAAATTTGAGTACCCTCTAAGGCTGTATCAGATTGGTTAAATAGCTCACAAATCAATACAATAATCATCTTCACTGCAAGGATAATGCTCTAGTTGATCTGTCATCTGTCCCACAACAATTTCCTCCTCAGACTACCAATCCCTCAGTTTCCAATAGGATGACATCTCAAGGCTGATGCTAATGGCAGTCAGTTATTTTGCACATGGTCCAAATATTCATACAGTCTCCTCCTATTGTCAATAAACCTTTCTGCACAGTTCAATTTTTTTATCTTCTAACGTCTCCATTCCTTTTCCGACATAGGAGGAAACATCCTTGTGCACTTCATACAAATTTCATTTTAGTACCATGAATTTTCTCTTCTTCCTTTTTTCCGAAAGTTCGTGTTTCCCTGGAACGTGGGAAAGCTACAGTTTTATGAAACTCACATGCGTGTATCCTTTCTTGTTTTATTTTTTATGCTTTTGCGGATTGCTCCACAGATATTTCTAAATTTCATTAACACAACAAAAACACTTAAAAAAACTATTGAAAAGATCAACCAATTAAACAAATTCATTTACATAATATAATTTAACTCTCACTGATCCTAAAAATCCTGAATTTAACATGTTTTAAATATTTCTGTGATATTCTAAGCACATTGGCAAAGCTTCGCTGCATTTCCTGAAGACACTTTACTGCAGACAAATATTTCATAAAATGTTAATGATCCAGTGTATCTTCCAGTATCTTATTAGTAATTAATGCTTAATCTTCGATCAATGGAACTGTGAATTCAGTTGGCCTTGTCTGTATTTTTAAAGTGTTACAGAAGTATTATGGGATTGTAATTGACATAACCTGAAAATACTCGCCTTTTAATAACTATCTTCAAATCAGGTATTATAAATTTTTGTGGAACACCAATAATACAACTGAGACATCTGACACTGCAAAGACTATCATATCAAGAACACATCAACTTTAAACAAAAATTTTTTTTTTAAATTTGCAAATATTGTACGACTGTCATGTTTGAGATTTCAGTTTCAAGTTCGCATAATTAAAGAAGAAAAGGCATAATGTAATGTAAAGCACTGTTTTTACAACACACACACACACACACACACACACACACACACACACACACACACATACACACACACACACACACACACACACACACACACACACACACACACACACACACAGAGAGAGAGAGAGAGAGAGAGAGAGAGAGGAGAGAGAGAGAGAGAGAGAGAGAGAGAGAGAGAGGAGAGAGAGAGGAGAGAGAGAGAGAGAGGAGAGAGAGAGAGAGGGAGTGGAGGAGGAGAGAGACAAGACAAGTTTGAAATATTTCACTATGGTTTAAACTTGGCATTCATAAAGTTACATTTCATATTTTTTGTTTACATCAGGTGTGTAACTCTTTGAACAGGCTAAGCTGTGGGAACAGTGAAATTTATGTAATTAATGTTTTTTTCCATGCGTTGTTCAAAAAGTGTACCTTACTCCAGGGTTCATCAAGTAAGTTTGATTGACTTTCTGTAATACAATTTAAATGCTATCAAAACATGAGATGTGGCTAAAATATAACCAGAGTGCGTTTGTGTGTGCTGTATCGAATACATGTCAGACATCGGAGAGAACAGACCATTAACACTGAGCCATTCCGAATTCAGTGAGTCTATTTGTTACTGCCCAGGGGTGGCGGTTGGTGGGATCATCCTGTCATGAGTGCTGTTAGAAAAACGTTGTTTGTAACTGTGCTTCCAGAATAATGGTTAGCCTGAAAATTGAACAGCATGATTTAGTTTGTTGAAATAAGTGTTTAAGGATGAATTTATGTCACATATCCAAGTTACTTAAGTGGCACAAAAGATTTAGTGAAGATCAAGAAGATTGTGGAAGATGACTATTCAACCATGTCAAGAACTGATGAAAATCTACAAAAAGAAGGGAAATTGTACAAAAGGACTGTAGGCCGAGTATTAGAATGATCACTGAAGTGGTGAGTATTTATAAAAACAGCAGGTAAGAAAATTTAAACGTAACTAGGAAAGTGTGCTCAAATGTTTGAAGAGAAGGAGCTTCGAAAGAATGTGTGTTCCAACACAAAAAAAACCTGAAAATTTAAATAGATCCCGAGACACAATGTCCATCCATGCACTAGAAAGCACCTCAATTTCAAAGAATGAAAAATGACAATGAGCAAATCAAAGTTCAAGGCATTGTTGATGTTTTTTCTGACATCACGAGGGTGGGATCATGATGGAATGGGTTCCCATGGGACAATCAACCAGACAGACCAAGAGCTGGTAACGAAAAACCTTACGGTACTTCAGTACGCTTGATACTTTGTTCAGAAATTCAACTTGGCTTGCTAGAAATGGAGTGGAGAGACTGGCGACTTGTACCAGTTCCCTTGCCGCCCTCAAGACCTCAAAGGCCTAAAAAATGATTGAATAAAACGTTATAGCAGTATGCCTAGCTTTTTGATATATTCAATTTGACAATATAATAAATTAAAAAATACAATTGCCAGATACTTTTTTTGTTCCAAGTTGCTGACAGACGATTTTGAAGTGCTGAAGTAAAAGTATTATTAATGTATTAATGTTGCAAGTTGCCAGACTCCCCACTCCATTTCTAGCAAGTCAAGTTGAATTTCTATAAAAAGTCGGAACCGTACTGAAATACCGAAACCATTTTCGTCGCCAGCTCTTGCTCTAAGACTTTTTGCTAAAAATTGCTGACTATTCTTCACAAGAGTGTAAGGAAAAGGGGGCCTACTCTTTAGAAAAAGTAATTGGGTCTTTCATCAAGACAATGTTCCTGCTCACAACGGCATTTCTGTAAAGGAGTTTATACAATCAAAACACATTCCAGTGCTGGAACACCCACTGTGTTCACCTGATTTGGCATTTTGTGACTTTCTTCTATTTCCTCTGATCGAGAGTAGCCTACAAAGGACCCACTTTCAATCTGTGAAAGAAGTTAAATCAACAATGGCGATCCTACTAAAGTTACTTACAGACAATCAACTTCAGCACTGCTTGCAACAGTGGAAAACTGTGTGAAAAGGTAAGGAGAGTGTACTAAAGAAGATAAATGTTAAAGTGTAATGTTTAGAAAATAAACCACATTTATGAAGCCAGTCTGATTATTTAATAGTCACAACTTGTATTTTTATATTTTTTTAATGTTTTTAAATTATGTAAGAACAAACTGCTAAACTATAAACAACAGTTGTTCAGCAATTCTGCCTGTATCACTGTACATTAGTAGTGTCGGAGAAATGAACAAGCCTATACGTGTGTCGTTGAATAGTTATGTGAATAGTTTATGCAAACGAAAAATCTGTAGTATATACTTTGTGATTACATGATTATTGATCCATAATTATGAATAAAATTTATATCTTCTGTTACAGCAGAAAAGGGAAAATACAACTGTTACAACTCGGCCTGTGATAAATGAAAATGTGAGAACTGTGCAGAGCACTGAATCACCATTGGGAGTCGTAAGTTGGATAAAGGAAGGGGGTTGACGGGACAGGATAGCAGCCTATATACCATAAAAAAATTGTTTCCCTTAAATCACAATTTGAGGACCTTAATACAACAATGAGCAACAGTAGGTTAAGGAAACTACTATGTGTGGTAGCAGTGAAGTGATCCTAAAGCAGAGGGGCACAGTAATTGGTAGACAGGTTGCGGCCTAGACAAAAAGTGACCATTAGCATTCCACTTTCCTATATTTCATTCAGTAACTCTGTTACTGAACACTTATACAACAACAGGATATTTCTTGTCTGTTACACATTCTGTAGCACAAGATTATTTGTTTGAAACTTAGTTTTGATTTTAACTGAGACTGTGTAAAATTATCAATTCATACTATTTGTGATAAATAAGTTTAAATATGAAGTTCAAATTATTTTATTGTAGGTACCTAGTACTTAACTAAAGACAGAAATGAAAACAAATGTTTTTTACAAGCCTGAAATGTTTTTGAATGCAGTGTTAAACAGATTTTTTATTTTAATTACAGATCACATGACAGAAGTTATCATACATTAGCAACCACAACTAAATACATTGCGGTAATGTATTTGATTATTAAATACCCTGACAATTTAGTCACATATTGTATGTTTTTCCGAAATTATCTGACTACTTGATGATATGGTAACCAGAACATTTGTCATTAATGGCTGAAGAATTAAGCAATTTGAACAAGGTCTGGCAGACTACAGACATTCTGCAGTTCGAATTATAGTTCCTCGATGAAGAACAGCGCTCAGGACTTGTTTTTAGTTTCTACGGATCAGTGAAACGTGCAACATGCAACGTGCTCTTGTAACCAAGACATTTTTTTAAAGTAGTGACTTGGTTACTGAATACAATGAAAGTTTATTTTACTTCCACGTTCTGTAAGGAAATGGAAGTATGGTGATTGCAAAAAAAATCGTGTTCGAGATACGGGCAGATTCTGAATGTACTACCCTCAAAACATGAAGAACAGTCAATTTCCAAAAAGTGTGTGTGTGTGTAGAATTTTTTCAATGGCGAACGATAACTGACACAAATTCAAACAGAATCAAATAATTTTCTGTATATGTGCCTGAGCTGAAAAGGACTTAAGGGCTATTGATTTTGGTGAAGATAGGTTAAGGGGAAGGGGTAGTTTGCTTCCAACGTTTTACGTTTTAACAAGAGTAAAGTACTTAATTTTGATAAATAAAGTATCCTGTAAAGAAGGTCTTAATATTCCACTGTAGAAAGGTAGATGAAATATCTATAAATATAATATATTTATATTAATATATTATAATATATATAATAAATATTATATAAATATAATATATTTTGGGTAGTTGAAAGAGGAGGGGGTAATTTTTTGTATATTGACGTTATAAATTTATTCGACCGAAAACTTAAAAATTGCAATAAAATATTAACAACTGATATCGTTCCACGTACCGGTATGTAACCACAGATACATAAACAAAACAATTTTTCATTTTCAGAAAGACACAAAACAAACGTTGGCCGGTATTCGCTTTTATTTTGCATTGTTTAGATAAAAGATAATTTAATCAAATTAATTCTTTATTTTTAAAATATTAACAACTAGGTACAATTCATATTTTGATTATCTTTCTCAGCGGTTTTACCAAAAGCATGTTGATATATTTGGTTTTGTTCTGAGTTTTTTTGTACATATTAAAAATAGTATGATAATTAATTAGGAGATGGAAGTCATGTATGGCTCTCCATACCAATTTTTTTACTTTATTATAAACTGCAACATGAAAATGGCTTATCTGAATATAATATTGTTATCGATAAAATTTCAGATTGATCAACTCATCTCTAGGGCAAAACACCCAAACACTACAGAATACCAGAACTGTTATGAAATTCAGTTCTAAGTCCTCGCCATTCTGTACGTCCTCTGGTGTTTGGACAATTTGACACTTTCTGATGTTTCCTTTTCAGTACTGAATTGACTGACTTGTTTCTGTGGGATGCAAAAAAGCCTGTGAAGTAGTACGAGATGACCCTTACAACTCAAGTCCAATGAAACTGATTAGAGATATTAGGAAAGTATGTGCAATAAACAAGGAAACACAAATCAGAGAGGAGCTATTATGTAAGATGTCACTAGTAACACAGACCAGAAGACAAAAAAATATTAGTAATATAGTAACACAGAACACAAAAATATGTCAGGATGCTGAGAAACAGCGAACTAATCACAGTTGTTGTGTGGTGGAGTTTTGGTATTTGAAGAATTGATGTGGAAGAGTAATGAAAAGTAATAAAAGATGGCTGGCAAAGGAAAACTGTGACCAATTAAGAGACCACAAGTGAAGCTCAGGGGCGTATTTACAGGGGAGGGGGATGAACGGGACCCCATAGGGTCAGAAAAGTTGATGAATTTTGTTAATATCTTAATTTTTAGGTTATTTTTTCTAGCTGTGTACGCTAATATAGCAGTAACTCTTTTTTAAATATACAAACAGGTTAATTACACAGCATCAGCTTATACATTTGAAATATGGAATATAGGAAAATCAATTCAGTCAATGAGTATCTTGTTAACAATGTTTCAATAACGCATATTTTTATTGTGTTATTCCCATTTACTTAAATGGAATTGACTTCAGCTACTTTAAAGATAGTAATTTCAATTAGTCTTAACATGATTTTTCTTTTGTATGAAGCCGACCTGCCCCTCCTCCCAATCAAGGCCAAATTCTAGATACGCCATTGGTACTAGCAGAAAATTAATAGATAATGTAATTTTTATAGGAGATTTGTTATAATTATTGTTTTATAATTTTTATGTTTTACTAAATGACTTACTTGTTATGATGGATTGGAAAAAAATAACAATACCGTAAAAATTATAACAATATAATGTAATAGAAAGATCAGGTCAGATCGAAGCATATGGTAACTGTTACTAAGATTAGGTAAGATTAAATGAATACAGAAAAAGAAAAAACAACTGATCTGGGGTTTTATATATAATAATATTCTCTGCCAAAAAGGCATCTTTTCACATCAGTCCATAATAAAATTCAAATGAGTCTTTCGTTACTTTTAAATGTCCAATAATTTAAAAAAAGTCTGGATTTTAAACACATAATGTTGTGTGTTGATCTGCATGGTAGCTACTAAAACGACATCCTATTTGCTATTCGGCGACACATAGGAGTATGTGACCCCCCCCACTTTGGCCAATGTATAGTGATTTTAACACATTGGGATTGCTTGCTGGATCATAAACATGGATAATCTAAATATAGATATTGCCATTACGATTTGAAATGATTATGGTCATGAAGATGACTATTCTGAGCTAAGAGAAGTGAGGGCAAGTGTGCCCCAAGGGAGTGTTTTGGGGCCCATCCTCTACTTGTTGTTTACATGTGATCTGCCGCAGCCAGAGAATGTGTCTGTTGCTACTTTCGCTGATGACACAGCTATAATGGCGATTGGTTCGACCTTAGGTGAAGCTACCAACATGCTTCAAGGTGCTAGTGATCAGATACAGCAGTGGACTAGGAGATGGAAAATTAAGCTTAATAAACTGAAATCTATCCATATCAATTTTACAAACAAAAGAATAGAGAACAGTCTTCCAGTTACCTTAAATGGTGTTGTAGTACCATATGCAAACACTGCCAAATATTTGGGGATAACCCTAGATACAAAGCTACGATGGAAAGAGCACATCAGAAAAAAAAGGACGGAGCTTGGTCTCAAATATAGACAACTGTATTGGCTCTTGGGACGAAATTCTCAGTTGTCAATACACAACAAAATTCTGATATATAACCAAATTCTGAAACCAATTTGGCTTTATGGAATTCAACTGTGGGGTTGTGCGAAAGAAACGAACATTAGATGTATTCATACCTTCCAGAATAGAGTGCTACTACGGAACATGGTAAGTGCTCCATGGTACATCAGAAATAGTGATCTACATCGAGACCTTAGGATCCCTGATGTCACCAGTGAAATTAAAAGGTTTGCTGCAAAGCACGAATCTAGACTACACCAGCATATCAATGTAGAAGCTATTCAACTGCTTGACAACGCCAATACAGTGAGAAGGCTGAAGAGAACTAAAACTTTTGAATTAGTGTAGTGTGTGCAGAAATCTAGAAAGTAATATATAGTACACCAGTGGGCGACTGTATAAGTAACTTCAAATTCAAAACATTAGATGTACATTGATGGTTGGTCTTTTAGACCAGTTTCAAAAAAAAAAAAAAAAAAAAAAAAAAAAAAAAAAAAAAAAAAAAAAAAAATCTGCATGGTAGCTACTAAAACGACATCCTATTTGCTATTCGGCGACACATAGGAGTATGTGACCCCTCCCCACTTTGGCCAATGTATAGTGATTTTAACACATTGGGATTGCTTGCTGGATCATAAACATGGATAATCTAAATATAGATATTGCCATTACGATTTGAAATGATTATGGTCACACTCTATGGTGTTGGTACAATTTATTTTGTAATTGAGTGGTTGTTGGTTGTTCATGTGTACTTTTCACTATATTGTTGTCAGCACAATTGTGTACAGATTTACAAGTAAATTTTGTCACAAAATATAAATACACAAGTAGGTTAAAAATGTGTATTGTTGTTTTGTTAATGTCGAAGATTTGAAGAAAATATATATATGTATAGTGTCTTCGCAATAAGTAGTTGTTCTCACCAATCAACCAATTCCTTATTATGAACGAGTGACGACGAATCCGATGCCATCATCGTGTCCACATGACAACGACAGTCTGTTCCTAGACGAGATGTGCTCAAGTGACTGCCCCGAACGAATCAATCTAAAGAAACCCGAACGAAGAAAGTAAGCGTCTAACATCCTCTTATTCAAAATTTTCTATTATGATCCCACCAACACACCCACACCCATTTTATACTAACATAATTCAGGTACTTAAAAGTGGGATTTATGCAACATTCATTATGTATGTAATCTTACAACTGAAATATTTAGAAGCCATCTCAATGAATTTTCACAACTATTATTTAACGTTAAATAAATTTGGATTCACACTTATTGAATACATCATCAAAATTGTATCAGTAGAAAATATTAAATGTCGGTATTACATTGTGTATAATTATATTTTGAAAACTGTAAAAAACTCAACATCTGTGCCAAATCCATCATGTGGTGAACGGTGTTATATAGAATCTCATAGTAAAAACTCTACTGGCCCCAGGAGAAGGCCGTTACTAAATCCAGTGTGTGTGTGTGTGTGTGTGTGTGTGTGTGTGTGTGTGTGTGTGTGTGTGTGTGTGTGTTATTGTAATGTGTTTTATAGTAAGTCTCCTTGCTGTCTTATAGTTTTTAAACTACGAATCTAAGAAAAATCTTTCAGATGCAACTTTTAATCAGTTCCTATGAAGAAATTGTCTGAATATAAACGCATTCTATCTAAGGCTTCTTATACAGATGACTTCAATCTTACATTAAATAAGAGTGAATCCAATTTTTATGTAGCATGTACCAACTAAAATATCATTCTGTTTACAGTTTAATTTAAAAATTTTCACGCACACTTGATTCAATAAAATGAATAAAAGCAGTAAGAAAATATATATGTACGTTTTATGTCAATTTTACAAATTTTTGTAAGTTTTATGTTACAAGGATACATATTTCTTGTAAATATTGTACACATTTCCTTAGCTTTTTGTTATTATTATCGAAAAAAGTAATGAAACATATATAATATTAATAAAAACATATCTTTGCAACAACCAAAAATAAGTAAAAATTATATCACTGATATAAAATATGATAGCAGCAAGGTAAATGTGTTATTATTAATTATATAACAATTATAAAAATTAATTTACTTTGCAAGTAATAAAACTATATTGCCAGATGTAATGTTTATAAGAAATTGCCCTGTATCTTCAGAAATTCATAAATGTATACTGTTTCTGTTCTTAGGTTAATCCTGATGTAAACAAACAGGTGTGGCACATCTAAAATGCTATTTGCTGCTTGAATTAGAGGCGTGTCACTCTGACAGAAGGAGTACAGACAGGGTACATTTACTGTTCATACTGTATAAACACAACTAAATTGTCATAATTTGTCCTGACCAAAGTAATATTTGTGTGACTGTGTCAGAGCGACAATGCCATATTTTATAAGACGGAGTGAAAAGAATGGCTTTCTTTTATTCACTGTTTGAATATCGCAAGAAAAAAAATAAAGTAGGCCTATACTTAAAGCAACAATAGAAGCTGTGATAATTGCCAGTGTACTGTATATTATCAGCTGCTGTCAGAGAGTAATTCAATGCCTTTCATGTCTGTGTTGGAACTTGAATCATCGCTTTAGTCAGCAGTGTGAATGATAAGACTGTCCACAACAGGTATGTAATTTGGCCCAATTCCCTTATCTTCTTCCTTGAATACATGCTCGACACGACTCCAATCCAACTGTCCATTGTTATATCATTTACCGTCTTCTCTATCAGTTGTTTTACATCATGCAGCTTACATGTTGTGTTGTGACGGGCAACATATCCTTTCAATTGGCTTCACATTTATTCAATAGGATTCAGAATATAGTGATAAGGAGGAAGTTTAAAACGGCATGCCCCGATTTTTTGTCAAATCATTTACTAAACATTTTTTAAATTTATGTTTATTTTGCTAGCAGCGATTAAGTTCTACTGTGTATTCATAAAGATGATTAAACGTAATCAAACCACTTGTCACAGTAATGACACCTCTGACATGACTATACAGACATTCTGCACATGCGCGTAACAGATTACTGTGTGAACAATGTCAACGCCCCTGACCAATAGCGTTTCAGATGAGCCACGTGGGTTTGTTTACATCATGATTAAGCTAAGAACGGAAACAGTATAGGGCCATAAGAAGAACCTTCAGAACATTTCTGTCGATAAATATACAGTACAAATTCTTGTGAAACACATACCCGGCGCTATCATTTTTATACCTGTAAAAGAAAACAATGATTTTGTTTATAATTAAAACTGCAAGAAATTGGAAGTCACAATACTAACACAGTGAATGTCTACAATGAATATAATACTAATACATGTTTATTTACTTTAATACACAGATTATTAACATAATTCATTGTGTACTAGTTCAGATGTGTTCTCACTTATTTGAGCCACTTTTCAGACACTAGATTCTATGTCCATCATCAGTTATGTTGACTTGTTGTCTTTAAATGGACAAGTCGAAATTTATCAAGGACAGATGATGTCCATGCCTTGTTGATGATGGACACATGGTTTGAAGTCTGAAAAACATCTTAAGAGAAGACACGTCTTGATTAATATATCATAAATTATATTAATAATCAAGGTGTTATGAAAAGGACCAATTAGTATACAATATTAAATACATATGCTGAAGGATAAATTATAACAGCATAGTAATAAATTATGTAAATAGTAACATAATAGCAAATTTCCTGAACAATGTAACAGTACATAATGACCCAGTACCATAATTATGGGTTACATAGGTATTTTCAATGTTTGTATTATGTAATTTTCAAACACAGAATGGTTAGGTCCATTGTCCCTTTGAAAAAAGGAACAACGCAAATTCAGCCAGAGTAAGACACCAAGGTCGCCGATGGACGTGCTAAAGTCAAAAAAGACCATGGCGGTGTTTGTGACGAAGGACTACAATATGAATTATGATTGGATAATAACGCTGTTCCGTCATAACAAAAAACAATGACGCACTGACTACAACGCATGTAACCAGGCGTTGTCCTGTATGACAAAGCTTGATGACGTGAAAATACACACACACAAGCGCAAATTTACATTTGCCTCCGTCTCAATTCAGCGTTGTTCTTCAAGGGATCAACAGCGATGTATCGCTGTATGATCAGTTTTCAAATTAAAAGCTTAAACAACTAACTCATCAAGTAAAATTTCTTATGGTGGAGCGATAGATGCTCAAGTGTAATAACTATTAGAACATAACATGTAGAGTCAGTGTAAAACATCTTTATGTAAAACAACCAACATGAGGCGAACACCGGCCATACACCTTGGAACCGACAAACACCAGCGAGGGAGCAGCGTAGACCACATCTAAGAGAAGTCCATTTTCCATTTCTTTATTATTATAATGAGCTCATTAATTCAAAAAATAAAACAACTGAACAAATGTACTGATAAAAAGACGAATGCGTGTGAGTGAGCTCATGGCCATGAACATATATGCCGAGGGCATTGGTTTGTGTTTAAGTGAGATTTAAACATGATAAGTAATTAGAGCTGCAGCTAAAAATAAAAGTACATAATAACCTTGCTTGACTATAAAATGAGAATCGTAAGAATTAACAGAGTAAATTAAAATAGCCACCATTTTGTTTTTATAAGATTGTATGACGCCATTTTGGCCACGTGTTTGTATATTCTAAATCTATTTGGGAAATTAAAAATTTTGATAGTTAATCTCAATACAATACAGTGTTATCATTTGTGTCACCTTCTGTGTATCAGAAATCTCGCTGTTAATGAATCCTGGCCCCTTAGGTAAAAGCATATTAAATAAGAAGAGTATGAGCCCGGCAGTGACTGAAATTGGTAAGTACACACATGTGCCATATTATGGTACTATTAGTACATATAAATAAAAATAGATTATAATGATTAAGTGAGTAATATCACAAATGGCCCCGAACAGTCGACTTTATATAAAATTACTTTATATAAATAAGCCAGATTCAGATTCATAGAGGGTGACGAAATAATCCAGAACCTAATAAGAGAGGTTATGGAGGTTATGTTGACAAAACAGAGCAAGTAGTAATTGTGTAACTAATTACAAGTAGAACGAAATAGTAATTCCAACATTTAAAGTATAAAAATGGCAGAAAATAATAATAGCATAGAAATGGACAATACAGACACGGAATCCATTTTATTAGGAAAACATGTTAGCTCGACACCTAGAGTAGCTGAAAATAAAATCTCATTAGAAGATTTACTCACGTTAATCAGTGACAAATTCGAACAACAAAATAGTAAGTTTGAAGACAAATTCAATCAAATGAATAGTACATTTAATGTAAAATTAGATAGTTTTGAGAATGAGCTCAAGAAGCAAAATACTTTACAAAATGTCAAATTAAATCAAGTAGAAGAGAAATTTGAAGAATTTGAAAATGAAATGTATAAACAAAATGTTGAAGTTAACAAGAAAATTAGTAAAATAGAGACACAGTATAATAATGTTAAAAGACAAACAGGAATTGTAAATGAGCAAGTTCAAACTAAGATAAGTAATTTAGATGACAAAGTCAAACAAATCAATGAAACCGTTCAAAATCAAAGAGAAACCCAAAGTAGAGAAGTAGAAAATAAATATGTAGAGACAGTAGAACAATTAGAAATTAAAACTAAGAATGAAGTAAACAAGCAGTTAGAATTGAGAACTCATATTTTACAAAATAAAGTAGAACAATGTGAATCAAATGTAGTAGACTTAACCAAAAGTATTCAGACAATAGATAGCACTATATCAAAACATGAAAACGATACAACAAACAAAATAAGTATGTTGCAGAATAGAGTTAAAGAAATAGATAGTTTAAGTGTGCAAAATTATAACGATGTGCATGATAGATATAACCTAGTTGAGAGTGATTTGGAGAAAATGAAAAATGAGTTGCGAGGGGAGATTAGAAAAAATTTAACGGGAAATACGGAAAGAGTTGTTATTACGAGAGATCTGTACAATGAAATAGAGTTAGAATTATTCAGTTACGAAAACCACTCGATACACCCCATGTGATTTATTAACCAAACCAGGGAGTACCACCATTTTAGTAGTAGTAATTGGGAGATCCAGTTAACCAAAATAATCAGATGTTTTAAGGGTAGTGCCGCGGTATGGGCAGAAGCACACAGAATAGAGTGGGGTAATTATGAGATGTTTGAACAAGCTTTTAAGGGAAAGTATTGGCCAGAGGAGGAACAAGAAGCGTTGAGGAGTAAAATAATGGGAACGGGTAATTTCGGGAGCCACTCAAACAATAACATAACAATATATGTGACCCAGTTGTACAATGAAGTTAAATATTTAGAACCTCCAATTCCTTTTAAGTCTTTTGTAAGGTACGTTAGTAAGCATCTACCTCGAGAAGTCCAAATAACATTAATGACTAAAGAGATATCGAATTTAAGCGAACTTGAAAAAGTCCTTGATATTTTGCAGAGTATTAGGGATAGGGAAGTGAATAGGCGACTAACACCGGGTAACTATAAATCGAACCAGGTAGAGTACAATTCACAAAGAAACAATTACTATGAACGTGATGTGGGGAGTAGAGATAAAAATTATAAACCAGGTGAGTGGAGATGTTATAGGTGTCAGCAGGAGAATTTCGCATTCCGGCAGCAGTGTTTCAAATGTAGAACGCCTAGAGAAGGACAACAGAGGAGAGACGAGGCGAGACGAGATAAACCACAAGGCAGAGAGACACCCGACACTAGAGGAGCGGTGAGCAACAACCAGAGGCCAGATAAGGGACACCGAGGCCCCTCCACCAGCAGACACCAGGAAAACTAGAAACGACAGTGATAGCCAGGACCCGACCACTGTTCAGGGAAACGCAGGAGGTCCAACCAGTCGAGGAGATACACAGCCATGTAATAAAAGCAGATATTGTTGCTGACCTGATGGAAGAAGAAACAAGGCCAACAGCGAGGTGAGAGCAGGACTGGCAGAGATTCAGGTAACTGTAGGAATTAAGAATTTTAAAACATTGATAGATACGGGTAGCGAAATTTCCGTGATCGCAGAGAACATTTTAGCAGAATTAAGAGAGTTTAACAAAGATATTCCAATTTTACCAGTAGCAGGAGTCACGGTAATAGGAGTCACGGGGGTACGCAGTAAGAGAGTCACTAGACAGATACATTTGAATTTTCTAATAGATAATGTAGAATTTGTAAACACATTTTTGGTAGTAAGAGGGTTAAGTTTAGATGTCATACTGGGTAACAATTTTTTGCAAAGGATGAAAGCTGTTATAAATTTTAGAGATAAGGTGATAGAGTTAGATGGGGGTGACCGGTCGGTAAGAGTAAAATTTGAGCATATAATAGGTAGAGTTAGAACGTGCGGAGTTAAAATACTACAGAAGGGTGTAAGTGAGAATAATATAGATACCATGGTAAGTGCATGTATAGAGGCAGAATATATGAGTGAGTTGGAGAGTGAAAAGAGTAATATTAATGATGCTGTATGGGAGTTAAGGGCGGATGAATTTTGTAGTGAAGGTGAGGTGGTAAGGAGTGGCCAGCGTGCAGCGTTATGGCAGGTGATAGTGAGGTATAGAGGAGTGTTTGCCGAGGTTCCAGGAAGGGCAAGAGAGTATGAATGTGTATTACAAATAAGGGAACACACACCATTCATGCAAAGGAGCTACCCCGTCCCTTACTCAAAAAGAAGAGCGGTGCAGAGAGAACTCGACAGGATGGTAGAAACAGGTATAATCGAACGGTCAGTATCGCATTATTCCAATCCACTCGTAGTAGTAATCAAGAAGGATGGACGCGTACGTTTGTGTCTAGATGCCAGAAGAATAAACCAGATCATAATTCCCGACAGAGAGTCACCAGAGCCTATCAATGAGATCTTCCAGAAGTTCAGTGGAGTAAAGTATATGACATCGTTGGATTTGACATCTGGATATTGGCAGGTTCCGCTAGCAGAGGTTAGTAGAAAGTACACAGCATTTTTATGTAATGGTAAGAACTACCAGTTTCGACGTCTACCTTTCGGATTGACCACCAGCGTCGCCAGCTTTATAAAGTGTTTAGATAAAATTTTGCGGCCCAAGGACTTAGACTTTTTGACGGTCTACGTGGACGATATTTTGATCGCATCCAGGACTTTCGAGGACCATTTAGAGCACTTGGAATATGTATTGGCTAAACTAGAGGCAGGAGGACTCACAGTGAATTGGGACAAATCAACATTTCTGCAGACACAGGTAAAGTTTTTAGGATTTATTATCACGCCTGAAGGAATCTCAGCGAACCCCGACAAAGTCGAATCAATCATGTGTTTCCCTGAACCGAGGAATGTGAAACAATTACAAAGTTTCCTTGGGTTATGTAATTTCTACCGAAAATTTCAGCAGAACTATGCAGATTTAACCACAAGATTGAGCTCAGTACTCCAGAAAACCAAACAATGGAAATGGGGAGAGAAGGAGCGCACAGCATTTGAAGAGATAAAGAAGAAATTCAGTCAAATGGTAATGATGAACCACCCAGACTTCGAGAAAGTATTTTATTTACAAACGGATGCGAGCAATGTGGCCATCGGTGCAGAATTATACCAAGAAGGCGAGGACAAGGAGCATAAGGTAATAGCATTTGCAAGTAGATCATTGATCCAGGCAGAGAAGAACTATACGACGACGGAGAAGGAGTTATTGAGTATAGTATTCGCTGTTGGAAAGTTTCGAACATACATTCTAGGAAATCGCACAGTAATTAGGACGGACCACAAAGCTTTATCATTTTTAAACACATGTAAACTTGCTCATAGCCGTCTAACCAGATGGGTACTGATATTACAGGAATATAATTTTGAGTGGGAATATATCAAGGGATCGGAGAACAAGATACAGGACACTCTGTCAAGGATAGACATGCTGCACAATAGAACAGGTAGAGATTTAAAGGAAATCGAGATTTTTAAGATCAGCCGAGAGGATAAAATTTTTGGAGCGGAGATAAGAGACATCCGGACCATGCAACGAGCAGAGGACAAGTCAGGTAAGGTTATAGAGAGTTTAGAAAAGGAGGTAAGTGGATCAGAATATAGTCAGTATTTTCAGGTTCATAATGGGTTATTGTTTAAGAGGATAGTAGGGGGTGAGCGTGTTTGGAAATTAGTAGTTCCAGAAGGGTTAGTTGATAAGGTTATTTGGGATTGTCATTTAAGGTATGGACATTTCGGAGCGAAGAAGTGTGTGAGTGTATTGAAAGAGCCTTGTGTTTTTAGAAATATGGAGAGAAGGGTTAGAAAGTTGTTAAAGAGTTGTGACTTATGCCAGAAATCAAAAGTGGTCAACTATAGAGTCGAAGGGGAGATGAATTTTATAAAAGTGGAGAGGCCATTTGATCTGGTTGCAGTGGATTTGTTCGGACCGTTACCAAAGGGTAGAGGAGGAGTGCAGTATGTGTTTGTAATGTTAGATACCTTTTCTAAGTATGTGAGGCTGTATAGTATTAAAAGAGCTACCAGTCAGGTATTGAGTGAGAAAGTGACTAAAGACTACATGATACAAGTGGGTAAGCCGAAAATAATTTTATCAGATCATGGACCGCAATTCATCAGTGGCAGATGGCGTCAGACATTAGGATGGGAAGGAATCATCACGAAGCATACGGCTGTGTACCACCCCCAGTCCAACCAGGCTGAGCGTGTAATGAGAGAGATAGGCAGGATCTTTAGAGCCTATTGTCACGCTAAACACAGCGAGTGGCCGTTGTATGTTAAGAAGGTAGAGAGTTGGCTGAACAGTACCACCCACGAGTCCACCGGCTATACACCTCACGAGCTGATCAAAGGGACACGCCCTCCGAGAATATTGGAACAGTTATTTGATTACCCATCTGAGAACACACCTATGGACGTGAGCATCAAGATTCGTTTGGCAAATGAGAACCTTTTGAGCAAAGGAGAAAGACGGAAGAGTAGGCACGACACAAGAGGTAAGTGGATGTAATATGAAATAGGACAGTTGGTATTGGTGAAGAGGCACGATTTGTCAAATGCACAGGAGAAGGAAATTAAAAAGTTCTTCCTGCTGTACGAAGGACCTTATGAGGTAATTGAAGTTAAAATGCAGAATGCCTATGTACTACAGGATAGGGAGACTAAAGAAATAGTGGGTACACAAAATGCTAGCAATTTGAAGTTGTACTGGACAGCATAGAAAGTAACAATGGGTACTTGATTAGATGTGTGAATGAGAATTAATTGCATAAAAAAAAAAAAAAAAAAAAAAAAAAAAAAAATATATATATATGTGTATTCCAGTAACAAATCATTTCTTTGAAAATGTGAAGTAAAATATGTTAAAATTGTTATAATTATAGAAATGAGTATTATTGGTTTTCCATCTGCAAACAAAGAAATATGTGTATGTCAGGTAAGCAGAGCAGGTGATCCATTGTTGTCATTCCTATCTTGTTATAGCAGTGAATATAGTTGTGAAAAAAGGTAAAGCTCGAACTTGTAAAGTGTCTATGTGAAAATTTTAAATAATTAACGAACTTGTTTTTGAGCAAGAGTGAAGAGTATTTTGTAGTTAGGTGGTGTTAGTGAATTATAAGTCAAAATTGGACTGTGAGAACAGTTAAGGTAAAAGAAGTAAAGTATAAGTAATAGGCTAGGACAGTAGTGACATGTACTACTGTGGCTAGCGAAATGGGTTGATGAGCAATACATAGAATGCTGCCATCATCGGAGGCCTCATGTGGGCGTAAATGCACTGTGCACTTTGAATGTAATTCATATTATATGTGATTTTAATTGTGCAGTGTATCAATATTGTTAAAGTATAAAACATGAAAATGAGATTAATTTCCCCGACTTTTCGGGCGATTACTGCCTTACCAGCACTAATCGTGGTTTTGGCGAGCGGTCAGCTATGGCCATTATTTAAGTCCCTTGACCATAGCTGTCTTGAAATTGGTGTAGAGTAGAAATTAACAGGGGGTATATCTAGGGGGAAATTCCCCGGAACTATGGAACAGCGGTTGCCACTCTGTTCGAGAAGGAACAGCGAAGCCAGGTGGTAGAACCGTTTAAGGGCGTGTAATTATATAGGTTTAGATATTATTATATCTTGTTGTTTAAATGTGAAGCCAACACAAGGACAAAGGAGATGACCAATCCCTCCACAATTACAGTCCTTGCAGAGGCACCCGAGCGCTACAGTTCGGTTGGGGGGCAATAGAGTGTGTGGTTAGGAGGTCGTTACAGGGGTAATGACGATAACAAGTGTTGAAATATAGTAGATTTTTAAAGTTGGAAGTCTAAAGTTACAAATGAAGTTGAATAAAATATTCTAGTAAGCTGCCATTTACAAAATAGAAGAAGTGAATCTAAGTTGAGTAACAAAATTTAAATAATAAAAGTGTCTGCCATGATAGTTGTAAGCTGAATTTATAGAAATAATTAGGTGAAGGTATTTTGGGGGTATATTAAAGAATTGTTGATGTATTGTGTTATGTGTAGTTATATATATGTTGTTTATTTTCTTACAAGGAAGAAATTGAGTTTGGTGGTGGTAAAAAATCAATGTATTTTAAGTCTTGTAGTTGTGAGGTTGAAACTTTTGAATTAAAAACAAACCAATGCCCCGAACACAAACCAATGCGTCTAAAGGGGAACATATCAGTTGTAGATATGTAAGTGTACTAGACCACTATTTTAAAATTTTGTATGCAATGTTTCAGAGTTTTGTGGTGTTGTGACCGCAGTCCTGGGCTGGCTGGAGCGTCAGAACAGGAGTGTAGAGTGCCTCATGGCCTTATGGTGTAGGGATCTCTCAGGAGAAGTCCAGTAAGGTCAGAGGGTGCGACCAACATCATGAGACCAAGGGTAAGTAATGATAAGATTTTTTTGTAACGTTACAGGGGGTTGTGGTGACATATCTAGACCGATCCTTTTAGGAAAGTGTGAATGAGTCAAGGAAATTTGTTGGGTTTCGACACAAAAATTTTCCTTGAGGGGGTTTGTAACAGTACATAATGACCCAGTACCATAATTATGGATTACATAGGTATTTTCAATGTTTGTATTATGTAATTTTTAAACACAGAACGGTTAGGTCCATTGTCCCTTTGAAAAAAGGAACAACGCAAATTCAGCCAGAGTAAGACACCAAGGTCGCCGATGGACGTGCTAAAGTCAAAAAAGACCATGGCGGTGTTTGTGACGAAGGACTACAATATGAATTATGATTGGATAATAACACTGTTCCGTCATAACAAAAAACAATGACGCACTGACTACAACGCATGTAACCAGGCGTTGTCCTGTATGACAAAGCTTGATTGCGTAAAAATACACACACACAAGCGCAAATTTACATTTGCCTCCGTCTCAATTCAGCGTTGTTCTTCAAGGGATCAACAGCGATGTATCGCTGTATGATCAGTTTTCAAATTAAAAGCTTAAACAACTAACTCATCAAGTAAAATTTCTTATGGTGGAGCGATAGATGCTCAAGTGTAATAACTATTAGAACATAACATGTAGAGTCAGTGTAAAACATCTTTATGTAAAACAACCAACATGAGGCGAACACCGGCCATACACCTTGGAACCGACAAACACCAGCGAGGGAGCAGCGTAGACCACATCTAAGAGAAGTCCATTTTCCATTTCTTTATTATTATAATGAGCTCATTAATTCAAAAAATAAAACAACTGAACAAATGTACTGATAAAAAGACGAATGCGTGTGAGTGAGCTCATGGCCATGAACATATATGCCGAGGGCATTGGTTTGTGTTTAAGTGAGATTTAAACATGATAAGTAATTAGAGCTGCAGCTAAAAATAAAAGTACATAATAACCTTGCTTGACTATAAAATGAGAATCATAAGAATTAACAGAGTAAATTAAAATAGCCACCATTTTGTTTTTATAAGATTGTATGACGCCATTTTGGCCACGTGTTTGTATATTCTAAATCTATTTGGGAAATTAAAAATTTTGATAGTTAATCTCAATACAATACAGTGTTATCATTTGTGTCACCTTCTGTGTATCAGAAATCTCACTGTTAATGAATCCTGGCCCCTTAGGTAAAAGCATATTAAATAAGAAGAGTATGAGCCCGGCAGTGACTGAAATTGGTAAGTACACACATGTGCCATATTATGGTACTATTAGTACATATAAATAAAAATAGATTATAATGATTAAGTGAGTAATATCACAACAAGTCTTTGATTTTGTCTGATTATGTTATCAGAATTTCAGTTTTAAAAAATGTTTAAGCCTATTTAATTAAATTATAACAGAATTTGTCAGTGAAGGGGGTATAACATAATTGTTTCCCCACATACAAAATGTTACCATTCTTATGCTTTTTTCTAGCATTATATGCTTTTTACTTTCTTACTATTGAGAAAAGTTCTTAAAATTTTTCAAACTTAAGTGGAATAACACATATCAAGACAAAACTGGCAATGTTTTTTCATTTTGTTTCACTCTTGGAGATGAATAATTTCAAAAGAGAGGTAACCTACGTTTTACGAAGGTCAGTTGAAAACTCTGCAGACTGACCTACAGATTAATGGTAGAACTAAAATTTTTCGTGTGTTGTATGATATATATTTCACATGAACAACTGTAAATTGTCTGTCAATTTATTAATTGTTCACCAGCTGCTTGAAATTTATGTATCATGTGTTTTGAAAAAAATGGACAAAATCAAGAATTCCTTGTTAAAAAAGTCTAGAGCCAATGGAAATTCACAACAAAATGCTCAATGTGTTAGGAGATGACGTGCCTTCAAAAACAATGGTTTGTAAGTGCGGGTACTCGAGTTTAAATACGGTCGTATGACCACTGAAGATGATGGCTGCAGTGGACGCCCAATGCAACACTTAATACAACACAACATTGTTTATGATCTCACAAATTTCATTCATCCTCATTTGCTGGTCTTCCAACACCATGATTGCACTGTTTTTTAATGATATCTGGAGTTGTTGGACTCCAATGCGGACATAGTCTTGTATGACCACGTTAAAACTCACATGCTTACTTACAAACCATTGTTTTTGAAGGTGCAGCTAACAAACTTACCATTTTGTTGAGAATTTTCATTGGAATTACACAAAAAATTTAATCACAGAATGATTTTTGATTTTGTCCATTCATCAAAACATGGATGACATGTAAATTGCGAACAGATGGTAAACAATGAATAAATTGACAGATAGATTTGTAAATTAATACGTGTTTATACAAAATATGAATCTTCCCATACACAAAAAAGTTCTAGTGCTAAGCTACAGATGTCTTTCCATGAACTTTTCGCCTGACACCCATGTATAATTTGTTTAGTAACACATATTTTACAGATTGTTTGCACTTTAACACTGTAATGACAGGGAAGACAACATGCACTTCATTTGTTTCAAGTTTTTATATAATTTAATAGTACCTATATTTAAGTTTTAAGCAGATTTTCTGCAATTCCCATCCAGCTGGCTAGTGTACGTTAATTGAGAAATGACTTTTACACGTGTTGAAATAAAACTGTATCTGTCATAACTTTATGTCTACTGTAAACAACCAAAGTTACTATAAATGGGGGGGGGGGGATTAGGACCTTTAAGAAATTTAACGGGTTCAAATCTGCACTTAATATGGCTGCAAATATCAGTGAACCATGCTGATACAACTTTATACAATTATACTCACAGAAGAGTTATCTCAAACATATACTACAGCAAGCATACATTCATTGAGTGTGTGTTTTCTTTGAGGTATATACAATCATTGCACACAAAAACACCAATGGTATGTTAATGTACACGGAAAGGATTCACTTATGCGCTCACTGCTGCAAATTACCTATCTCATATTTAATAAACGTATATACTGTTGACTACAGATTTTGATAATACCAGAACATAACATTTAAATATGATTTTTAAGACATTTATTACATTATTTTTTATTTATTTATACAATGCTTACAAATGCACAGATTTATTTTATCGTTTTGTTAATGTACACTTCATCAGATCATTGCCTAACACAAGAGCTCCTCTCCAAACCTAAAAATTATTAGAGTATTTGTGGGCTAGGTGTGTGTTATTGATTTACTCTGTACTATAACCTTCGGATAAGATATCTTAAAGAGGGAAAATAAGTGTATGCTCTGATGACATCAGACAACAATCTCGTAACATGTATATATTAGTAAAACCATTAAAACAAATACTTATGAAAATATTTTTTAATAAAATAAACAAAATAATATTGCCTCTGATTAGAGCAATTAATGATAAGAATGTGAATCCAATAGCAACTGAAGGCATTATACTAAAAAAGCAAATGATTATAAAATTACTGAATAATTTCTCCCCCCCCCCCCACACACACCACAAAATGATTTGTACAGTAGTAGATACAGCTGCAGTTTCAATTACATTAAAACACTATCATTGTTAAAAGGCACATACCATCTTTACTTCCTGTCTTATCACCAGTAATCAGCTGTGATTAATCAGAATGAATAATTATTCAACAAAAAATAATCAGCATTTATCCCGCAACAATAGTGTATACAAAACTTTAGACATACCGTACGCATAATAATAAACAATAAATAGACACAAAGTCATGCACTCCATATGCGATATAAAATTAGGCTTTATCAGTAATGTTTTAAAATTAATGTGATCGTAAGCGAAAACCATATACAACAGCTGATAAATGAAGCAGCACAATACCAATTCTATGTATTAAACATGAATTTAAATGGGTCTGATGAAATTTACCATTTTTAACCATACACAACAACAACAATAAGCAAGTGAATATAAATACCGCAAGAAAATCCTAATCACGTGATAATTATCATAATTACAACCTTGTGACGTGTCCGTTCAATGCAGTTCAATGGATCAAATTCTGTTAACATGACTTCTGTATGTATAAAAAAATCACATAACCTATAAAATCTAAAACAAACTTTACACAATCACCTACAACAACCACAGTAGTGTAACTTCTTTTAAATCTGAGGTCTACTGTTCACACATGATGTACATATTCGTTATAATAAATAATAATATCGCACAGTAAAAAACATAGTCATTTTGATCGTGTACAAACAAATCAGCATGAAGTTGTTATATACAAATCTATGCATAGTACTAATTTTGTAGCCGTTGTCCTGAACACTACGGAATAAAGCGAGTCTTGTTTACCAAGCCACTTATGGCTCGACAGCCGTTTTTCACTTTACACAAAACAATTCCAAATTATAAAGTTTGCATATCAAATAGACGTTTGATAAACTCAATACAGTTGTAATTATTAATGTACGGCACATAAATCATTTTCATTACTTACAGTGTAAAACATTTGTTGCTACTTGTATGAAACAGTTACACATAAATGCGCTAATCATTTACAAACTCTCTAATTACTTTCACTATTCATTACGTTTCTCCTTCACTTTCTTCTGTTCACTTTAGCTTGTACAAACAACAATGAACGCGCATTCTTGTTCAGTGCCTTCCTTCATTTTTAACCTTCAGCAGCACACTTTTTTTTGGCAGCAGACTGCACTTATTTTGGCAATCCATTACAATTGGAGAAGTTATTTTGGCAGTTCATTGCACTACTGCACACCTGCATTACTATCTATTATTCATTCTTATACAAATTATTGTCTTTTCACTCACACAGTGACAATTAGTTTCCTATTTTCTGTTTAAGAAACTATGATTCACAACTTCTAAGAGTAAGCTAAGAAACAGTGCTTTCTTAATACAGTACTTCTTTCCCTCGATTATCGTATCTACAGCAGGTATAGAAAAATTTGTTTTTTGTATTTTTTTAATTAAACAAAACTTGAAAGACATGTTTGGAACGGTATCCAAGTCACTTATTGACAAAATCTGTATAATATTTATCTTATTCCGTCGTGTGACTTCGTTGTGCGTTTTTTACTTTACGCGTTTCGAGACATGTGTCCCGTCATCAGAAGATAAAATAAAAATTCATTTTTATTGAAACCGATCGGTCCGCATCGAGTGCGCACTCAAGTAAAGTGGGCATGTGTGTAATCGTTTTTAAATATTTGTATTTTAATGTATAACGACCTCGTAAGAGCGAATTTTTATTTTATCTTCTGATGACGGGACACATGTCTCGAAATGCATAAAGTAAAAAACGCACAACGAAGTCACACGACGGAATAAGGTAAATATTATACAGATTTTGTTAAACAAAATGCTGGTCACAGGTTTCACTTTAGATGTCTTGTTCACAGAACACACTGTACTGTACCTTGTCTTTATCAGACGATAACAATTTACATCACATGCAACTGTCAACAATATTACGTATGCGTAGTTTTATAAACACTCATTATTAAGACTACTTTACATTAAGTATGCACAAGTTTTTGGGTTTGTCAGCCACATTCAACCCACATGAATTTGTGACAGACATCTTGTTAAATAAAACATTTAATAATAGATTATCTGTAATAAAACTGTATTTAATGTTTTAATTAAGGATGTGTATTAGAAAAAATGAACAAAATCAATAATACTGCGTTTTGTGAAAGTAATGCATTACGTTGGGTGTAACATAATTTCCAGAAGTGAACGGAATGTTGTAAAGTGAATATAATTTTAGATGTTTCTAATTCGAAATTATCATCTTATTTTATTTCATACTTCATTCTGGAGAAAATTTGTTTAAATATGTATGAGGTGTGTTAAAAAAAGAGGGAATTTTTGTAATAACACACCGGCCAGCACACATACGGTGTTCCAATGACCAGTGCTCACTAGACGCAACTTTCGGAAACACAATGTTGCTTAATGCATCCCGCTACCATTGTTGTTACTTGAACTACAATAAATGCAGTGAATGTGTATACTACCCTGTCGTTGGATTTTTTAATAGTGAAAATCAAAGGTCTTGGAAAACAACATGTTTGTGTTTAGTTTTGCTTCAAAGTCGGTAAAACATTTATAGACACATTGAAAATGCTTCAGCAAGCATATAGGGAAGACTGTATAAGCTGGACGATTGAATAGTTCAATCATAGCTGGCAAAACATTGACCGATGTAGATCCCACACCTGGATGACCTTTGATGTCAACATTTGATGATAACACAGTTCATGCTATGAATTGTGAAAATCAATGTTCAACTATCCGAGAGATTGCTGGGGAAGTAGGCATCTGAATAGGATCATACATATATCTCCAACAGAAAAACTTAGTATGCACTGCAGCTTTGAAAAATTTGTCCCGCATTTGTTGACCAATGATCACAAAGAGAACCGCATGAACGCCAGTCAAAAACTGCTCGACCAGGCCAATTTTGATGAAACGTCTTGAAAAATATCCAACACGTGATGAGATTGACACCCACCCAAGTACAACTGGTGCAGTGAGTGGGGAAAGGGTTACCCACAAAAAAATCCCACATGAGTCGGTCAAACATGAAGAGGTTTTGCTCGAAAGGCTTAGCACATTAAGATTTTTTGTTCCACGTAATTAGACAGGAAACAAGGAGTTCTACATGGAAATTTAGGGTGTTTGCATGATAATGTACGCAGGAAGAGGCCTGTGACGTGGGAAAACCAGAATCGGAGGTTGCACCACGACAATATGCCGGCATATTTACTATAAATACTGTATTTACTGAGTTCATAAATACACTATGATAAAGGATATTTTTCTCAAGACAGACACGCCATGTACGAGGCAGTTTTTTAAGTAAGTATCGTTTTGCTATATCACCGCTACACTGCAGCGGTCACCGTTCTGCGCATGCGCACTGAGTGCCTGCACTATTGGCTTGCTACAGACACCATTATGTGAGCAGAAGTCTTTGTTTACATTTTCCTGTGCGTGTTACATTTCAAATGCCTCATACCATTGAAAGTCCCACCGATTATGAAATACGGGTTGTAATTCATTGACATACAAGTGAAATTACAGGGAAAACGCTATGAGCGATGGCATGGTGAGAAAGTGGGTTAGAGCATTTAAAGAAGGCCGTACAAACGTGCACGATGAGGCACAGAGTGGACAACCGTCTGTCATTAATGACGACCTGGTGCAGAAAGTTGACGAAAAAGTTCGTGAGAATAAGCGGTTTACGATTTTGTCACTGTCTAATGAATTTCCTCACGTTTCAAGAAGTGTTCTCTATGAAATTGTGACAGACCGCTTAAATTATCGGAAGTTGTGCTAACGCTGGGTCCCAAAAATGCTGACTGAGTTGCACAAAACAAAACGTTTAGCCAGTGCTCTGACTATTCTCACGAGGTACAGTGAGGAAGGTGATCTGTTTTTAAGCCAAATTGTCACTGGTGACAAGACATGGGTGTCTCACATTACACCAGAATCAAAACAGTAGTCCATGGAATGGAGGCACTCAACATCTCCCAAAAAGGTGAAGTTTAAGCAAACCATTTCAGCCCGGAAAATCATGTGCACTGTGTTTTGGGACAGGCAGGGGGTGCTGCTTGTTGATTTTTTGCCTCGGGGTGAAACGATAAATGCTGTGACATACTGTGAGACCCTGAATAAACTGCGTTGTGCAATCCAAAACAAAAGGCGTGGCATGCTCAGTAGGGGAATCGTACTGCTTCACGACAATGCTCGGCCACACGATACTCAATGCACCCAAGATCTGATTACGTCATCTGGCTGGGAAAAACTGGATCATTCCTTCTACAGTCCAGACCACGCGCCCAGTGACTATCACTTGTTCCTCCATTTAAAGCGGCACCTTGGCGTCCAGCGCTATGACGATGATGACGATGTCAAAACAGCTGTGCAGCAATGGTTATCTTCTCAGGCGGCTGAGTTTTATGAAGACGGAATACAGAAGCTGATCACACGATACGACAAGTGCCTCAATATAGGTGGAAACTATGTTGAAAAATAGTTTAATGTACTGGCTTTCATGTAAAAATAAAATTGTTCAAAAAAATATTACTGCCATACATATTCACATTTAGGAACAGACTTTTAAAAAACTGTATCAGAATGTACCAACAGCAAACTAATGTATTAATCAGAATATTAAGTACAACCAAAGTTGTCTGTCCAATTTTCTTACTAAACTGCTGTGTGTATGAGTGTGTGTGAGACAAACTCCATTTCAATTCTGGATGCTCTAGACTGATTTTATTTTTAAACCGCAGAATATCATCAAAGAAGCAAATCTTCCTGCTACAATTTGGTTGGTGCTGGTGGTGGTACCAGTAGCAGTAGTATGGTGTTACCACACTATTCTACAACAAAACCCAAGTGGCTAGTTCAAAGCATGTCAAATTCCCACCCCTCCTATGTTACCATATAACAAAAACTCAAGATAAATTAAACATATTATGCATGAACAAATATCATTCGTTAGGTCTATTGTCAATACGAAAATTATGTGGGTTTTGAAGAACATTCTATTAAAAATAACCGTTCTTCATACACCAATAAAGTTCAAATGCTCCCCACAATCCATAGGTAAAACTCTAAGCATACTATACATAACTGAAATTGAAAGGCCTGTAATAGACAATAAAAATTTTACAAATAACCAACCACAATTTTTTATTTCTCCAGTTATAGAAAAAGCTTCGTAACAGAAATCACACAGACTCAGAAAACTTGTTTCTCTATTAAGATAGATAGGAGCCCCCCCCCCAATTACCACACACACACACACACACACACACACACACACACACACACACACACACACACACACACACACACACACACACACACACACACACACACACACACACACACACACACACACTTTAGTAAAATCTTCAGTAACTATTACATAAGCTTTAAAAGTGGTGTGACACACCGAAACGATCGTCAGGGTAGTTGTAACCTAATGGAATGTTACCAACATTGAATTTGCTTTTATTCTGGATTTTGTTGTCCATGATGTGTCAAAGTATCAGTAATGATTGTATACACTTTTCTGATATGAAACACTAATATTTTGAAGAAAAAAACTGAACAAAAAATTAAAAATGTATCGAACACAGTCCTCTGTGTTTTAAAAAAAAATGTATATAAATCATTACTGTCTTTATTATTTAAAAAAATTGTTCAACTGAAAATAGTAATTTTACTGATTTTAAAATGTGTTTTGAACAATGGAAATGAATAAAATAATTTAAATTAGACTGGATTGATGATATGGTGAAGAACAGAGGCAGCTGTCTTTGAAATAGACAACTGTATCACTTCTTGACAATTATTCCAAGACTGAATGGAACTGATATTTGTTTTTCAATTTCATCTGGCATACAAAATATCTTAAAATGACGGTTACTTTTGGCTGAATACATGTTATATCTTGGTTCTTTTATCATAAGAATGGAGTTAAATTATACTGGATTCATCATTTGAAAAAGTTTTAGAATTAGACTGATTTTAGTAGCATTCACAACGTACTGATGAGTTCTAATGACACAAAATATTATCCTTATGGTCAAACTAAAAGTATGTGATTCATATAGTAACAAAATACATAATACAGTAATATGTATAGACTATCAACTACCAAACAATTTGTAGCTTTTGTTACGTATATTCCAACCCGACATGAAATTACTGTCACTGACACTATGTATTTTAAAAACAAAGTGGTACTACCAGTAACTACCACAGTAATAATACCTATCCATCACATGTTTTTAGGGCATATACAAGGTTTGATCAAAAAGTTCATGCAGTTCTTGTTTATTTTAAAAATTATGTCTTCATTCATCGACACCTATACTAACCTCTTTAAAGCAGTCTCAGCCAAACGAACATAAAACGATTAAGTCAACCATTTTGTAGTCTTCAAAATATTATAAGCATGCACTTTTTGGTACAGCCTTGAGCTCGCTTATCGATTTTTGTTTTATGTCTTTAATGGTCATGAAACGTTGTCCTTTCGTGGAAATTATCACTATTGGGAGGAGGAAAGATCACGCTGTGACACACCTGGTGAATACGGCAGTTGCTGTGCCATCATTATGTTTTCTTTTGCCTAGCCTGGCAAAATTCTTAACAAGCAATGATATGCGTTCAGGCGCAATTTTCATAAATTATTCTTCCATTTCTGGCCGTTTTCTACAAATAGCTTCATACAAATGGCATAAAATATCCGAATAGTACTCTTTATTTACAACTGCGCGTAGCGATGAAATTTTGTGAAACACAAAAACGTAATCTTCATCTGACAACCACGATCTTCAACTCATTTATGACAGTCTTTGAAGTTTGTAAACCGCTGGTTCATGCACAGCAGTCTTGCCAAAAGCCTTGTGAACACGTTTACCAGTACAGAGCAGTTTATATCACAGTTTACAAAAAATTTAATTCATTTCTTCAATCTTGCACTGTAGAATGATAAATCGTCAATACACTTAAGGACGACTTACTAAATTAGCTGTGAAATCTAAACTATCAAACACACTGTATATGGCTAAAATATTAGTCGATTCTCACCGACAGGTGTACCAACATCACATAAAAAGTTTTTTAATTGGGCACTTGTAGTGGTGGAAATTGCAAAATGGCACAAACTTTTTGATCAACCCTCGTACATTTAGTATCATACTACTTTAAGTATTCAGGATTAATAACAGAAGGAAATTGAAAACAAAATAAAGAAGTAACTGAGAAAACAGATACAGCTGGTACCGTATATAATTCTCTAAAAACAATTTTTGGGGATAAAAGTTGCAATGGAAGTAAGAACAAACGTCTTAAAAGTATTTAATGACTTCCATTCTTACTGGAAGAAGTGAAGCATCAGCACTCGCAAAAATACAGGCACGCACGCAGCTGGAATGAAATGTATAAGCTAACAGATGAAAAAACAAAAAAAGCATAATTGGTATTACATATTTAGGGTCATCTATCAATCTAACATCTTTTTGCATTAAAGCCCTGAACTTAGAAACATTTTTATCAAATATACTATGTTTGCTACATTCCCTCCACTCATTCTATCAATAATAGTTCTTTGATAGTTTCATTAACACTATTTGCTATTTCAAAAGAGTATATGATATTTTGCTTAAAAAATATCGGTATGGAGAACCATACATGACTTCCATGTTCTAAGATTTATATTTAAAATCATTTACGAAATGAAATGTTTCCATAAAAACTACTTCTTTCCACTTATTGCTTCAGCCTTAACCACAGTACTGTGGTCACTAACGTATACCACCATACGTTATCACACTCGATTTTCATTGATGATGGCAGTCGACGGCACTGCTGAAACGTCTGGTTTTGCAGAAAACATTGGACTACAGCCAAACAGCCCGGGAAGGAATTTTAACAACAAACTACTACTTTGTTGCCGATAACGTAGTACACATATAAAAATTATCCCCTCCGCCTCCAACTATAATTTTCATTTATAGAAAATTACCCCCGCCCCGTTCAACTAGCCTCTTCATTTATAGATATTTCATGTACGTTTCTACAGTGGATTATTAAGATCTTCTTATCAGGATACTTTATTTATCAAAATTAAGTACTTTACTCTTGTTACAACAAAAAATGTTTCAGGTAAACTGCCCTTTCCCTGTAACCGATCTTCACCAAAATCAATAGGCCTTGAGTCTTCTACAACTCAGGAACATATGTAAAAAATTATTTGATTCTGTTTGAATTTACGGCAGTTATCGTTCATCATGAAAAAATTTCTCTTGTTACAACATAAAATGTTGCAGGTAAACTACCCCTTTCCGTTAACCGATCTTCACCAAAATCAACAGGCCTTGAGTTCTAAACAATTCAGAAACGTATGCAAAAAAATTATTTGATTCTCTTTGAATTTACGGCAGTTATCGTTCATCATAGAAAAAATTAACCTTGTTATCACATAAAATGTTGCAGGTAAACTACCCCTTTCTCTTAACTGATCTTCACCAAAATCAATTGGTATTGAGTCCTCTACAATGCAGGGACGCATGCAAACATTATTTGATTCTGTTTGAATGTGCGGCAGTTATCGTTCGTCATAGAAACAATTACTCTTGTTAAAACATAAAATGTGGCAGGTAAACTACCCCTTTCCCTTAACCGATCTTCACCAAAATCAATAGGCATTCAGTTCTTTACAATTCAGAAACGTATGCAAAAAATTATTTGATTCTCTTTGAATATGCGGCAGTTATCATTCGTCATAAAAATAAAATTGCCCTTTTAAAACATAAAACGTTGCAGGTAAACTACCCTTTTCTCTTAACCGATCTTCACCAAAATCAACAGACCTTGAGTACTCTATAATTCAGGAAGGTGTGCAAAAAAGTATTTGATTCTGTTTGAATTTAAGGCAGTTATCGTTCGTCATAGAAAAAATTGCCCTTGTTAAAACATAAAACGTTGCATGTAAACTACCCCTTTCCCTTAACCGATCTTCACCAAAAACAATAAGTCTTGATAACTCTACAATTCAGGGCTGTATGCAAAACAATATTTGATTCTGTTTGAATTTGCGGCTGTTATCGTTTGCCATAGAAAAAAAAATCTACAGAGACAGACAGACACTTTTCGAAAAATGACTTTTTCATGTTTTGAGGATAGTACAATCAGAACCTGCAATTATCACGAACACGATTTTTTTGCCATCACCATACTTCCATTTCCTTATGGAACATGGAAGTAAAAAGGTCCAAACTATTTGTTGGTAAAAGAATTTAAGCATAAAGTATTACATTTATATACAACATTAATTTTACTTCCATGTTCCTTAACGAAATGGAAGTATGGTGATGGCAAAAAAAAATCGTGTTCGAGATTATTGCAGATTCTGATTGTACTACACTCAAAGCACGAAAAAATATCGGTATGGAGAACCATACATGACTTCCATATTCTAAGATTTATATTTAAAATCATTTTCGAAATGAAATATTACCATAGAAACTACTTCTTTCTACTTACTGCTTTAGCCTTAACCACAGTACTGTGGTCACTAACGTATACCACCTCACATTATCGCACTCGATTTTCACTGATGATGGAAGTCGATGGCATTGCCGAAACGTCTGGTTTTGTAGAAAACATTGGACTATGGCCAAATATCCCGGGAGGGAATTTTAACAAAAACTACTTCTTTGTTGCCGATAACGTTGTACACATATATATAAAAAATGCATAAAATTAATGGCTTGTATAAGTTAATGATTGATCTCCATTAAGTAGTGCTCAAGTTTCCAAAGTTTTAATATTATGATGTCCGTAATTAAAACATCAAAGCAGGTTTAGTGTGAATGAGGGTACACCGTGGACAAAAATTTTCAACATTTCCTATCGAGCGTTGCTTAGAGTAAAGCTGCGAATCTACAGTGTATGTTTCACAGAACAAACAAGCGAAAAAGAAGGAGCGCTTCGAAGTCACGCATGGACCCTCAGCATCTTGCAGAGGGTTCATTCCCTAAAGACAAAAAGTCTGTCTATGAATCGTTCCTCTGTAAACACGTGCAGTTACACTGCCCAGCGATCCACAGGAAGCAAATTGATGTCCATTTTTTCGGGTTGCACGTGTTATGTTGGTGTGGGTTTCGGCACTTTCCTTTTAAAAAGCGTGCAAATGTAAGAAAATAAACATGAGTGAGGCCAGAAATAACGCGAATTTTGTGTGTGTGTGTCTTCCCTGGCTTTTTATTACTGTAGTCATAATAATAAAATGGAAACTTAAACATTACATAACTGAGATATGCTTACCTGCCACGAATGATATATTATTTTATACATGTATATTAACTCATACATAATTTACATTAAAATGAAAAAATTATAATTTTATTTCCTGGCAACAAAATTATTTTATTTTTAACAATTACCATTGTTTGAAAAAGTTTAAATGAATTTTCAAGTACTTTACTGTTGTTAAAACGAAAAAGGTCGCAGGTAAACTACCCCTTCCCCTTAACCGATCTTCACCAAAATCGAAAGTCCTTGAGATCTCTACAATTCAGGGACATATGCAAATAATTATTTGATTCTGTTTGAATTTGCGGCTGTTATCGTTTGCCATAGAAAATACCCTTGATAAAAAAACGTTGCAGGTAAACTACCCCTTCCCCTTAACCGATCTTCACCAAAAACAACAGGTCTTGAGTACTCTACTAATCAGGGCTGTATGCAAAAAATTATTTGATTCTGTTTGAAGTTGCGGCTGTTATCGTTTGCCATATAAAATACCCTTGTTAAAAAACGTTGCAGGTAAACTACCCCTTTCCCTTTACCGATCTTCAGCAAAAACAATAGGTCTTGAGAACTCTACAATTTAGGGCTGTATTGGAAACATTATTTGATTCTGTTTGAATTTGCGGCTGTTATCGTTTGCCAAAAAAAAAATTTTCCTTGATAAAAAAAACTGTTGCAGGTAAACTACCCCTTTCCCTCAACCGATCTTCACCAAAAAAATAGGTTGCGAGTACTCTGCAAATCAGGGCTGTATGCAAAAAATTATTTGATTCTGTTTGAATTTGCTGCTGTTATCGTTTGCCATAGAAAAAAATCCACACACACACACACACACACACACGCGCGCGCGCGCGCGCGCGCGCGCGCGCACACACTCTCTCTCTCTCTCTCTCTCTCTCTCTCTCTCTCTCTTCGGAAAACGACTTTTTTTCATGTTTTGAGTGTATACAATCATAATCTGCAATAATCTCGAACACGATTTTTTTTGCCATCATCATACTTCCATTTCCTTAAGGAATATGGAAGTAAAAGTCGTTTTTTGAAAAGTGTCTGTGTGTCTATGTGTAGATTTTTTTCTATGGCAAACGATAACAGCCGCAAATTCAAACAGAATCAAATAATTTTTTGCATACAGCCCTGATTAGTAGAGTACTCAAGACCTGTTGTTTTTGGTGAAGATCGGTTAAGGGGAAGGGGAAGTTTACCTGCAACGTTTTTTTATCAAGGGTATTTTCTATGGCAAACGATAACAGCCGCAAATTCAACAGAATCAAATAATTCTTTGCATACAGCCCTGAATTGTAGAGATCTCAAGGCTTTTTGATTTTGATGAAGATCGGTTAAGGGGAAGGGGCAGTTTACCTGCAACCTTTTGCGTTTTAACAACAGTAAAGTACTTGAAAATTCATTTTAACTTTTTCAAACAATGGTAATTGTTAAAAATAATATAATTTTGTTGCCAGGCAATAAAATTATAATTTTTTCATTTTAATGTAAATCATGTATGAGAGAAAATATATCGTTCATGGCAGGCAAGCATATCTCAATTATGTAATGTTTACGTTTCCATTTTATTATTATGATTACTGCAATAAAAAGGTAGGGAACACACACACACACACACACACACACACACACACACACACACACACACACACACACACACACACACACACACACACACACAATTTGCATTATTTCTGGCCTCACTCATGTTTATTTTCTTACATTAGCACGCTTTTTAAATGGAAAGTGCTGAAACCCACACCAACATAACACGTGCAACCCGAAAAAATGGACATCAATTTGCTTCCTGTGGATCGCTGGGCAGTGTAACTGCACGTGTTTACAGAGGAACGATTCATAGACAGACTTTTCGTCTTTAGGGAATGAACCCTCTGCAAGATGCTGAGGGTCCATGAGTGACTTCGGAGCGCTACTTCTTTTCTGCGTGTTTGTTCTGTGAAACGTACACTGTAGATTCGCAGCTTTACTCTAAGCAACGCTCAATAGGAAATGTTGAAAATTTTTGTTCACGGTGTACCCTCATACACACTAAACCTGCTCTGATGTTTTAATTACGGACATCATAATATTAAAACTTTGGAAACTTGAGCACTACTTAATGGAGATCAAACATTAACCTATACAAGCCATTAATTTTATGCATATTTTTTATATATATGTGTACAACGTTATCGGCAACAAAGAAGTAGTTTTTGTTAAAAATCCTTCCCGGGATGTTTGGCCGTAGTCCAATGTTTTCTACAAAACCAGACGTTTCGGCAATGCCATCGACTTCCATCATCAGTGAAAATCGAGTGCGATAACGTGAGGTGGTATACGTTAGTGACCACTACTGTGGTTAAGGCTGAAGCAGTAAGGAAGAAGTAGTTTCTATGGTAATATTTCATTTTGAAAATGATTTTAAATATAAATCTTAGAACATGGAAGTCATGTATGGTTCTCCATACCAATATTTCTTATATTTCACTGCTTGATCACTGATATTTCTTATGGTTGGTCAATAAGAAAAAAATTCACTCAAAAATTTTCTCAACCATCAAAAATAGCACTTGAAAACAATACTTGTACATATCAGTAGAGCAGATTGTTATTCACTGACTGGATATACTTGGCTTTATACCATAAAAACTTATCTAAAATTGTCTATATTGAACTTCCATAAGCAAATATTTGAAGTACCACAACTTCAACCGACGCAGATCCATGAGAAGTATTATATTTAACTAAATGTACATTCAAACCAAAACAAATGCTTTTTGAACACCCATTAAGATGAGTCGATACTGTATAGGCAATATCTATGTGTTATAGTACAACGTACAGCAACATTTACTACAGTAATTGAGCTGCATTACAGTACAAACGAACGAACTAATCATAAGAATCTTGAGAAGCACTGCTCTACATTACATTATACATGTTGTATGATCAATAATAATTGATAATAAAAACTATAATTAAAACTACAGGTTTGAAAAAATGAGTACAGTGACACAGTTAATGGATGGCAGTATGAAAACTGATCTGTTGCTGTGTTGCAGAAATTGAAAAACAATGAATGCCGACTGTATGGTCTTTCTTCTTCTACTACTACTAAAACCCAGTATCGGTTTTAGTCTCTTCAAAACGATTTTTCTCCATTCAACCCTATCATTACATAGTCTTCTTGTCCTACTTCAGATCCTCCTCCTCAACATTCCCAATCCACCAATCCATCTCTTCCTTGGCCTTCCTCTTGATCTTCTACCAACTGGTCTCCATTCTAGAATTTTTCTGGGAATTCTGTTGTTCCATCCTCATTGTGTGTCCCAGCCACACTACCCTTCTACACTTACTATATCAGTTCCATGTTATTATTAGATTATTTATTTCATGATACCTTCGTATTCTTCATGAGACTTCATTATTTTGCACTGGCCCAAAAATTTTACTCAGTATTTTTCATTAAAATATTCTTAAATACTGTTTGTCTGTTGGCATTAACACCCAAGTTTCACATGCATATGTTATTTGTGACCCTAGGTAGGAAAATTCACTTGCACAGCAATAGAGGTTCTCTCTATTGGATGGTGTTCTTGGTATGTTGCATGTATTTGGTTTGTTATAATTTATTTTCAGTATTCTTTCCATTTCCCTGCTATCTATATCAATTATAGCTTCTTTCAATGAGTTTTTTTTTCTAATTGTAAGGGCTATTTTCTAATATAACAATGGTTACAGCATCCAGACAGAGTGGTGGATGAACAACTACCTAAGGTTGCATTTCGATGTAGACCCTTTGGTACAAGAGATGAAGGAAGACCCAGAGTGAGGTGGAGAGACACGGAGTTCTGTGAAGATGGAACAGGCAAAGTGCCATCCAATTATTAAACGGTTATATAATTTCCATCTTGGTGATTATTTCTTCTCAAAATAAGTCAAAAAGTAAACAGAACAAAACGGTACTACGGTAAAACACTTAATACACTCGCATTTATTACGCCTTTTGTTCAGTCCCTGCACATCTCATATGTGGAACCTTAATAAAATACACTATTTAATATGCATAAATCCTATGTGATATGCTCTTCTTTTTCATTTGAATTTTCTAAACAACTATAACTACTATAGTAATGTTTTGTCACCTACTTCAGAGACAAAGATTTTTAAGCTTATCTGAGACAAATAATGTTTTAAAAAATAAAAATTCAATAAGAAATTTATGCACGAAAAATGTAACAATATTTTTTACTACACATTATGGTAATTCTAAAAAACTGGTTGTGGTCATGATAGGAAAAGTCAGCTGCACCTGACACTTAAAACACATAAACACTCTGACCAGCATTATTACCATGGTATAATTATGACATAAGTACTTAATGGTATCTACTAACAATTAAATTACCTCTTGGGTATGATGACACCAAATCCTCATTCCCTCCCCTGCAGTCTCATTTTTATTGAATTCTGTTTTTAATTAATCTTTACAATGTGGCACACACTAATTCTAACAGTCTGGACCACATTTGAATTAATTTTATTTGCCTGCAGTGAGTTTTTGCTAAAAATGAAAAGAGTATGCCATATTTATTTTTTTAATTTCTATCGTATATACATATTTTTTAAAATTCTATGTATAAGCGAGAAAAAGTACTGTATTAACTGATTACCACAGAAAATATTTACAAATATATATGAAATTACATTTTGTAACTATAATTTTTTCACGTTCGTAGGTCAGATTGCACTTGTGTAAGGCATAATTTGAAAAACAGTGATGTGAAATTGTATCGTTCAATTTAAGTTACACCCAAAGTACCACATGTGATTGGTATTATAATTGTACATTTTATTAAGCTTAACGCAAGAACAGATTTTCGTAGTTGTGAAAACAATATCAGAGCGCATGGAATTTTTTGTACATGACTTTGGCTGGGAAGTGTTGGCGTTGTTCTGTCAAGTACGTAATTATTTGGCAGGTGTACGTGCCTGAAAGTCAGTTCTCATGTCCAAAGAGTGTTGCGGCAACCACTAAACGTTTCGTGGACCCAATGTATGGCCAAAGAAAACATTGACTTACACACCACAAAAGAGGAGAAGAAAAGGAAGACTGACAACACGATGGAGAACAGGAATTAGGAAAAGCATGATAGATTGAGCTATTGCCGACGATAGGGAGAAGTGGCAATTGAAATGTGGGATGCAGCATTGACTGTAGGACCCCTGTTAATAATAATAATAACTGAGGCAAAGTAAAGAGAATTCTCACAACATACGTAACACTAAATACAGTATTACAATAAAGTCCTAGTAACATTTACTATGAGGGAAAATCAATAAATAGGTCACAAACAGCCATTAACAAAAATATCCAGTGAGCAATTTACTTGAAAACTATTTTTATTTTTCAACATAATCTCCACCAACATTTATATACTTATCCCATCACTTTATCAGCACCACAATACCTTGTGTAGAGAAGTCTTTAGGCTGCTGTTTCAGCAACATAAGCACCTCACATTCAACATCTCCATCGTCCACAAAATATGTACTGCTAAGGTGAGATTTCAGTGGAGCAAACAGGTGAAGATCACTGGAGGGGGGGGGGGCTAACTTGGAACTGTAAGGTGTGTGTTGAAGTAGTTGCCCTCCTTACTGATCAATTATCTTCTGGGTTGCTCATGCTACATGAGGTGTGCAATTATCATGATGGAACAATATTCCTGTAGTCAGTAGGCCTGGGCGTTGTGCCTGTAGCCCAAGCTTCAACAGTACTTCACAGTAAGATCTCAACAGCGTTCATAATCTCAATTTGTCTCTAAAAATTACTAATGAACTAGCAGTACTCCTTGAGAATCCCAGAACACTGTAAGCATAACCTTTACTGCTGAGGATGTCACGTTGAGTTTCTTGGCTGGAAGTGAAGAAGGATGTTTCCACTGCATTGAATCATGCTTTCATTTGGGTTGATCTGATCCACCCATGATTTATCCCCAATAACAATCTTGATATAACATTACAGAACATTCTACGTGTTTCTTGGCTGTTCTAGTGGAACCAGCTGTAATGTTGTCTGCGTACGTGATTCTTAACAGACGTTAACGAGATTGCTCCAGACTCACCAGTCTGCGCGCACTGTGTTCCAGGCCGCAAGTAATTACGCTCTACTGTTGATGCGTATTATGGATTATTCTGGAACACTTGTGCTATTTATTTAAACAACAACAGCTGCCGCTTAGGGTCAGTCTTACGTCAGCGATTACTCAGTTCAGTTTAAGTGGTGATTTATTCCAGTGCGGTTCGAAGTATTGTTGCGAAGTGTTGTGTTTTATATTGTGCAGGACTCTATAAGTTGACATTTTTATTGCGTGTGAACAATTTTTATTTGATTTGTTGTAAGAGACTATCTTGTTGCTTACAAACTGTTTAATTGTGATAATTAATGACTTAATTGGTGTCTTATATTCTGTTTTCCACTGTACCATATGACGATCAGTAGACCATCTTAACAATATATATTGTATTATCGCCGCTGTGTACGTCTACCGTCTTCCTCTGCAAAATGTGGATAATGTATAATTTGTGTGTAATGAGTGTACGTGTCTTCTCGATCCGTAGTTCAAATGCGGGCAACTTCTGTATATTTCGTTCGTTGCGAACGTACGAATAACCAGGTCTTGATGTTCACTAGGGGTGAGAAAGTCCCGGTGGCGCCAAATTGTTTTCTTAAAACAATTAAAATAAAATTCAAAAGCGTATGACCAGCACAGCTCAGGCAGTTTGAATAATTCAAATATTTCCGCCAGCTAGGCTCACTGTAGCACACAGCAGTTCGATGCGTGGGCTGTGTAAATCGTCAGTCATCTGCTAAAATGTACATAAAATATTGTGCACCTCCTAATGAAATTATAACACCGTGGTTACACTCAATACTTACACATTTTTTATTAGTGATTATTATTCATTTAATACAAATTATTCTAATACAAATGCTCCGGTTATTTATATGAGACAATTACAGGGTTTGACAATCGATATTTGAATTGATACCAGACGTTTAATGATGGCGTCTGTTAAAAATTGTATACAAATTATTAATGTCGTTTGTCATGGGCTCTTGAGGTTACGTTCAAAGGATTACAAATATTTTAAAAACAATAAAAATACACACCTTTACATCAAGTAAACTTAACTAACATATTGTGTATGTAGAATTTGTTTAGCGCAGTGTAGTAAAAGTGTTTACAAGTTATGGATCATTAACAACAGTTTATATTGGTTAGTTTATAAATTGTCAGTGACTTAAATTTCTTTTTAATCTTTGAAAGTAATGAATTTCAGTTCAGTGAGATTTCGACCTTTAGTGAGATAATTAACGTGAGTTTATTTATATATTTCGGGTAATTTAAGAGGTACTTATCACTTCCGTAGTTATGGCGAATTCATACGATCTGTTATTCATGGGTTATACTATAATCTTCTTTAATTTGCTGGATTCAGGACATCAGGCATCTTTTTCAGTTTAACTGGTAGTAATTTATTTTCTTTTTTCGTTAATTTGGCCTCAACTTCAATAATATGGCTCCAGTCTTTATTTTATGTCTTGGCATACACTTAGTAATAACTTTTTCTGATATTTTCTATGTTTTAATGGACAATTTTGGTCACTAGAAAATTAGCGTCTATCTCATTAAAGCGTCATACATTCAGTGAAAAAATCTAACGGTATTTTTGGCTTGTTACTCCACAGTTTCCATGGTAACGTAATTATTCTACCTGGTCGATCTCAAAATAAACCCATTGTTATCAAACCTTGAATTTTTTTGTTTAATTTGAATAAATATTTTATAATGGCTATATTTACTTGGGGATAATTTCAATGGTCGTAATCTTTACATAGATGTTCCTATTTTCTTTCAAAGATTAGTTTGATATCTTACAAGATTGGTCTATGCCATGTATTAATGTTTTAGTCCAAAATGGATAATACTATGCTAATACATAATTTACTTATTTCTAAGTTTTAATATAATTCTGCCATGTTCCCTTTCGTTACACATAATTACTATATTTTGCCTATTATTTCTTATAAAGGTATTGCTATTATTTTCTTTATAAATTCCTTACTTACTTAAAACATACTAACATATTACTGTAAAACTATTTCTTCTGGTAATTATTGCCTTAAACATTAAGCCAATAACTTCTTTCTTTAAATTAACAAATGAACAAATTTGGTGAGTGCTATACCTACACCATCTCTTTTATAACAGTAATCATCCTGGTGATTTTTATACTGAGATAATATTTTTTCTGTTTTTTGCATTCACAATTATTTTGTGCCTTTCAGTCTAATATACTTAACTTAGTTGCTCATTTAACATGTGCTTATATTTTGGGTTTGTCACACTTGTTTAACTCTTTTTTCTTAAGATTATATGCTGTTTATTTTATTACACTTATCACTTCACTGTTCAACTTTGTCACTCCCTACCTATCTCTAATTACCCTTATATTTCTCACGATCTCACTATTATTACAAAGTTTTTGTATCTAATGAGTTCATGTCTTTTTTGGTACCTTCAGATTGTCACATATCATTTTATAATATGCAAACAACATGGTATTGTAAATACCTCTTTCAAATAAAACATAACTTTGTATATATTGTCATTAAAGTGATAAAAATTGGTCTGAAATGTCATAATTAGTAATAATAACAACAGTTTAATAATGTTAAAATATATTGTGTTAATTGAAACATACTACATCTGTAGCAACAGCAATAATATTAGCGAATAAATAAACTCTCCAAAACCTTATACTTTCAAACACATAATGTTGAGATAACATACATACTGCTGAAATAATCTTAGTAAAAGTTCCAAAGTATATAGTAGGATATACAATTTGTTCTCTGATTGAACCACGCACACATTTCTATTCCCTGTCTGTATGAGTGTAATCTTAAACATAACAGCTGACACATCACCTATAGATAAGGATATACATACAATCATATCTACACATGGTTTTTTTACGTATAACAATTGCTGAGATACTGTCATTTACAAGTTACCACTAATAAAAATTTAAACATAAATTATTAACAATAATAAAAAATTATGCTCTTTTAAAACAATCTTGTTAGTTACTTGTTATGGCCATGTAATTTTTTATTTTCTTCTTTTTTCTTCACTGTCTTCTTGTCTCGCTTTACTTTGGTTGATATCTGGCCAATCTCTGGGGTTGGGTCAATGTCAGTTGTCTGTCAGTCTAGTTCGTATTTCTTGTTTTGTGACCACCTTTGTTTGTATTCTTCCTCCTTCACTATTGATTATATTTACTACTTTCATTCTCGTTATCATTTATCTATCAAAATATATGGTTTCTTGGCATTTTTTACATACTTTTTTATATCAAATGTGATCAGGGTTTGGCAATGTTATATAATGCCCTTCCACCAAAATTGATCATTTTATAAAACGTGAATTTGAGTTTGATGAAATTATCAATTGTATCGTATCAAATTTTTTTTTATTTTTTTTTTTCAAATTCTCCTGCTTCTCATTCATTTTTTATAATTAATTCTGTATCCTTTAATTCCATTCTTCTTAGTCTTTTCTTCATTATCTTCTCATATTGCGAACTGGCTTATTGAATTTTTATTATAACTTATTCCCTATAAATCTTATTTTTCATCAAAACTACTCTTATACTGATATCAGGGGAACATCATCCCTGCTCAGTAAAATGATTGCTGGTTCATTCCACAGACAATCTCAATTAATAATTCTTAAATATAGTCAACTCGTGACTCAAAATAATAATAATAATAATCATAATCATAATATTTGTTGGGAATCTTTTACTTTTATACTTCATTATAGCTCAGTTCGAGTCATATATTGTTTCATCTTTCTTTATAGATACTATTTGAAGCATTGTTTTTTATTGATACAATTCACATTTTTATTCATTTTTAATTACTCTTTGTTTCATCTCATTTCACATTATAACTCTTAGAATGTTTATTTCATTTATATTGTTTTGTGATCATTGGTTTGGGTAATTTTACTTCCCCTCTTTCTAAATAGTTGTGGAAGCTGATCATTTTGATTGATATTTTTTTTTTTTTTTCATAATTTTTAAATATCATAGTAAGTTATGGCTTCTTACTAGTTAGGAATTTTTTGTAGCTTATTCCTTTACAGTATGTTATGCTTTTTATGCCTCATTTTTTGGATACATATTATGGTAATTTAACCTTATTTTGGAGGAATGTTTTGCAACTACACTCCTCTATTGTTAATTTTTATTTAAATATTGTAGTAAGTTGGTTGCTCTTACTTTATCTGAATGCCTTGTGACTTTTATCTCTCCATTTTTACTTGTTCTAAAATATTATTGAGATATTTGGGTAAGCTTTTCTTACATATCTTTTTTGATTTTTTACAATTTTTTATTCATCATAATGGTTTCTCTAATGCTTAGTGTAAGCTGTACTTACGAATGTTTTGGAATTTTGACATTCTTTAGAGATCTTTTCTTTATGGCATTGGCAGACTTGTTTGTTTGTCACGTTATTTTTTTTTTTTCTTTATTTAAAGTATTTTTGTTGGTTTTTTACTTTAAATTGTTTTTTACAGTTATTGTTGGTTGTCATAATATTTCTTAATTGAGGCTTGATTGTATACCCCCTTTATTTTCTTGGTGACGGGGTGAGTGATCTCGTAAGTGTTATTGCCCTTGTCTTTTGTTATAGTGTATGGTCCCACGTATAATAATAGTAACTTTCTAGTGATGCCTTCTATGGAGCTGGGTAGTTCTCTGTTTTTTAACAGTACCCTTTCTCCTACCTCGTACTTAATAGTCTTTTTCTGGTTTTTAGCGTATTTATTCTTTTGTTGCTCTACCTTTTCGGCTATTCTGTTATAGAATCTTTTTTTCTCGAATTGATATTCGGTGTTGGTGGGGAATTGGATCATATCAGTTATCTCTCTAGGCGGTGGCCGCTCAAACATCATTGTGTATGGGGTAGCTTCCGTAAAGTCGTGGTAAGCTAAGTTTATAAATTCTTCAGTGGATTTCACATAATTGTGCCATTCTCTTTGTTTATCGTGGCAGTAGGTTCTCAGTATACGACCCACTTCTCTGAGTACCCTTTCAGCTGGGTTGCTGCTTGGGTGATAAACGGATGTTTTGTAAGTTTTAATATTATGTTCACAGAGCTTATTTTTCCAAAGATTTCCCTTAAATTGGGTTCCATGATCTGTTATAACGGCCGTCGGTCTTCCCACTTCTGGTATAAATTTGGTTAATATAATTTCAATTATTTTCTTTGTTGTTGCACGGTTAATGGAGTACAACTTTGTATACTTGGTGAAGTGGTCAAACATAATGATTATAAATTTGTATCTGTGTCTTCCTCCACTGATAGGAAACGGACCATATATATCAAGGAATACCCTTTCTAATTTCTGACTTGATGTGATAGGTATCATCATACCTTCCTTTTTTGAATTATTGCATTTTACTTTTTGGCAAATATCACATTTTTGAATGATTTTGTTTACTTTTCGATAAATATTTTTAATGTAAACTTGTTCCTGTAAAGCTTTTATCACTTTTACAGCCCCCATATGGCCGTATCTAATGTGGTAGTCTAGTATCAATTGTTCCTCCACTGTAGATGGTATTACAAGTTTCCATTCTCCGATTGCAGGATTGTTTTTAATAAATAGCAAGTTGTCATGTATTTTATAATATTGTAGAATGGTTTCTTCATCTTTTAACATTCTCTCCCGGATACTCATTATTTTTGGATCCACAGTTTGACGACATCTTCTTATTTCTTGGGTTATTTTTTCTAGATCTACTCTGTTTTTAATAATGTTATACACCTTAACTAATTGTTCTTTCTCCCCCTCGAAAGTTTGTTGCTGGACGTTTATACGGGATAAGATGTCCGCAGCTACGTTTTGCTTCCCTGGGATGTACTCCCAATTTATGTGATATTCCTGTAGCAACAATATCCATCGAGTTAATCTTCCGTGGCTGAGTTTACACTGCTTAAGGAATGACATGGATCTATGGTCACTTCTCACTGTTATATCGTATCCCAGGATATAAGTCCTAAATTTGTTGCAGGCGAACACGACACGAAGTAGTTCTTTCTCCGTGACGTGATAATTTCGTTCGCATCCATTTAAAATTCTGCTTGCAAAACTAATAACCATATGCTGTCCCTTCTCATCTTCTTGGTATAATACCGCACCTACACTGACATCACTCGCATCACAGTTCATGAAGAATGGCTTTTTGAAGTCTGGATGATGTAAGATCACGGTGTTCAAGAACTTTTCTTTTATTTGGTTAAATACTTCATCTTGTTCGGACCCCCAAGTCCACTTGTCCTTGACTGATAATTGTTTTTTGAATTTTGCTGTTAGTTTGGAGTAATTATCTTGAAACTTACGGTAATAGTTGCATATTCCCAGGAAGGATTGAAGTTGTTTTTTGTTTTTTGGCGTGGGGAATCGTTGTATCGCCTCAACTTTTTCTGACGAAGGAGATATGCCTTCCTCTGCTAGATTGAATCCTAGAAATTGTATTTTTCGGGCTATAAACTTTGACTTGTCCAGCTTAAGGGTTACGTGATTATCTGATAGCTTTTTTAGTACGGTTTCCACTCTGGCACAGTGCTCTTGCCAATTTGATGATGTTATTAACAGATCATCTACGTACACGGTGGTAAAATTCAGTACATCTTGTCCCAGTATTTGGTCCATACATTTAACAAATACTGCGACCGAATTTATCAGTCCAAATGGCAGTCTTTTGAACTGATAGTTCCTCCCATCGAACAGGAATGCTAAGTATTGCCTACTGTTCGGATGTAGCTCCACCTGCCAGTAGCCACATACCGTATCCCAAGAGAGCTAATGTATTTTATACCGTGGAACTTCTTAAGGATTTCTTCTATTTCACCCGGTGATGTTCTATCGTTCACTATCATTTTATTAATTTCTCTGGCGTCGAGGCAAATTCTCACCTTTCCGTCCTTTTTTGGTATCGCCACTATTGGACTTGTATACGGTGATTGACTTAATTCAATGATATCGTCTTCCATCATTTGATTGATTTCTGCCCTCACTGCATTTCTTTGTGAGTAAGCAATGGGGTAAGATTTTCTCTTGAAGTCAACGGGTTCTTTAAATCGTATTCGGCATTGATAATTCTTTACTTTGCCTGGAGCGTCAGAAAAAATGTGTTTATATTTGTTGTATATACTTATAAGTTCCTCTGACTGTTGCACACTAATCTGTGGATCTTGTTCTTCTCGTTGGAAGTTTCTGATTTCCTCCAGCTTGCTTGACCATAATTCTTCATTCTTCCAATCTGTCAATATTCTTTCAGGTGATTGTCGGCAATAATTGCTTTGGATCATGTTATAGTGGTTTGTTATCAATGGTAAGTTGCCACCATTCACTATATCGGCTGACCATATTCCTTGTTCTGTGGTTAGTGATACTTCTCCCTGCCGCAGGTTAATTATGGCAGTGTTGTCTGAGTACATCACATCCAACAAGTAATGAGAACGGTAGGCCGCTGGCAACAAGAAATGGCATAGTTACTATTATACCTTTGCTATTAAGTTCCAAGGATACTTGTTTCCGGACGGTTTTGTTTTGTCGGCCGGTAGCACCAATGATAGTTATATTGTTTATGGGCAGGGTTGATATGGGTACACTACTTCCCTGCTGTAGTCTATTTAATTCTATTTGGTCGATCAGGGAGACATTAGACCCTGTATCGATCATTATGGTTGATAGAATTCCATTTATTTGGGCACTCACATACACTATTTCATTGTTTCTAATGGGCATCATGTTATCATTTTCTTCGATCAAATCGTCCCTTATATTTTTCAAATAATTAGTACATATTATTGTGATCTTCTTGTCATGTTTTGTCTTATATTCACCCAGAGATTGGTCCAGTGATGGGCTGTCCGCAGTTTTCACTGGCCTTAAGCGTTTAAATGAGGGTTGACCTCATTGCCCCCAACATCAGTAGTGTTTGATGGTTGGTTAGCGTTCGGCTCCTGTTGATTATTCCGGTTATCCACGCTGTGCCTGTGATCTTCTTCGAATGGGTAACTTCTCGTATCGGGTACCTGGTTATAGTACGTTCGCCGATAGTTAGATGAGGGATAGTTTCTTCTTGGGCTCCTTTGTCTTTGCCCCCTTATGTAATTTACCTGTGGCCGGTATCCTGGAGTATTGTTCTGATTACTGTTGTTTCCAGGGCGATAATTGTTGTTGTAACCATTCGACGGGAAATTACCCCTGTGGTTGTTCCTAAAGTTGTTATTATTATGGTTTCCACTTCTGTTAAAATTTCTGGGCGCGTTATTGCCCCGTGTGTTCTCTTGGTAATTGTTAGGGTTATTTATCGGTGGCTTATTATCTCCCTGTTGATTCTGTGACAATTGTCCCTCATTGGTTCTATTATTTATGAAGCTGTACCCTCTATTTTTCCTGTACTGCCACTCATGTTCATGGCTTTCTAGTAAGCTAGCCATATCTTGGATGGTCTTTACCTGGCTGTACATTCGTGCCTTTTGGATGGCGTCGTCGTAGTGGTAAGATAACTGTATTACCAGACACTCTTCAGGTATACGTGGCTCCAAATTCCTGGCCATGCAGATTTTTCCCAAGAAGTAGGAGGTAAGGGATTGTCCATTCTGGTTTTCATACCTTCCATTGCTCAGGTTATTACGGACCATATTCTGAGTTGACTCAGACCAGTATTTAGCCTTGAACTGAGTCTTAAAGTCTTGAAGGTTTTGGATGTCTGGTCGAGTGGCAGTCCACCAGTTGTCGTATGTCTCCTTGAACATTTCGTCCAACATCCCTCTTATTGTAGTCCATCGAGTCTCTCGATTCTTGATGATTAATTCTTCTACCCTCTTCAAGAATTCAATAGGGTTTCTTTTATAATTACGGAAATTAATAGTATCTCTGTTGTCTGTGTTCATGACATGATTATTATTACATGGTCGGTCACGCCAGGCATCCACTTCTTCCCGTAATGACTCTTCTATTCTGCGCATTTCGTCAATCCTCTGTTGGTTTTTGTCTACTTTGCTATCTACTTTATTTAAGTTACTGTAAACTCCTTCCATTCGTTCTCCCAAGTCTGTTCGTACAGCTGCTACCTCTTTCTGGTTTTCTTCCCGGACTTGGTGTATGTCCTGGTCTATCTGGGTACATCTTCTGACTGTTTCTTCATGACCTTCCTCAATTCTTCTCTTATTTTCTCCTTCGAGACGGTTCATTTTATCGAGTACTTCCTTGCGGACTCCAGAAACATTTTCGTTGGTCTTCTCTAGCTTCTCCAACGTTTCCTCTAATTTGTCAATGATTTCCGTAACCTGCTGTTTTGCTTCTTCTCGGTACTCCATTAACTGGTGTGCCATCTGTAGCTTCATTTCTTCTTTATTTTTCTCGTGGTCCTTCTTCAGCTGTTCCTTCAATTCTTCCTTTAATTCTTCGTTTCTTTGCTGAATTTCCTCCAGCAATCGTTGTTGTAGTGTTTCATTATTTTGGTTGACTGTTTTCCTCAATTCTTCCTTAGTACTCACTATTTTTTCATTGATCTGTTTCAAATTGTCACTGGTTTCTTTCTTCATGCCGTCGAATTTATTGTTCATCTCCTTCAAGCTCTCCTCATTCTTGTCGAATTTATTGTTCATCTCCTTCAAGCTCTCCTCATTCTTGTCGAATTTATTGTTCATCTCCTTCAAATTATTGTTCATCATTTCCATTAATTTTAGTATGTTCGGGTCTCCTCTAAATTCTCCCTTGTCGCCCGCCTGTTTTTCCATTTCTTCGTCTTGGCTTGGTTCTGTTGTGGTTATTACTGTCTCCACTTCTTCAATCGGTGTTCCTTCCTCTTCTTCCCCTCTGTTTTCTTCCATCTCCTTCTCCTTTGCCAATTTTTTCGATACTCCTTTGGTGTGCATTTTGTAATCTTTCGTAATCGCCGCTAGAATTTATAGGGTTTAATTGTATAATTTCTTTATTATTCTAGCTCCACTAGTTGGCGCGCCAATTTGTATTATCGCCGCTGTGTACGTCTACCGTCTTCCTCTGCAAAATGTGGATAATGTATAATTTGTGTGTAATGAGTGTACGTGTCTTCTCGATCCGTAGTTCAAATGCGGGCAACTTCTGTATATTTCGTTCGTTGCGAACGTACGAATAACCAGGTCTTGATGTTCACTAGGGGTGAGAAAGTCCCGGTGGCGCCAAATTGTTTTCTTAAAACAATTAAAATAAAATTCAAAAGCGTATGACCAGCACAGCTCAGGCAGTTTGAATAATTCAAATATTTCCGCCAGCTAGGCTCACTGTAGCACACAGCAGTTCGATGCGTGGGCTGTGTAAATCGTCAGTCATCTGCTAAAATGTACATAAAATATTGTGCACCTCCTAATGAAATTATAACACCGTGGTTACACTCAATACTTACACATTTTTTATTAGTGATTATTATTCATTTAATACAAATTATTCTAATACAAATGCTCCGGTTATTTATATGAGACAATTACAGGGTTTGACAATCGATATTTGAATTGATACCAGACGTTTAATGATGGCGTCTGTTAAAAATTGTATACAAATTATTAATGTCGTTTGTCATAGGCTCTTGAGGTTACGTTCAAAGGATTACAAATATTTTAAAAACAATAAAAATACACACCTTTACATCAAGTAAACTTAACTAACATATTGTGTATGTAGAATTTGTTTAGCGCAGTGTAGTAAAAGTGTTTACAAGTTATGGATCATTAACAACAGTTTATATTGGTTAGTTTATAAATTGTCAGTGACTTAAATTTCTTTTTAATCTTTGAAAGTAATGAATTTCAGTTCAGTGAGATTTCGACCTTTAGTGAGATAATTAACGTGAGTTTATTTATATATTTCGGGTAATTTAAGAGGTACTTATCACTTCCGTAGTTATGGCGAATTCATACGATCTGTTATTCATGGGTTATACTATAATCTTCTTTAATTTGCTGGATTCAGGACATCAGGCATCTTTTTCAGTTTAACTGGTAGTAATTTATTTTCTTTTTTCGTTAATTTGGCCTCAACTTCAATAATATGGCTCCAGTCTTTATTTTATGTCTTGGCATACACTTAGTAATAACTTTTTCTGATATTTTCTATGTTTTAATGGACAATTTTGGTCACTAGAAAATTAGCGTCTATCTCATTAAAGCGTCATACATTCAGTGAAAAAATCTAACGGTATTTTTGGCTTGTTACTCCACAGTTTCCATGGTAACGTAATTATTCTACCTGGTCGATCTCAAAATAAACCCATTGTTATCAAACCTTGAATTTTTTTGTTTAATTTGAATAAATATTTTATAATGGCTATATTTACTTGGGGATAATTTCAATGGTCGTAATCTTTACATAGATGTTCCTATTTTCTTTCAAAGATTAGTTTGATATCTTACAAGATTGGTCTATGCCATGTATTAATGTTTTAGTCCAAAATGGATAATACTATGCTAATACATAATTTACTTATTTCTAAGTTTTAATATAATTCTGCCATGTTCCCTTTCGTTACACATAATTACTATATTTTGCCTATTATTTCTTATAAAGGTATTGCTATTATTTTCTTTATAAATTCCTTACTTACTTAAAACATACTAACATATTACTGTAAAACTATTTCTTCTGGTAATTATTGCCTTAACAAATTTGGTGAGTGCTATACCTACACCATCTCTTTTATAACAGTAATCATCCTGGTGATTTTTATACTGAGATAATATTTTTTCTGTTTTTTGCATTCACAATTATTTTGTGTCTTTCAGTCTAATATACTTAACTTAGTTGCTCATTTAACATGTGCTTATATTTTGGGTTTGTCACACTTGTTTAACTCTTTTTTCTTAAGATTATATGCTGTTTATTTTATTACACTTATCACTTCACTGTTCAACTTTGTCACTCCCTACCTATCTCTAATTACCCTTATATTTCTCACGATCTCACTATTATTACAAAGTTTTTGTATCTAATGAGTTCATGTCTTTTTTGGTACCTTCAGATTGTCACATATCATTTTATAATATGCAAACAACATGGTATTGTAAATACCTCTTTCAAATAAAACATAACTTTGTATATATTGTCATTAAAGTGATAAAAATTGGTCTGAAATGTCATAATTAGTAATAATAACAACAGTTTAATAATGTTAAAATATATTGTGTTAATTGAAACATACTACATCTGTAGCAACAGCAATAATATTAGCGAATAAATAAACTCTCCAAAACCTTATACTTTCAAACACATAATGTTGAGATAACATACATACTGCTGAAATAATCTTAGTAAAAGTTCCAAAGTATATAGTAGGATATACAATTTGTTCTCTGATTGAACCACGCACACATTTCTATTCCCTGTCTGTATGAGTGTAATCTTAAACATAACAGCTGACACATCACCTATAGATAAGGATATACATACAATCATATCTACACATGGTTTTTTTACGTATAACAATTGCTGAGATACTGTCATTTACAAGTTACCACTAATAAAAATTTAAACATAAATTATTAACAATAATAAAAAATTATGCTCTTTTAAAACAATCTTGTTAGTTACTTGTTATGGCCATGTAATTTTTTATTTTCTTCTTTTTTCTTCACTGTCTTCTTGTCTCGCTTTACTTTGGTTGATATCTGGCCAATCTCTGGGGTTGGGTCAATGTCAGTTGTCCGTCAGTCTAGTTCGTATTTCTTGTTTTGTGACCACCTTTGTTTGTATTCTTCCTCCTTCACTATTGATTATATTTACTACTTTCATTCTCGTTATCATTTATCTATCAAAATATATGGTTTCTTGGCATTTTTTACATACTTTTTTATATCAAATGTGATCAGGGTTTGGCAATGTTATAATATAAATATAAACATCATACCTTGTCCTTCATTGGCATACTGAGACAGATGTTGCAAGGACAGGCCCATTTGAATTTTTGTGTGTTCATCATTCAGTTGTCTGGGCACCCATCTTGCACACACTTTTTTTCAAAAATTCAAATGAAACATGTATTATGTTGTAGGGTAAACTCTGATAACGTTTTATTGCAGATGCAATGGTGTTTGTCATTAGTCGTTTGTCATCTCAAATCGTCTCCTCTACCTACTGCACTGTTGTTCCTGTTGCAATCTCAACAGTACAACTAGGCCAGTGTCCATCAACAACTTTTGAGTGTTCTTGAGACGATTTACCGACCCAGCTGTGCACTACTTTATGTGACAGACACTTTTAACTGCAAACAGGAAACACTTCCTCATGAACTTCCTTTACAGGCAGTCCTTTTGCCCATAGAAATGCATAACAGCAACCTGCTCTTCTAGTGTACAGTCCTCAATAAGGGGTTGCCATTTTGAAACTGAATGACTGTTGAACAATTGCCAGTCGGTCACTGCTAACTGAATATCCTCAAGCTCGATTATGTTGCCACCTAGTGATACCTTTCGAAATTAATCACTACTATTTTGACTACCCTACATTAGTCTCTGACCTATTTACTGATTTCCTTATATATATAGCATTACTTTTTGCTTGTTTACACCTACAAAGGAAATTTCATAATCTAATATTGCTACATTTCTTGATCTGACAATCTGATGAATGTTTTATAAGCAAATGAAATTCCATTAAAATCCACTAAACTCCTCCATTAGATTAAAAAAAGCCACATGTGTTTATTCTACACTTTGCTGAAGGTTTGAAGGCGGTGAGATTAGATGATGCTTAAGTTTGAAAAGTTACTTCTTTGATTTCATTTATAACATGCAAAAAGAACTAGCTGCTTGCCTGCATATGATATTTTTGTGTATAATACTGTAAAAATAAATGGGGTAGTCTGTCTTATGTTCATGCTAACACTTGATGGAGTAATGCTTGATATCTAATTTGAAAAAGAATATTATATTTATGATTGTGTATTTTTCAACACTTTTTAAGTTTAATATATTAAATACTTAAGTCAGAAGAAAATATTAAGTATAATACATTACACATGTTTTTCAAAAAAAAAAAAAAAAAAAAAACTATTATAATATAAGTAAAGAACAAAACTGTAAGCTGTACAAACACTAATGATGGTAATAAGTTGACAACAAAACATTGGATCATAGTGATACGATATTCTGCAAGTTGAATACAGAAATATGTTCTACTTCAGCTGTGCAATGACGTTTTGGCAACTTGCTTTCAATGTTTTGTCCAAATTTATTTGGCTGTAGCTTTGTAATAAAGTTTCCACTTTACAAGCGGAAAAGCAGGCGTTTACAAGCGGTCTACTGTTTACTATTAGATAACAGAAACAGATTTAATATAAACAAATTCTATTTGCATTGTAATTTGTTGTACAAATTACAGTGTAATTTATAATTAGAGAAAAATACAATACAGAAAAGAGCACAAAAGGCTGAGTATACAGCAATTATTTCAGTACCAAAGCAAGAGGCCACACAGAATTGTCGGATGACCAGAAAAAAGGTGAATGGATTCACCATACGGGGAGGAGAACAGGACAATTTACCAATGGCCAAAGAGGCTCAAAGCCACACAACAGTATCAGCATTTGTTTTCATCTCCATAATAAAACTTACTACAAAACAATGAAAAATAAAAACAAATGCTGTTAAAGAATCCAGTTCATTTAGTATCTGCTTTTCTAGATTTCATGAAATTAATTAAAAAGTAACTGATCAGCTCAAACATACACACAGTATACTACACAGTGTATATATGATCTGACTTACCGGCTTCACGTTCATGTTCTTTCATCTGCTCTATTCTTTCCTTTTTTGGAATACGGAACACTTCCTTCAACGACGACCAGTCTGACAACAAGTTGGTCGCCATTTCAACACATTTAACAATGTCACTGTCCCCGTCCCCAACATCGTACTTGACTGCACTCTCCGTCATACTGTTGTCCATTGAAGTGTCCTTCATGTCTTCACCTTCATCGCTGATTTTCTTCTCTTCTTTAATCTGGTTTTCATTGTTATTTTGTTTATCCGCACCGTCACTATCCCTGACTTTATCTGAGTCTTCTTCTGGACTGCTAAACAAATACACAAAATTACAATCAAGTCAAATTAATATGATAACAAATTTTAAGTGACTAAAACTGAAGTAATCTCACTTCTATTCCGAGAAACTGGGATTATGTTACTGGCAATCTGTATCATTGTAGTACAATATGTAAGGATGTTATGTGGCTCAGCCAGAACGCTTCTGCATTCTTAGCCTGCCATTTAAGTTCATACTCGACCAGACATCGTGCAAGTGTTTAACCAACACACAACCAACATGTGAGGAATCTAAGAGACCAGGAGCACATATTTGTCCTCCAAACCATCAACAAGTATTTTCTCTATTCAGTTATGCAGGTAACCCCACAACTCCATCAATCCTTTTATCCTAAGGGGACCCTGTTTGCCCTCAAGCGTGGGGCTATACAGAATGAGATGAGTTTGTACCTTTGTATGCAACATTTTAAGTAAGTTTTTCTGTTCGCTTGAGTCTCTCCAGAGAATTAAATATTCAAAATATACAACTTTAACATTACGTGGTGGTTGAAATTAAATACATAAAATTCACGTAATTATTCTCTAACCTGAAAACTCCACATCGTTCATACAATAAGTTATACAAACACCAAAATTTAAATTACAACCCACAAACCACAATTTAGATAATAATACTGAACATATGACAAAATATCAGGAAATAATTAAGTCAACTTAAGTAAGGGATAATTTGCTGTAGACATGTTTATTGGTAACACAACTCCTATAAATGACTACAAATACACAATAATATAGAACAAACTTTCTGCTAAGCAGAAAATAATACTTATCATTGTATATGAAGGAAAAATATGTACACATTGGTACAACGATCTGCACTAAGTCTGCTGACTGTAGCTCAGAAAAGAGGTATTTCAGTATCTACCACTTCTTAGGAAGTTTCCAAGAAATAGATGAACAGTATTTCTGCTGTATGTAATGGCAAACATATCTACTGAATAAGGTGATATAATGCATGAATTTAGCAGACCCACACAATGTCTTGTACGGTAAGGACGCTTATATTAGATTTTGGAATACACTGTCTACAATTTCTATAATGCAGTATTCAATAGCTGTTTGTCAAGAATTGTAAACATTAACAAAATGATATTCTGCATAATTACAGCACTATCAGAGCTGATAAGAAATGAATGCAATGGCCTGATTTCAAAATAAAAATTTGTTCTTATTTCCTGCCGACTAACACGGTGTCATGTAAAACTTTAAAAATTCTTAATTTTATGAACCTAAAACTACTTTTGATTTGAACAAACAAGCATATTTTGCCCAACGACAGTGTCTCATTTTAATGGGAAAATAAATGATTAAACAAAGAACCTCTGAGCTTTCCATTACTTAAAAACGTTGGGTCAAAATGGAACAAAAAAAAAGAACATTTTGTTAACAACATTATGAAACATGTTTACCATGCTATTAGGCTGTAGTCTACTATTAACAATCTTTGAATGCCAGCTGTTTTGGTCGCACCAATGGTGGTCATCTTCAATGAAGCAGGAACAAGGTAGTACAGCCTGCTTAAAATTACACTCACTTATTTTGTTAACAACTTTTATCTTACGATTTAAAACAATTCTAAATATTCCAAATACGAAAAGTTCTACTAATGACAACTTATTTAAGCTCGATTCCGTGCTCCTTAAATCTATACTGTGTTTCTCAATATATTTCCAGTTTTACTGGGTTTCTGAAAGTTCGTGGTCTCTGCTACCTGCGATAATATTTGCTGGTAACCACTAAAATGCTGAAAATGCATGGAGTGAATTATTAAAACTGACTACATCTGTTATATCTCACTTGCATAAAAATATCTTGAAAAACTATGGTATGTGCTTCTCATTATCGATTTTTAAAGAACAGAATATTTCTTTTCCCTTTCCAAATTAATTTTAACCCAAGTTTATCTTCCTCAACATTAATATTGCTTTTAAGCCCATACAAATTTTAAAATAAATCATAGGTGTGAAAAAATGAATTAAAGTTTAAAATTCAATTATATTGTTACTATTTTCTTCAACATATGAAAGTAAGAGTAATTTTAGAAATTAAACAAATGCATTACCATGGGTTCTAGAATGTTTTGAGAATACTGACATACATTAAAGGCTCTACATGCACATTACTTTTTTAATACATGGATACTTAACGTGCAATGGCCCAGTACTGCTTCCTACATGCAGCAAGACTAGAAAATCAAGAAAATATATTATAGCCCCTCAACAGTCGGTACCGTTACAAAAGCCATTATTAAAATAATATTTACAAACTGCAAACATGTTTTATAATATGCTGTTGCTGTTAAGGAAGCAACTACATTCAATCAAACTATTGTAATCTCAATATTTACTGTTATCTATAAATACAGATATAGTAGGGTATGCAGCAAATAAATTGAGAGTAATTGCAACCAGAAACTTCAGTAATCAATCTAAGAAGGTATACTTATGTTGTAATAAACACGATGGTATACACATTATAGTGAAATATACATATTAGAGAACTTGCAATAATTCTTACATTCATGTGTTATTGTATAACTACAATGAAACAGAGTAGATGGCTCATTAATCTACTATGAAAAGCCACATGTATCCAAATTATAGCTATACAGATACTTTTCAGTTACAAAATACTTAAATTAGTTAAAAAAATGTATTGATGTTTCTCAAATATGAAGATGAAATTTAATCAATACATTTGTAACACATAAAATGAAACAACTTGGTGCATATTTACTAAAAACAAAAAGTAACTGCTAAACGTCTCACGTAAAAAAATATTTCACATAATAAGTATTAGACTATTCACTATTATTAAAAAAGTACAGTTTGGTTAGTTTTAATTAAATAATAACCAATCTAAGCTTTCTGGGTTCCACTGCAATATGAGTTCTGAATAGCTATGTCCACACTAGTGCGCTTTTCGTGCATTTGAGGCATGAGCAGTAGGACCTTCCTCTAGCGAACGCACAAAGCATGCCTCAAAATCAGTTGAAGGTCACCGTTTTTAGTGACACATTCAGTAACGCACGTGCTTCCACCATCAGTGGATCTTCTTTCAACATTCCGTGCAACTTCATAGTTTTACAGAAAGGTTTTGTTCTGTTTTCGTGATTACTGTGACTGTGTTTATTGTTTACCATGTCGGCAGAACAAACGTTGGCCTTTAATGAAGATTATAGGTCACATTGTGCCTTATGGGACATTACGGAAAAAATTATACAAACAAAATGAAAAGAAATTATGCTTACACTGTTTTCGCTACAAAGTATGAACTGACTGTGAAAGAACCCTGGGAAACATTGATGAAATTAATTGAATGGATTTAATAAGAACTTTTAATAAGTACATCAAAGAAGTAAATGAATCACCGGTAGCCAAATACCTAAGTGTGATTGCTAATTTCACTTCAGCTGGTATTGCTTCTCTAAAGCGAGTATTTTCTTTTGCGATCTTAGGCTTCAACATTTGTAAAAACATGTAAAAGTTTGTTCTAGACATTTGCATAAAGTTCTTAAGAATGTTATCATTCAGGTCTCTCATAATTCCAAAATTCCGAGTTCTTAAATAATCTTTCAACCATATCGATCGTTGATATTTTTCACACCTTTTTCTAACTCACATCACCAAAAATGCAGCACTTACACCCACTAACATAGCAGTATCAGTCATGTCCATTGTCACGTTTATACTGGAGAAACACTGACAACTACGCACAGGCGTAGACACTTTGTGGCATACAATCAGTACTTTCGGTCTAAGGCATACACAAGAACTACTTGATGTTGAAAGCAGAATTGAAAATTGAAAGCGAAGTTTAAGTTGAAAGCGCACAAGTGTGGACATAGCAATTCAGAAGAGAATCCATCTACATCATTACAAGGAAAATAATTTTTTTAATTAATATCTCATTTTAATATTTCTGATCCATAAGAGATTAATTATAACGCACATTATAAAGAGTGGCAGGGATTACCAACATCATAAAACATCCCTTCATACAACTGTTCTACAATGTATAAAAAACTAGCAAAAGGATATTAGAACACAATTTCAAGAAATTACTATTATGGTTATTTTTGGAATAACCACATGATACCAAAAAGCTGTAACAACACGAAATTTCTCAAGTCTGATTATACTGGCAGTAATATAAATTTTAACAAAGTCTAAGTAGCCAACTGTTACCTTAACTAGACAAGGTATTTCATGGTCTTCACTATTCTTATGTAATAAGCGATGAGTGGTGGACTTGAAAACTTGAAGACTTCATCAACAATAATAAATGCATACAACTAAACAAAACCCCAACAGAAAACTATCTTAAACAAACAATAAAACTAATAAAAACAACAAAAAACATTTCAACATGAAAAACAGACATATATATAAATAATAATCCAGAACCACCTAAAATGAATAGCCTAATAAAAATACACAAATTAAACAACCCAATACGTCCATTAATCAACTTCAAAAAAGCTCCTACATACAAAATAGCAAAAATAATAGCACAAAAACTAAAAAATAACCATCTAACAAATAACCATCATAACATAAAAAATACATACCAATTAATAGACAAACTAAAAATAATAAATATAAATGAAAATACATTTTTCACATCATATGACATCACAAACATGTACACCAACATCCCAGTAGCAGAAACAATAGACATACTAATAAACAAACTTAAAGAACAAAATGAAAACAAACAATATATAACCGAAATACAAAATAGCCTCCAACTAATACTAAAACAAAATTACTTTGAATTCGATAGCAAAATTTATCAACAGCAAGAAGGTTTAGCAATGGGATCACCATTATCAAGCATAATAGCAGAAATATTCCTACAACACATAGACACAAAAATACACAATATTATAAAATCACATGACCCAAATGGCATATGGATAAGATATGTAGATGATGGGCTATATGTAGCAAATAACAAAAACACAAATGCAGAGAACATACTGAAACAAATCAATAACATACATCCTAAAATACAATTCACAGAAGAAAAAGAAAAACATAACAAAATCAACTATTTAGATATAACCATCACAAGATACAACAACCACATACAATATGCAATATATAGAAAACCAACTTCCACTAACATCATTATACCTAACCATTCTGACCACCCACCACAACATAAAATGGCAGCATTCTATTCGCTATTTAACAGAATGTACAAAATTCCCCTAAACAAACAAGAAACTGACAAAGAAAGAAATATAATATACCAAATTGGTTATGAAAATGGATACAATAAAAATACTGTGAACAAAATAGAAAATAAAATCAAATACAAAATAAAAACTGAACAATTAAGAATTAATCAAAATGAACAACACACAAATAATAACAACAAAAAATGGGCCACATTCACATACGTAAATAATAAAATGACAAAACTAACAAAACTATTTAAAAACACAGATATACAAATAGCATACAAAACTAATAAAAATAAATTACAAATTCTAAATAGCTCACACAACAAAGATAATATAACAACTAATGGTATATACAAAATTGAATGCCAAGATTGCAATAAATGTTACATAGGACAAACAAAAAAACAGCTGAAAAACGTTATTTTGAACACCTAAACGCATACAAAAAACCAGAAATATATAAATCCAATTTAGCCACACATGCAATAAACACAGGACACGAATTCCCAGACATAACCAATGTATCACTAATAAAACATATACCACACAAAGGCACCATAATGAACATTTGGGAAAATTCACAAATATACAAACATAAAACACAAAGAAACTAATACCAGAACAAATACAAATCAATACAAAACATGACACAATATTCAAAGCACTCAACATCGAAAATACACAAAATACAAAAACATATACCACAATCACACACAATAATACAACTTTAAAATACCAAAGACCAACAAACAACCTTAATTGCATCCAGCAACCAACACACAAATACTTCACCAGAAACAAGATCGCGAAGGCTGAAGATGAGAGAACAGGAACTCTCGAAACATGTACCAAATAGAAAAATAACATCTTGAGGTAAATTTAATTATAAATATTAAATGTATTATATACATCAAGAAACGGACTGTAGCAGAAACTGACTGAATATATATGTATATGTGTGTATATATATATATATATATATATACTATAATACTTATAACTATTTTACCTCAAGATATATTTTTTCCTTTAGGAACATGTTTCGGGAGATCCTGTTCTCCCATCTTCAGCCTTCGCCATCTTGCTTCTGGTGCAGTATTTGTGTGTTGGCTTCTGGATGTTATTAAGGTGGTTTGTTGGTCTTTGGTCCTTCAATGTTGCATTATTGTGTGTGGTTGTGGTATCTGTTTTTGTATTTTGTGTATTTTCGATGTTGAGTGCTTTGAATATTGTGTCATGTTTTGTATTGATTTGTATTTGTTCTGGTATTAATTTGTTTTGTGTTTTATGTTTGTAAATCTGTAAATTTTCCCAAATGTTCATTATGGTGCCTTTGTGTGGTATATGGTTTATTAGTGTTACATTGGTTATGTCTGGGAATTCATGTCCTGTGTTTATTGCATGTGTGGCTAAATTGGATTTATATATATTTGGTTTTTTGTATGCATTTAGGTGTTCAAAATAACGTTTTTTCAGCTGTTTTTTTGTTTGTCCTATATAACATTTATTGCAATCTTGGCATTCAATTTTGTATATACCGTTGGTTGTTGTATTATCTTTGTTGTGTGAGCTATTTAGATTTTGTAATTTATTTTTATTAGTTTTGTATGCTATTTTTATATCTGTGTTTTTAAATAGTTTAAAAACAATTTAAATAACAATAGTTTAAATAACAAAACTATTTAAAAACACAGATATAAAAATAGCATACAAAACTAATAAAAATAAATTACAAAATCTAAATAGCTCACACAACAAAGATAATACAACAACCAACGGTATATACAAAATTGAATGCCAAGATTGCAATAAATGTTATATAGGACAAACAAAAAAACAGCTGAAAAAAGTTATTTTGAACACCTAAATGCATACAAAAAACCAAATATATATAAATCCAATTTAGCCACACATGCAATAAACACAGGACATGAATTCCCAGACATAACCAATGTAACACTAATAAAACATATACCACACAAAGGCACCATAATGAACATTTGGGAAAATTTACAGATTTACAAACATAAAACACAAAACAAATTAATACCAGAACAAATACAAATCAATACAAAACATGACACAATATTCAAAGCACTCAACATCGAAAATACACAAAATACAAAAACAGATACCACAACCACACACAATAATGCAACATTGAAGGACCAAAGACCAACAAACCACCTTAATAACATCCAGAAGCCAACACACAAATACTGCACCAGAAGCAAGATGGCGAAGGCTGAAGTTGGGAGAACAGGATCTCCCGAAACATGTTCCTAAAGGAAAAAATATATCTTGAGGTAAAATAGTTATAAGTATTATAGTATTATATACATCAAGAAATGGACTGTAGCAGAAAGTGATTGAAATATATATATATATATATATATATTGCAACGAATCACAGGATCATGATAGGCGGGGCAAGTTCATATATTACACAGACAATGGACATTCATATTATATTGGTAGATGGTTAAGTTGGGTTGTTATCAATTGTATTTAGTAAGGTTAAGGGTTTAGTTTAGAATAACTGTGCATTATTATGTATGGTTATTCATGTACTGTGTTAGTGGAAATGTGCGCGCGAGCGTGAGTGGGAAACGTTTCCCGGGCGGTGCGTGAAGTATTATCGTTGTTTTGACATTAGCTGAACTGAGACATGTGTATCGCTACAATCCCTATACCTGTTGGACTATTGTTTACGTTCATGTATATTATTAGTAGGTAGGCAGTCATGCATGAGATACGAGTAGTCTGATTACCGCTATGCATGCTGTTACAAAGTAAATGCACTCTACTGCATGAAAAGTGCATGGTCACTTTATACTAACCATGTGACTTCCATCCACCAATAGAATGCTGACTGGTGGTTGGAAATTTTCTTAAGCCTGTCGTTACACAGGCAGTTCTTCTACGCCATCTACCGCGAACGGGTCGTGCACTCCTTGTACAAGAATTCTACCGCTTGCAAGGTGTTGTAAAGACTATTCGTCGATAGTGAAACGAGAAGGCTCAGAACTGTGTATGTAGTACATCTGCACACAGGTGTGTTTAAACGCATTACGCGTATAATTACGTAGTTTTTCTACGCCATCTACCGCGAACGGAACATGCACTCCTTGTACAAGATTCTACTGCTTGCAAGGTGTTATAAAAACTATTCGTCGTTAGTGAAACGGGAAGACTCAGAACTGTGTGTGTAGTACAATTGCACACATCAGTGTTTTAACGCATTGTGCGAAAAATTACAAGCAGTTCTTCACTGCTGCTACCGTGAACGGTACATACAATCCTTGTACAAGACTCTACCGCTTGCAAGGATCTGTTAAGACTTTTCGGGGATAGTAACGTGTGTGACGCATAACAATTGATGTTATATCTTTACACACGATATTAATATTGTAATATTACGTGTGTAAGAAGTGAGTGTAACAGTATCATTAATTGTTACGCAATAGTTCCATCAAGACGTTTCCGTGCTAGTGCAAGATTTCCTCATAGGGTGGTCTGCTGATCGCGGTAGACCTTTGTATTCGCGAGAACACTTGAAGAAGCCGGAGAGGTATAAGCTCAATATACCGTTATTAGATTAAACTCACTGTCACCTGAGATATTACTTTGACATAAGCTCTATATTAGTTTTGCGAGAAATAAAATCCGTAGTACCGTTGTGTGTGCGAAGTGTCGGATTCATCGTGGGAATTGTAGGACATCAGCCCAGCTGTTTCAGGACATCAGCCCAGCTGTTATAGGACATCAGCCCAGCTGTTATAGGACATCAGCCCAGCTGTTACAGGACATCAGCCCAGCTGTTATAGGACACCAGCCCAGCTGTTATAGGACCAGCCCAGCTGTTACAGGACGCCAGCCCAGCTGTAAACGTTTCTGGTGAAACGTCTGTCATTTGTAAGCCACACCTGACGAACCATCTATACCGCAAAGACCGGCCCTTCTCTTCAACAACATCATCGTGGGAGTCTTCTTATGTAACGTATCACGTCTTGCGTATGAACATTATTTAACATTTTAAAAGAAAGACTCTATATCAAACATTACATTCTGTACATTTCAAATATACCATATAAACTATAACGTGTGTTTGTACAATAAATAATCTTAAACCCTCCAATATAGACTTGTAATTTGAAATACACATACTATCATATCCTATGCGCCAATAGTTTAGTAATTTGTGTTGTCGCATAGAGATATTTTGGCGCTTAGCAACGTAGGGCTTGTAAAATAGCGGAAATTTTACGCTATTACATATTTGTCTATGAATATAAAATTTGTTGGAAAAATCCGACGTATAAATATAATTAACGTAATAATTGTATGTGTATTGTTCATGTGAAAAGCTGAGGATATAATTTTTCAAGTGTGCATATTCTCTTGTATATCATATATGAACAGATTTTATCAGTATATTGGAGGTAGATTATTAGTTGTTGTATGTTAGATAAGGTATTTACATGTTGATGTTTTGAACTGCTTTCCGCGTGCATATAAACTGGTTACCATATGTTCTAATCTTGTTGTGATAATAATAACTTGCTTTGAGTATAAATTACTAAATTTTAAAGTAATTTGTGATCACTATGTCGAATAAAAAAGAGCTTATAGAATATTTAAGGGCCAGGTCACTTGATGATAAAACCATATCTGAGCATAGTAGAGCCGTTAGGCGGAAATTCTGGGATAGAATTGAAAGTAATATTAACGAGGCAACTCGCTTAGGGCATAGTATTTCGTTGTTCGATATGGTCGGAGATATGGATGTTGCATGCAATTATAGTGAAGATGACGAAAGTGAAATTAGTAATAGCAACACTATTAGTCCAGAACATACTTCAGATAATTGCTGCGGGGAGATGAAAGCCATGGAAGAAGAGATGATATCGGATATACAAGGAGTTTCAGAGGAAAGTAAAGCCAGGGATGAGGAGATGATAGCCATTAGGCAGGAATTTTGGGAAGAAATGGACGCCGACAGAGAGGAGAGGATGGCGAAACTACAGGAAATGTCAGCTGATATTGAAGTAGATTTATCTGTTGAGAATATTGCACCTTGTGATAATTTTGAAGTACCGAATGTCCTTGTGGAACATACTCTCAACGAAAGTAATATGGAAGTTAACCAAGATGTGACATCTGAAGGATTAACGGAGAACAATAGCGTAGCAGGTGAACTTGAAAGTGAGTATACAGAAACCACCTTATTAGGGCCTAGTAGTTCATATCTCGGTAAAGTCGAGTATTTAGATTCTGCATCGGATTGTAGTGAAGATAACAGAAATGAAATTAGTAGTAACAACACTATTAATCTGGAACATACTTCAGGTAAGTGCTGTGATGAGGTGATATTTTATAGTGTAACAGATATAGCATGCGAGAACCGTGAACGTATGATAGGATCTGAAGCTATCATGGATGCGGACAGTGTATGCATAACACATAAAAATTCCGAACCAGTAGTAGAGCCTGGAACTAGTATGGATACTAACACATGGCCTGATGATGAGGTACTAGATGAATCTATATCAGGTACTGAGGTGTTTACGGAGGACGGAGAGGTGAATGATACTGGTGACAGTAAGGTGACAACAATTGTGGTAAATAATAATGAACCGCCGCGTAATCAGTTTCATGTTCAAACACCACAAAATCAGCCGCAATCACAACAACATAAAAATACAACTCAGCAATTTAATACCAACTTATTAGCAACAGTTATTGAAAATGATTTAGTTGAAAAGCAGTTCAATCAATCAAGTATGAAAAATGTTAGTTATAAGAATGAAACTGTGATGTATGGCCTATATCCTGCCGAAATTAGGGCTAATTTAGTATGTAATAATGATAATAGTAATAAACATGAGGGAAATATTAGGATTGAAAATTGCACCGACCGTATTGTCGAAGCAAAAGTCAATGGTTATGTCGACGAGAGGTGGTCCGACAGTGGCACAGAAATATCGCTGTTGGACAAGCAGTTACGAAAGAGGTGTAAAAACCACTTTGTACAAATGCCGATTCTGCAGGTAAGTCACACAAGGATAAAATCAGGAGCGTGTGAGTCGCAGGTAATTGAAAAACAGGCAGTTAAAGCAACATACGAACAGGGTACGGAAATAGATGCGACCGTCCTTGGAGTTAGAAAACTCAGACATAATATTATTTGGGAAGTTGATAAATTGAATAAACGGCATGCTGCATTGGAAGTTCAGAAAGAATTATTGCCAGCTAAAGTTGATTGTCGACCTCAAGTTATCAGACTGGGACGCTCGAAAGATAAGATAACGAATAACTCACCGACCCCCAAGGTTCAGTTAATGAGTTGCGAGATAAGGCAATTACGGCGTATATTAAACAAATTCAAATCTGTATTTCCAAGTAAACGTGTGCGTTTCAAAGCTGAGAAAATTTTATACAAAAAACTCAGAAATAAATGTCAGGATATAGGGGTAAGAACGTGTTGTGATTTAAATATGTCAATTCAGGTTTAAATGTTGTATGTAAGATGGCTCTGTGAATGAACAATAATCTAGTTTTGATAAGGAATGTTGTCTGTGTACCCTGTGACCCTGCATAAAATTTCGTTATCTGTGTGTCAAGAACATGTGTGTTTGTTTTGGTTTGAAGGTTACCACGTGTCTTTTGATTTGATGCTTCTGTCAAAGTGACAGTTGGAAATGTTAGTATTAATTGGGGATGTTTATTTGATTTTAGTTCGAGGGTATTATTATTATTTCAGGATTAGGAAGTTGTTTTGGTATATAAAAAAAAAAAAAATTTTATTTTTTGTTAGTTAACTAAAGAAAAAAAATTTTTTTTTTATGCGGGAAGGAGTTAATCCTGCAACGAATCACAGGATCATGATAGGCGGGGCAAGTTCATATATTACACAGACAATGGACATTCATATTATATTGGTAGATGGTTAAGTTGGGTTGTTATCAATTGTATTTAGTAAGGTTAAGGGTTTAGTTTAGAATAACTGTGCATTATTATGTATGGTTATTCATGTACTGTGTTAGTGGAAATGTGCGCGCGAGCGTGAGTGGGAAACGTTTCCCGGGCGGTGCGTGAAGTATTATCGTTGTTTTGACATTAGCTGAACTGAGACATGTGTATCGCTACAATCCCTATACCTGTTGGACTATTGTTTACGTTCATGTATATTATTAGTAGGTAGGCAGTCATGCATGAGATACGAGTAGTCTGATTACCGCTATGCATGCTGTTACAAAGTAAATGCACTCTACTGCATGAAAAGTGCATGGTCACTTTATACTAACCATGTGACTTCCATCCACCAATAGAATGCTGACTGGTGGTTGGAAATTTTCTTAAGCCTGTCGTTACACAGGCAGTTCTTCTACGCCATCTACCGCGAACGGGTCGTGCACTCCTTGTACAAGAATTCTACCGCTTGCAAGGTGTTGTAAAGACTATTCGTCGATAGTGAAACGAGAAGGCTCAGAACTGTGTATGTAGTACATCTGCACACAGGTGTGTTTAAACGCATTACGCGTATAATTACGTAGTTTTTCTACGCCATCTACCGCGAACGGAACGTGCACTCCTTGTACAAGATTCTACCGCTTGCAAGGTGTTGTAAAAACTATTCGTCATTAGTGAAACGGGAAGACTCAGAACTGTGTGTGTAGTACAATTGCACACATCAGTGTTTTAACGCATTGTGCGAAAAATTACAAGCAGTTCTTCACTGCTGCTACCGTGAACGGTACATACAATCCTTGTACAAGACTCTACCGCTTGCAAGGATCTGTTAAGACTTTTCGGGGATAGTAACGTGTGTGACGCATAACAATTGATGTTATATCTTTACACACGATATTAATATTGTAATATTACGTGTGTAAGAAGTGAGTGTAACAGTATCATTAATTGTTACGCAATAGTTCCATCAAGACGTTTCCGTGCTAGTGCAAGATTTCCTCATAGGGTGGTCTGCTGATCGCGGTAGACCTTTGTATTCGCGAGAACACTTGAAGAAGCCGGAGAGGTATAAGCTCAATATACCGTTATTAGATTAAACTCACTGTCACCTGAGATATTACTTTGACATAAGCTCTATATTAGTTTTGCGAGAAATAAAATCCGTAGTACCGTTGTGTGTGCGAAGTGTCGGATTCATCGTGGGAATTGTAGGACATCAGCCCAGCTGTTTCAGGACATCAGCCCAGCTGTTATAGGACATCAGCCCAGCTGTTATAGGACATCAGCCCAGCTGTTACAGGACATCAGCCCAGCGGTTATAGGACATCAGCCCAGCTGTTATAGGACACCAGCCCAGCTGTTATAGGACCAGCCCAGCTGTTACAGGACGCCAGCCCAGCTGTAAACGTTTCTGGTGAAACGTCTGTCATTTGTAAGCCACACCTGACGAACCATCTATACCGCAAAGACCGGCCCTTCTCTTCAACAACATCATCGTGGGAGTCTTCTTATGTAACGTATCACGTCTTGCGTATGAACATTATTTAACATTTTAAAAGAAAGAATCTATATCAAACATTACATTCTGTACATTTCAAATATACCATATAAACTATAACTTGTGTTTGTACAATAAATAATCCTAAACCCTCCAATATAGACTTGTAATTTGAAATACACATACTATCATATCCTATGCGCCAATAGTTTAGTAATTTGTGTTGTCGCAATATATATATATATATATATATATATATTGCAATAATACATATATTTGCATATTTGCCCAGGGCGGTATGTTTGTAAATATTTAGCATAGAAAAATATATGATGAACAGTTTTTAACAATATTATGCAGAATAAGAATTGTTTGAAAGCATACACCTGCCCCCGCGAGTGAATACAGCGCTTGTGTGTTTGTGTGTGTGAACGCAAGCTACGGCAGGCAAAGATGGGGTGATGCGTACGTCTGTAATCAGGTTTTAACCAGATAAAAATAAACTAATTAATACATTTTAAACTGTGAACAAAGACTTACCTCAATTATAAAAACACCATTACATTAAGGAATTGTTAACGAATATAGTGATGTAAAAGTATTGCAGAAATTTGCAATAATAAAGATGCCAGGTAATTTAATGTTAATTACTAGTGTAATTAAATAGTAATTAATATGTGTGTTATATGTGAGTGACCAGAAAAAATTACACAAGCAATGATATCACTCATGCTACGAGAATGTTTACGAAATCGCGAAAATGAACCAAAAAGTGATTTGTAATTAAAAGGATGCTTTGCACGAAGTGACAACATCTAACAGGTCGAAAACAGTTCTGGACTTGTCAGATTGCCGTCCAGTATAAATACCACCAGCAATTTTGGGGCGGTCTCAGAGACTCAAGATATCTTCACACGTCACACTGCTGGTCTGCCGATCGATCAGGACATCTTTACCACACACACCAAGACTTATGGAGGAACTCTGGACCATCACAAACAACAACCCGTACAGACAGAGAACACAGCATCAGCATAATCATCATCATCAAATTCTCAGGATTCAGGACACACACACACACACACACACACAACGGTAATGTTGGCAGTACGCAGGTGATGAATAAACAATTATATATTTTTGTTTGTGAAAAGAACTCTCAAAACAAAACTTATATATGAACAGTAAAGACTTAAAGTTTTAAATTTAAATAGTAGTTAAAGAAAATAATTGTGTTTTATTAGTGTCATGTTGGTTATGTCTGGGAATTCATATCCAGTGTTTATTGCATGTGTATGCAACATGACACTAATAAAACACATACCACACAAAGGCACCATAATGAACATTTGGGAAAATTTACAGAGATACAAACATAAAAAACAAAACAAACTAATACCTGAACAAATACATATCAATACAAAACATGACACAATTTTCAAAGCACTCAACATCGAAAATACACAAAATACTAATACATACACCACAATCACACACAATAATACCACTTTAAAATACCAGAGACCAACAAGAAACCACATAAATACCAGCCAACACACAGATACTTCACCAGACGCAGAATCATGAAGGCTGAGGATGAGAACACAATGGTTCTCGAAACATGTTCTAATAAGGGAAAAAAAGAAAAAAAACTATCTTGAGGTAATTTCAGTATAAATATTAAATTGTAGCGGGTCAAATTTTGGGTGTTTTATTTTAACCGTTTGGGGCATATACAAGTATATTTTTATGTATTTCGTTTTGGGCGGACTTTTCATAAAATCATTGTGCAACGTATGTGTCAGTATAACAGTCAATGTAACAGAACAGTGAAACAACGTAAGACGCAGTTGTTGTCGAGGAATGCGGCAGAATATCTGCACCTCCACAAAATTCTGAGAACTTTGTACCTGTGTGTGGCAGCGCACATACGCAACTGCTCAATCACGCTCCAAGTGACGCTCTGGCAAAAAACTAAGATGGCCAGAGAGAGAAATTTTCATCCTTCATTTGGTTTCACTACGGAAATGCTGTGTTAAGTCCCACCCACTTTTATGACATTAGCCAGTGCCTATTTGAAATCGTCTGCTATCGTCACTCCAACAACTACGTGACTAGTATGATTCGAAACTGGGACGACTAACTGGAAGGCATTGATGTCCGTCGTCTTGACTAAAATGCTCCCGGAGTGGGGAACGGAAAGACGCCGGCAGTTCGTTATCGACTCCAGCCTGCGCAGGCCGCCCGTCAACCGGGCTCGTCACAAATTTATATATTTGAACAGTAAAAAGTTTAATAGGAGGAAAGTTTATGTGACCGCGGTCGAGTAGAAAAGGGTAAAGAAATTAACTGTATAATTTTCGGACAGTAAACAACAAGAAATTAACAGAAGATGAGTGTGCGCGCGAACCACGTTGCCGGCGGTTTAAGTGTAAGGGCTGGGGGTTTTATTAGAAAATGTTAAGGGGTTCATAATTTAGTGTGTTTGAGTGAGTGTGAAAAATTTGCAGGCTGGGCTCTGTCTGTATGTCTGTTTTATATAGTGATCAGTAAGGTAAGAGATTAGCGTAAGTTAGTATGTAGAAGACGCCAAGAGAAAAAAGAAACATGTAACGTAATCTGTAAAATGCTGAGAAAAATTTTGAACAAGATTTTCAAATGAGTCTGATTAAAGAAAAATATTAATTCTCTTCCAAAATGAGTTGTGTCAGTACTTTGCATAACCTATAGACCATGCTTGTATCTAGGTACATGTGATCGAACCCTGTGACCCCGTAAGAATTATCGTAACGGTAAGTAACAATTTAATTGGACATTTAATTATAATAATATATGTGATTGGTCAGTAAGTCACAATTGGCGCCCGAACAGGGACGAATTTAATTAATTATAATTAATTAATTGAATTCCGCATCGACAGAGATACAAGCGTGTTCTGGGTTAGCATAGCGACCTAGCATTATATTACAAAATTTAAGTAATGACACCATTTATTTAATTAATCCATTTAAGCAATTTATTTAATTTAAGCATATCAATAATACAAAATGTCAAATAACGAAAATAACGTAAATAAAATGAGTGTCGAAGTGTTCGACGACTCGAACATTAGTAACTTTGAAGCACGCTCGACTCCAAGTGTGAGTCAGAATGAAATAGAAATAAGTGAAACAGAATCAAGAATTATGGATGAAGGAATTCATTCAACCCCAATTCAAAATAAAAACTCAGATAACAATAATATGATGAAATATTTATGTAGCATGGTATGTAGTATGAAAGAGAGTTCAGACAAGCAGCAGGCGATGTTAGAGTTAAAATTCAGTGAACAGAAGAGTGATTCTGACGCTAAATTCAATGTATTAAAAAATGACTCTGACGCTAAATTCAATGTATTAAAAAATCTGAATAATGAATTGAAAAATGATATTAATGAGATTAATAGACGTTGTGAAAATACCAAAGTAGAATTTACCAATAGAGTTAACCAAGTAGAAACCAAGTTAGATGATTCAATGCAAAAGGTAGATGTTAAATTTAATGAAATAGATAGTCAGATAGATAGAGTTGAGAAGCAGATAAATGAGAATAACGAGTATTTAATAAATTCAATGAATGAGTATAACAATGATATAGAATCCAAAATTAATAAATGTAGTATTGAAACTGAGTGTAAGTTGAATAGTGTAGTAATGACAGTTGAAAAATTTAGTCAGAATATTGATGAACACCAAAGTAAGATAGAATCTAAAATATATGAAATTGAAAATAATTATAAGACAGAAATACAAGCAGTAAATGAATCTATCGATGTGATAGCAAAGAATAACGTACAGTCTGAACATAGTAATGACAAAAAATTATATTCACTTGAACAGAATATTAATAATATGAGAGATGAATTAAGTGTAGTAAAAAATCAAAATGTAAACAATGTTACTGAACGCGTATTTATGACACGTGACACAAACAATGAAATAGAATTAGAAAATTTTAGTAATGAAAATAGGAGAGTGCATCCAATGCAATTTTTAAATCGAGTACGGGAGTTTGACAGATTTAATGGTAGTAGCTGGGAGGTTAAACTTATAAAAATTTTGAAATGTTTTAAAGGTGATTCAGAGATATGGGCGGAGACGCATCGAAACGAATGGGAGAGTTATGGAGATTTTGAAAGAGCATTTCGGAACAAATACTGGTCGGAGGAGGAGCAGGAGATACTGCGAAGTCAAATAATGGGAACTGGGAGTTTTGGAAGAAACAACCGTAGTATCACAGTATATACGATGAAGCTGTACAACGAAGCGAAGTATTTGGAACCACCGTTGCCATTCCAGTCGTTTGTACGCCACGTTAGCAAGCACCTACCAAGGGAGGTGCAGATCACATTGATGACCAGAGAGGTAAGCGACATAAATGAATTAGAAAAAGTATTAGACGTTTTTCAGAATATTAAGGACCAGGAAGACAGCAGACGCATACAACAACATAATATACAAAATGGAGGTAATTATGTACCAAGAGGAGGACCAAACGGAGGAACCACACACAATGGTCGAGAACGGGACAGACGATACCCAATGTGGAAATGTGACGGGTGTCTGGTGGAAAATTATGCTGATCGTAATTTCTGTTATAGATGTAGAAGGACGAGGCCCGGACAGCAGCCGAGAACACCACCGAGGTTCAACAACCCACAGCAGAGGAACGGTGACCGACGAGTAGAGAATCTGAGAAATGAAGGAGGAAATCAGCAGATGGGCAGAGTATACATGCCCCGTAACGCAGACGAAAGAATGGGAAACTAAGGAGGACAATGGATGAGGAGGCCCGGCCATTGTCGAGGAATAATCACGGGGTCCATGAAAATAAATACAGGAATAACACGATTCACACGGACTTGGCCACAGAATTGTTGGAAGAAGAGGAGACGGAAACGAGGAGACAAGAGGCGTGGTTGACTGAGGTAAAACTGGAAATAGAAGGTAAGTCAATCTTGACACTTATAGATACAGGTAGCGAAATATCTGTAATAGCAGAACATGTACTCAATAAATTGAAAGAAACTAACAAACATATTCCGTCTTTGCCAGTAGCAGGAGTAGCAATTGTAGGTATTACGGGTGTTAGAAGTAAACGGGTTACAACACAAGTCCAGTTGAACATGTTAATAAATGGGGAAAAATATGAGAATACATTTTTAGTTGTAAGAGGTTTAAATTTAGAAGTAATTTTGGGTAATGATTTTTTAATAAGGAATAATGCGGTCATTAACTTTCGAAAAAGAATTTTAGAATTGAGTAATGAAAATAAACAAATAACAGTTAATTTTGAACGGGTTCTAGACACAGTAAAGATTTCGGGTATAAGGGTTATACCAGATAAAACCATAAATAGGGATATGGAATTTAGTATACATGCGTGTAGAGAGAGTGTGAGTGAAGAGAGGGGAGATAGAATATGGGCCGAAAGAGAGGTTAAATTTTGTGGGGAAGGTGATGAAATGGGGAGTTCTCAGCGTAAAGCGCTGTGGCGGGTAGTTGAGGATTATCGGGGAGTGTTTGCCGGGGAACCAGGGAGGGCAAAAGGTTATGAATGTGAATTAAGGGTGAGGGAGCATGCGCCATATGTCCAACGTAGTTATCCGGTACCATATTCGAAAAGGGAGGCTGTACAGTCAGAATTAGATAGGATGTTAGCGGGGGATATTATAGAAAGGTCGGTATCAACTTATTCCAACCCTTTAGTAGTAGTAATCAAAAAAGATGGGAGAGTGAGGTTATGTCTAGATGCCCGCAAAATCAATCAAATAATCATTCCAGACCGGGAGTCACCAGAAGCGATAGAAGAGATTTTTCAGAAATTTAGTGGTGTGAAATACATGACTTCTTTAGACCTGACCGCCGGATATTGGCAAGTCCCGTTGGCAGTAAATAGTAGAAAATATACAGCGTTTTTGTTCAATGGAAAAAATTACCAATTTAAGAGACTACCGTTCGGTTTGAACACAAGTGTAGCTAGTTTTATTAAGTGTCTCGACGAAATTTTGCAGCCACATAACTTAGATTTTCTAACCATATACGTAGACGACATACTAATAGCTTCTAGAACATTTGAAGAGCATGTAGAGCATTTGGAATATGTATTGGAGAAATTATATCAGGGAGGTTTGACGGTGAATTGGGACAAATCAAAATTTTTGCAAACTGAGATACATTTTTTAGGTTTCATCATAACACCTACAGGAATACGTGCCAATCCGGATAAGGTAGAATCCATCCTGACGTTCCCGGAGCCCAAAAATATAAAACAATTGCAAAGTTTTCTTGGTCTTTGTAATTTTTACAGGAAGTTCCAGCGGAACTACGCCCAGACGACGGCCCGACTAAGTGCAGTGCTGCAAAAGAATAAGCAATGGAGATGGGGCGATAACGAAAGAGCGGCGTTTAATGACATCAAAATTAAGTTCACAGACATGATACTAATGAATCATCCCAATTTTAATGACAAATTTTATTTACAGACAGATGCTAGTAATATAGCATTGGGAGCGGAACTCTACCAAGAGGACGAGGAGAAAGAGCATAAAACCATCGCCTTCGCCAGCCGGACATTGCTAGCCGCTGAGCGCAACTACACTACCACAGAAAAGGAGCTCCTCAGTATAGTGTTCGCAGTGAGGAAGTTCCGAACGTATCTGCTGGGTAACAGAACCATCATCAGGACGGACCACAAAGCGCTATCGTTCCTTAATACTTGTAAACTCACACACAGCCGGATTACCAGGTGGGTGTTAGCTCTTCAAGAGTATAATTTTTCTTGGGAATATATCAAGGGTGTAGAGAACAGGGTGCCAGACACACTATCACGAATAGACACAGACAGAAATAGAACAGGTAGAGATATCAAAGAGATAGAAATTTATAGACTATCCCGGGAAGATAAACTTTTTGGGGAGGAATTGAAAGATATAAATGTAATGCAAAGAGCTGATAATAAATTAAATAAAATAATTACTAGTATAGAATCAGATGTAGATGAGTTTGGGTATAAACAATATTTTCAAGTGTTTAAAGGGAGTTTGTTTAAAAAAGTAGAGGGGAGAGAGAGAGATTGGAGATTAGTCATACCTGAAGGGTTGATAGAGAAAATAGTGTGGGACTGTCATTTTAGATACGGGCATTTTGGGGCACGGAAGTGTGTGAATGTATTAAAGGAATCTTGTTTATTTAAGAACATGGAGAAACGAGTCCGAAGAATACTTAGAGTTTGTGAGTTATGTCAGAAATCCAAAGTTGTAAATTATAGGTTAGAGGGCGAACTAAATTATATTAAAGTAGAAAAACCATTTGATTTAGTAGCTGTAGATTTGTACGGCCCACTGCCGAAAGGTAGGGGTGGAGTGATGCATATTTTTGTTGTACTTGATACTTTTTCTAAATATGTCAGGCTATATAGTGTAAAGCGAGCCACAAGTAAGGTGCTGAGCGAGAAAATCACACGCGACTATATGATCAACGTGGGAAAGCCGAAGGTGATATTATCCGACCACGGTCCGCAGTTCATCAGCGGAAGATGGCGCCAGACTCTTGGATGGGAAGGTATTATCCCAAAGCACACTGCCGTATATCATCCACAGTCGAATCAAGCGGAGAGAGTCATGAGGGAGTTGGGCAGAATTTTTCGAACATACTGCCATGCCAAACATAGTGAGTGGCCACTCTATGTGCAGAAGATTGAAAACTGGCTAAACTGCACCACCCACGAGTCGACGGGGTTCACGCCTTACGAGTTGATACGAGGAAAGCGCCCACAGCGGATTTTGGAACAATTAATTGAATATCCACCGGAAACCAACACTATTAGCAACGATGTTAAACTTAGACTAGCGAATGAGAGTTTGTTGACGAAGGGAGAGCGGAGAAAACAGCGCCATGATAGGAAAGGTAAGTGGACGAAGTATGAGATTGGACAGCTGGTATTGGTACGACGACACGATTTATCAAGTGCACAAGATAAGGAGATCAAGAAGTTTTTCTTATTGTACGAGGGGCCGTACGAGGTAGTGGAAATAAAAATGAAAAATTCATATGTGTTACAGAATAGAGAAACCAGGGAGATAGTGGGTACGCACAACGCTACAAATTTGAAATTATTTTGGTCAGCATAAGTATTTTGTTAATTTGTAAAGGTATGAATGTTATTTAATTATTCTTTTATGTTTTTAGAGGGGCTCCTCCCCCATTTTCGGGCGGCCACGATCTTACCAGTCCTGACCGTGGAATTCGGAACTCGGAGGCGGGCCATGGTTGGCAGGATCTTCCTTCGGGCAGTGAAAACAACGATGGTCCGGCTCCACCAAAATTGGTACAAATTAGAAATTTAACCATACATATTTGAACGGGGAGGGGGACCCCAACAGGTACGTGACTCGACTTAAAATTTTTTTATACACTCATGGTGCAGCGGTTTTGGTGTGCCTGTCACGTGCCTGCACTGCCTTAGAGTGTTTGTATATAATGGAGGCTGCATTAAATAAAAGGCAGTGCATTCAAATTAAATTTTTTGGTGTCAAGGGCAAAATTAAAATGGAGCCTTTGACAATATTTTCTGTTTGGCCCGAAACAACGAGTTTTGGGGCAAGACGGTTTGGCGCACGGTAGAAGGCGGGGTAGAAGAAATGGTAGGAGAGAGGGGGTAGTGTGTTTCAGAGGGGGGACGTGAATTCACGTAGTATATCTATCTCGTGCCAATCCGTTTTGCAGCAAGACCCGGCATTTCAGGCGATGTGTCGCGTCAGCAAATTATATGATGACAATAGAGTCAGCCTCCTATGTAAATATATATATATAAAAAAAAAAAAAAAAAAAAAAAAAAATACCAAAACAATTTTGGATGTGTATAATTTTAAATTTAAGATATAATTTTTTTTCCTTCTAAATTTTTTAGCATTAGGTGACCAAATATAATTGTTGGATTTTAGTAGTAGTGGGTATAAGAACGTTTTGAAGAAATGTGGTAATATAAGAACTTGTTATCAATACAAGATGTGGGGATAATTTTGGGGGGGGTAGTTTGATGCTCAACGAAGGGACATAACAGTGTAGTGTGGAACTGCTATGGTGGAAAGTTGTAGATTTTGTATTAATTATTTTATGTTAATAATGGTTAAGTTTCCATATAAAATGGGTTAAAACCCCATCTCAATTAAGATTGTCATTTAAATTTTAATTTAATATTACGAAAGATATTTTACTTGTGATTCCCCAAATTTTCGGGCGGTCACGGCCTCACCGAACCCTGACCGTGGAATTGGTTTAGCTTTAACAGCTATGGTTGGGGCACATTACGATTACGCGCTGACCATAACTGGCCATAGCTGTTATCGTTGTAAAGGTGTATTTTGAAATTGATGGGGGGTAATAAAAAGGGGAATCACCAAACTATGGAACAGCGGCTGCCACTCTGTTCGAGAAGGAACAGCAGAGCCAGGTGGTAGACCCGTTTAAGGGTGCATGATTATTAACAAGAACATGATGATGTTCACCAATTTTAACTTAACAGCGGAAGCAGAGACACGGAGAGGTAAAACCCTGCTCCAAAATATACAGTCTCTGTGGAAGCGAAAGGGCGAAACAGTCCTCCATAACCTGAAATAGTGTGTGTGGCTGGGAGGTGACGCAAAGGAGTCACGAATTTTAAAATCTTATGACGTAAAAGTTTTGCTTATTCAAAGTAATCCAATCAAAAATGCTTGTACTCTGTCCACATAATTATATGCTCAGACTCGTAAAATAAGGTTCATACTATAATTTTAAAGGTATCATTTTATTGTTGTGTGTTAGATATAGTTGTTGATAAAATGTATTTTCATTATGTGCGTAATTTTTTTTCTAAGCCCATCATTAGACGCCTGGCAGGCAATCAACATAATAGAAGTAAGTGTGGATAATGTATTACATGTAATTGTCCAATTTTGAATGGTATTCATGGTGTTTTAATTATGTTAGGATATCAGCTGATCAGCAATAATGTCACTGGTGTATTGGTTTGTAAATGTTACAAGTAATTAATGTTTAGTGTACTACAGGTATTTTGAAGTAAAGATAAAGAGAATATGCAGATTAATAAAAGATAATTTATGGGTGATAAGTGTTTTATGGGACATGTAGACCTGTCCAAATTGAATTAAACGTTAAATGTGAGTTTGAAATAATGAATATAATGTAATGTTGTTTTGAGTTGATGTGATATAACAGAGTTGGTGAAGTATTAATGTTGACACAGTAGTTGCGGAGACTTTATGTAGATTTTGAATGATATATGGTTGTTTTTATAGTTAAGGAGGTTATTTTGTGTATTTGTAGTGATGTAATGAGATTGAGATTTTTTGGGGATGGCAATTTTGTATTAGGGGGTAGTGTATTTGGGGAGTCCGCAACAAGGGTTGGGACGGGATAGGGACCGATTGGCGCCGGAAAGGGTTACCTAGGGAGGGTCCAGGAACCAACATAAGGGGATGAGTTTTGGGAAGGAAACACGTATCCTATGTACAAAGGGTTGGAGAGTATTTTTTTATATATGTAGAGAAGGCGGCGAATTGTGTTAAATGGTAAGTTGGGGTTTAGAGTGTCCTGATTAGTAGATATTTTGATAGAGATGGGTGTCATGGGAGTTGAAGTGGATGAATATTGGAGTCAAAGGGGTAAAGATTATATAGGTAGACAGAATAAATGAGAATAAATAATTTACATCACCCACAGTATATTAAAGTAAGATTGTTGAAAAGCCAGAGAGATTCATGATAAAGTATATATATAATTGTTTATTTTTTTGTTTCAACCAGTGACAGAATTTTGATAAAATTTGATGTAAAGTCAAGAAGTGTTTAATTTAAATGATTTAAATGCCAATTTGATTATTATTTGTATTAATATTTTGTTTATTTTAAATATTTTATGTTATTATGTTTTGTATTTCAAGTTAGGATATTACAGATATTTAAAGTGTTTTCAGAAATTATACATAACATATGTAGGTCAAGGGTTTTGTACTTGACCTAGTTTTGATCAGCTGATGAGTTCATACACCTACTAAGCTTGTAGAGTAGGAATTCGATTTTAATTTGTTTGTTTGATTAATTCAAACTAATCTTTGAATAATTTTAATAAATGTTATTTAATAAATAAATTTAATAAATATTTAATGAATAATTTTTTTGAATTTTAAAATTTTGAAAATTTTAAATTTTTTTGAAAAAAAAAAAAAAAAAAACTTGATTTGTCGCCTGCCAGCGAGTGAATATGTTGAGTAATGATTATTTTATTGTGTATGTATTAATGATGTTCCTTTTGTTGTATTGCTTTGTATTGGTAGGCTATAAATTGTTCTCATGCTAGAGTAAGGATGTACTTGTATTAATAGGAATGTTTAGGTTAAATCATTGAAACAAAAATCAGAAAAAAGAGGAAGAGAATTTTTTGATAAAAGATTTTTTTGAATATTGAATTTTTTGAATTTATAATAAATTTTAAAAGGAAGTTTTTATTTTAATGTAATGTTAGTATGTGTGAGCCCAGTATCTGCTAAAGGCAGCCCAGCTTGCAAAAAGGGGAAACATATCGGCGGAGGAGCTGGAGTAATTGTAGCCAGGGATTGAGGATTTTTGGGGGTAGTATGTTAGAAGGCGAGGTGTGCTGTGGTGCGAGTCTGATCAATTTCTCGGTGTTGGGATCTCTTACGGAGAAGTCCAGTGATCTCGTTCAGATGAGTCCATGGTCGCTGAGCCAAGGGGGTCGTGTACCCATGAGGTTGAGAACCAGGGGGTTGTTGGCACCAGTTCCTTACCGGTCCTCTTCGGGGTTTATCGATGAGATTTCTTCTGTCATGGACAGCAGAATTCTCATCGAGGGGGTATTGTAGCGGGTCAAATTTTGGGTGTTTTATTTTAACCGTTTGGGGCATATACAAGTATATTTTTATGTATTTCGTTTTGGGCGGACTTTTCATAAAATCATTGTGCAACGTATGTGTCAGTATAACAGTCAATGTAACAGAACAGTGAAACAACGTAAGACGCAGTTGTTGTCGAGGAATGCGGCAGAATATCTGCACCTCCACAAAATTCTGAGAACTTTGTACCTGTGTGTGGCAGCGCACATACGCAACTGCTCAATCACGCTCCAAGTGACGCTCTGGCAAAAAACTAAGATGGCCAGAGAGAGAAATTTTCATCCTTCATTTGGTTTCACTACGGAAATGCTGTGTTAAGTCCCACCCACTTTTATGACATTAGCCAGTGCCTATTTGAAATCGTCTGCTATCGTCACTCCAACAACTACGTGACTAGTATGATTCGAAACTGGGACGACTAACTGGAAGGCATTGATGTCCGTCGTCTTGACTAAAATGCTCCCGGAGTGGGGAACGGAAAGACGCCGGCAGTTCGTTATCGACTCCAGCCTGCGCAGGCCGCCCGTCAACCGGGCTCGTCACAAATTTATATATTTGAACAGTAAAAAGTTTAATAGGAGGAAAGTTTATGTGACCGCGGTCGAGTAGAAAAGGGTAAAGAAATTAACTGTATAATTTTCGGACAGTAAACAACAAGAAATTAACAGAAGATGAGTGCGCGCGCGAACCACGTTGCCGGCGGTTTAAGTGTAAGGGCTGGGGGTTTTATTAGAAAATGTTAAGGGGTTCATAATTTAGTGTGTTTGAGTGAGTGTGAAAAATTTGCAGGCTGGGCTCTGTCTGTATGTCTGTTTTATATAGTGATCAGTAAGGTAAGAGATTAGCGTAAGTTAGTATGTAGAAGACGCCAAGAGAAAAAAGAAACATGTAACGTAATCTGTAAAATGCTGAGAAAAATTTTGAACAAGATTTTCAAATGAGTCTGATTAAAGAAAAATATTAATTCTCTTCCAAAATGAGTTGTGTCAGTACTTTGCATAACCTATAGACCATGCTTGTATCTAGGTACATGTGATCGAACCCTGTGACCCCGTAAGAATTATCGTAACGGTAAGTAACAATTTAATTGGACATTTAATTATAATAATATATGTGATTGGTCAGTAAGTCACAAAATATGTTATATACATCAAGAAACGGACTGTAGCAAAAAGTGTTTGAATATATATATTGTAATATTTCTAAAATGTGATCCTTTTCTCCTTTATAATTATTTGTTTTTATTTATAAAAAAAGTTAAATAAACATTTTTTTCTTTTTTTTCTTAAAACCAATTAATTGTATTTATTTTATTTTAATTTAATTTATTTCATTATTCAAATTATTTGATTCGATATTAAACTGTTAAACAATATTAATTAATGTGTATTTGCTCTTCATCTGTTTTGGTAAAATTTTATTGAAAGAAATGTTTTGTGTCAATTCAGTTCGATTGTGAAATCGACTCGTCGCATATAGGTTATCTGCTGGTTCACTTCTTTTTGATGACGTTCCAATTACCAATGTATTCACTCCTCCTTTCCTACTTAAAAAACTTCTATTCTATTTTTATTTAATAAATAAAACTCACTATACAATCCATTAATTGTATTTATTGGTTATTATTGCTTTGAAAATTAGTAGTACGATTCAGAGATCGAAAATATTCGTTTCCCGGATCGACTCTTTATCTCGGGTCGATTGTAACAAAATTAATCTTGTTTTTATTTTATAATATTAATTATAGGATTCTTTTTTAACTGCTATGAAAGGTCAGAAATGCTATTAGGAAGTACAATACTTACAATGTTTATAAAATCTTACTTACTATTATACACAAAGTTAGTTTTGTTTAAGTATTTGAATAATAATTATTTATTTCACATGTCCAAAGTCAACAAACACGGCCGCTTAGAGTTTGAGTTGAAGACAATAAATTCAAAGATGGCCGCTTGGATTTCACCTCAAAGACTACGAAAGTTTTATGTCACTGTTTCTTTTAAAATAAATGATTTTATTTGAAGCTTTCACTGTAATTATAGTTAATTCTCTGTTTTCCTTCACTATTGTGTAGTTAATAAGTGTTGGTGAAGTTATTCTTGGTATTGTGTAGTATTAAACTGTGCTTTTAGTATAAGGTTATTTTCTTACCATATCGATATGAATATTCCTTTTCACTTTTTTATTTCTTTTAGTTTTATGTTTTCCTTATTCTTTTCTTGCTTTATCTTCATTTTTGAATTTATTTTTGTTTTAGATATAATTTTCTTAATGTTCACTCTCAAAATTGATCCTTTGTTACACTTTGGCTCCCGGCTTCACAGAGTTGACCTGTACATTTTGCTTCCTAACAATAGAATAAATATAATTTCTTACTCCTGCAACGGTCTTGACCAAATTTTGCTAGTTTCTCACTGGTCAATAGGTTTGAGTACAAGAGTCACATGACCATCATTATTTAAATTATTTGGTTTTTTCAATTTCCACTACTAATTACTCCCCGACTATTACTTAATTAAGCTTAACTTAATTTATATCTGGTTTTTCCTGGTAAAATTACAATCAATTTGGTACCAAACATGACCTGTGTGTATGAACTAATAGATATTTTTGTTGATTTACAAAATCAGGTTTTATAGGCCATTTTAGTCATTTGGCCTTCACAAAATCATGTTCTACTTCCTTAAATTATCTAATACACTGTGATTGCTACAAACATAAACTCTATTATACAATTATCTTGTTGATTCATCCTCTTCGTTCACTTTATAAATATTATTATATATATATAAACTTTCACAATATGAACTTACTTTCATTTATCTTTCCCAAACGTTTCGAGGTGATGTTCCTCTTCCTCAGTGGGATTAAATACTGAATGTCATACTGATTTCAGCGCCAATTCCCTCCCACCATCAACCCCCACCACACACACCAGTCCATAACCGTTATACTGTTAAAATGACATTCAGTATTTAATCCCACTGAGGAAGAGGAATATCACCTCGAAACGTTTGGGAAAGATAAATGAAAGTAAGTTCATATTGTGAAAGTTTATATATATAATAATATCTATTATACAATACAAATCATATAATGCACTTTCCTATGAAATAAAGAACAGTGGTTACAACTCTGTACTAGATTATTAAATTGTGATTAGTAGTTATTCAGTATTATACAAAATTATATTTTGTTATTAAACAAATCTGCACCGGCGGTAAAAGAAAATTGTATCTCAAGGCTTGGCGAAATCGACTGTGAACGAGTTATTTAGACATGACGTCTACTTTGTTGTTTATTATTAATTTCGTTGATGAATCTGGATTCTTTTGGTTTACGAAAAATATCAATTTGATTACAATAAAGTACACTACCTTACATTACTGGTACTTATATACTATAAGGAGTAATTACAATTTGTTCCTTAAGCGTTATAAAGTATGTTTCAAAAGTTCGTAATTTTTATACAGGTTATTTTTCTAGTTCACATAAGTTTAGTGTTTTATTTTTTACTTAATCTTTGAAAGAAATAAGATCACCAGTTTATAGTGAGAGTTCAAAGTGTTGTGAGAAAAAATTAAAAAGAATTTAATCCATAAATTCGGGTAACTCAGCAATACTTATCAAATCAGTTGACTTGAGGTGTAATGTCATTCAGTTGAAATGGGTTGGGCTCTCTTCTGTCATCAATCTTCCATCATTTTGGGATTGAATTACGCCTGGCTTCTTTTTCGTATAAGTTGATTGAAATTTATTAATTTAGAATTTAATAAATTGGTCCTTGGCCTCAGTTGGATGTCCTAGTCCTTCAGCATCTTTTTACTTGTTCATTTTATTAAATTTGGATTACTTTTTATCGTTTTGTATTAAAATTTGAGTCGTTTACAGCTTGGCATCTCTTCGTCTTGAGCTTCAATAATGGACTAACAGTTTCTAACGGAATATTCATAAATAACACTTGGTTGTTATGGTAACGGTTTGACTCTCATTGGCTATTCATGACTTAAGACCATTGTTATAATATTTGAATTTTTATTCAAAATGACTAAATATCTTCTGATTGCTATTATTCTTCGGTCTTCTTATCTAAGTATGAGATATTATCACAACTGTTCGTATTTTCTTTCAATGATCATTTTGACATCCCTCAAAGCTGGGTTTGCTTATGTATTAATATTTTGACAGTTATGTTGATATTATCTAATTACATTTCTTTCTTATTTTATGTCCTTAATTTAACATTTATCTCTTAATATGGTCCACTAATTATCATTAACTATTTACTTGCCTTGGATTTGCCAATATCATAGTTAATTTCTTACAATTTGTTGTTTTTGGTTTTTTACAGTTAGGCATTTCATAGGCCTAAGTAGTAATTGGCTATCTTTTCTTATTTTATACAAATTAAATATTATTTTACCCTTATACATGTTTTGTTTTGTGTTACTAATGATTTGTTTACTTGTTGAATTGATTTGGGTCTGTTTTATAATAATTGTATGTTTTCATTATTTTACAAAATCATGGTTTGTCTATTATCTTCTAACTGCTTTTCCAGTATTATTAGATTTATATAAATTTATCTTTTTTCTTATTTATATTGCCATTGTTTATAACTGGTCTATTATTTACTATTCTCTATAAAATATAACATAACATTTAGGCTTATGGTCTGTATAACTCTTTCAGCCATATTCCTACCCATAAACTTAATCAAACAATTCTTTAACAGTTATTATGCTACTCTTGTCTACATTTTGTTTATTCTTATTTATTTTTTGGTGACAACCATCATCACACCATTTACTTTATCTAATTAACTATCCCTTTGAACATAGGATGTTTATTGATTTTGCATTTACATTCTTTACCACATTTTTTCTTTTCTAATCTTTACTAGCTAACCATGGTAACACTAACATTTTGACTCTCCATGGGATTTTTTCCCTGAATACTATTGTATTCCTCATCTACAATTACTCTTAATCCTAATAGTAACAATATTCTTATTTACTAGCACTTACTGTGACCATTAAACTTTAGTGTTTATCACTGGTTTTTAGGTGTCTATACCTATCAATAGGGTTTCTATTTATTTTGGGGGGTTTACACTGGCACTTTGCACTTTTTATAGTATTTAAGTGTTACTAGTGGGTATTCCCTAACATTAAATTCTCTTTCTCACTTACTCATGTTCACTATCTATCTATCTCTCACTTTACAATGGTTAGTTATACTGTTAACAAGTTCATATCATTATAGAGTTATTTATAATATTTACTCTCTATTTACTTGGTTAGTGTACTTTAGTTTGTCATTACTTTATTGGATTTTAATACTTATCATTTACATTGATTAATTAGTTAATACTAATAATTATCATTTACATTTATTATTTATTGGTTTCTTTTTCATTACTTTATTTGAGTGTAACATTTCTCCTTTTCTGTTCTATATTATTCGTTTGTGTCTTTTCATTTCTTCTCATTTTATTTAATTTATACTTTGTTTGTTTCCTTTTCATTTACCTTCTCGTTTGATTTCATTATATTTCATTTTATTGGGTCAATCACTTGGGTTGGGTCATGTAGTCGTTTGTCGCGTCATAGTCATTTTATTTTTATTAGTTATTTAAACATTTAATATAGTTGATTCATCGTTTTTTCCCTGGTATTGGGGTGGCTTGTTTGTGTTGTAACAATAAATAAAAAAATATATATATATAAACAGCATGTAATCAAAGAACTACCGAAAGCTATCCTCTATCTAGCCTTACATAATCGCTGCACCTTACCTGTCTTTGCTGTCTCTCAGACTGCCAACTCGTGACGACCACTTTTCTATAACATTTAACACTTTACTATCCTGCAGCATCGTCTTGTTTGGTATTGGCAGTTTTCCTAATGTTTGCATAATCTGTTAACAAATTAAATTAATTATCACATTAGTTCTGAATTCTCTATTTCGCCACATTCGCAGAATAATACAAAAAATTAATGCTGGAAAAGTTAATTTCCTTTCCCCGTTTGAGGTGACACTTTTTTATAATGGAAGATGTATGACTGCTTTATGCTTTATGGGTCACCAATTAGTTTTATGGTAACATGTCACACGTGACTACTGTTTGATGTAGTGCACTTGAATAAAAACAAGTATAACTATAAATTACCCACAAACTATATGGTATTCAATAGGTGCCTAAAGTTGGAGGGGGGGGTTGCCATTGAAATTTGGGGGGTTTAGGAAAATATTTAGTAAAGGTCCAACGTGTAAAAAATCAACCCCTCCCAGTTTCACATAAAACTATATAAGCTTAAGCAAGAAATAATTGTAAAAAAGGAGAGGTGTTTATTCATACAAATTTAGATAAGAACATTTTGAATTAATTATATTTTATTTACTTAGAATCGATTTACTTAACACTATTTTATATGTTTCAAATCAGTTTCCGTATAATAAAAGTTGACAATTTTGCATTAAATACATTTTACAGAGTTACAAAAAATACCAGTATCAGTGGCCTAACATATTAACCGCGTTGTCACTGATCAAAGGGTTAATGTAATTGTTGAATAATGTCCTAGTGGAGGTAGGATTAGTATGTAGTATACTAAAGGGTGTGACAGAGAGGTCGTCTGCCCATGTCAAGCTGATTCAATCCACTGTTCTGCCGCTAGCAAACCACTTCTATAACGCTTCGGTCTATATCTGACTGTCAAAATGTGGTAGTTGAGTAGCACCAAAAATGTTACTTTATTTTATACAAGCAGGAAGGCCATTTCATCTTTTGCAGTTAACATTCCAAAATTTTTACCATCATGTGGCATGCATTGCAGAAATTATTTATATGGAAGAAATTCAGAGAAACCTAGTTGAAAAAAAATGTTCATGGACTCTCCACATCTTTTCAGGATTATCTGTTTCTCATTTCAATGAACTGTTTATTTCCATGAGGTGAGAATACTGAAAAATATTATAACATCATAAACGTTGTGGGGTGTAAGGTATGGGATGTGTCTCATACAACCGTATGGGTAGCCTTTCCCATACAACTGTCAACCTCACCTTCCCGAGTGATGTCTTCACATTCGGCGCACCCTGTTACCACTGATGAGGCTCTGACAACCGAGTATTGGCGGTATAATCATAGCTCACAGTAGAGAATTGTAGGAAATGACATTCTCTTTTTGTAGTCGCAACCTGGTTAGTACAAAAGCACGTCCCAGGGAGTAGGCTCAGCCATGATATTAGGCAGCTGAAGCAACTCCATGTAGGATTGGATGCACAGGAGGCATCCCCTCCACCAAGTTATGTGTGGTGTAGGCCAATAACCTGCACACTCCAGACTACACTTATTCAAAGAAAGCAAAGAGAGACAATCTACAGGAAGGCCCAGAACAACAATGTAAGGTGGAGGACAGGGGCATCCCTTGGAATCAGGCAGGGGCACTTGCTCTCCAGAGACAACAGTGGTGATCTCTCTGCAACTCCTCGACACACCAGGGTAAAAGAGGATGTGACTAAGACTAAGATTAAGACATAAACGTTGTTGAATCCAATTAAAGATTTATAAAACTGATGGAAACACATTCTCATGAACCCATCCATAAAACGTCCTGTCGTTTTTATAAGTAAAGTGCTCTGTAGATCACTCCCTCCTGGCATACTAAATGATTAGGACACAAACACAGTGACTCCCCTATTTTCAATTTTTTTTACAATGTCAACCAGCTGGAGAGAGAAAGCACATCCCCACGTCTTCTCATGTTCACCACTGTACTTCAATCTTTTGACTTCTTTGTATTTAATTCTATGTAACCAATAAAAAGTAGATACTGAAGTAATTATTATGGAAAAGTGTGTCAGTTTTTTTTAAAGACAACACTTGTTTACATATCTCCACTGTGCTCCTGCTACTGCTGAGATTATAGAGAGCGGGCCACATGTAGCTTGACACTACAAGTTATCTTAGTTTAGTACTGCCACGAATTAATAAGTGATAAAATGATTTGTAAGGTTTGGTCTTTAACTAGACACAATTTTGAAACATCTGGATCAACATTTATAGTTATCATGAACTGTATATGAGCAATACAGAAATAATAAAACTTACTGTGAGTGTTTTTAACCCTTGAAATGGGGAACATCAATTTTGAAACGTTGTTGCCAAACTGTAAAATGCCAATGTCTGCTGAGCCAGCATACTGTTATGAGTATGGTATCGAACCGCATGGAACAGTTGAGAACATTCTCCACTCCCCCGTCCAGTGTGGCAGGTGTTGCGTCATTCAATTAGGTGTTCTAGTGTGTTCCAAGAACACTTGAGATACGCATTAAGCCAGCAGCGTGCAGTAAGGAGGGAAAGCTGTACTGGACCTCTGCGCGACCTATATAAAGCCATAGCAGCTGTCAGTTCAGTTACGTGAGCGATTTTCGTTAGCATGGATTGAGAGTCTGTTGAAGTGAATAGTGTTAATAATTGTGTGGAACTCTATTAGTTGACACTGTTATTGCATGTGGACAAATCTAACTGGAATTACGGAACGAGTTGACTATAAACTATGATTTGTGATAAAGCTGGTTTTTAGTGATTTCATTGGTGTCTTGTATTTAGTTTTTCTCTGTACCATAGGATGATGAGCAGATCGCCGTAACAATATTATTTGGCAAACATGTTTTCCACTGCCTGCATCAATTACCAACATTTCAATTACTTTTTGTTCCACATGCTAACATCTTGAAGTCCAACTTTTTTAAACATAACACATCACCATTTTCTTTCTTCGTTAAGAGCATTTGTCTCACAGTTTGTCATGTTTTATGCATTTTCTTTACAAAGAAAAACGTTTTAGTAGATGAGCCCAAATACAATATTCCATAATAATGTTTGATTACAAAGACATACTCTACATTTTATTAAGAAAATTTAACATAAAAAATATAATTTTTTTTATTATTTTCAAACATCCCATAATCACAAAATAAGAAAGAAAATTCCACTACATTTTTCCTTATTTTCAAAACAGTAGTGCTGTAGTATGAACTTTCATGGTCACTGATCTCAAACAACTTACATCACCTCATATACTCAAACAGCATCATGTGTGAATTATTCATGATATCCGGGCTGTTTGGCCGTGGTCCATGGTTTATAACAAAACCAAACGTTTCAGCAGCTCCACTGGCTGCCATCATCAGTGGTATAAAAATCCTGCACGCCGGGTGTACTGTGGGCCTGTACGTAAACACCCGGCGTGCAGGATTTTTATACCACTGATGATGGCAGCCAGTGGAGCTGCCAAAACGTTTGGTTTTGTTATAAACCATGGACCACGGCCAAACAGCCCGGATATCATGAATAATTCATATGACACCGGCCGTGAAAGCCTGAGGAATAATTTAGCATCATGTATGTTGGAAGAGTGTTTTATTTTCTACAGTTTTTCTTTTACTATCGTAATCTTCTGACCTATTCACAACCTTGCATGACTACTTTACCTCTTTGATTTTCCCACCTGGTGTAAGACCACAAATTTGCTTGTTCATTCGTTTAGTCCACTCTTCATACAGGAATGATTTGGTTAATAATACATCAAATAACTGGCTTGTAAGCCTTTCTGGAAGAATTTTCAAATGTGAGTTTAGGACTTGCACTCAAATTTCCATGGCTCATGCCTTCTATACAGATCACATATAAGAAAGGAGTGGTTCATCCAAAACCCCTTATGACATATAACAAATACTGTATCCACGCAACCTCAGCTTCCGTCCAAGAAGTAATATTATCCCTTGCAGGGAAGCAGTTACCTGATTTAGGTAGGGGACTCATTGGCATGACGTGATCAACCTTTGGAACAAACAGTTCAGTTATATTTTAGACAGTGTTATTTACAGAAAAATATGTGCTGTCTTGTCTACAAAATACAGTGCTAACTAGAAGAATTAACAAATAAAAAGTTACATTAGTATAAAAACAGAGAATTTTAATATTTTATTTTATAAAATTATTTATTCTTTTACTTCATGGATAAATAATGTTTTTTTCAAGTTTAAGTACCCGCTGTTGGTCTTTGAATATGAGCTAATCCATATATATGAGGATGTTTATAAACTTTTTACTGAAAACATAATCCCTGCAACTAAGTCCAAGTTTTATTTATGCACAGTTCACAGGTTTTAACTTCAAGGTCATGGCTCCACGAAAATTACAGCGTGTACAAGCGATACTTTATAGGTAGATTTTTCTGTTAAAAAGAGGCGGCTCCACACGCTGTATTATTACAGCACTTAAAAGTGGTAATTTGCCGCTACCATTCTGAGGTGCTTGGCTCCACGAGCAGTAATTGTACTGCATATTGTATAGATGAGTTTATAAAATTAAATATTTAATGAAATAGTGGTAGTAATTGATTTAATTATGGTTTACTATTTAATCGTTTAATTGTTTAATAATTCTAGTTAATAAAACCATTTAACACTTTGAGGACCAACGGCGTAATATTGCCAGTGGACTTGGTATTTTGACAGATGGCGTAAATTTATGCTGCTCACTTTTCAATGTTTTCAAACGCTTCGCGTCTTACTATTACGCTACAGAACGAATGCAGAAGTTTTATTTGACATTTTAGTTTGTGTTTCTGCCATCAGATTGCAGCACTGACTGAAGAAAATAGTTTTTAGGAAATAATTTGTACAGTTGGCAAGCGTCATAACTTTGTTTACATTTTGCGTGTTCAAGGTGGAAGTTGCGGTTTTTGTTTACGTGAGGTCTGCAGGTTTTCTGATGTTATTTTGTGTGTATTGACAGTAGCGAGTGTGTTCATTTTAATTACTATATTAGTAGTTACAAATTCGATAAACAATATTTGACAGAATTTTTTTGGTTAAAAATGTACAAAACGTATTTTTAAACAGCTTCAGTTGCAATATATAAAATCAATAATAAAAACATATGAGTATTTTCATAAGAGGGAAGTCTGGGAAAAAGCGTGGTATAATTATTTTTTTAGTATTAAATTGTATTAAGTATTTATGAATGTTTAAACAACAGTGCTTTTTAAAAAAAAAAAAAAAACCACTGGTCGTAGAGGATGGTCATGTATAAACGCCATGGCACTCAAAGTGTTTAGTTACCCTTAATTGGTTGACAATATGCCTAAATTACTATTCTGGGTATTTCCTTGTTTCTATAATGATTTATTCACTATCTAACTCCATTTAAAAAATTATGCTACTACTGGTAGGCCCACCAAAGTGAAAGAAACAAAAGAAAGGAATTGTAAAAATGCAACTGGAAATAAATAATTGAATACCGGATTGGAAAGACGAAAGTGCAGTTGCAATATGATCTTGGTAGCTGTGCCGTGATTCTTGCTTCCACTGTAAATTACAGCGCATGATGCCACTTTCATTTACCAACGTTGAGTCTATTTTCAGGCCGCAAATTACAGTGGGAACAAGCAGTAAAAATACAGCTCATGGAAGCCCGGCATAAACACATTTAACTTTTACTTCTAAAACGATGGCAAAACAGTAAGTTTTATATAGTACACAAACAATCGAGATCAACATAATTCATTAACAACAAATTAAATAGAAACAATGACTGATATATTTGTACTAACACATATTTCATTATGAAATCTAAATTTTTATATAAAAAACATTAAAGCAATTATTACATACAATTTCCAAAGTGGATACACAGTTCACATACATTTAGTACAGAAATAATTCAAATATAACGTTTTAAGATACGCAGCTGAAGATGAACATCTATCTGTCTCTCTCTCTCTCTCTCTCACACACACAAATGACTTTAAAATGCTTTGTAAACTACAGTAAAAAACAAAAAACGATAATAATTAAATACATAATACAAAATAAATAAACTACTGCTGACATAGCACTTGTATTTGTAACAGTACATAAAGGCCCGTTATCTTAATTATGGGGTTTGAGGGTGTTTTATGATATTTTATTGTATCAAAGTTAAATAAAGTATGGTTAGGTCCATTGTCCCTATGTAGGCACAAACAACACATATTCAGCGAGGAGAATAATTCCAAGGTCACCGGTGGACAGGTGAAGTCGAGCAGAGATGATGGCGGTGTATGTGAAGACGAACTCTTAATAACAATTCTTATTGGTTCACAAGGCTGTGTCGTCATTAATAAACGACAATGACGCAGAAACAACAGTGTATGAAACAAGGCGTTGGCTGAGAGAACAAAAGACGGTGACGTCAAATACACTAATACGTACGCAAATTTTGCTTATTACCAGTTCTCAGTTCCACACAGCACATCAAAGGGTCAACAGCTCACATCGCTGTTGACTTAGTTTTAACCAGAAGTGTTTTAGACAAATTACTATTCATCATCAAAATGTAACAGTAGAGCTTCAAAGACTCGAAACAACAAGTTATTATTTAAATATCAAATGTAGAATCAGTGCTAGCAAAATAAATAGACGAGGGACATGCGGCGACCACCAGCCATTCTAATACGGAGGAACTAACACCAGCGGCGGGGCTACCAGCATCCACATACAGAGAAGTCAAAAGAATTACCATATTTTATACCTTAATGAGCTCAATAAGAAATAAATCTAATAAAAATGTATCTGTAATAGCGTGTGTGTGAGTGAGAGCATGAGGGAGTGAACGAATGGCCATGACAATAGAATATCAGGGCATTGGTTTGTGAAACATACAAAACATGGAATGAAATCAATCAAATGTTATTAAAGCTGCAGCTAGAATCAAATTTAGAATGGGATTAAGCTTCCCCGTAATGGAAAGTAATGATTAATAAATAGGGACGTAAGAAAGTATAGACGCCATTTTGTTTTGTATTTGTATGTGACGCCATCTTTGGGTTATGATTCAGTATTATAAATCTAATTCAGAAAATTAAAAACAAGTTGATTATATTCAAATGGTAGCCAGAGTTATTATTTCGATTACCTCTATGTGTCTGAATCTCGCTGAGTGTGAATCCTGGCCCTTAAAGAGGAAATTCATGTTGGGTATGAACCACGTGCTCATACCGAAAGTGTTATGGTAAGTACATGTGTTTTACTCTATATCAGTAAATATATAAAATTAAATGTGAGAAGAGAGAGAAAAATGCTACAATTGGCCCCCGAACATTGGACTTTATATAAAATTATTTTATATAAAATAAGCCAGATTCAGAGACAAAGAGAGTAGCGAAATAGTTCATAACCTAATACATGAGAGGTTATGTAGGTTATATTGACAAAAGCATATCAAATACAAGTGTAAGCAAATAGTTATTTTAATATTAGAGAAAAAAAAAAGTTTATCAAAATGGCAGAAAATAATGAAAGCGTAGAGATGAACAACACAGATACAGAATCAATTATATTAAACGAAATAAATGCCAATTCAACACCTAGAGCAATAGATAATAAGGTGTCATTAGAAGACTTATTTATATTAATTAAAACACAAAATAACCAATTTCAAGTATTAAGAGAACAAATTGATGAAAAATTTGACCAACAGAATATTAAATTTAATATAAAGTTTGACAGTTTTGATACCAAATTAAACGAACTAAAGAAACAAAGTAACTTGCAAAATGTAAAATTAAATCAAGTAGAGGAGAAATTTGAAGAATTAAAAAATGAAATGCACAAACAAAATTTTGATGTTAACAAGAAAATTAATAAGATAGAGACACAATGTGATGTTAAAAAACAAACAGCTGTTAATGAGCAAGTTAATACTAAGATAAGTAATTTAGACGATAAAGTTAATCAAATTAATAAAACCATTCGAAACCACATAGAAACCCAGAGTAGAGAAGTAGAAAATAAATATATAGCGACAGTAGAACAGTTAGAAATTAAGACTAAGAATGAGATAAATAAGCAATTAGAATTGAGAACTCATGTTTTACAAAACAAATTAGAACAGTGTGAATCAAATGTAGTAGACCTAACAAAAGGTATTCAAACAATAGATAACACAATATCTGAGTATGAAAATAGTACAACTGATAAAATAAGTATATTACAGAGTAGAATTAAGGAAATAGATAGTTTACATATACAAAATTATAATGATGTGCATGATAAATATAATTTAGTGGAGAGTGACTTAACAAGGGTAAAGAATGAGTTACGGGGGGAGATTAACCAAAAATTAACGGGAACCACGGAAAGGGTTGTCATTACTAGAGATTTCTACAACGAGATAGAATTAGAATTGTTCAGTTATGAAAACCAAACAATACACCCCATGCGATTTATCAACCAAACCAGGGAGTACCACCATTTCAGTAACAGTAATTGGGAGATACAATTGATAAAGATAATTAAATGTTTTAAGGGTAGTGCAACGGTATGGGCGGAAGCACACAGAGTAGAGTGGGGCAATTATGAAATGTTCGAACAAGCCTTTAAGGGAAAATATTGGCCAGAAGAGGAACAAGAAGCATTGAGAAGTAGAATAATGGGAACAGGTAGTTTTTGGGGTTACCCAAATAATAATATAACAATTTATGTAACCAAATTATATAACGAAGCCAAGTATCTAGAACCCCAAATCCCTTTAAATCCTTTGTAAGGTACGTTAGTAAACACCTACCCAGGGAAGTACAAATAACGTTGATGACTAAAGAAATAGCGAATTTAAGTGAGCTTGAGAAAGTACTTGATATCTTACAAAGCATTAGGGATAGGGAAGTGAATAGGCGATTACCACCGGGTAATTATAAACCTAACCATGTAGAATATAGTTCTAAAAGAAATAGTTACACTGAACATAATAATATGAATAGAAATTATCATTATAAATCAGGTGAGTGGAGATGTTATAGGTGTCAACAGGAGAATTTTGCATTCCGTCAACAGTGTTTCAAGTGTAGACTACCGAGAGAAGTACAACGGAGGAGAGAGGAGATGAAACAGGACAAACAACAAGGTAGAGAAACACCGGACACGAGAGAAGCAGTGAAAAATAACCAGGGACCAAATAAGGGACATCGAGGCCCCACCACCAGCAAACACCAGGAAAACTAGAATCGACAGTGGTAGCCAGGACCCGACCACTGTTCAGGGAAATGCAGGAGGTCCCACCAGTCGAGGAGATACACAGCAACGTAATTAAAGCAGATATTGTAGCAGACATGATGGAAGAAGAAAGCAATACAACAAGCGAGGTGAGAGCAGGACTGACAGAAATTCAGGTAAGAGTAGAAAATAAAATTTATAGAACATTGATAGATACGGGTAGCGAGATTTCCGTAATAGCAGAGAACATGTTAATAGAATTAAGAGAGTTTAACAAAAATATTCCAGTTTTGCCAGTAGCAGGAGTCACGGTGATAGGAGTTACGAGTGTACGCAGCAAGAGAGTGACGAAACAGATACATTTGAGTTTTCTAATAAACAATGTAGAATTTGTAAACACATTTTTGGTAGTAAGAGGTTTAAGTTTAGATGTCATACTGGGTAATGATTTTTTACAAAGGACGAAAGCTGTTATAAATTTTAAGGAGAAGGTGATAGAATTAGATGGGGGTGACCGGTCGGTAAGAGTAAATTTTGAACAGATACTAGACAAAGTTAGAACGTGTGGAGTGAAAATACTACAGAAGGGTGTAAGCGAGAATAGTATAGATACTAGAATAAATGCATGTATAGAGGCGGAGTATATGAGTTTGAAGGTGAAAAGAGTAATATTAATAATGCAGTGTGGGAGTTAAGGGCGGATGAATTTTGTAGTGAAGGTGAGGTGGTAAGGAGTGGCCAGCGTGCAGCGTTGTGGCAGGTGATAGAGCGGTATAGGGGAGTGTTTGCCGATGTTCCAGGAAGGGCAAGAGAGTATGAGTGTGTATTGCAGATAAGGGAACACGTACCATTCATGCAAAGGAGCTACCCCGTCCCTTACTCAAAAAGACGAGCGGTGCAGAGAGAACTGGACAGGATGATGGAAACAGGAATTATAGAAAGGTCAGTATCGCACTATTCCAATCCACTAGTGGTAGTAATTAAAAAGGACGGACGAGTACGGTTATGTTTGGATGCAAGGAGAATAAATCAGATCATAATACCCGACCGAGAGTCACCAGAACCGATCAATGAGATCTTCCAGAAGTTCAGTGGAGTGAAGTATATGACATCGCTGGATCTCACAGCTGGATATTGGCAGGTACCTTTAGCAGATGTGAGTAGAAAGTATACAGCATTTTTTTTAATGGCAAGAATTATCAGTTTCGGCGTCTACCTTTCGGATTAAATACCAGCGTCGCCAGCTTTATAAAGTGTTTAGATAAAATATTGAGACCCAAAGATTTAGACTTTTTGACGGTGTACGTGGACGATATTTTGATTGCATCCAGGACCTTTGAGGACCATTTAGATCACTTGGAATATGTATTAGCTAGACTGGAGGAAGGAGGACTTACGATAAACTGGGACAAGTCAACGTTTTTGCAGACACAAGTCAATTTCTTAGGATTTATTATGACGCTGGAAGCGATCTCAGCAAACCCAGACAAGGTCGAATCTATTATGCGTTTCCCTGAACCGAGGAATGTGAAGCAATTGCAAAGTTTCCTGGGGCTATGTAATTTCTATCGAAAATTTCAGCAAAACTACGCAGATCTAACAGCAAGATTGAGCGCTGTACTGCAGAAAACCAAACAGTGGAAGTGGGGAGAAGTGGAGCGTAAAGCATTTGAAGAGATTAAAAGAAAATTCAGCAGAATGATAATGATGAACCACCCGGATTTCGAGAGAGTGTTTTATTTACAAACGGATGCAAGCAACGTGGCCGTGGGTGCGGAATTGTACCAAGAAGACGAGGAAAAGGAACATAGGACCATAGCATTTGCAAGTAGATCGTTAATACAGGCAGAGAAGAACTATACAACGACGGAGAAAGAGTTATTGAGCATAGTATTCGCCGTCGGGAAATTTAGAACGTACATCCTAGGAAATCGCACAGTAATTAGGACGGACCACAAAGCTTTGTCATTTTTAAACACATGTAAACTTGCTCACAGCCGTCTAACCAGGTGGGTGCTTGTTTTGCAGGAGTATAATTTTGAGTGGGAATATATCAAGGGAACGGAGAATAAGGTACCGGACACTCTGTCGAGGATTGACATGATGTACAACAAAACAGGTAGGGATTTAAAAGAAATCGAAATTTTTCAGATCAGCAGAGAGGACAGGATTTTTGGAGAGGAAATGAGAGACATCAAAACCACGCAGAGAGCAGATGGTAAGTCAGGTAAGGTGATAGAGAGTTTAGAAAATGAGTTAAGTAGATCAGGATATATAGTCAGTATTTTCAAGTTTATAATGGGTTGTTGTTTAAGAGAATAGTAGGGAGTGAGCGTGTTTGGAAATTAGTAGTTCCAGAAGGTTTAGTTGAGAAGGTTGTTTGGGATTGTCACTTAAGGTATGGTCATTTCGAAGCGAAGAAGTGTGTGAGTGTGTTGAAAGAGTCATGTGTTTTCAGAAATATGGAAAGAAGGGTTAGAAGGTTGTTAAAGGGTTGTGATTTATGTCAGAAATCAAAGGTGGTAAACTGCAGGGTTGAAGGGGAGATGAATTTTATAAAAGTGGAGAGACCGTTCGATTTAGTTGCGGTGGATTTGTTTGGACCGTTGTCGAAGGGTAGAGGCAGAGTACAGTATGTGTTTGTAATGTTAGATACATTTTCCAAGTATGTGAGGCTGTATAGTATAAAAAGAGCTACCAGTCAGGTATTGAGCGAAAAAGTGCTTAAGATTACATGATACAAGTGGGTAAGCCGAAAATAATTTTGTCAGATCATGGGCCACAGTTCATCAGTGGTAGATGGCGTCAGACTCTAGGATGGGAAGGAATCATCACGAAACATACAGCTGTGTACCATCCCCAGTCCAACCAGGCTGAGCGTGTAATGAAAGAAATAGGCAGGATCTTTAGAGCCTATTGTCACGCTAAACACAGCGAGTGGCCGTTGTACGTCAAGAAGGTAGAGAGTTGGCTGAACAGTACCACCCACGAGTCCACCGGCTATACGCCTCATGATTTGATAAAGGGAACACGCCCCCCAAGGATTATGGAACAGCTGTTTGAGTTTGATTACCCTCCTGAGAGTGCACCCATGGACGTGAGCATCAAGATCCGGTTGGCAAATGAGAACCTGTTGAGCAAAGGAGAAAGACGGAAACATAGACACGACGCAAGAGGTAAATGGATGAAATATGAAATTGGACAGTTGGTGTTGGTGAAGAGGCACGATTTGTCAAATGCGCAGGAGAAGGAAATTAAGAAGTTTTCCCTGCTCTATGAAGGACCTTATGAGGTAATCGAGATCAAAATGCAGAATGCCTATGTATTGCAAGATAGGGAGACTAAGGAAATAGTAGGAACACACAATGCTACTAATTTAAAGTTATACTGGTCAGCATAGAACTGAACAGTGGGTACTTAACTAAATGTGTGAATGATCATTAATTTTGTTATCTGTGTTTTCCAGAAGGGACTCTCCCCCATTTTCGGGCGATCACAGACTCACCACCTCTGATCGTGGGTTTTGGCCAAGGGGACAGACCATGGTTGGCAGTAGCCTCAACAGCAGGGTGAAGCCAACGGTGGTCTGGCTCCACAAAAAGGTGTGAGTAGAAATATTTTAACACGCAAGAATGGGGAGGGGGACCCAGAGTTCGTGGAAAGAGAAAGTAGTCATAAAAAAAAAAAGTATTCCACTTACTCAGGTAGTTTCGTTGAGAAAATATGAAACGAAATGTTTAAAATTATTGTAATTTAAATGATTTAAATGATAACAGTCTTTTAAGTGCTTGTTTTCCCTCTGAAAACAAGGGAATGTATGTGTGTAATGTAAGCATATCAGATGATCCATTGTTGTAGTTCCTATCTTGTCATAGAAGTGAAAATAATTATGAAAAGTGAAAGCTTGAACTTGCAAAGTGTCTATGTGAAAATTTTAAATAATTAACAAACTTGTTTTTGAGCAAGGTTGAAGGGTGTTTTTTATAGTTGTTTAGTGTTAGTAAAATGTAAGTCAAAAAATGGACTGTAAGAACAGCATATGTATGAGGAATTAAGTTAGAATTAATTGGGCTAGTGCAGTAGTGGCATGTACTACTGTAGCTAGCGAAGTGGGTTGATGAGTAACGCACAGACCGTTGCCATCATCGGAGGCCTCAAGTAGGCGTGTATACACTGTGCACTTTGAATATAATTTTATATTATATGTGATTCTTGACAGTACAGTGTATTAATGATGTTAAAGTGTAAGACATGTGAATGAAGTTGATTTCCCCGACTTTTCGGGCGATTACTGCCTTACCAGCACTAATCGTGGTTTTGGCTAGCGGTCAGCTATGGCCATAAATTAAGAACCTTGACCATAGCTGGCTTGAAATTGGTGTATAGTAGAAATCAAAGGGGGGTGAATTTAGGGGAAATCCCCGGAATTATGGAACAGCGGCTGCCACTCTGTTCGAGTAGGAACAGCAAGGCCAGGTGGTAGACCCGTTTTAAGGGCGTTGTAACGGGGCATTTTCGGCCTACCTGAGGCAATATAAAGAAATGTATTTTCTTTTAATAATATTTTTTCGAATATTTGGGACAAACGTAAACAAAAAGGTATTTTGTTAATAGCGGCGGTGGCAGCACTGCTGTGTCAAAATGATTCAGTAATATTTTCTCAAGTGAGTAAACAACCGACGGAATTGTGCCAAGGTCAACAAATGACACACAAAACCAGTCAACAAGTTATATAACAACATCGGACCATCTGGCGTCAATATATACGTCAGAGCCCAGCCTAACGGTGGAATGCCGTTATGTAACAAAAAGCAGTCTGCTGGCGTAGGAATACGAACTTAAAAAACAATACAAATTGGACAAACAACCACGGCGACAACACAAATTAGTGCCGGTGGCCTAGGCCAGTCTAACTTCATCACCACTCGCGAGTGGTACGTAAAAGTTCCGGAACGTAATTTTGCGGGCCCGCATACAACAAAATGTGAATCTTTTATATATATTACAAGATACAAACAGTTTTTTGGCTAAATATTCATCCATAATTTTGACTAATTGCAGTAAATTGACAGTTCGGCCGTAAAATGTGAAAATGAGAACTATAAAACAGCAAACAGTGTACGCCATGAGGAGACACCCCAGTTGTCGAACTTCTCCGCATTAACAGGAAAGTAGCCATTTCGAAATTAATTAAAATGCTGGTTTTTTTTATAAATTATAACGTATTTAGGATCCTGGGGTAGTATGTGAGCGAGTGTGGGGGTGTTTGTTTAATTGTATATATATTATGAAGCGCTGGTTTCCGTTATATTATAAGTAGGCGTAAGTTTATATACATGTATTTAAATTAGTAAATCTTGAGAGTATGGCTAATTGTCATAAGTATATAAGTATAAGTAAAATCAAATAGTATAATAGAAATTGACGAAATGGGAGTTAGTCAAATAAAATAAAAAGTGTTCGTTAACCATCAATGTGTGTTGGTCATTTGCGTTCACCTGTTTCTCTCTGCTAATGAGTACACCTGACGAGACCCTGGAAGTTCACGAAAGAAAAATGAGCAATATCAATTTCAACATAATAAATTTTAATTAGCTCGTAAAGCTTTAGCTTTACTATTATAATTCTATAATAATTATATAATTCTAGATATTATATCTTGTTATTTTTCAATGTAACGCCGAAGCAAGGGCAAGGAGATGACAAAATTCCTCCACAAATTCAGTCCTTGCAGAGGCACCCGAACGCTACAGTTCGGTTGGGGGGCCATAGAGTGTGTGGTTAGGAGGTCGCTACAGGGGTAACGACGTTAGCCAATGTTAACAGATAGAGCGTAAATGTTAAAAAGATAAAGTTAGAAATGGTATTGAACAAAATAGAGTATGATGTCATTGCAAAAAATATAAAATGATTATAAAGTTGAGTAACAGAATTTGAATAATGAACTTGTCTGCCATAGTAGTTGTAGGTTGAATTTTATAGAAATAAATAGGTGATGGTATTTTGGGAATTTTGAAGGAATTGTTTACATGTTATGTTATTTATAGGAATATTGTAACGTACCCGCCTACGAGGTGTTAGCTAAACGTCTTTGTGTGTGGCCTATTGGTTGTTTGTCTTATTTAATTAAGCCCCAATGTTGGGTTCGCCAATTCTGTAACGTACCGGCCTACGAGGTGTTAGCTAAACGTCCCTCTTATTCTAGCGTGTAGCCACTTATGAATTATAATGACCGAAGTTTAAAAATAAAGTGGTTGGTAATGTTACTCAATCTAAGCAGAAATCGAGAGTGTGTGATTTGGGTCAAGTAGGGAAGTTGTTCAGCCTTATGTTGAAGAGAGAGTAAGTACCGATTGTTTACACTCGGTTTAGACGATTTCTGAAATTTTTCAAATTGTTCGCCATGATTTAAATCAGCTGATTGTGAGACGAGTCTCCACGCATAGTTCAACCAGACTACACTATGGCAAAATATGACCCGATGAATCGATCTCTTCTATTTTGTGCTGAAATCTATTACAACTACCCACTACAAAAAATATAACACATTTTTATTATTCAATATCATTTTTCAATAATATTTATTATTTATATTATTGGTTTTTTTTTCTGCCGCCAAAATACAAATATCACAATCGATCTTTCCTTAATTAAAACATAATATCGACTTCATCGAGTAAACATGGAATTGTCAAAAGAAGAAAACATATATGGTTTTGTTTACCAAATTTTATACTATTTTTAAAACATCAATCAATATATAATTCTTTTATTTCCCCAGGGTTAAGGGCAAGTTCTTTTTGTTATAAGATGGTCAGAAATGGATAATTATACTACGCTTTACAAATACCGAAAAATATTAAAAAATTTTGTTTATTTTCGTTTAGTACGTAGTTCCCGAAATGTCCGTAAGAGAGCAGCGTGCGTTTGTTTTCGTTAGAACATGTGATTAATTTTTACTAGTTTTTTGTTCTATACAACCATTCGGAATGAGTTTTCTTCGTTAACTATTAAACGAAATGTTTATATTACCTCTCTTCTTACAGTTCTTACTTGAATGAAGCCTTTTCTCTGGTGATGTCCGTCTTGGGTTGTAATTTCATTACCGTCTGGCCAATATTATATCGTCAACTTGAAACATAGCGAAACTAGGCCGGATCATCAAAATGGTTTTCTTTCACTTTTTATTATGGAGTATAACAATTTAAGTTTGATATATAAGGTAGGATTATATAATGTTCATACTGTTGTTTAATTTTGTACCAATTTTGCACTTCTATAAGGTTTCTAAAAGGATATTTTAATAAAATTGTGGTCTCATCATTTTTGTCAACTCTCCAGGTTTAATTTATAAATTCGATTAACAATACTTGTTATTTTCGTCACTCTTAGTAACCCATAATTTTTTAATATCTTTTTATTGGTTCTGCTATTTACTTTTTAGTATATAGGCAGTTTGTAATTATTATAAATTTATATTTTATTTACAGAAAAATAATTCTTTTTAATTTCGGTTTCTTTCCCAATTTGGTTTACATAATAGGTTTTTGTTCATTTTCTTATAACCTTGGATATAAGTATTTAATAGTTTTATTATCTTTAAATGAATTTATATATTATTTATTAGTCTCTCATAGTATTCCTACACTGCACTACTTCCTTCTGCCATTTCCCTCATATAGTATTATTTTAATGTTTTATTATCATTTGATATTTAAATCTTTTATGTTTGTTTTAAAACGAACCCTGGGTTATCTTATACTATAACACAAATATTTGCAAAAATATAAAATTAACTTAGGTATTAAACTTGGTTGTCTACACAATATAAATATTACAATAAATTAACAAAATACAGAATCAGTTAGTAGCATTATAGTCTACTATCATAGTTTATAATTCCCCTACTTACAGCACAATTCTGTAAGAAGTTCCCTTCACTTTCACTTTTTACCTCCATGGGTACACTATAACTCACTTGTAACTGTATATCACTCGAATTGTTTATAATGTTTAGTGATACAATTTAATTTTGAGCTAGTTATAGGTTACCCATTTCTGACCTTTATGTTATTACATGAGTTAATTTATTGGGACCGGGTTATGTACCGTAACATAAAGCCCCCCCACTAGAACAAATTTATTTTGGTTTTACTCGTTTATTAAAATAAATTGTAGATTGTTTCAATTCTCCTAATAGTCTTGGCTATTATTATAATAGATATAATAGCCAAGATATCTTCATAATATCTTCATTTATTTCAAACTGGTTGTAAACTGACTGGTAATTCAGACTGGTGGTAATTGCTGTTTTCTTACTCTACTCTCTCTTGGAGGCAAATTCATCAATTATTTATTTCTGGGTAGTGGTACTTCCACATTTTATTTGATAAGGACTGGTCACACTAATCATATTAAACTTGTTTTAACACTCATTTCTATTTACTTCTATAACTTATCTTTATCAATTAAGCTTCGGTCTGCTATCTTCCTTCTATTTTTTTCATCTATACTTCTGGAATCTAATATCACTCTTTTCAGCTATTTTATAATTATTATCCCTTAAATATTCAATTTCCCTAACATTTTTCCCTATCCTGTGCGGTGGTACCAGTAGGGTGGCCACTTTGGGTCCATACTCCTCTGTCCATCCTTACACCTTCTGAGACCAGGGGAACATCATCCCTGCTCATAAAAATTATTGCCGGAACATTTCTACGGTCAATACATAAAAATAAAAAAATTATAAGTAGTAGTCAATTAGCGACTAGTACTAAACACCTTTGGGATTCTTCATACTGTAGCTGTTTGCATTTATTTATATATTTCTTCTTCTTTTTGATTTCTTCTTCTTTTCCATTAACTAATAGCATATAACATTATTGATAGGCATTATGTTAAAATTCTTTTGACTTTCCTTCTTGTGACATATTTCTCCGTATCATTTCTTCTTATCTAATCTTCAATTCCGAGAAATTCTAATCCTTGTATTAATTATCATCCTCCTTCAGTTTCATTGGAGTCATTAAATTATTCTTTATTCTTCTTATCTGAGCACATTACCATCAATTGTTTTTTGTTCATTTAATTTTTTTTTTTGTTACCATTAAAAATATTACTTTTTCCTATTATTTCATTTTAAATCAATTCTTTATAACTCTTATTTACTAATCAGTTCTTATTTTCTGTTAAATTAAATGGTTTCGAAATATCTTAAATCGTATTATTTCTGAATAAATTAAGTAAGTTGTTCTTACGTAGTTTTTATTAAATCGTCTTGTTCCTGGATAAATTGTTGAGTAAGTTGTTCTTACATGCTTTTAGAATTTTGGGGTTTTTAGTTTCTTCATTTCAAATTGGGAAATAACTTGAGTAAGTTGTCCTTACATGCTTTTTGAATTTTGGGGTATTAGTCTCTTCATTTTAAATTATATGGTTTCAAAATAACTTGAGTAAGATGTCCTTACATGCTTTTAGAATTTTGGGGTTTTCTTCCGCTATTCAATGAGTTGCTGGGTCGGTTTTCAGAATATCAGTCCCCTTTTTTCTGGTTGGTTATTGTTTAGTTTAACCATGGTCCATTAATTCATGTACTCCCTTTACTCGGATTACTGGGGTATTCATAATGATTTTGGTATTTGTTAAATACCTCTGTAACGGGCCTATTTTTGGGGTAATAAAGCAATTTGTATATTTTTTTAATAAAACAAATAACATTTTTTGATGATAGGGACAAAAATTATAAACGAAAGGTAATTTCAGTAGTTGCGACGGAAGTGACAGGGGCAGCACTGCTGTTGACATGATACGTGACCAGTATTCAGTAATATTTTATAAAACCGACGGAACTGTGCCAAGGTCAGACAATGACATACAAAACCAGTCAACAAATTATGTAACCACGTCAGACCATCTGACGTCAGTATATACGTCAGAGCCTATCCTTGCTGTGGAATTCGGGTGTGTAAATGAACAACAGTCTGCTGGCGGAGTGATATAAACTTTAAAACAATAAGAGTTGGTCGTACAACCACGGCGACTTCATAAAATAGCGCCGGTGGCTCTTCGCCAGTCTAAATTCAACTCTCGCGAGAGTGGTACGTAAAAATTCCGGAACGTAAATGCGGGCCCGCACCAAAAAATGTAAATACCGTAAAACCATAAATGTAACTAACAGAAAAAAAAAATGTAATGCAAAACTTAAAGCATATCTAAATCAAGTGAAATGAACAGTTTTCTTGGAATGATGACAGTGGTGGAGATATAAAACTAATTATTAACTGAACCAAACGTGTGTGCGTGGAACAATATAACTTCTTCTGGACAATATGACTAAATCAGCTAAGTAATCTACAATAAAACCAAACTTTCAACTATGGTTTAATTTTCAAAATTTTAACATTATGAGCTCTTAAAATCGGGGAATAGTTGTGTGTGTGTGTGTGTGTGTGTGTGTGTGTGTGTGTGTGTGTGTGTGTGTGTGTGTGTGTGTGTGTGTGTGTGTGTGTGTGTGTGTGTGTGTGTGTGTGTGTGTGTGTGAAAGCGCTGGTTTTCGTTATGTCGTAGTTGTAAAAAATAGTTGGTATTTATGTTATATCTTAATTTGAAAACTGCTTAAGCAAAATGATCTTTTTTACGAATATCTATTCTGGAATATTATGAAAGTTGAAATGGTTGTGAGCATTATAGAGTAAATAAACCTTTTGTTCATTGCCAATGTGAATTAAAATTCATTATTGCAAATAAACCATTCTGATCTCCTGTTCGCCGAAAAGAACCCTGGACAATGGTAAGTACATATATTTGTACAATAAATAATTTCTTTCAGTACGCAAGATGGCGCCCGAAGAATTCAGTAAATAAATAATGAACAGTAACTTTAATTTCAGGGCATTTTAATTATCAATAATACGATATATCACACCTCTCTTTCACCTGGCATCGTAACTCAGCTGATACAAAGTCTTCATTGAAGTCACGGTTTTCCGTCATTGTTAGTTCTTTTTTAACTAACAGGTATTGCACCTCCTCTGACATAACATATTCACTCATTTTTAATCTCATTTCATTCCCTTTTACCTCTGGATTATTTACCAAATATTTGAATGTTATATTCTGTCTTGAAGATATGACTGATATTGTCTGATACACTTCCATCGTCGACATATTTAATTGAGATCTAAACTTAATTAATTCCCTTTGTTCATTAATTGGAAGGTTAAATACATTAATTAATCCACCCTTCCTCATCTCCATTTCTTCTTTTGTATTGAATATTTTCTTTCTACATGTTTTTCTTATTTTTTTGGTCTTCTTTTCCAGGTATTGATTATCCTCTTTGTTGTGGCTATTTTTATTTTCCGATGGCATTACACCTTGGTATTCTGTAATTTCTACTTCCTTCCTCCTCTCTTCTGTATTCGGACTTACTTTAATACCTTCTGAAGTGCTGTCTGATGTTTCATCCAAATTGTTGACACTATGGTCCATTTGTTTATTTGTCTCCTCCTTGTATGTATCTGCTTTTTGGCTAAGTGTATTAACATTTTCAAACTTCTCCCCGAAAGTTTTCCATATCTCCTTATTGAAACTCTCCATTTTACCCTCAAATTGTTTTAAATTTTCTTCGTTTATTTTCTCAATTTGTTTTAAACTATCCCTCAAGGTTTCATTCTGTTTCCTTGAGTTCTCTTCCTGTTTCTTAAAATTCTCATCTATTTTGTCAAATTTTCCGTTCAAGGTTTCATTTTGTTTCCTTGAGTTCTCATCTATTTTATCAAATTTTTCCTCCTGTCTCCTAAAATTTTCTTTATTTTCCTCATTGGTTTGTTTCGAGTTTTCCTCCTGTTTCTTAAAATTCTCGTCTATTTTATCAAACTTCTCGGCTATAAATCTCATCATGTCTTGCCAATTTGGTTCTCTCCTGGCTTCCGCTTTATCTGGTTGGTCCATTTCACTGTCCGTGACTAATTCTATTTCTTGTTCCTGTCCACCTTCTTCCTTCTCCTTTTCTTCTGCCCTCTTCTTCGATCTGCCTCGGGTATTATGCATTTCTTGTTTTCTCATAACTGCCGACGATAATTAGATTTTTTGGTATATTAATTTATTAAATATCAAAATTCTTTCCTAATTACAGCCCTTTTACGTTGAGCGCCATTCTGTAACGTACCCGCCTACGAGGTGTTAGCTAATCGTCTTTGTGTGTGGCCTATTGGTTGTTTGTCTTATTTAATTAAGCCCCAATGTTGGGTTCGCCAATTCTGTAACGTACCCGCCTACGAGGTGTTAGCTAAACGTCCCTCTTATTCTAGCGTGTAGCCACTTATGAATTATAATGACCGAAGTTTAAAAATAAAGTGGTTGGTAATGTTACTCAATCTAAGCAGAAATCGAGAGTGTGTGATTTGGGTCAAGTAGGGAAGTTGTTCAGCCTTATGTTGAAGAGAGAGTAAGTACCGATTGTTTACACTCGGTTTAGACGAATTCTGAAATTTTTCAAATTATTCGCCGTGATTTAAATCAGCTGATTGTGAGACGAGTCTCCACGCATAGTTCAACCAGACTACACTATGGCAAAATATGACCCGATGGATCGATCTCTTCTATTTTGTGCTGAAATCTATTACAACTACCCACTACAAAAAATATAACACATTTTTATTATTCAATATCATTTTTCAATAATATTTATTATTTATATTATTGGTTTTTTTTTCTGCCGCCAAAATACAAATATCACAATCGATCTTTCCTTAATTAAAACATAATATCGACTTCATCGAGTAAACATGGAATTGTCAAAAGAAGAAAACATATATGGTTTTGTTTACCAAATTTTATACTATTTTTAAAACATCAATCAATATATAATTCTTTTATTTCCCCAGGGTTAAGGGTAAGTTCTTTTTGTTATGAGATGGTCAGAAATGGATAATTATACTACGCTTTACAAATACCGAAAAATATTAAAAAATTTTGTTTATTTTCGTTTAGTACGTAGTTCCCGAAATGTCCGTAAGAGAGCAGCGTGCGTTTGTTTTCGTTAGAACATGTGATTAATTTTTACTAGTTTTTTGTTCTATACAACCATTCGGAATGAGTTTTCTTCGTTACTATTAAACGAAATGTTTATATTACCTCTCTTCTTACAGTTCTTACTTGAATGAAGCCTTTTCTCTGGTGATGTCCGTCTTGGGTTGTAATTTCATTACCGTCTGGCCAATATTATATCGTCAACTTGAAACATAGCGAAACTAGGCCGGATCATCAAAATGGTTTTCTTTCACTTTTTATTATGGAGTATAACAATTTAAGTTTGATATATAAGGTAGGATTATATAATGTTCATACTGTTGTTTAATTTTGTACCAATTTTGCACTTCTATAAGGTTTCTAAAAGGATATTTTAATAAAATTGTGGTCTCATCATTTTTGTCAACTCTCCAGGTTTAATTTATAAATTCGATTAACAATACTTGTTATTTTCATCACTCTTAGTAACCCATAATTTTTTAATATCTTTTTATTGGTTCTGCTATTTACTTTTTAGTATATAGGCAGTTTGTAATTATTATAAATTTATATTTTATTTACAGAAAAATAATTCTTTTTAATTTCGGTTTCTTTCCCAATTTGGTTTACATAATAGGTTTCTGTTCATTTTCTTATAACCTTGGATATAAGTATTTAATAGTTTTATTATCTTTAAATGAATTTATATATTATTTATTAGTCTCTCATAGTATTCCTACACTGCACTACTTCCTTCTGCCATTTCCCTCATATAGTATTATTTTAATGTTTTATTATCATTTGATATTTAAATCTTTTATGTTTGTTTTAAAACGAACCCTGGGTTATCTTATACTATAACACAAATATTTGCAAAAATATAAAATTAACTTAGGTATTAAACTTGGTTGTCTACACAATATAAATATTACAATAAATTAACAAAATACAGAATCAGTTAGTAGCATTATAGTCTACTATCATAGTTTATAATTCCCCTACTTACAGCACAATTCTGTAAGAAGTTCCCTTCACTTTCACTTTTTACCTCCATGGGTACACTATAACTCACTTGTAACTGTATATCACTCGAATTGTTTATAATGTTTAGTGATACAATTTAATTTTGAGCTAGTTATAGGTTACCCATTTCTGACCTTTATGTTATTACATGAGTTAATTTATTGGGACCGGGTTATGTACCGTTACAATATATATTTTTCTCTTATAAGGAAGAGATTGAATATAGTGTTGATTAAAAATCAGTTTTTTGAATTCTTGTTGTTGTTGTTTTGGGAGAAATTAGTTGAGCAAACCAATGCCTCAGACACAAACCAATGCATCTAAGAGGAAACATATCAGTTGTAGATATGGGAGTATATTAGACCACTATCTTAAAATTTTGTACTCGATGTTCCAGAGTTTGGTGGTGTTGTGACCGCAGTCCTGCGCTGGCCGGTGTGTCAGAACAGGAACGTTAAGTGCCTCATGGCCTTATGGTGTTGGGATCTCGCCTGAGAAGTCCAGTAAGGTCAGACAGGTACGATCAGCATCATTGGACCAATGGTAAGTGATTATATTTTTTTATATTGACATTACAGGGGGTTGTGGCGACATATCTGGGCTGATCCTTATAGAAACGTATGAATGAGTCAATGAAAGTTTTTATGTCTCGACACAAAACCTTTCATTGAGGGGGGTTTGTAACAGTACATAAAGGCCCGTTATCTTAATTATGGGGTTTGAGGGTGTTTTATGATGTTTTATTGTATCAAAGTTAAATAAAGTATGGTTAGGTCCATTGTCCCTATGTAGGCACAAACAACACATATTCAGCGAGGAGAATAATTCCAAGGTCACCGGTGGACGGGCGAAGTCGAGCAGAGATGATGGCGGTGTATGTGAAGACGAACTCTTAATAACAATTCTTATTGGTTCACAAGGTTGTGTCGTCATTAATAAACGACAATGACGCAGAAACAACAGCGTATGAAACAAGGCGTTGGCAGAGAGAACAAAAGACGGTGACATCAAATACACTAATACGTACGCAAATTTTGCTTATTACCAGTTCTCAGTTCCACACAGCACATCAAAGGGTCAACAGCTCACATCACTGTTGACTTAGTTTTAACCAGAAGTGTTTTAGACAAATTACTATTCATCATCAAAATGTAACAGTAGAGCTTCAAAGACTCGAAACAACAAGTTATTATTTAAATATCAAATGTAGAATCAGTGCTAGCAAAATAAATAGACGAGGGACATGCGGCGACCACCAGCCATTCTGATACGGAGGAACTAACACCAGTGGCGGAGCTACCAGCATCCACATACAGAGAAGTCAAAAGAATTACCATATTTTATACCTTAATGAGCTCAATAAGAAATAAATCTAATAAAAATGTATCTGTAATAGCGTGTGTGTGAGTGAGAGCATGAGGGAGTGAACGAATGGTCATGACAATAGAATATCAGTGTTTCATTGGTTTGTGAAACATACAAAACATGGAATGAAATCAATCAAATGTTATTAAAGCTGCAGCTAGAATCAAATTTAGAATGGGATTAAGCTTCCCCGTAATGGAAAGTAATGATTAATAAATAGGGGCGTAAGAAAGTATAGACGCCATTTTGTTTTGTATTTGTATGTGATGCCATCTTTGGGTTATGATTCAGTATTATAAATCTAATTCAGAAAATTAAAAACAAGTTGATTATATTCAAATGGTAGCCAGAGTTATTATTTCGATTACCTCTATGTGTCTGAATCTCGCTGAGTGTGAATCCTGGCCCTTAAAGAGGAAATTCATGTTGGGTATGAACCACGTGCTCATACCGAAAGTGTTATGGTAAGTACATGTGTTTTACTCTATATCAGTAAATATATAAAATTAAATGTGAGAAGAGAGAGAAAAATGCTACATATTCTCACCTCAACTTTCAGTTCTGTCCTAGTGGAAGAATCCATCATCCAACTCCATATCAGCCTGAGTCCATGGTAATCTAAGAACAGTCTGAGACAGGCAGTGTCGCCGTTTTGTAGTAACTTCAAAAGTTGTGAACGCGATGCAGAATCCTCAGCCCTGACCATCAGCCTGCAGAGCGTCAATGTGTGTGCTCGGTTTTTCAACCCAGAACCAACTAATTTTTCTATTTCTTCTTCCAACTACAATGAGTAGCATACATACTTGATGTTTATACACTGAATATATATTATCAGGTTTTGTATTAAAAACAATTTTGTCTCTTGTATTAAAAACAATTTTGTCTCAACCGTAAAATATAAGTCATCAATAGTACTTAACCTAACACACTTTTATATGAGCAACATTATAATGTTTTTGAGCAACTCAAAAGTTCTGTTGATACAACAAAAATAATGTTAAAGTACACTACTGGTTACCACGCTACCAATTTGGTATACGAGCCACATCAAATAATTTTTTTTTTATATTTGAAAAGGGATTCAATGAAACAAATATAAATATTAAACTTCAGCTAAGGTAAATAATAAGGGTAGTGAATGTATGCTTCAGCAAATAATACTTCATTAATCCTTTAATGAAGGTCGGCAACTGTCTGACCACCCCCGCATTTCCTAAAAAAGTAAAATATCGAATACAACTGACCATTTTAGACACACACTTCTAGACACAAGATGCTATTAACAACAAAAGCTAATGTGGTAACATAAAAATGTATATCAATAAGTTCAAACATTGATTTTTACCCAAAAGTTCATTACTAGTTATTTGTCTTTGAGTCTGCAAATCAATGAAATTAAAAAAAACTCACACACTTACTTCAGGTTCTTTAGAATTTAAACTAACTGCTGGGCTGTTTGGCCAGGGTCCAAGGTTTTCGTTAAAACCAAATGTTTCAGCAGCACCATCTTCAGTGGATGTAACGAGTCAAACCTAACGCAGGGCACCGTATGTCAGGACCACAGTACTATGGTTAAGGCTCCCTGTGTTAGGTTTCGACACCTCGCGTTAGTTTTGACTCATTACATCCACTGCAGATGGCACCCGGTGGTGCTGATGAAACGTACAGTTTTAATGAAAACCTTGGACCACAGCCAAACAGCCCAGCAGTTAGTTTAAATTCAAGTGACACCGGTCGTGAAAGCCTTTGAACAATATTACTTCAGGTTCGTTTAAACATACTGTTAATTTTCTCTTTGACAAAATTATCACCATTAAAGACAGTAAACTCCTGATTATCTGCGAGCACTTTATCCACATTGCAGATGATCTGCAACAACCTGCGGATTTTTTTTATAAGTGGAAATAAAGTTCAGATAAATAATAAAAGCTTCTGTTCCAATAATCTTAATATACTGTTTTATTAATTACCATAAACAATATTGCTTTAAAATTAAGTAAGTTATGTAAAGGTGTGTCTGAGGGACGGATTGAAAAGTCATTATACTCTACTGGCTTAGTTAACGGATGTGAAAAATTACATATTGACATTGAATGCCACCTGTGATGTTTACCGACAGGTCAGCAGTGACTTCACATGTATTTTTCTGACATTTATTAATTCATACGTTTGCGGTAATTCATTCCTGAATCTAATCCCTGCTCCACATGAAAATGTGGGAGATGTCCATGTGGATTTTGTATAGCCTTACAAAACGTTTGTATATATACTGGTAGCAACTTCAGAAATACTCCATGTAGATGATACATCGATGATACACATAAGAGAATTTATCAGTACAACTTCTTCTGATGAAATGTCAGTTCGTGTGAATTGGTATTTAAACTGCATAGAAAATGTGATTATTAGTTAACACAGTTTCAGTATATGTATACTGTACTTGCTACTTAATACGCGATTGTCACGAGGGCCTTGATGAGCATCTTAACGGGGTTCCACCGTATTGCTTTACTTTACTAAATATAATTAAATCACTACTGACTCGGAACACAAAGTTTTTTATGGGTATAAACGTTAAAGTTTTACCTTATAGCCTGAACCAGTTTTCACTTTTAAAAAGCTCCTTCAGAGTCTGCCACTGAGAGCACTGTCTGTCTTGATTTTGGCGACGGTATCGACTTTTGAAGGATCGATGTTGTGCATGTGGGGTGTGATATGTTCGAATAATGCATGTGATTTGAATTGTGTCTGTTCGTTTAGGATGTTATTTTTATGCTTTTTCGTGTGTTTGTGTATTTCCAATTGTTCAAGAGTGTATAGTTTTCGGCCCACACACACAACATCGATCCTTCAAAAGTCGGTACTGTCGACAAGATCGAGATGGACAGTGCTCCCAGTGGCAGCCTCTGAAGAAGCTTTTTAAAAGCGAAAAGTGGTTCAGGCTATAAGGTAAAACTTTAACGTTTTTACCCATAAAAAACTTTGTGTTCAAAGTCGGTAGAAATTTAATTATATTTAGTTAATTAACGGACACGTCATGGACTACGAAATCCAACCTTTACTTTAAATAAACAGCTAATGTTAATAAAGTATTTTCATTACTTTCTTCCTTCTTTTGTTATATATTGCAGATAGTCTGCGCAATTTGGTTATCCACAGCGATCACGCCACCTAATTCAACAGATAATCAGGAGTTTTATTATATATAGATGGGACATTATGTTAGTCACATAAATAGTTTGTGTAAGTTTCTTTTCACATTAGTTGTTAAGTCCAGTTTGTCTATTATTAACAAAATGCCTTTACTTGCATCGTATTATCAGTAATGTTGCATACATATTACATGAGATTATCTGACTATTCTATTTACCATTAGTATTACTGCTCACAACAATGAATACTCACTTTGTACTTAAAAACGATCGCTGAAAGGTTTTTAGTAGACTAAACAGAATCTTAGATGACTAGGGTTTTCTACTGTTCATTTTGCCTAGTTTCTGAGTACTAACCCACCCCATAAACATTGTGTCAACACTTTTAAAACACTTTTATACGCTTGAAGTCCTACATTGTTAACTCACTCAATATCCTATAATTTAAATTGAAAATTCAGATCCAAAATAATATTTTTAAATTAACCACGATACACTAGCACATCTGTTGGAACAGCAGACTGGTCTACAAATGTTTTTAGAAAGACATGTGCAAAAGATGAGTAGTGCACCTTTGGGAGTTACCAATTACTGTAAACTACCCAAATTCTACTTCTCAACCCCACATTGTCATCAATGGTAAACACACACTACATCAGTTTGCCTTCTGTCTCCAGAACATTATGTTTACGGAGAGCATGCATTTTCAAAATCTGAGTATCCTGTTACATTATTTCAAATATGTTAGTCTTACAAGGGCACCACATTCTCTTCAATTATGATTTCTTCAATAAAATAAAGACATTCTGACTGGTTCTGCTATAAGTATTTATATAAATAATAATTTATTTTCTACCAAAATATAACACTGTTAAAAAAATATCATGTTCCAGAATTGTCTGATTTCAGATTTGCTTGGTAAAAGAAGGAAAGGAATTTTTACCTGATGTGTGTGTTCTCTATATGTCTGAAGTGGGCAACATGGGGACACTGTGCATTGGAATTTTATCTAAGGGTGATACGTCTTCATGATTGTCCAGTTGGGCTAACTAGATCCTAATCTAGCCTCTCACGTGGTTCATACATACTGTCACCACATTACCTCTACTATTGGCTAAAATAATATAACTTGATCTACACTGATCCTAAAGCCTGGCAAGGATAATATAAAATGTGTAAATTAAACTCCCTATGTTTATGGTATAGTTGTTAAATTTCCATGAATATCAACTATGTATACCAATTATGTTATTAAAGAAACTGATGCACTACAAATTAAGAAATTATTACAGGAAATTATACTCTTTACTATAAAGATATCAACCAGCTTTACATGTGTACATACATATCACACCTCGTTTATACTCCTCTCTTTCGACCTATGGAGTTATTTGGCATGAAACAAAGCTCAACTGTTCAGTAATTATTGTCCAAGTTCCACTTTATTCATTGTTTAGAAATTAACCTAACCTGTTGGTTGTTAGTTCATCCAACAGGGTCTTTCAACCACCATTCACGGCTTCTGGGGATGATCCCAGATTTTAGGGATCAAAACGCCAAGTGAAAAATATTACAACGGAGGCAGTCTGGGCAGAGGGTTTACCTGATATCTCAACACTGATGCTTATACTGAAACCAATTTAACCATTACTCTTTGTTTACTGTTACCAGAGTAACGTCTCACCCTCAAGCTAATTCACGCTTATGACAAAGTGGAGCCATGTTGTTTTAGATATATGAGTGTGCTGCGAAGGTGCAGTATAAAAAGTTAGAATATATTCAGTCGACTTTAATTTTATCTACTTGAAAAGTAATTTAATGACAAATACCTGTACAAAAAGCTGTTTAATAATATTTGATAATTACACTTCCCTTTTGTATCACAAACTAAACTATTATCAGAATACATAATATTACATATGAAACAAACCAAAAACAAATTACACATTTCAACATAACTATGCATTTACATTATTTCCAGTTATATAAAAAAAAGTTTTCCCAACCTCTGATGAAGACCCCTGTGATTATTATAGTTTCCAAACTGATTTTATTTGTTCCCATTAAACTGATACATTAAATTTTAAATTTTTAAAAATTTTCTTCTGTGTACAGAATACAAAAAGTGAAAATTGTGGTGGTGGTACCTATTAAACTTACAAGAAATTATTTCTTATAAGGCAGAGGCGGGGATCCAGCAAGCAACTGGGGGGGGGGATATAAAAAGTAGGACCATTCTTTAATTGTTTATAGTATAAATGATGGGAATGAGTGTAGATAAAAATACAGTGTGTTATTATAAACACAACACGCTTATTAATGTACAAGTATAAAATCATATCTGTGGTTGTCAGTTCATTATTCTTTTAATATGTTCACTTACAGTTTAAAATACACACTACTCATTTGAGTTATGTATCAAACAAAAAGTAACATGGTGGTAAGGTATAGTTACAATTTAAAGCAATTTTAGATTAAAACCATGAATCTACACGATGTCATATGAATTATAATATAACGTGATATGAATTTTATACATATTCACAAACACAAAACCATTCTACAATTACAAGACAATGAAAAAACTTTCGTCTGATGTAACCCCAGTGGATCTGCACCTGTCACAAGGAAACAAGGAAATAGTTCTACTTAACGATATGGACATTACTAACAACTTACACATGCACTCTGATGTTGGTGTGGTTATTTTACTGTATTCAAAAGTTTGCTATATTTCAATTATTACTCTGTCAACCATACAACAAAACAGTGGCGTAACTAGGAACTGCTCCAAGGAGAGAGTGAGATAAGCTTCTGGGGTGGGTTGGGGGGTTACACACTAGCTTGAAAGGTTGGACACCCAATTTTTCTGGGGGATAAATGAGATATTCAAGATACTTTCTATGTAATTATTTATACAATTATTTTTAAGCCTTATTTTAACACATACAGCTGGCTTAGAAATAGATATTCGTTAATTGATTATGGATTTCACTGAAATTTTTACTAGCTCTGGGAGGCAGGTGATCCCCTTCTCCTAGTTAAGCCACTACAGCAAAAGTTATGTAACACACAAGCAAGTCACAACCAAATAGCTTGAAGGTACTTATGCCACATACATCCATATCATTGAGTAAGTCCTTTACATCTCGTTTTCTTTCTTCTTTTTTCTTCCGTTCTTTCTCTCTCCGTTCTTTACGGCTGCTCATGTCAGACCACTTTCCTTCCTTGTCTGGATCCTCACCAATCCAACCGCGGCAGACCGGCATCTCACAGTAACAACGTTGTGCCTCTTTGCTGTAATTGATTGATTATACCAATTAATCATCTGCATAACTTATAGGCCCACACATTTTATAATTTCAATGTTAATATGTAAATGCCAATTTATGGCCTACAAATATCAGGTTAATGATGGGTTTATCAATTTTACGATGATTTATTTTCTAATCTTAACTACTGCTGCACAGTCTAAACCATGACTTAGGAAATGATAGATTCGTTCACTTCACACAATAAGGAAAAATGTATAATAATGCTCATAATGCTCATGTATTATAATACATGAACATAAGAGAATATAATTTGTATCTTATAATACTGAATTTGTCTAATGTATGATCTTATGTTATTGAATAACTTACTTACAATAAAAAAATTAGTATTTTGAAATTTGTATTAACTTAAGCTTTACAGTAATAAAGATGTATGTATTAGAATGATGCACTTATCATAAAATACATATTGCAAAAAAAATATATATGTAGCTGTGTTATGAAATAACAAACCAAAGGTTTGTTTGTACTGAATAACATTAAATATCATAAGTAGTGACAGGAATTTTCAAAAACAAAGATACTGAGAGGGATAATGTGCAAAAAAAAAGAAGAAAGAGAGTATATACAGAAGGCTAATCCACTAACAAATACAACAACAAAATTCAGGTTGAGGACACTCCATGTAAGAAGTCTGTGAAGAACTGAGATTAAGATGTTTTGGCCAAGTAAACAGACAAAAAAATAATTCTGTTCTAGCAAAATATCATGAAATAGGAGTATCAAATGAGAAGACCAAAGAAAGACTGAGAATAGGTAGAAACATAATTGGAGACTTCAAAACTATGGGATCAGTGGGTACAGAAAATAACAGGCAAAAAGGAATAGAGACAGCAAATGGAGAGAGGATGGAAAACTTGGGTACCTATGAAGAGAAGCGGAGAATGTGAGAGAGATATAACTCGTCATTTTTAAAGGCTTTCCCAAATGTGAATCTTTGTTAACCTCAGTTCAACGAATGCAGCCAAACTTTTGGTTCAAAATTTTCATCATATTTCGCTACATTCCATCATCAAAAGGACGAGTATCCTTGTTGTGTGACTGAAAACTACTAACACGGCGAAAGATGAGAACACACATCCAATGAGTTATCATTTACAGGAAAACGATGCAAATGGAGGATAATAGTGGCACACATACATCTCAATTTGACAAACGGCAATATTACACTTTTGGTTGCATTTACTTAATGAAGACGTACGTGTGTATGAGGGGGGGGTTTAGGAGATTCTGCCAATATAAGTTAGCACATTCATAGGCAACCTTTATATTTATGGGGGCGCATATATAACTGAGGACCAGTTCGATGGGCACACCCCTCCCCACTCCATCAGTGGAATCTAGAAAGGAGTGGAGTTCAACAGACGGACGTTACAAATATTAACTGTCGCTTTATAATACCCTTACGCTTATATTTAGTGACTTGGAACACCAAATCAAAAAAAGCTTTTCAGTATTTTTCATATAAATTTGTGAACATTTTTCATATTAGAAGTAGGTCAGCAACAATCTGTCATCATTCACACATGTTAAAACTAACAAAACTTTAAACGAAAGAATGGTTGAACAGGAAAACATTTTAATAAACATAAATTAAAGAACTTACCACAGTAACACTACGTACTTATTTTCATAAAGTGCACAGAAATGTAAAACTTGACAAAAAATCACTTTGGGGAGAAAGGTGTTTACAGGCTCTGGGCGACAAGCTAGACAATCGTATTGGGGGAAGACGTAACGCAGTTCGGTAAATGGCTTGTACTATTTTATAATACAGTACTTTGAAGCAGGTACAATGTGGGTGTGTTCCATTGTTCAAAAGAAACGAAAATTATAAATAGGTTCGCGGGCACATAAAACCTTATCGAAAAGCACACTTGCGCCCGCGGGTGCAGGGTTGCCGACTGCTGGGTTAGCATATACTAAACGCTATCCAACGGATACTACAACAAGTTGCTAGTGGTAAGACGTAGGAGAATACACCGCATCAATACAATATAGTAGTTTGAGTACATAATAGGAAAAAAATGTACAAAAAATGATTAAGAGAGTTAACGTATGAAAGGAAAACATTAAATTGTTTTACTTCTGAAGGATATAAAGAGTGTTAGTCATAAGAAAAAAAAAGCACATTATTGAGATAATTAATTTATAATGGAATATAATACACTATTTACATATACTGTAATACAGGTTGCTGTATAAGAACTAAATATCAAAATGCCTATATATTCTGCGATTAGGTGTAGTGAAGCAGCCAAAGACGGAATGGCTTTGAAACACACACATCCTGGTGTAAGTATCAGGTAAGTTGTTGGCATAATATTACAGAAAACACTTATACATACATATTTGTGTAATATACATTGTTAAACTGAAACTACCAGGTACTGTTTCGCAGTTAAAATTATACTTATTGCGAAAATAATTAGATTTGTCTGCAAGTACAAAAACTGAATTGTCTTACGCTCAATTCATTAACTTATTATCAGCACCATCAGAGATGCTAAATACAGCAGTAGTGAACACACAGTAGTACCCAAATGAAGCAGAAACTTGGGTACCATGTGAACAAATTTAAGAACAAAATGACTTTTTACTTATTTTGTACAATATGGAATCAGCTGAATCCGGAAACAAAATGATAAATTTTAGTACAGCATCTGTGTAGTCAGTAAAGTCACTACGCTGACCAGTTGCTTAACACTTTCGCTCCCAGACACTGGCGACAGGAAAACCTCTCACTACCAGACCTGTGAAGAGTAAATTTCCCCCCAGCCCAGATATGTTTTCTTATACATGCTATAACAGCCGATTCTGTTAACAGTACAGTATTGCCAACTTAACCCTAGGCCACATTTCTTTCACTCTGGCCCAGAAGAATGTAAAACTCTATCTAATAGCATTGATCTGTGTCCACATGTTGACAAAACCTTCAAAACATGGTCATGCAATGTGTCCAACTTTGGTACACGTGGTAGCAAGAGTGTTAAACATCACAGATATGTCACAATGTCAGTATTAACTTTTGTAATGCTCAACATCTGCTAATTAACATCCTGTATTGCTGTTTAATTAACCATGCACCTTGTTTATTATGCAAAAAAACAAAACAAAACATGAAGGCCGAGCAAAATAAATTTTCACAAAGAGTAAAACACCACAGTATGGACAGCAGGTCCATAATGCTGATTGCAGTCTGAGAAACCCTTGTTAACCCTAGAAAGCCAACGTGTCTATAAGAAATGTTAAAGCTAACGTTTTGTCTAAAAAAAAAAAAAAAAAATGTTATGTTCGATATTTCTTTAATTATATTAATAATGGAAATTTATAATGATTAAAATATTTTTACAAGACTTACATTTGCTCAGTACATTAAAAACACCACTTTCCTTTATGTTCTCCACACATTGCCTTGGTACAGCCGCAAAAGTATTTTATCATTCGTCTCTTCTTCGCTGGACAATATGCATATATTTTCCTTCTTTGAGGTTCTATAATGTTGCTCTGAGGTGTAGAAACTGTGACACCAAGTATATCAGCAATGGACCGGCAAAAAGGACTACTCAGATTTGTTACTTGAACTCGGTGCTGTCGTACTAATTTGCAATGCATGTTTTTGGCAAAAACTCATCTACAAACTGGCTTTTTCCAATTTTGTATAGCGTTGTTCACATAAATTACATAACTGTTCACTAATATGATGTTTCTTCTTCTTCTATGGCATCACAGTTCAAAGTCGAACCTTAGCCTCCATAGTCATCCACCTCCATTTTTCCCTGTCCTTGGCGATCGATGGCCATTGTTTTATTTTAAGTAAATTATCAGCATCCATCGCCACTGTGTCAATACAGCGTATCTTGGGTCTTGCGACAGGCCTTCTACCCTCGATCTGACTAAACAGTACCTTCCTAGGTATTCGGTTGTCTTCCATCCTAATGCTGTGTCCTGCCCATTGCAATCTATGCAGTCAGATGGTGGTGCCCAGATCACTGACTTTATACAGCTTGTATTGCTCCTAATATGTTTATTGTTCCGTAAAACACACACAGAGGCCACCTTCTTGTTTCTCGGCTGCAAGGCATCTGATTGCACATTTGGTCCACAGTGTCTACAGCATCTTTAGTGGTGTTATAACATTAAATAATTTTGGTTTTTTACAGTCTTCCTTAATTTGTGGTGTTCCATGGCATGCGGATGTTAATAAGACAACTTTTTTTTCTTTTTTGTCTTGTAAGATACCATAGTTTTGTGGCCATCAAAACAAAACATTGATGTTTCAATTGCCCTCTCACCAGGGTCTTTCACTTCAGTAGGTATTTCAGGTTTGTCATGGCATATGGTCCCAACGGTTGTCAATTTGTATGGAAGGGAAAGGAGTTCTGTTGCTAAAGGCACTGACATAAACCAATTGTACATTGTGATGTTCCTGCTGGAACCATTAATACTCTTCGTAAGTCCCCTCACAAAATACTGTGCCTGCGGAATTCCACATGGTCCAAGGTATGGCACTGCATCTACCATGCATTGTCTTAGTGTCACACATCATCACAATTTTTATTCTGTACTTTGATGGTCTATTAGGAATATACATCCTGAATTTCCATCTGCCCCTAAATCCAAGTAGTTGCTCATCTATAGTTTAAGAGTTTCTACAAGACAACACGAACATGTCCCACACTTTTCTGACTGAAGTGAAGCGATCTTTCTTCATTCTGTCTTCTACAGATTCGCGATAATGAAATTGATGTGCTTCCATAATGAAATCAAATCGGTCACAACTCATAGTGGCCTTCTATCTTTCACCACAAAATTCAGAGTTAAACAGTCCTTTACAAGGCATGTAATTGTCTTTCTGTGCTGCTGACAAAATTAAAATTCCTACAAAAGCATCAAATTCCCTGAATTGTGTACTTTTCTTCTCCTTCTGTCCAATGGCTAAATTACTGTACGTTACCGGGTAATTTTGTTCTTCATTTCATCAGTAAAGAAGGGGAGAATAATGTTACGACATTACAGAACAGTCTACGTGTTTATCGAATGTTCCAGAGGGATTCGGAATGTACTGCGTGTGGCATACGTGATTCTCGACGCATTAGCTAGAGTGTGCCAGAAGCTGCGCGGACTGTGTCAAGGCCGCAATTAATTATGTCGTAGGTAGAGATAACACGTAGTTTGGAATGTTCTGGTCTGTGAGCAGGAGTATAAATACAAGGTGGCAGCGGCCTTAGTTCAGTTATAGTTGCGACCTATTACAGTTTGAGTTGCGAGTTATTATCGGGTGATGTTACTGTGTGCGTTCAAGCGGTTATTAGAGAAGTGTTGAGTTTTATAATCAGGCGGTATAATTGTAATACAATTGTGTTTTATATTAGTTGACGTGTGTGATATTTTTATTTTATATTTTCTTGCGTGTGAACAATTTTTATTTGATTTGTTGTAAGACTGTGTTGTTAATTATGAACTGTTTAACTGTGAAAATTAAAGCTGGAGATTAGTGACTTAATTGGTATTTTGTTTTCCACTGTACCTACGACGATCAAGTAGACCGTCGTAACAGTGGTGTCAGAACTGGGACAGAACCGTTAACATTGAAAACAGTGAAAACTTTATACAAGATGAGTGTAATTCGTAATTAATCAGTAAACAATGGATGCCAGTCAGATGATGGAAAATTTACAGGCCCTGCTGTTACAGACGGAGAAACGACAGGATGAGAAACGCAGGCAGGATGTGAAGAAGCAGAAAGACGACAAAAAGAAGAACAAAGACATAGAAAGAGAAGAAGCAGAAAAACGACAGGATGAAAAACTCAGGCAGGAAAGAGAAGAGGCTGAAGAACGTCAGAAAGCACTAATGCTATAAACAGAAGACATCAAGGAGTTAATACAGGAGCAAAAGCAGACACCAGAACAAACCGCTGCAGAGTTGGGTCTTCTACGAGGTGAGCTTAACAAACAAGTTACTAAAATATCGGAGGTACAAGAATCAATGACATTAAAAATAGCTGAAGTAGAAAAATCTGTCTCGATTGTTGAAGGATCAGTGTCTACAAAATTATCCGTCATAGAAGAATCTGTGTCAAATAAAATATCTGCAGTAGAAAACTCAATCGCAAACATAAGAGAACAAATTAAAAGTGAAGTTGAGCAGTGCATGAAGATTTAAACAAAACAATTTTCTGAACAGACTGTACCTATGATAAAGACAGAAAAAGACACAGAAAATAAGTTAATAAAGACAGTCACTTTCCCTGCATTAGGGACAGTTCATGACAAAGCTCCAACCTTTGACGGAAGCAGTCACTGGGCAACATACCTCCGCCAATTTGAAGCTGCTGCATGCGCAAATAATTGGACAGGGAAAGACAAGGCTGTTTCACTAGTTCTTGCATTAAAAGGACCTGCGGCAGAATTACTAAAGAAAGTGCCACCTGACAGCCAGAACATCTATGCCGAGTTGATAAAAGCTCTAGAATTACGCTACGGTGATAAACATTTGCGAGAGGTGTACTATGCTCAGTTGAGAACAAGACGACAACGTTCTGGGGAGAGTCTTCAAGAGTTTGATGCAAGTATCGAGAGACTGATTAGATTGGCCTATCCTGAAGCACCAGAAGATTTTCGAATAAGGTTGTGGTGCAGACGTTTATTGATGGCATCGGATGTGAACTTCAGCAAGTGTTACGAATGGCAAGACACCGAAATAGCTCAGAAGCTCTTGTTCACGCCCTAGAGTTTGAATCTGCCAAGTCAGTGTCCCACTACATTAATGGGTTTGTGTCATCCAGTGGCGCACCCAGGATTTTTTTCCCGGGGGGGGGGTTGAAAATTTAGAAACAAGGTGCATAATTTTGGTTTTCCCCATTCTTTTCTTTACAAGGAGGGCTTTTTCCTGGAGAAACGACAATACGCAGCTTATAAGGAGCCAATGTTGCAAGAATAGGTAAAAATTAACTTTACTTCATAGAATTTCACTCATGTACGTTCCACCTATAATGCTGCAAAGGCATACTGCACGTGTAACAATCATACACACAATGTTTGTGAGAATTATGAGTTAAAATCATGTTAAGCACAGGCTTACTAATTTGCATATGATTATTGAATAACCTAAATTACTTAATCAGTAGACGCCGACTTTATTGAAGTAATAATACAATAATATAGTTAAAATAATCAGACATAAAGCAGTTACGCACTTTGTAGTGGGGATAAGGCAGGAACAATGTTATACACGTGAGTAGAAAAAGGCCCTTTGAAAATATTAGCCTTCTCCCTGAATGGCGAGTCTACGTACGGAGGTTTTGTTTTTGATTTTTATTTCTATTTCTACTAAACAGTACATATGGACTGTTTTGTAAGACGAAACAAGCAATAGATACAACAGAGGTACCATACAAAGATTTCACCGAGTTATAAAATGTTTTAACATTTAGTAGGCCTACTGCAATTATTTTGTAAACAGCGATTTGGCATGTTGTGTCTATTGCAGTCTTTCTCCAGATCTTCTAGTCGAGCCTAGACATTAACAAACATTGTATATTTTGAAGTACATAATAGTTTGTGTACATGTTACGATTCAGGAAATAACGTAATATCGGTAAAAATGAGCCTCTGACGAAGCTGACGAAAACTAGTTCAAGCTACAAGGTGAAAGTTTAACATTTTTACCAATAAAAAATTAGTGTTCCGAGTCAGTAGTTATATATTTATAATTACTTAATCAACGGACACGTCATGGACAACAAAATCCAGGATTCATTGTGTGTATGGTCACCAAGTTGCAACGGTTAATTTTAAATAGGTTAGATACCTGATAATCCTTCATGCAACTTACTTGGTCGCTATGCACGACGCGTTTCGGGATCAAGGTCCCATCTTCAGGTGCTCACTCGGGTCGAGCTCGTCAATTCATACAAACACACACATAAAACATAAAAAACACTGAATTTAAACACTCATACTGCGCGAGAGGGGACGATGCGCATCATCGAGAAAGTAAACATGCACTGGCCATATAAAGTCCAAAGCAGAGATAAGTTGGTCGTACTCTTCATGTCTGTGCCAGTTTTTGTACCACAGTATCGAAGAGCGGGTTGGATTTGAACGACACCATATCGTTCAACAGGCACTCTTTCTGTGATTTGGCCACTTTATATATCTCATACTCTTCTAATGCATTCATATATCGGCCCTTCTTACAAAAGTGTATGGGTTTAAGATTAACAGAGAAGTTAGTGTAACTGTGATCACAATCAATCAGGTGTTGCGCGTAAGTCGATTTACTGTTTATCACATTCTTCATGGGCAGGTGTTCCTTAAACCTCTCTTCAAAACGTCTCCCCGTCTGGCCGATGTAAAACATGTCGCAATCATCACACACAATTTTGTAAACGCCAGAGCGTGTCTCTACGCTTCTGTGTATCTTGGGGCGCACTGCATTTTCAATGTTATTTTTTGTCCTAAAGGTAACTGCGATATTGTATTTCTTAAATTGGTTTTTTATAATGTTAGGCAACAAAGGTGTGTACTCTACCGATATATATCTATCAGTATTATGCACCGCGCTGTTCGGAATTTGAGTTTTGTTTTTGCGCCTGGAGATAAGTTTATTATTATACTAGCGTTATAACCATTGGATATGGCGATGTGTTTTAAAGTGTTTATTTCGTCAATGAAGCAATCTTGCTCTAAGGGTACAGTAAGAAGTCTATGGACAAATGTATTGTATGTCGCCATTTTCTGGGACCACGGGTGATACGAATGAGCGTGTATTGTGGTGTCAGTGGTAGTGGGCTTTCTGTAAATTTTAAATTTGAAAGAGTCCTGAGATTTAATTATGGTCAGGTCAAGAAAGTTCAGTTATTATTCTCCTCTGTTTCTAGTGTAAATTGTATGTGTTTGTAACACTGTTCAAGTAGTTTTTCAGAAGCTCAATTTGTCTTAATGTGCCATCAAAGACGATAAAAGTGTCATCAACATACCTGTAATAGGAAACGATGTTTTTACGGTATTTATTATTACTAGAAAATAAATATTAACTTTCAAAAAAATTAAGATAAAGGTCAGAAAGTATCCCACTTAGAGGAGAACCCATGCTCAGGCCTTCCTTTTGGTTGTAGTATGTATCGTTGAAAGTGAAATAATTTTGGCGCAATATTTCTTTAAGCAACATAATTAGATCATTTACGGCCTGTGGGCTTAATGTGGCGTTGGCCATTAAGTTTGTTTTTAATATTTCAACAGTCTCATTAACGGGTACATTTGTATACAGACTTACTATATCGAAGGAGGCTATCTTGTATTGTGGTTTCAACTTCACGTCTTTAATTTTACTTACGAAGTCAGAACTATTTATAATGCTATGATTATTATGAAGTGTTGTATTATTTTTAATTCATTGAAATTTTCAGCCACATTTGTCGAAGATAACGTGCCAAAAGCAATAGGAAACTTTTAATAGAATAACACAATAGAAAGTTAAGAGAAAATGTATAAGACAATTACGGCAATTCAGAGAAGAACGGCATATATCCGCGTTTAACTGACGTTGAATTCAGTTTCGTCTATGTAAACTATAGCCCGCCGTTCTTCTCTGAAGTGCCATAATTTTCTTATATATTTTCTCTTAACTTTCTAATGAGTTATTCTATTAAAAGTTTCCTATTGCTCTTGGCACGTTTTCATCGTAATCTCATTTGACGAATAATGTGGCTCAGACTAGATGCACTACCATTATAATTAATTTATCTATTAAAAATTGTTTAAATTACTTTGAATGTTGGTGTTTCCCCTTCTATGAATTGATATTTGTAAATAATTAACGGAATAGTACACTTGTCAAAGTTTTTATTTCTTTTGTTGAGCACTTTTTATGGGAAGTACTGAAAGATTTTATGTCAGCCGTATACGCGGATGCTTCTTTAATAATTCTAAAAACACTACTTAGAGACACACCGCATGCCTGAGCTACCCTTTTCTGTAACTTTCTTTCTGATATTCCCTTATCTTCCGATTTAATAAACTTGTAGACGTTATACATTATTTTTCGACTCTAACTATGCATAACTTTCCTTTGCACTGAAATTGACAGGCCATCCAGATTGATCTAGTTCACTCTCCAAAACCGGAAAATATAGCAATAAACTAAACGCTACGCTTTTGATGAAAACTGGTGTTTTTTGAAAAGTATGAACACAATTACTATCATGCGCCGTTGGCAAAAGAACAATTTATTCACGTCTGGTAAACTTACCTATGCTGAATTTTAATTTACCATTTAGTAATAGTAAAAAGGTTACTTTGTAAGAATATAGTAATTAACATATAAAGAAGATACTTTATTTATTATGTTCTTACTGTTTGTACACACGTTGATTACAACATTTTTTCCAGATTTTTGGGGGGGATTCTAACACCCCCCTGGTTGCGCCACTGGTGTCATCACATGGCAGTCAGAAGATCCCTGTATCACATTGCCGTTACGATGGGTGCAGAAAAACAATGTTCTCGGACAAACAATTCAGAAATTCAAGAGAGTCATAACGATTTGAATGATGGGAAAAAGACAGAAGACCAAAATGTTACAACTGTGGAAAACGTGGTCATCTACAGATAGACTGTTGGGAGAAGAAGATACCGAGAGAAGAGAGTGATCGCGCCAATTGGAGAAGTAAAGTCTCAGAACAGCAAACAGTTTCCATGCTACATAAGACCAGTGGAAACTTGATTGTTAACGTGTTTGCGGAAGGTAAACCAACATCATTTACAGTTGTACAGTTGACAGGGGCGCAACAGTGTCTATTGTGCGCCCTGACTTAATCAGCAACCGACGGCCTCAAATTAGTTCTTGTAGAATACAGACTGTGACTGGAAGCCCCGTCAATGTGTTAGGAAAGATAGATGTATGTGTACGCCTGGGTCTTCTCGAGTTTAGCCACAAAATGCTCATTGCAGACATTCTTGATGAAGTGATTCTTGGCATGGACATTATGAATGCCTACGGATTCATTATGGACTTGAGAGAGAATGTCCTGAAGGTTGGCCAAGAGAAGATAAAGCTTTGCATGGCTCAAATGACAGGGTCTGCCAACCATGCAATCAAGCAAGTGGCATTGGCCGAAGAAAAAGTCAACAGGTCTGGTCAAGAGGAACCCTCCCTATTGCAAGCAGAAATGGAGGAAGAACTAGCAGAGGAAATACAAATAAGTGTAACGACAAAAGAAGTGATTGGAAAGCCAAGTATGGGTGTAGAGACAAAACTCTTGCCTGTTCCTGAGCAAATCGAAGCGCCCGGGGGAAAAGTTGCTGAAGATGAGGTTACGCAAGAGGTTGTTGACGAGAACCAAACAGACTTGGATCAGCCAGTGGTGTTTAGGTCATCCGTACATGACACAATGGGAGTGATTCCAGCAAAACTAGTGGTTGATTGTAGGACTCGCTTTCCTGGGAACTTGATGTTCGGATCACATGAGACTGAATTTGAAGAACCGGAGAATTATGTTTCGCAAGGACGCCCACCTAGATCGCCTGGTCAAATGCATGCTTACTTCAGAGACGGTTTGCCAGTTCGGGACGAACAGGCTTAAGGAGGGGACAGTGTTACGACATTACAGAACAGTCTACGTGTATATCGAATGTTCCAGAGGGATCCGGAATGTAATGTGTGTGGCATATGTGATTCTCGACACATTAGCTAGGCTGTGACAGAAGCCGCGTGGACTGTGTTAAGGCTGCAATTACGTCGTAGGCTTAATTGTTCGGATTGTTCAAATTTTTACGTAGGGCAAACGGGTCGTTCGTTCAAATTGCGTTATAAAGAACACATCCCAAGCTCTAAGTCAAATATAGGAAGATCCACATTCGCTGAACATTTCAGCTCACAAGATCATAACATAAAAAGTATTAGTGAGAATTTGGACATATTACATAAATGCAGGAAATCTCTTAAACTGGACACTCTCGAACGGTTTGAGATATATAAGGCCACTAAAGAGAATTACGATCGCATCCTAAATGAAAAGTCAATATATAAAAATAATGTTTTATTTAATAGAGTCAACGATATAGAACGAGATATTAGCTGTGTCAGATCGATAAAGTTTATCAAAGGTCAAATCGGTATCGATTAATTTTACTGTATACCGTGTTCCTGCGCAGGTCCGCGGCAGCCGCGTGTATTGTGTTTCGTTCTGTTTTGTCTTGTTTTTAATGTGTGTTAATTTATTTAAATATTTTCGTTATTATGTATGTGTTGTTTTTATCGTTTGACGAGATGTGCAAACATCAACAAATGTAGTTTTACCAATATTCATTGAGAATCTGATGATGACACTTAATGTGTTGAAACTCAAGTAATCCTGTATTCGGATTTTAAGAAGCGTGACGGAAGGTAATTAACCTGTTTTGCAGTCTCAAACGCTCTTGGAGGCAAATAAAATGTCCATTTTTCCCCTTGAAGTTTACCTTATCACTGACAAAAAATGTGTATCAGCCAATGAAGTTCTTTCTGGGACTGAAGACACACTACTTGTGCTTGGCTGGAATCATCAGGTTGGGTAGTAGTACGTATTCTAGTTACTTGAGTAGTAGTAACACATTCATCAGTATCTTCTTGATGTTGAGTAACCCTGATTTTAGAGTCTTTAACATGGTGTGCTTTCTTTCTTGGTATTGGAGAAATCTGTTTCTCATTCAAACTGGAGTTAATTTGAATGTAGTCTGGATTTTCCTGCTCTCTGTTGTTAAGTACCAATATGTTAGGTATTCCGAGTCTTTCTTTTCTTTTGTTATTTATTTATTATTTATTATGCCCCACCAGTTGGTGCGCCAATATGTTAAGTTCCATTTATGTGAGCGTGCTCTTATCTTCTTTAAAATTTATTAATTTGAAGTAAATTTATTATTTATTGAACTATTGTTATTTGATTTTTTATTATTTTTAGTTACTTTAATTAAAAGAGTGATCAAGCAATGACAGATCGTCAACGAGTTTACTGTTATTAGAATGGTGTTCGCATCTGTACTGTTTTGAAATGTTCCCAAAATAATTGATCTTTAAAAGTGGAATACATTGTTGTCTTTCCACAATTGATTACTGATTCGAATCAGTATTGTAGGTTATCTGGTTTTGTCTCCTAATTTCTCAATGTTCTTCACTCTCGTCGTATTTCTCTTCTTTCTTGTCACCTGAAAATCCTTTATTTTAACTCACTCTCAAAAAAATAAAATGCTTGTTCGGTTCACAATAAACATTAGTTTATTTGATACTGTTTAAAACCTGGGTCAGTTTATCGGCTCGTGAATCGAACGGTATATTGGCCGTATCGACTCGCTCACCCAACTCGACTCGAACAAAAAATGTTTAAAATCAATTACAATATTATTTCTTTATCAGGTAGTGGATTCTTTGAGCTGTTAGGAAAGATCAGAAAATGCTTCAGGATAAAATACAATACATTACAATTGGTTAATCAACATTCTTAATAACTAATAAAATTAACATAATGTTTGAGTTCAAATGTGTTATTACTCTCAGTTCTGTTCCAAAAGTCAATCGAAAATGGTGGAATCGTCACTCAAAATGGCCGTCGGCCTACAACTGATTGGCCCGGAAATCTGCTTCGACTAATTTCTTTAAATTAAATAGTGTTTTAATAATTTAATGTCCACAATGTTGTTGAATAAAGTTTTGTTAAAGTTCACAAGTGTCTGGTTTAACAGTATTTTTGGTGAATCTCGTGTTGTGTAATGGTATGGTTATTTCGTTACTAGGTTATCAAAATCTCACCAACTCGACGTTATGCTTTTTAAATTTGGGATGTGTTAGCTTGAGTAGATCATCATTTTTTCATTCGTTTTTCGGTTTCTTCTATTAGCATTGTTTTCTCGTGTAATTTTGTAATGGTTTTCCTTATTTTTCTTATTTCGTTTTTTTGCGTCTCTTTATATTTACTTTTGGTTATTCATCAAAAAAATGTGACTCTGCTACATGAAATTGATCTGTTCGGTCTGAAAGTTAACAATAGAGTAAACGAATTTTTCCGTTTAGTCAAAGCAATTATGACCACGCTTTTTTGAGCTCTGATTGGTCGTTATTTCCCGACCCCTGGTCACGTGACGTTAATTATTCGAAATCTCTGAATTTTATATCTGTCACCTCAAATTACTCCCTGTTTATTTTTAGATTAAGTTAAATTTGATTTATACGGTGTTATTGTTTAGTAAAATTTAAGTATTTTGATACCTTATGTGGCCCATTTCAGCCCAGTATCACGTATTTTAGCACCTGTATAAATTTAAGTTTTTTAGGCTTTTACATAATTTTTCTTAATATTTCCTATTGCCTTCTTTACTATTTTAATATGTTCTAATATGTTCAACTCACTCTTGTATAGTTGCTACTTTATTTCATTGTCTTGTTGCTTACTCATTATATCTTCATTTTACTCTATCGAGTTTTACCGTTGGTTTGTTTGTCCTCTCACTTACCACATCTATTGGGTTCATTGGGTTTATCACGTTACTGTTTTTTTTTCTAATTTTCTTCATAATTACTATTTTTTCATTCTTTATCATTTATTTTCTCTTCATTCACTGTTTTGGTTTAGTTTGTGGACGGAATGTTATGCTTAATACACTCTTATTTATATATCTTTTTATTTATTAGGTATACTCGTACTAGTCACTGATTGTTTTCTTATCTTATCATAGTTCTTTCATGTATGGTGAGGATATGTATCGTTACATATTGCCCCATCACTAAAATTGATCATTTCAGAAAATGTCGTTTAGATGTTGATGAAATAATCAAACATTTTATTTACTTAATAACTTATTCACTTGAGCTTCTCCCTTCGATCTCTCATATTTTTTTTCCGTAATCTCTGTTCAATATATCATCTTCTCTCCTTGTTTTTCATCCCTTTAATATTTAATTTTCCTAATCACGTGATTTGGTACAGTTCGGATGGGCACTTTTGGCTCCATTTCACCGCTGTCGACTATAGCATGTCGTGGTGCGCACCACCGATATCGTGTGTGTCTAAAATCTGGGTATTTTATGTGTTTTTATGTTTATATTATATTTATTGTTATGTGTAGAATTGTATATACAGTGTTTTTAATATTTTAACGATCGACGAACTTCAACAAGGGATATCCTGATGATGGGGCATATGTCCTGAAACGCGTTGAATGAAATATAGAGAAAAGGCCACCAGACGGACAAGAAAAAGGTAAACTATTTTACTAATTATATACTATAAGTGGCTTGGATACCGAAAAACATGGATCTATTTGTTTATGTTTGACCGTTAGGCCTGTTTCAAGTCTAAGTAGCCATTACTGGTTTTTGATTGTTTCATACGCATTATATCTCATTTTGTCCTAGATCGTTATTTTGTTTCTTATAATTAGGTTTATTATCTATGGATGTGTTTTGGTTCAGTCTTTGTGTGATTTTTATGTGTAACAACTGTGTTATTCAATATTTCTTGCTAAATGTTTACTAACAGTTTTCTCTTTTATAACTCAAACATTGTTTCCTTTCCTTATTTTTTAATTACACTGCCAATGTCAATAATATGACTATTAATTACTATTTATTTATCATATAACATATAATATTTTAGTCTATGTCTGGGATAATTACCCAATCCATCTCCTATTCATAAACAATTGTTTATACAATTAATTAACACTTATTATTTAATATTGGTGTACAATTCATTACTTCTTATTTACTGTTCAGGTGATAAACAATCTCACCTCTATTGAACTTGTTTCATTACTCTCCCCATATAACATGGGTATTTACTTATGGTTATTACATACTTATTTTCTAAAACTCTTTGCTTTCCCTTCCATGTTAATATCATCTTATTACTTTTTCTTGTGATTCTCACCTTTAAATTCTACTATACATTCTTAAGTTCTATAACAATATTATTTTATAATTACTACAGTTAATATCACTCTGCAGTGTTCATTATTACTGAATCAATGTTTTATTTTGAATATTATTCATAATAACTTTCTTAAATGTTATTGTTCACTATTCAATCTTAAACATTGGTTATTTTACTAAGTCTTTATCTTAGCCTTCTCTATTCTTACTATTTTTATTACTGACAATACTTTTATTTATTTATCACTTGCACTTTTAAATTATTTTGTGTTCATTATAATTTACTTAGTGTTTCTTTTTCTATCATTTCACTTTAGGGTAAGTTCACTTTCACTAGTTTAACTTCCGTTTACTTCTCACTATTTTACTCTCTTTCTCTACACATATTATATATAATTATTAATATCATGTCTTTCCTTATTAACAATTTACATGTATTCCTAACTCTTAGGCTAGTGTATTTTTAACTATCTTTTTTATTAATGATTATTTACAATTGTCATTCAATCAATACTAACATTCATTAATTATTTTGGTTCTTAACCGTTTTCATTTTCTTTATTATCTTTGATTACATTATTTCTCCCTTCTCTATTTTTTATTCCTTGTCTGGGTTTTCTTGACGCGTTTCATTTTATTTTCTTCATCGTTGGTTTGTTCCCTCTTTGTTCTCATGTTTCTTCTCCTTCCTTCTCATCTTGTTTACTTTTATTTTGGTTCGTAGCTGGCCAATCTCTGGGGTTGGGTCAATGTCGTTTGTCTGTCAGTCTAATAGTTGAGTTTATTTATTAATCACTTTTGGTTTATTACTCTTTCTCCTTCTTTTTTAGTTTTTGGCATTAATAATTACTTGTCATGATTGATTTATTATCAGCTAAATGCTGATTCTGATATCACATTATTCAGATTCTTATTTAAGCATTTTTTATTAACACATCATATTCAGTTTAAGTTAGTCACTGACTCGCTTGACAGCTTAAAGTGAATTTAAATTGTCCATCAGTTTGGTGTCAGTTATAGTCTGGTTGTAGTGTCAAACAGTATTTGGGTTTACTGTTTCTTGTGGCACTTCTGCTTCTTTCTTCCTCCATGGTTCCTCTCTTCTTGGTTATTCTTATCGCTACAATATCTATTTACATCATCGTTATGTACTTACTAAATCTGATAGTATATGTCTAGGTTATGTAACATCTGGTTATGTTACATATACTCCCCCCTCAAAATTGATAATTTGAGAAAAAATTTGATCTTTTGATAAAATTATCATTTCATGTCAGTTTTTTGTATATTACTACTGGGTTTTGTTTTGTACTCTTTACATTGATCTTTAATATACTATTAGTGTGCTACACTAGTTTGATTTCTTGTCTAGCGATATAATTCTTAGCTTACTAGTATTTTTTTTTCAAGATTCTCACATTTTGTCATTTAATTACAATAGATTTCACTTCTTAAATTAACAATTTCCTGTCTTATCTATATTTTTCTTTCTTATTACATACTTCTATCTTTGTGATAATCTCAATGGTTCTTACATTTTGTACCTCATAGATTTTTTTCATAATAGTCCTTGATACATTACAATATAACTCCCTAACTTTTGTAGTGGGTTCGGAATCAGAGTGGCTCACTGTGGCTTACATTCTCTGCCGTTCCTCAATACACATACTCAGATTCAGAGGCATACTCATCTCTGTCTGAGAAAAAAATAAAAATTGCACCTGGCAATAGTTGCACTATCACAACACATAAAATATAATACATATCATTCATTTTCAATAATATAATATCTTCAATACAATATTCAAGGTATCAGAGGTTTTCATTTATATCACATTTCCTTCTTTTACACTTTCTAACATACTTTCTTTTCACAGGTAATTATTTCTTTTCAGACTTGGTATTCTCGGCTATGCTTTTTTATTAGCCGTATTGTTACTTTTTATACTAGTTGACAATTTGTTTTGGTTTACTCAAGTATTCTTAACATTACACACTTACATTGATCATCATATAATTATGCAGTTGGTTTTTACATATAGAGTCTACAATATTTTATTCTCACAGTAGTTTACAAGTTTTTTTTTTCGTTAGTAATTTATACTTATCCTGAATTATCAGGGCTTACAATATTCATATACGAAATGTTCTTGGTTAGATGTTCTCTGACATATTTTGTTACATACAATATTTGATAATTACAAGACAATGTGATAATATAATAATAACATATTAATATCTGATTTTATAGACATTCTTGGGGTTACATGGTTCATTTAATAAACATTTTTTCTCTCTCTTTACTTTCCATAATAATATCCTTCTTTCATATTACTCTCTTTGTTATTCTTCTTCTCTACTCCTTCAAGTGATGGTGGTTTTCACTTATTCTGGATGATTTTAATTCTCTTTTATGGAGTATACAATATTTGATAATTAATAAACATTTAGTTACCTACAATATTCATTTGGTAAACATTTGGTTATTATTTTTTTTTCTTTAAACATAGCATAGTAATTTTAGTTATAAGATAGTAGTAGCTCCTTTTTAAATTAATCTAATATAGGAGTATTAAAGTAATTTTATGTCATTGTCCTAGGTATATTTTGTTATATGCTACCTTTGGCTCTCTATGATACAATAGGTATCTTTCTTCACATTAAATTATTTGGTTTACAAATACATATTTTTCTACCCTTTAGTATGATAGATCCGGTTCTTATTTAATAAGTAACAAATAGTTTGGCTTATACCTTAATACTACACACTTTTTATTACACAGCATGGCAACTAGGTTTGTTACAGACAATTAGTTACTTTCAATATTTTGGGCATAATACATGATTCTTCTAATCACCAACTCAATCCGTTTATAATAGTTATTTTTAAAACATTTTTTCTTTTTATACACTATATATTCTGGTGGTAAATGTCGCCTACCACTATAACTTATCTGCTCTTAACAATAATCACTTTTATGGTTTACATACATGGGGTTATTTTGTGCTTTTCCACTCTATTGGGTTCATTGCTGGGGACAATTACGTTTCACAGGTATCCTTTTCCATATCTGTTTCTAGTATTACATGTTTGTGGTATCCGGCATATGTTCAGTACTAGTAGTTTTGGAGATACCTTCCTATCAGGCGGTTCTTCCACTTTGCGGCTACCAGATAGTCATTGGCTTCCCGTTTTCTTGCCTTCTTCTTCTCATCATTTTTAGTATCCACGTGTCCAGTGTACTCCTGGTCTTTGTCATTATTGACGTCTAGTACCTCTTCTAATTCGGGTTGATCGTCATTAGTTTCCTGGTTGGATTTTCCCATTGATTGGTCCCTCTTCTTCCGTAATTCTTTTATTTCTTGGGCATACCCTTCAATGATCCGGTCCAGTTGTTCTTGATAACCTTTCCTTTTCTTGGAATGCCTTATTCTCCCTTTGGAAATAGCTGCTTTAAGTATTTTATTGGTTATAGTTTTCTTTGTTGTAGCACATTTCTTCTCTTCGTTTATCTTCATGAAGCTCCTCCGGTACTCCTTCCTATAGGTTCCTTCTTTACGGTTGATGACTGGGAAATAAATCATATTAATTAGACCACTTCGAGTCATTTCGATTAATTCTTTTGTTACTCTAGTCTTCTTTGGGCATATTATTCTTCTTATCTTCACCTCCTTTTCTTCCGTTTTCTTAATTATTTCGTTCCTTTCTTCATGAATTTTAATTTTTAAATTCACTTGTTCGGTGTTTTTACTTCTAGGTAATTCTTGTGTTTCCACTTGATCATTACACATGGGCAGATTATTTTGTTCTAAGTCTTCATTCTCGGCTAATAACTCTTCCGTTTCTTCAATTACCTGAGTCTTCTCTATACTTCCGGTATCGATCTCCTTATATTGAATATCTTCCTGGTGTCTGTCAAGCTCATTTTCAGACGATGATGTATTTGAGTCTCCTTCATTCTCAGCTTGTTCGACCTCATCTTCAGGTTGCATGCTTAATTCTTCTATGGTTTCATCATTGGGTATCTCTTCAGTTTCTGAATTGCTGTCGTTTCGTAATTCTCCTCTTGTTGTCTGACTCAATTCTCCCGTATATTTCTTATTCATTTCATCCATTTTCTGGCTAATTTTATTTAATGTGGTGTTCAACTCTTCTCTTAAGGCTCTACTGTTGTCATCTATTTTATCGTTTAACATGTCCATGGATCTATGGGTATTGTCGATCTTTTTATTCAAGTCTTCTTTCAGTGACTCCATACTTTTACTAATAGACTCCATATTTTTATTTAAGTCACGATGATTCTCCTTCATTGACTCTATATTCTTATTTAATAACTCGATATTCTTCTGATTCTCTTCCCGGGATTTCCTACCCTCTTCTTTTAACGACTCGTGATTTTTATTCGCGGTTTCTTCCATCTTTCTCTGGTTATCTTCCATCATTGTTCTTATCATCTCGAACATGCTCATATCGCCAGGTTGTGGGATTCCTTCAGGTCGTCTGGGTCGGTTGTCGACCCTCATGTCTACTTCCGGTTCTACATGGGGTGTTTCGTCGGTACGAGTTTCTATATTATTAATGGTAATGACTTCCATCTCGTGTGTGGGTTGTGTCTCATATGTCTCTGTATCTAGTTGTGCTTCTCCTACCCGACTGTCCTTATATCTTGTATCATATTGATGTGTGTGTGGCATGTTTGTTCTTTTTGTGTCTACCGGGCTGATTTAAAATATAAAATATTTTTATTTAATATTTTTTCCAGCCACACTAGTTGGTGCGCCAATTTGTTACGTCGCGAAAAAACGGGTGGATTATATGTGTAAATTATTTAAGGTATTAAAAGTATTAAAGGTTGTAGTCGTTGAAAGTTACTAATTTGATAAAGCAATTTAAAATGTAACATTCGAGGTTACTAAAAGTGTGTTTACAATCGTAGAATTATAATTATCTGAAAAGAATTCCCTTAGATAAAAATAAAAAATAATTGTGTTAATATTATTTAAATACTAGCGTTGCTTAAGTTTAAAAGTAAAGTATACTAGTTGGTCGCTTGATGATGGTGACCGTCTTGCTGATACTAGCTGCGAAACTCCTCCTCCAGGTCGATAATCGTCTAAGTACGTTACGTCTAGTAATGTCTGGACAATAGAATAAATATAATACACTTTCACGTACCTGTTCGTGTTTTCTGGAAGTTCAATAAGCTGCCAAGACGGTTTACAAAAACCAACTCACTTTAACTACAAGGTTAGGTTGCCTTGTTTAATAGTGGGCGCCACACGGATTTATTTTGGGAAAATCCCGTGGAAAACCCATGAATAGAATCAATGAATGATTTTAAAAAAGTTAAAATAATTGTTTATTACCTTTATGGCAATGCTATTCAAAATATTTATCACAACTGAAGGTTGTTTTGAGTTTTTTCTGAATGAAATATTTAACTATTTTTAGAAATAAATTAAGTCGAGTTATGCTGTTAATAATGGGGTTTTATTCATACCCTTGATAGAGAATTCAAACAAATATAATTAAAAGAATACAATGATGTACAATTGCAAATATGTTGTTACAAACCCTAGAAGGCTGGCTCAGAGCATAAGCCATAAATCTGGTTAAGTCCAGATATTTCTTTTTACTTTAAACATTAATCTTATTTAAATCTCAGGTGTAAGTTCTTTGAGACACAAAAAAGAAAGTTCATGCCTACACAATAGCTAATGATTTTCTGATATAAGATAGACTAGTAATGTCTTTGATGTTACTATTACAAATAAAAATAAAAATAACCTATTTCATAGGTTATGCGTTCGTCACGCTTGGTTTATGATTTACAACATTATATTTTGAGAACACTTATAACTAACATTCAACTTAACTGGTATTGACAAATTCATTAAATAAATTTAGACATGGTGTAATATAGAAAAATGTTTCAGTGTTTTGCGTCAGTACAGATCTGTTTATCAAAACATACAGGTTATGGCGCTCGGAGTGAATGAATAAATTGTTACACTGTTACCTTGTGTTTTAATCTTTCGATTAAAATTTCAATTAACACCTCGATAATCGGATTATAATGATTATCGTTATTCACTACACACGCACAAGAACAGAGAATTTCGATCCACTTCTGACTTAAAGGATCATAAATAATACTATTTAATTCTTTCTTCTGTTCATTATTTTTCCCGCACTAAATGAAATAATACTGCACATAAACACAATGGTTCTTTGTAGAATATCTTGAAGTAATTGTTGGTTGTTGTCAAAATGTTTCCATCGCTGTACTGTTGTGATGACGCTATCAGTAATTAAAAATGTTGATGAGGCCAGCGTACCTGTCACGCCGAATGGAATTAAGAAGTGTCTGTCGTTAATCTGCTGCAGTCTCTTATATACCCGACCATTTGATCGGCCTTAGGTGATGGCGTTAATTACTAAGCAATTTTGTGATTGGCTTTTGTGAGCGTATTTTTTCCCAACCGTCAAAAACGGTTTTCTAACCGCCAAATGCCGAGATGATTGACAGATGCCGTTGTTATTGGTATTGATAACCAGATTCCTTAAGCATATTTTGTAAATGATGCTAACGCCTTTCACGCACTTAATATAGTTGCGATTAGGGTTGTATCGCTATCAAACTAAAGAATATTTTGTCCTCTTTAATTTGATATAGTTTGATACCGGGTTAATTACACATTTACTGACATTGCTATATAAACAATGTTCAGGTACACTACTTCGCACTGTCGACTGTTTACCGAAATCGGCGATTACACACTCTGACTAATATTGTTTGTGTCCTACACCGCGTTTTATCACTCAAACGTTTATGTGAGAACACTATTAAATCTGTACTGATATTTAATTACTGTACATTATGAATAAACCTTAACTTTATACATTGTAATGAACTGTCCCTACATACTATGATATTTCGTTTCACATTAATTCGCTCTATTCTATTAACTAACAATTGAATTATAAATTATATCATTTTAATAATGCTTATTGCTATGTTTGAGCATAACAATTGTTAAGTGTAGGTGATCTACACTTATATTACTTCCTAATAATCACCTCATTGATGAGTTTGGTCTAGGCCTTGTTAAGGCATACCGTTTATACTGGAATTCTGCCTTAAAAACTTTTATTAGTTCACAATTCGGTACTTTGCTGAGGTAGCTTATTTGTATAAGGTTCCCTCTTACAAATGTGTTTTCTTGTCATAAGTATATTTGAGATTGAAATATAGCTTCATTTTCATTTTGTGGGCATCGCTAATTTTAGTTTTTGGCATTAATAATTACTTGTCATGATTGATTTATTATCAGCTAAATGCTGATTCTGATATCACATTATTCAGATTCTTATTTAAGCATTTTTTATTAACACATCATATTCAGTTTAAGTTATTCACTGACTCGCTTGACAGCTTAAAGTGAATTTAAATTGTCCATCAGTTTGGTGTCAGTTATAGTCTGGTTGTAGTGTCAAACAGTATTTGGGTTTACTGTTTCTTGTGGCACTTCTGCTTCTTTCTTCCTCCATGGTTCCTCTCTTCTTGGTTATTCTTATCGCTACAATATCTATTTACATCATCGTTATGTACTTACTAAATCTGATAGTATATGTCTAGGTTATGTAACATCTGGTTATGTTACAATATATATATATATTTTTTTTTCTATCAATTTCATTCTATTATGCACTAGTTATTACCTTCTCCTCTCAATCGTTTAATAATGTCTCTTCATGGACGACTGGTTGTAAGTCCCCTTCCTTCTCTGTATATTTGGATCTATAATTTTGTTGGTATTATTACTGTTATCCTTGATTATGGTATAAGGTCCAGTGTACAGTAGAAATAGCTTTTTTGCTATACCCTCCATTGTGCTGGGCAACTCTCTGTTCTTTAGCAATATTTTGTTTCCAATTTGGTATCGTAATGGCTTTGGTTGTAACTTTTGGTATTTTCTTTTCATCTTCTCGGTCCGTTCTAATGTTTTATCATAAAATTTTATACTATCAAATTTGTATTCATCTCCACTAGGGAACTGGATCAATTCTGTAATCTCTCTGGGTGGTGGTCTCTGGAACATTTGCTGTATACGGGGTCGTCTCAATAAACTGGTGGTGTGACAAGTTTATAAAATCCTCCGCAGCTGGTAAATATTCTGTCCACCTTCTTTGCTGATTGAAGCAATATGTTCTGAGAATTTTCCCTACTTCTCTCAAAACTCGTTCTGCAGGGTTGCTGCTCGGGTGGTACACTGACGTTTTATATGTCTTCACTCCATTATCCAGCAGAGTGTCCTTCCACTTGCTCCCTTTGAATTGAGTCCCATGATCAGTAATGATGGACTTAGGCCTTCCTACTTCACAGATATATTGTTGTAAGATTATGTTCAGGATTTTCTGCGTTGTTGCCCGGTTTATCGGGTAGAGTTTTGTGAATCTGGTATAGTGATCGAATGTGATGACAAGGTATTTGTACTGGTGTCTCCCTCCCCTATGCGGGAATGGGCCGCAGATATCGACGAAAACTTTTTCTAGCTTACTTGATGACGTGATGGGCATCATTGTACCCTCTTTTCTATCGTTATTGACTTTTACAAGCTGACAAATGTGACAATGTTTGATGTGATTCCATAATTTTCTGTTGATATCTTTGATATACATGTGTTCCTGGAGTGCCTTTACTACTTTCAACGCCCCCATGTACCCATATCTGATGTGGTAATCCATAATTATATCCTTCTCTATGGTTCGTGGTATTGCGATTTTCCATGTGTTATACCTATATTGTGTTTTGATGGATAATATTTGCTGGCGTATGCAATAGAATGGTGTTATACGGTCGTCTTGTTCAACTAGTCTCTGATAGATTTTATTTAATTTGGGGTCCCGTTTTTGTTGTTGCCCAAGTTCTTTTGTGATGTTAGCTAGATTGGATCTACTCCTAATGATGTGGTATACTTAATTATGGTCTCTTTCTCTCCTTCAAATGTTTGTAGAATTTATGTAGAACGGTTCATTGAAATTGTGATGGTGTAACATTACTGACTCTAAGAACTTGCTTTTGATTAGTTGGATTGTTATATCTTGTTCTTCTCCCCACGTCCACTTGTCCTTTGATGATAACTGATGGGCGAATTTCGACGTTAATTCTGAATAGTTTTTCTGGAACTTGCAGTAGTAATTGCATATGCCGAGGAAGGATTGGAGTTGTTTTTTGTTCCTTGGTGTAGGAAATTTCTGGATGGATTCAATTTTTTCTTGGGATGGAGTGATCCCATTTTCTGATAGGTTAAATCCTAGGAATTGTACCTCGTCTGCTATAAATTTTGACTTCTCTAGTTTAAGGGTAATATTGTTATTAGATAGTTTTTTCAACACATGTTCTACTCGTTGACAATGGTCATTCCAATTGATTGATGTTATTAGGATATCGTCCACGTAGACTGTCATAAACTGAAGCGCCTCTTGTCCGAGAATCTGGTCCATGATTCTGACAAACACGGCTGCGGAATTAACCAGTCTGAATGGCAACCGTTTAAACTGGTAATTCCGGCCCTCGAAAATAAACGCCATGTAGTTGCGGCTGTTTGGATGTAGTTCGACTTGCCAATACCCACAGACTGCGTCCCACGTGCTAATAAACCTGGTTCCGTGGAATTTCTTCAGTATTTCTTCGATCTCTCCCAGGGATGTTCGGTCATTCACTATTACTTTGTTGATCTCTCGCGCGTCTAGGCAGATTCTCACCTTTCCATTTTTCTTTGGTACGGCTAGGATGGGACTGGTGTAAGGGGAGTAACTGGGTTCAATAATGTCCTCATCTATTAATCTGTTAATTTCCGTCCTCACGGCTTCCTTCTGCGAGTATGCGATCGGGTAAGACTTCTTGTTGAAATTCACGGGCTCTCTAAACTCAATTTTGCATTGGTAGTCTCTTACCTGGTGTATCCAAAAAATACGTGTCAATATCGATTGTACACGTCGATAAGCTGTTCTATTTGTGCTGCAGTTAATTTAGCGCTCAATTTCTCCCTCTTGAAAGTACAGATTTCGTTAATCTTCTCATTCCATAACTGTTCACTGTCCATCTCGTAAAAGACCTCATTATTTTGTGTCTGCTCTCTTCGATCTAGAGTTTCCTGAATGTGATACAGTATATGGTTTGATTTGGAAGTGTGCTGTCGCTACCAATTAAGTCAGCTGTCCATTCTACGCAATTTGTCTTCAGAAATAGTTTGGACCTATTCATGTCGATGACCGCTGAATATTGTTTCAACATATCGCAACCAATTAGCATTTGGAATGGTAAGCCACTGGCTACTATGAACGTCATTGGGATTGTTTCGCTGTTGCTTGTTAACTCTAATCTCACTTGTCTCCGGACAGTTTTGTTCTGGCGCCCCGTCGCTCCTACAAGTATAATGTTACTTATTGGTAACGTGAGTATGGGTGTTTTACCTTGCTCCTGTATTTTGTTCAGCTCGATCCTATTGATCAATGATACGTTGGCTCCAGTGTCTATCATTATTTTTGTTCGTACACCATTGATTCCCGCTGTTATGTATACTATTTCATTGTTATTTTCATTAGAGTTTTCGCCTTCTTCTTCTACCAATTCCTCTCAAATTTTTTAAGTAAATATTCTGTATTATAGTTATAAATTTGTCTTTGCTTATACCATGATTTTCTGTGACATTAAACACAATAGAATGGTTCGGTGAGGGTACTGTTGGTGTTTTCACTGCCGCGTGGAGTTTAAAGACGGCTCGGACTCTTCATCCTGTCTGCCGTTCTGATTTACATGTGGGTCTTCATTTCCTGTCAGTCTGGATTCAGGCTGATGATGGTCCTCCTCATAGTTATTTCGTCGGTAGCTCCGACTTCTACCTCCGCTGGCCCTGGTATCTCTCCTGTTACCATTGTCGTCCTGGTTCCAGTATGCTTCACAGTTGAAACTCCGGCGTCCTTGGTAGAATGATCTCCCTCTACCATTATCATCGGCTCGCACGTAGTTAACCCTCCTGTAGTTCTGGTTTTGGTTGTTCTGGTTGCGGTTATTATTATAATTCTGGTTGTTGCTATTTTGTTGGTGGTAGTTAGGGTTGTATGGTCAGTTATACTGGTTGTTCGGAATACTCGGCCTATTGTTGTGGTTGTTCCCATTATTCCCTGGACCGTTGTTATTTGGTCGGTTGTATGTCTCATTATTATTGTTATTTGTCCGGTTGTTGTAATTTGGCTGGTAATTTCCGTTGTTATACTGGTTGTTGTTGTTTTGAGTATTCCGGTTCTCATACCGGTCGTTCCTTTGCCGACTCCTCCTGTAGTACCCCTCGCGTTCGTAGTCTTCTAATAATGCTGACACGGACTGTACTGTCTTAACTTGTCCGTCTAGTCGTGCTCTGGACACTCCTTCCTCGTAGTGGTAGGCTAGCTTGGTGACAAGGCTTTCCTCCGGGATTTTTGGCTCGAGGTTTCTTGCCAAGCACACCTTTCCAAGAAAGTATGCGGTGAGCTTAGTCCCTCTGTTAGCGTCGCATTTCCCGTGGCCGATGTTATCTCTCACGATATTCTGTGTGGCCTCTGACCAGTATTTCCCCTTGAACGCCGCCTTAAATTTAACAGTGTTTATGGTGAATCTCGTGTTGTGTAATGGTATGGTTATTTCGTTACTAGGTTATCAAAATCTAACCAACTCGAGGCAATAATATTTCCTATTGCCTTCTTTACTATTTTAATATGTTCTAATAGGGTTGTACTTACTACTAACAATAATTGTTGATATCTCTTCATTACATATAACATCACAGTTTTAAATACCTATTAATGATACCTTTATAACAACAATAATATTGACAACATGTCAGTTCAATGGCTTGTCTTATGTGCTATTATTACTTTCCCTATCCATCTGGTTATTACCATGATGGGTTTTTACATATAATTTTATCAATACCTTACCTGTTTCATTAAGGTCAGGCTTCTACTTAGTTCAGTCTCTTCCGTTGGGTTTGTTTTAGTTTCACTACGCACTTATGTTACTCCATAGTTACTGTGATCCTCAACTCACTCTTTTATAGTTGCTAGTTTATTTGATTGTCTTGTTGCTTACTCATTATATCTTCATTTTACTCTATCAAGTTTTACCGTTGGTTTGTTTGTCCTCTCACTTACCATATCTATTGGGTTCATTGCGTTTATCACGTTACTATGTCTTTTTTTTTCTTCATAATTACTATTTTTTAATTCTTTATCATTTATTTTTTCTTCATTCACTGTTATGGTTTAGTTTGTGGACTGAATGTTATGCTTAATACACACTTATTTATATATCTTTTTATTTATTAGGTATACTAGTACTTGTCATTGATAGTTTTCTTATCTTATCATAGTTCTTTCATGTACGGTGAGGATATGTATCGTTACACTGTTTGAGAAGTATGATTCCGGTTCAGTTTCTGCATTCAGATATTGTAAAACTTCACTTTCAGTGAGATACTGGGAATGTTTTTGTTCTCAGTTTTGGAAATTCTCCAGACATAATCAATGTAGTACAACAAAAATAAATGCAGAAAATATTTACACTATTTAAAATTCTTCCCCTTTCACAGTAAACAAAAAAAAGCAAAGGTATTATGTTATAAGTTTGAAACAATTAAGGCCAAAAAATTAACGTACAAGCTAATGTTTCATCTGGGAGACGATGCACTCGAAGGGCAACTGAAGCTAGTGAGGTGATCGGCAATTTGCCTACTGGGAAGATTGGGGGGCACAAAATTATCAGACGCGTAGTCTGATAGACGAAGTCTTAGCCTTCTGTGGTTAAACAGAGTGTCGTTTATCATTACCCTTAACAATGTAATATTAACACTTTGTGGTAAAGTGGAAGTTATCAAAGACACAATAAACAACAAAGATAGAATTTGATGCACAAAAATATGATGCATTTTAATGGCAGAAATGTCAAAATTAATAATTTATAAACAACATTATAAATTTCAATTGTGTAGTTTATCTGGAGAGTTTTGTTGTTTGGGTGTTAGTTTTAGTATTTTGTTTTTAATTTCATACAAATTTATAACCTAAAGATCAGACTGCGTGACCAAACAGATATGTATAAAACAAGTGAACTTGTATAAAGGACAGCTGACATGAGTAAATATGTATTCACGTACGTACACATAATGGTGTGCCAATCAAGAATATTTAACAAAATTAATAAAGCACAACAATAAACTGAATATATAAAATGTGTAAAGCAACCGATCCTCTAAAGCCATAAAAATATATTGTAACAGTACCAAAAATATGGTAGTTACATAATATGAACTAATGTAACGTCAAGTATGAGAAAAACATGGAAGTATATCTAGATAAATAAACCTAAGTGTATATAAGTGTGTATCTACAAATATATTAATAAAAAATCCAACGATAAAGAAGAGAATACGAAAATATCAACATTAAATACAAAATGAAGAAAGAAAAAGCCACAAGCCCAAAACAAAATATCAGTGACTAGACCCAATAGGATCCAACAGTGAGGGGAATCAACGAAACAAGGATCAACAAGCTCCAACAACAATGGAGATAAATAAAAAATAGCAACTACGATGAAAATATAGGAAAAAGAAGAAAGAAGAAGGACCAGGAAGAGCACCAAGAAGAAGAAAGAAGATGGACAGAAGATATAAGGACTCAACATAAACCACATGTACTAAAAACAATGTAAGTGACAAAAGAAATGATGATTATAAATGTGAAAAGAAGACCAGTGTGAACATTTAAGGAACCACAAACAATTACAGTGTGTACTTAATACAAATGTGAAACCTGTGAATAACTAACTAATTTCAACTGAATAAACCACACAAACAATTACAGTGATGAAGTTTACAGTGTGAAAAAATATGTTAATTTCATGATGAAACAAAAAAAATTAAAATAGTCAAATAAACACAGACAATGAGTGTGACTGATTTAATAAAGTTGTGATCAATACACATAATCATAAGACCACCAGAATAGAACAAAATAGAACAATTATGTTATTGTTCATAGAGAACTGACAACAAATAAAAGACATTTGTTATGTATCAAACAATGACAGGAATTAAGTTCCACCATTGACCAGAAAAATATTGTAAATAATACAAGAAAGATTTGTGTTAGTGTTTAAGAAGGAATTGTATAAACATGTGTAACAAAATAGTTAAAGTATTATATTAAGATACCGTAGTGAAGTCAGTTTAGTAGTAGAAAAATACTGCACTACAACAGATGGTATTTTGTTACATAACCCCACAGGGAAGATACCTATTACAACAGAAAATAATACATGTTAGTATAAGTATATGATCATCAACTATGTTATCAAACGAGAATTTATTATAAATAGTAATAATAAATATTAAGAGACAATGTATTATAATGCTAAACAATGCAAATAGAACAAGTCAGACATAATGACACAGAGAATAGCAGAGATGAAAAAGTATGCCAACTTAGTTAGGCAAAGTACAGTATCAAAACCAATATCAATGTTTATAAGAGTATTACCAGTAGTGAGATAAATATCTGATAATACATTGAGAACAGATTCCGAACATGATAAGAACAATTTTGTAACTAAATTATTGTAAACTAACTAACTATGTACATATGACCAGGAGTAAGCTGAACCATTGTATAGCTAATTAGTTAAGAAAAATACTGTATCAAATATTGAGCACAGATTGTTACAATTATTACCAGTAGTAAGAGGAAATCCCAATGCTACTTTGAGAACAGATAATGACCATAAAAACAGTCATTTTATATACAAACAATTAAAAACCAAATGACTATTATGAAGAAAACCAAATGTAAACAAACAATGACAAACAAGTTATTTATGAAAAATATAATATATAAACTTGTGTAAAAGTAAATGAAAACATTATCAAAAGTTAGAATAATATCTAATGCTACTTTGGAAATCCAAACCAAGTAGAACAATAACAATTTAGTTATTGTATTAACAAAAACTAAATGACTACTATGAGATGACACAACATAAACAGAGCCATTACTGAAAAATTGAAGGGTTCTGAACTAATTAAAGGATAACCATTGTATATAATAAATTAGGTACTATATGTGTACACTAATTACAATCATTAAATGATATGATTAATATAGAAGAGACCAAAAGTAAGGTGAAAAAATTGTATAAGAGAGACAGGAGAGGACTGAAACTATGTAAATATTAAATTAACCACAGTCATATATAAATATTATAGTGTAAAATTGTGTGGATAAACTTTACTAGTATTATTAGATTGTAATATTATCGTTTTAAATAAGAAAAATTAGTTCTAAGCATATTTATGGAAAAACTAACATGGACGCTTAATGACGCCATAACGAGATTTGTGTAGGGAACAATTATTCCCAAATTGTATATCAAACCGATTGAGATATAGACTCAAAATGTTTAGATAAGAAGTGTTTTATTATAATTAAGCAAAATCTGGTGTAACGGACTTATAAAAATAAGATACACCAGAAATAATAAATAAAATCATTATTGTGATAGTAGTGATGAACGGAAAATAAGCGTTTTTGGACTTAAATTAACAAGCAAAAAGCCCTGAATTCACTGATATCAACCATTTAACGATAGGACGTAAATTAAGAAGGTTATGGTAATTTTAAACTTTTCAGTTAAATTTTTGTACCAGTGATGACGTCAAAAAGCCTCCACACCAAACTCGATTTCGTCAAAAAATTAAATATTTTAATAAAACAAAGGCCTTTGGGTCAGAGAGTACAACGTCTCCAGCCAATAGAATGAATGACTTTCGACAGACAACCGAGAGACGCTTCAGAGGAGCAGAACAGTCTACGATCAACCATCAAACGAATAGGCCACGCCGCTCAAGACAAAAGAAGAAGGTTTATTTTTTTTAAACTGTGCGCGCCATATACGTCAGTACAACAACATACAGTTAACCTTAACACAACATCTAAATATACGAGTGAAAAGTGCGGAGTTGTTTAATTAAACAAGTAAGGTCAGTGTATAATGTCGACCATACTTGCGAGTGATGTGTTAAATAAGAAACAGGGAGTACAATTTTATTTAAACAATATTGAACGAAAATAATAATTTCGTAAATAGTTAACTTTCGATACTACGCAAGTCAGATAATGCAGAGTATCGAAAACAATAATTAAATTATCAGAATTAAAGAAAGATTTAATTCATAATTATTAAAATATTATAAAAATATTTTAATTATTTATAATAATTTAAAATATCATGTTTGAAATAATTATTAATGAATACAAGAATATTTAGTCACTCATTTGACTAAACCTATTTTTCTTGATTTTTTCGATGTTTTGAAATATACTTTATTAATTTTCATGCAGTATAAATTAATGTAATTCTGATAATCGTATATTAAATTATTACGAATGATATGTTTATATGTATAGTTTAAGAAATAATAACTGTTAAGAAATACTTATCCTTTGTAACAACACCGGTTATAACTAACCTCTGAATCGTTACGGTAACTTGACAACTTCAATATTACCGATCTGTTCTCAAGTAACATCCAAATCAGATAGAACTACTAACAAGAGTTTTTTGAGAAATTTTTCTCTTGTGAATAGATGATTTTTAAAACAAATTATTAAACGAAAGTAACACATTTTTAAATACTGTACAAGTCATACAGCTTGATAATTGCAAACTAGTATTAGAGATGCGTGCGCATGCCCGCGTACGATAGTTTCATAAATACCAGACATATGGTACCAATTTTTGATTTTTTATATTTGTTCGCTTAGTACTCATTATTGTTAATTTTATATCGTTATTTGTATTACATCTTGTGCCTGGTATCATGTTACCTAAAAGAACCTAACGAAATATGGTAATTCACTGAATCAAAACAACATAACCTATTGAAGTTAAATTATTGTACTAATAACAGGTCTACCAGCCTTGAGAATTAGACAGAGTCTTATTTGTATTTTTATTGTAATCAGTAATTGAAAGGTTGTTAATTATTGCTTATTAATTGTCAAAGATTTTATTATTTATTAAATTGTTAATAAACCTCCAATTTTATTACCAGTAAAAGGAGTATCATTTCTATTAAAAATAAATTCATTTATTTTTTAATCAGTTCTGACACAGGTGGCGGAAGAAGTTAAAAAGATTTAGCATAATTCAGAATATTCATCAAATATTGCTTCATTTACTATTGTGTGTGATAATATATTAAATATTCGATCCGAATATTTACTTGTATTTGAAGTGCATGTATTTCAGAAGGAACGTCACAGAACAGGATTGAAGTATTCAAGTGTGGTAAGTGAGAGAGGTACACAACCAAGTGCGCGAACCATTTTAAAATAAAAGGAGTGAACTATTATTACGTACCCATTAAAAACAATACAATAACACCAATAACCTTAACAATTACGATTACATCTTTTAATAAACAACATTATCGTAGATACCAGTGCGTGTCTACACCCACACGAACACACCAAAATATATCGAACAAACAGATATTACTTGTTCTTTAACAAGTTGACAAACCCAGCGAGGGGGCTTGACATAATAAGACCCCAAGGAAAGTAGATACTACATCACAAACATCTGTATCTATAATTTTACATTATAGATTGGCGCCCAACGTCTGAGCACGATTTAAGGGAAATTACACCATAACTAGTGACCCAATCACCCCAATTCGTGAAAAAGACAGCAGGTACATTACCAGTACAGCAAGATGTATACCAGCAGATTAAAATCGAGATCAAAATCACGATCAACGTCGAGGAAGAGGGCAACCGAAGTGGAGAAGGAGACCAGAAGAGAAGAAAAGGAGGCCATGTCGACGGAAGATGTAGAAGAAGTTTTAATGGAAACAAAGGAAAAACCAATTGAACCAGCGGAGGGGGTTCAGCAGCCTATGGAGGAACCGGAAATAATATCCCAAGGAGTTCTACCGGAAGTAGCACCACAAGAAATTCTACCGGAGGATGGACAACCCGAGAGACCGGTGCAAACTCAAGACAGGTACATCATCGAAATGTTGAAGAGAATGGAGGAATCAATAAACAAGAAGATAGAAGAAGCCAGTCGAGCCACCAAGGAGGACAGTCAAAATTTGAAGGCGGAAGTAAACAGTAAAATAGAAGAGGCCAGTCGATCCACAAACCAAAAAATAGAGGAAGGCCAGAAGGATAACCAGAAACACATAGAGTTGTTAAAAGAAGAATTTAATAACCAAATAAGTGAAACGAATAGGAGAATGGAAGAGGGTCAACGGAAAACCGAAGAATTGTTGGAGAAGAGAATGGCCATCATGAAAGAAGATTTATCAAGCAGAATTGGGAGAGAAGATTGATCAAACCAACCAAAAGATTGATGGGATCAACGCTAAACTTAATCGAGATGTCGAGACCATACAAGCTGATCACGAAAGTATGTGGCAACAGATAAGTATCAACAATAGCAAGATGGAAGAGACCGCTAAAAATACAGTGGAAATGGTGGAGAGAAGATTGGGAGAAAGTGTCGAAGAAATCGAGAAACAAATGGCCATATTAACGACGGAAATTAATGTCGAGGTGTCTGAAGTGCGGAAAGAAGGAGAAAGTACCAACCTAAAACTAGTACAGACGGAAAGGGACCTCAACCAACGTATTAATGATGTGAAGAAAACCCACGATGCCCAACTAGGTGTAATAGAACAAGAACAGACAAGGATGAAGGCAGCGCAGTCAATATTAAAAGAAAAATGTGAAGAAGTTTCTGGAAGGGTAGACGCGATCAAGCAACAAGTGCACGATGATAAGACACAATCCACAGAATGCCAACGGAGAGAACTGGACGACCTCCGAGACGAAATGCATCGTCTGCACCAAATTTCCTATCCGGTTTGAATCACTTAGAAGGGAGAGATCAAATTGACTTCCGGACTTATTCAAAAAATCCCTTAGAATTCCTAGAGAGAATGGAAGAAATCATACAAAGAAACCGTGAGAGCAGATGGTCTGTCATTAAAGATATGTTAGATGAATCGTTTAAAAACACGTTTGACACCTGGTGGACAGCAACCCGACACGAAGTGGGTAATTATGACACCTTCAAGATAGCATTCAAGCAAAAGTATTGGTCGGAAGCCACGCAGAACATCATAAGGGACGACATTACCAACGGAAGGTTCGTCGTGAATGGAAGGCAATCCATGACCACCTACTTTTTAGGAAAAATTTGCCTGGCAAGGAATCTGGAACCAGCAATCCCAGAAGAATGCCTGGTTACAAAGTTGGCTTACCATTTTAATCAGGGTATCTCACAGGGAAGATTAAATGCGCAGATAAAAACAATCCAAGGAATGTGCGACCTACTCGAAAGCCACGAGAGGGAACGATACTACCAACGGAATCGACAAGTACCAAGCCAAACATACGATCGAGGAGGGCCTGGAAACAATAATCCCACCATTCACAATAATGGTAATAACCCAGGAAGGAATTTTAATAGCCCACCGAGATTCCAAAATCAACCCACACCACGCCAAGACGGAGGTGGCAATAACATAGAGGGAACTATAATAACCATCGTCCTGGTGGTTACCAGCGAGATACGCATTACCAAAGAGGTAATAACTACTACAGGCCGTATCAGAACCAGTCTCCTAATCACCAACCAAGACAAGGTAATGGTCATCATAATAACAGTCAATTTCGAAGAGTCCACTATACCCATGCCAGCCGAGGTGGAAACCGTAGAACTTATTATCAAGGAAGGAGGAGTTTCCCACACCAGCACAATCATTCCAATAATAGTGACAGAGATGAGAGAGAGTCCGGCTATCGATCAAATGGAAGTGACAGCAGTGGAAGTCCTAGAACAACAACACAAACTGCAGAGGTATACCATAACGGACATGGACCTGGAAATCAGGAGCCCGTAGCTTCAATGTCTCAAGACAGACGCGAAAACGGTGACCTGAATTTAAACACCAACCGGCAGTGAAAAACCCAAGATCACCCTCACTGAACCGGACTATTGGGTCTGATGTTTTGGCAAAATCTTCGAAGCATCGCAAAATATATAACAACAACTACCTAAAAAATATAAGAAAAGATTTGATGGAAGAAAAGGAAGGCGTTATCGGCGATACAAGCAACAGTGAAATTGCATATATATCCGTGAAAGTAAACAACACCGATGCCACAGCAATGATAGGCACCGGTGCAAACGTATCATTAATCGACAAGTTGGAACTGGACAGAATCCAATCGGAGAATAAAGCTACAATACCCACATTGCCAATTAGCAACATAATTCTCATCGGTGCTACCGGACGTCAGAATAAGACTATCCGACAGCAAGTACAATTAGAAGTATCCAGCAATGGGAAAACAATACAGATGGTATTCCTAGTAGCCAGTGGGCTACCGTTCACTCTACTCATTGGTTGTGATATTTTAAGAAAATACACCGCAATCATCAATATGGATACAAATACGGTGATGATGAAAACAGAAGAAATAGAGTGGACCGCCAATTTGACAGAATACAGGAAGGCACCCTCGGAACATGTAATATACTACATCAGGAAAGGCCGTGAACACCAAGAAGGCGCCATCAACCAAGGAATACACAACAGTCCAGAGGAAGCTTTATGGTTGGAGAAAATTAATGGCATCCGAGAATTTAAAACCAGCCAGAATAGCCAAGAGTTAACTTGGGAACAACGGGAACGATTAATAGATATATACTACCAATATCGCCACGTATTTTCTGATACGCCTGGGAAAATAAAAAATTTCCAATGTGAACTGAAATTCAAAGACCAGACGGAGTTCAAACGGAAATCCTATCCTATTGCCTTTTCACTAAAAGAAGCTGTAAGAGAGGAAATTCAGCGTTTAATAGAGAATGACATAATAGAAGTGAGCAATTCACCATACACCAACCCTATTGTCGCTGTACCAAAAAAGAATGGTGCAGTACGAATTTGTTTAGATGCTCGTGAACTTAACAAAACCATAATTAATGACAGGACATCGCCTGGAGAAATCGATGAAATACTAAAGAAATTTTATGGTACAAAATTTTACAGTATATGGGATACGGTATGCGGATATTGGCAGGTTGAGCTGCATCCGAACAGTAGAAAATACACTGCTTTTATCTTTGAAGGCCGAAACTACCATTTTAAAAGACTACCATTCGGTTTAGTTAACTCAGTAGCAATATTCGTCAAATGCATGGACGAGATACTGGGCCACAACACACTACAGTTCACGACAGTTTATGTCGACGACCTCTTAATAGCCTCTGACAATTGGGAGGAGCACTGTGACCGGGTGGCACAAGTACTTAAAAAATTGGAAGACAACCACATTACATTAAAATTAGATAAATCTCAACTAATTGCAAAGGAAGTGCAATTCTTGGGGTTTAATTTGTCTGAATACGGAATTACACCATCCCAGGAGAAAATGGAAGCAATTCAGCGTTTCCCCGTCCCGAAGAACAAAAAGCAACTGCAATCGTTCCTCGGAATTTGCAATTATTATCGGAAATTTCAAAATAATTATTCTGAATTGACAGCTCGATTCTCAACACAGCTATCGTCGAAAGAAAAATGGAAATGGGGAGCAGAGCAAGACTCTACATTTGAATTAATTAAAGTAAAGTTCCTGGAAACCGTTATGTTGCATCACCCCAATTTTGATAAACAGTTCTTCATGAATTGTGACGCTAGCGACCTAAGCCTTGGTTCTGTACTCTATCAAGAAGACCAAGAAGGGCATCATCAAGTGATCAGTTTCGCAAGCCGTACGTTAAACAAATGCGAACGTAACTACCATACAACAGAAAAAGAATTATTGAGTATAGTGTTTGCATGCGAAAAATTTAGGACATTTATTTTAGGATATACAGTAACAGTGAGGGCAGATCACAAATCCATTTCATTTCTAAAAAACTGCAAGTTAAAATACGGAAGACTGACAAGATGGACTCTTACACTTCAAGAATACAACATACAATGGGAGTACATACCCGGAAAAAGCAACACAGCTGCAGACGTGTTGTCCCGGATAAACATTAACGCCCAAACATTTGAAGGAGAGAGGGAAACCATTGCGAGAGTATACCACCTACTGAAGAGTAAATCCGAACTCACTAATATATTATCTGACATAACCAATCATCAACAACAAGATCCCAAAATATCATTAATTATCCAAAAACTAGCCAACAATGACGCAAACATAAACCATTATTACTGTACTCATAATCAGTTGTTATTCACCAAACACAATAAAGGTGATGAGAGATGGAAGGTAGTTATCCCCAAAGCCCTAGAAAAAGAATTGACCATCGACTACCACATACGTTATGGTCATATGGGAGCAGTGAAGGTCATAAAGGCTTTGCAGGAGCATGTGCATTTCAAGGACATGAGTAGAAAAGTCAGAAAATATGTCCAGAGTTGTAATATTTGTCAACTGGCAAAATGCAGCAATGAGAAGCGAGAAGGAGTTATGATACTGATTACATCAACAGCAAGACTAGAAAAAATTGTCTTGGACATTTGTGGACCATTTCCACGGAGTGGTGGGAGACACCAGTATAAGTATATCGTTATAATATTTGATCACTACACCAAATATACTAAACTGTACCCACTCAATCGAGCGACAACCAGTAAAATACTAGAGATAGTCATAAATAAGTATATACCCGAAGTGGGTAAACCATCGATGATAATTACAGATCACGGAACGCAATTCCGAGGACGAAAATGGCGGGAAACACTGATCCATCTGGGAATAAAAACATACAAGACATCGGTGTATCACCCCAACAGCAACCCTGCTGAGAGAGTGTTGAGAGAAGTAGGAAGGATTTTAAGAACCTACTGTCACAGCCAGCAGAGGAAGTGGGAGGAGTATTTATCCCCGGCTGAAGACTTCCTAAATCTAGCCTGCCATCAATCGACTGACGAAACACCATACATGGCTATGTACGAGAAAAGACCACCCGGGAGATCACAGAGATAATTAATTTTCCAATCAGTGCCGAGGTCAAATTTAACAAAACCCGATTTTATAATAATGCAGTTGAAAGAGCGAATAAATTGAGGCTCAAGTACAAAAAGTTACAACCCAAAATTATCAAATATGAAGTGGGAGACCAAGTGCTTATCAAAAATCGAGAACTCCCGAGTACTATTGAGGGCATTGCAAAGAAGCTACTACTGCTATATACCGGACCATATACTGTGACTAAAAACAATCTAAACAACACATATGAATTGCAGAACCCTATTACAAAGAAGATAAAAGGTACCTATAATCAAACCTCAATGAAAAAATATATTGAAAATTAAATTATGGGACCAAAAAAGTGAAAAGATAGCGATAAGGATTATTTTATTATTGATAATGTGAAGGATGATAATATTTGTTATGAAAAATGAAGGTATAAATATGAATATGACTATTGACTATATCAAGATGAAAAATGAAATGTGGCCATGAAGATTATTGTTATTTAAGAGTAAAAATGAAAATATGATTATAAAAATAGATGTTGACTAAAGAAAAAAAAAAAAAAAGGATGTGTTACTATTATGAAAATTATTATGTGTGTATATTAAATGAGAAGTAACTGTATAATTATGTATTGAACATTGAATATATTGTAATTTTATAATGTGAGAAAACATACTTCAAGAGAATTAATGTAAAGGATTCAGAACATTGTATTTGTTAATAATAACGTACTATAGAAGAAGAGTATGAATATACGAGAAAGACAAATAACATCCTTGGCACGTATGAATTCCAAGAGCCACGTCAACAAGTAAAAAGAACACCTCACCCGTACTATAATAAAAAAATTATACGAGACTGACACACAACATCCCTGGCAAATACAATTTCCAAGAGCCACGTCAACAAGTAAAAAGAACATCTCACCCGTACTATAGAAAAAGAAAAATTACACGAGAAAGACAAATAACATCCTTGGCATGTATGAATTCCAAGAGCCACGTCAACAAGTAAAAAGAACACCTCACCCGTACTATAATAAAAAAATTATACGAGAATGACACACAGCATCTTTGGCACGTATGAATAATTCCAAGAGCCATGTCAACCAGTAAATAAAGAACATCTTACCCGTACTATTAAAGAAAGAAAGAAGGAACAAATGAGAAGTTGGAAAAAATGAAACCAAAGTAATGTATTAATGTAGACAAACTATCACACACAACCACATTGTTTCTAGTGTATGTTACTAGAGAAAAAACCAATACCACATGGAATATAAATACCAAATAAAAACCATGAAGAAGAAGAAAAACAAATGTACTTATGAATTATATCTAGAAGAATGAAACCTGAGATGAAGAATATGACGAGACGACATTCAAAGTGACAACAAAATGAAGAGATTAATCAATGATAATGAAGAATGAAAAAATAATATACTAACGAAGATAATCATGAGAGTATACCAGTGAGGAAGTGTAAAACAAACTATCCCTATAATATGTGAAGAATATAGTTAAGTTGAATCAAGAAAAGAGAGAATAACAATGTATAAACCGCAGATGCGTGAATTAATCCCAAGGATATTTATTATTTGTCGGAAGAACGACCACTATTATTATTTTGATGATTTGAGATGAATTGACTGAAGAGTAATGCCAGCAATCATTTATTATTATTGAAGGAGATGATTTGCCTCCATATTTATTGAAGTTAGTATGGCCAGTAGAGTTGAATAGCCAAAGTGAGCCGCTCTAAACTGCCCCAGCTAAACTTATGTTAGGGAATTAGGGAACTAAATAAACAAGGGAGATGATTACATAGAGAAGATATAAATACGATTCAAATAGAAGAAAGTGAAGGGATATATGGAAAAAACATGTAAATCAACATGGAATGTACAACAATTGATAAATTCTTCAAGGAAAAATATATTATAATAATTCAGAATTAATCAATTCTTATAGGAAGGCATATGTAACAGTACCAAAAATATGGTAGTTACATAATATGAACTAATGTAACGTCAAGTATGAGAAAAACATGGAAGTATATCTAGATAAATAAACCTAAGTGTATATAAGTGTGTATCTACAAATATATTAATAAAAAATCCAAAAATAAAGAAGAGAATACGAAAATATCAACATTAAATACAAAATGAAGAAAGAAAATGCCACAAGCCCAAAACAAAATATCAGTGACTAGACCCAATAGGATCCAACAGTGAGGGGAATCAACGAAACAAGGATCAACAAGCTCCAACAACAATGGAGATAAATAAAAAATAGCAACTACGATGAAAATATAGGAAAAAGAAGAAAGAAGAAGGACCAGGAAGAGCACCAAGAAGAAGAAAGAAGATGGACAGAAGATATAAGGACTCAACATAAACCACATGTACTAAAAACAATGTAAGTGACAAAAGAAATGATGATTATAAATGTGAAAAGAAGACCAGTGTGAAACATTTAAGGAACCACAAACAATTACAGTGTGTACTTAATACAAATGTGAAACCTGTGAATAACTAACTAATTTCAACTGAATAAACCACACAAACAATTACAGTGATGAAGTTTACAGTGTGAAAAAATATGTTAATTTCATGATGAAACAAAAAAAATTAAAATAGTCAAATAAACACAGACAATGAGTGTGACTGATTTAATAAAGTTGTGATCAATACACATAATCATAAGACCACCAGAATAGAACAAAATAGAACAATTATGTTATTGTTCATAGAGAACTGACAACAAATAAAAGACATTTGTTATGTATCAAACAATGACAGGAATTAAGTTCCACCATTGACCAGAAAAATATTGTAAATAATACAAGAAAGATTTGTGTTAGTGTTTAAGAAGGAATTGTATAAACATGTGTAACAAAATAGTTAAAGTATTATATTAAGATACCGTAGTGAAGTCAGTTTAGTAGTAGAAAAATACTGCACTACAACAGATGGTATTTTGTTACATAACCCCACAGGGAAGATACCTATTACAACAGAAAATAATACATGTTAGTATAAGTATATGATCATCAACTATGTTATCAAACGAGAATTTATTATAAATAGTAATAATAAATATTAAGAGACAATGTATTATAATGCTAAACAATGCAAATAGAACAAGTCAGACATAATGACACAGAGAATAGCAGAGATGAAAAAGTATGCCAACTTAGTTAGGCAAAGTACAGTATCAAAACCAATATCAATGTTTATAAGAGTATTACCAGTAGTGAGATAAATATCTGATAATACATTGAGAACAGATTCCGAACATGATAAGAACAATTTTGTAACTAAATTATTGTAAACTAACTAACTATGTACATATGACCAGGAGTAAGCTGAACCATTGTATAGCTAATTAGTTAAGAAAAATACTGTATCAAATATTGAGCACAGATTGTTACAATTATTACCAGTAGTAAGAGGAAATCCCAATGCTACTTTGAGAACAGATAATGACCATAAAAACAGTCATTTTATATACAAACAATTAAAAACCAAATGACTATTATGAAGAAAACCAAATGTAAACAAACAATGACAAACAAGTTATTTATGAAAAATATAACATATAAACTTGTGTAAAAGTAAATGAAAACATTATCAAAAGTTAGAATAATATCTAATGCTACTTTGGAAATCCAAACCAAGTAGAACAATAACAATTTAGTTATTGTATTAACAAAAACTAAATGACTACTATGAGATGACACAACATAAACAGAGCCATTACTGAAAAATTGAAGGGTTCTGAACTAATTAAAGGATAACCATTGTATATAATAAATTAGGTACTATATGTGTACACTAATTACAATCATTAAATGATATGATTAATATAGAAGAGACCAAAAGTAAGGTGAAAAAACTGTATAAGAGAGACAGGAGAGGACTGAAACTATGTAAATATTAAATTAACCACAGTCATATATAAATATTATAGTGTAAAATTGTGTGGATAAACTTTACTAGTATTATTAGATTGTAATATTATCGTTTTAAATAAGAAAAATTAGTTCTAAGCATATTTATGGAAAAACTAACATGGACGCTTAATGACGCCATAACGAGATTTGTGTAGGGAACAATTATTCCCAAATTGTATATCAAACCGATTGAGATATAGACTCAAAGTGTTTAGATAAGAAGTGTTTTATTATAATTAAGCAAAATCTGGTGTAACGGACTTATAAAAATAAGATACACCAGAAATAATAAATAAAATCATTATTGTGATAGTAGTGATGAACGGAAAATAAGCGTTTTTGGACTTAAATTAACAAGCAAAAGCCCTGAATTCACTGATATCAACCATTTAACGATAGGATGTAAATTAAGAAAGTTATGGTAATTTTAAACTTTTCAGTTAAATTTTTGTACCAGTGATGACGTCAAAAAGCCTCCACACCAAACTCGATTTCGTCAAAAAATTAAATATTTTAATAAAACAAAGGCCTTTGGGTCAGAGAGTACAACGTCTCCAGCCAATAGAATGAATGACTTTCGACAGACAACCGAGAGACGCTTCAGAGGAGCACAACAGTCTACGATCAACCATCAAACGAATAGGCCACGCCGCTCAAGACAAAAGAAGAAGTTTTATTTTTTTTAAACTGTGCGCGCCATATACGTCAGTACAACAACATACAGTTAACCTTAACACAACATCTAAATATACGAGTGAAAAGTGCGGAGTTGTTTAATTAAACAAGTAAGGTCAGTGTATAATGTCGACCATACTTGCGAGTGATGTGTTAAATAAGAAACAGGGAGTACAATTTTATTTAAACAATATTGAACGAAAATAATAATTTCGTAAATAGTTAACTTTCGATACTACGCAAGTCAGATAATGCAGAGTATCGAAAACAATAATTAAATTATCAGAATTAAAGAAAGATTTAATTCATAATTATTAAAATATTATAAAAATATTTTAATTATTTATAATAATTTAAAATATCATGTTTGAAATAATTATTAATGAATACAAGAATATTTAGTCACTCATTTGACTAAACCTATTTTTCTTGATTTTTTCGATGTTTTGAAATATACTTTATTAATTTTCATGCAGTATAAATAAATGTAATTCTGATAATCGTATATTAAATTATTACGAATGATATGTTTATATGTATAGTTTAAGAAATAATAACTGTTAAGAAATACTTATCCTTTGTAACAACACCGGTTATAACTAACCTCTGAATCGTTACGGTAACTTGACAACTTCAATATTACCGATCTGTTCTCAAGTAACATCCAAATCAGATAGAACTACTAACAAGAGTTTTTTGAGAAATTTTTCTCTTGTGAATAGATGATTTTTAAAACAAATTATTACACGAAAGTAATACATTTTTAAATACTGTACAAGTCATACAGCTTGATAATTGCAAACTAGTATTAGAGATGCGTGCGCATGCCCGCGTACGATAGTTTCATAAATACCAGACATATGGTACCAATTTTTGATTTTTTATATTTGTTCGCTTAGTACTCATTATTGTTAATTTTATATCGTTATTTGTATTACATCTTGTGCCTGGTATCATGTTACCTAAAAGAACCTAACGAAATATGGTAATTCACTGAATCAAAACAACATAACCTATTGAAGTTAAATTATTGTACTAATAACAGGTCTACCAGCCTTGAGAATTAGACAGAGTCTTATTTGAATTTTTATTGTAATCAGTAATTGAAAGGTTGTTAATTATTGCTTATTAATTGTCAAAGATTTTATTGTTTATTAAATTGTTAATAAACCTCCAATTTTATTACCAGTAAAAGGAGTATCATTTCTATTAAAAATAAATTCATTTATTTTTTAATCAGTTCTGACACAGGTGGCGGAAGAAGTTAAAAAGATTTAGCATAATTCAGAATATTCATCAAATATTGCTTCATTTACTATTGTGTGTGATAATATATTAAATATTCGATCCGAATATTTACTTGTATTTGAAGTGCATGTATTTCAGAAGGAACGTCACAGAACAGGATTGAAGTATTCAAGTGTGGTAAGTGAGAGAGGTACACAACCAAGTGCGCGAACCATTTTAAAATAAAAGGAGTGAACTATTATTACGTACCCATTAAAAACAATACAATAACACCAATAACCTTAACAATTACGATTACATCTTTTAATAAACAACATTATCGTAGATACCAGTGCGTGTCTACACCCACACGAACACACCAAAATATATCGAACAAACAGATATTACTTGTTCTTTAACAAGTTGACAAACCCAGCGAGGGGGCTTGACATAATAAGACCCCAAGGAAAGTAGATACTACATCACAAACATCTGTATCTATAATTTTACATTATAATATATGCACACATTAGAAACAAAATAGATGTACAATTTATGACAAAGAACTTTGTTGGTGTTTCATTTTCATATAATGCGGAATTGTCCAATCCAGAAAAAGCTCAGTTCCTTGCAATTTTTCTTGCAACAACTTTTAATGTAAAACAAACAACTGATTTGTATTTGACATTGTTATCATTTCATATTTGTATTTATTATTACTATTCACTATATAATGCTATGGACATAAACTGTCATTTTAAAACATCACGTTTCAACTTCTAAAAATACGAGGTTATCTTCAGATGTAAGATAAATTACTACAACATCGTACCCATCAATACTAAATAGATATTGTCACAATATAACAAAAAGATTTAAACAATGGCTGATGTTTTTGTTAAAAAAAAATAGAGTGTGTGACAATAAACATAATAATAATAATAATAGCCTGCCATCGACTTCTAGTTTTTAAGATTTGTATATTTGTTTCTGTATATCATTTTTGAAAAAAATATGATATAATTTTAAATACAAATCAATGATTCATTTATATTTCAATTACTGACAACTCAGATGACAATCCTGTGAAATAAGCATCAGAGATGCACTGTTTTGCAGACAGAACTAAGTATTTTTGCAATAATTAAAGTGTTTCCTTTAGTAACAAATTACACATTCGTGTGTTAACAACCTGTTAATGAGTTTTACAGTTTGTATGTGAAAAATCTACTACATACAAACTACTTTTGAGTTTATGATATGCTTTTAAGACTATGTGATTGATTATATCAAAACCAAACCTGAAAAAATATTATTAACCTTTTTCCTGTTGTATGTGATGTCCCTAGTGTGGCCAAAAAGCTGCTTATTAGACATCTGTTGTGTAATATTCATTTCATGTTGCTGCCATGTCATGTTTAGACAGAAAGTTTTCTTGTTCTGACAAGAACTGTACCATACATTGTAATAAACAAACAATACTGTTTTTGTCCCCACTACCATCCCCAACCATATGTCTTGATATTGTGGTTTAAATGCTGCACTCCTTTTGACTCCTGAATGTTTTTTTTTATATTTTGGATGGAAAGATATGTTCCTATAATACAATAAACAAGGACCATCAAATTCTACAAAAACTGCTTGCCAATTTCTCTGAGCGTGCAAACATGTTTTTTTGTTATGTCACAGCACAAAAAAATTATTAAACTGATTCCCTCATATCCTTGAAAGCAGTTTCTTACAAACAAGTCTTATGCCACAAGACAAACAAATTACAGGGCAGCTGTTGTAAATCTACTGGAGTTGTCATTAAAAAAAAAGATCTCTTGGGTTTGTTCATTTTTATTTCCACATTACAAATTTTGAGTGAAAATTAACTTGTAACTTATGGTGAAAATTAATATAACTTTTAATTAATAACAGAAGTACTGTACCACCATTTTTATTGGTTATACCTGTTTACAAAGAAATATTTTTATCAAAAATGAAAATCTTATGTACGTTTTATTCAATACAAACGCACTGTTATGAATTTTATTAATCCCAATTGCCAAATCAGAAACTGTACATGGGCCCTCCAAAGATGAAAATAAAAATCCTTATGTTATTACATTACATTACTAATTACAATCTGTGTAATCATGCTAACCCATCAGATTATTTTCCCAAACCTGCTTTCTTCCCCTCTCTCTAATTAATCTCTAGAAGCATATAAATTTGAAAATCCAGTTTTTGTTAGTTACCTGCATCAATATAAGTACAGTAATAATGTAATGTTTTAATAAAACATTATAAAATACATTATACACTTACCCATATCGTTGGAACTGGTAATCAAAGGTGATTTCTTCGCCAGCTGATATCACTCTGGTACTAAAAAATCCTATCCTCAATTCTCCATTAACAGTCCACTGTACAAAAATATAAAATGTGTTAAATACGTACACAAAATAATCAATTCAAAGAGATGTATTTAACAACACTACAAAATATAATAGGCTAGAATTCTTAACCAGGGGAAAGGGCCAAGAAAGTTTTTTATGATAAAAAAATCTGCAAAATTTTAGTTTTAAAAATTCTGTTCTGCATTAGCCTGATTTACAGACAAAACAAAGAAACCAGTAAAATATAACTAAAAATTAACCTGATCTACGTAAGTTACTAGGAAAGTACAAGCTACAGTGGAACCTCGATACAACACCCCTGTGATATAACGCGACCCTTGATGTAAAGCTCATTTTTCATGGCCCCGGTAAATTAAATAGTTAAACTTGGGACCTTTATACAAAGAAACCCTCGATATAAAGCGCTTTTTGGCCAGTCCGCAGAAGAGCGTTATATCAAGGTTTCACTGTATTATTAAATGAAATGTACAAGTTGGCACAAATACAGTCAACTGTATCTCTTGTGAAAGGACATTTTCTTGCTTACAAGATCTACTTAAGGAATACAATATATGACAAATGGCATAAAAGCCTGTTTATAATAGCAAGTGAAGAGTGGCTGGCCACAACACTTAACCTGACTACTGTAGCAAGAGAAATAATCTAAATATAATTAATTCACCACCGACTTAGAACACAAAGTTTTTTATGGGTAAAAACATAAAAGTTTTACCTTATTGCCTGAACCGGATTTCGCTTTTAGAAAGGTTCTTCAGAGGCTGCTGTTGGGAGCACTATCCATCTTGTTGTTGGTGACGGTATCGACTTTTGAAAGATCGATATTGTGTGTGTGGGGTGTGATATGTTCGAATAATGCGTGTGATTTGAATTGTGTCTGTTAGTTTAGGATGTCGTTTTTATGTGTTTGTATATTTTCAATTGTTCAAGAGTGTCTAGTTTTCGGCCTTTTGTGTGTACGTGTAGAATGTCCATGTTATTGTCGATGTTTTTGTATGTGTGGTTTGCTTCAATAAGGTGGTTTGCAAAGGTGGATTCTGTAGTGGAGTGTAGTGCCTTTGTGTGTTCAATGTATCTTTGTTTGAAGCTTTGTGTTCCGAGTCGGTAGTGAATTAATTATATTTAGTTAAGTAACGAACATGTCATGGACAATGAAATCCAAGAAGAAATAATCTGTTTTTAATAAAGCAGATTCCAACAGCTTTACAATATATAAATTACTGCCAAAAAAATTCTTACACCGGTAGTTTCTACCTTGACTTTTAGATGGGATAACAATTGTTTCAAGGTTCTGATGAACACATACATAATTAAAAACAACACTGGTTTTAGGTTTTATTCTTATTAGCCAGTTAATGTTTCACCCTTCCTGTTATGAAGTAGCCTCAGTGGCTCAACAATGAAAACTGAGCGATGCCTCTCACAGAATGGATGAAAACATTTTGGCATTCAGAAAAGTAAAGCATGTACTAAACCTAAAACAGTTTGTTCTTAGTGAAAAACACAAAAGTTACAAATGAAGTTACCTACCCCAGTTCTCCTTGGTATTACAAAAAAAAAAAAAAAAAAATCTTCATCACTAGTACTCTAATTGAGTATGCACTTTTCACACAATTCACAATAAAAAAAAACTGTAACAACTGACACATGACTACACTGATTCCACTAATACACAACTTGATAACACCAGGCAGTGATGTTTCATCCACTCTACTGTTCATGTGCACTCCATTTGCTGAAGTTATGTAGCACAGGCATATAGAACGTTATCACCTTCTCTTAAATTCAATGGTTATTTTCTTTGGTTCTACATATCAAATCTTCAGTCAGCTGTAGACATGAGCTCTTTCCATTTGTAGTACTGGATGTACAATTTCACTGTCGCAACACACCACCCATTGGATCACAGAAGACAGAATGAGATGATTCTTGATGTCCTTTTATTTCTTTCACACTTTACTCTTGACTTCTTTCCCTTGAGATTATATTACAAAACATTATATTATTCACTGAAGATCATTTACACTTTTCTACAAATTTAACAAACTACCAATGATAAACAAACATATATTGTATTTACAAATACAAAATTTACACATACAATGAATTCTGAATTCACTTTAACACACTGAGGCCTATGGATGAGAGAGCATGACACATGCATGTCATTCCACTCTCAGATCTTAAGGACAAGAGTAACTCGTTCACAATTTTAACAGCGTTTATACTGAACTAGACAGCTCTTATTGGTGTCCACAGTTTGTTTGGTATTAACAGTAATATTTTAGTTCTGCAATCCAATTGCAGATGGCAGCATCAGCTTGAAAACAAATAGTGTTATATGAACCTTTGAATCATCCTGGGACAAATATTGGTGTGAAATATTGCTATGAAAAAAATGTACGACTTTTCAAAATAGTAAAATTTGGATGCATACACTGGATTATTATTAACATGTTATTGGACACATCTGTATCGTACAAAAGAGGACAATATGAGCTTTCAGGCAAAATATTATAACATCACAAAATGTTCCATAACAAAAATGAACACCAGAAAGGTGAATAATACTAAAAGAACTATAAATGAGTAACCAGAAAGAATGTAACAGTCAAAATAATAAATCAATAAAGAAGAAAAGAAGAGAAGGAATTCAAGTAAACAGTGATACACCCACGACAAGTACTAAATGACACTACAACATAAAATATACTGAATGACAAAGACGAAATGACAAGACAAGTTTCCCATAAACTGTCAAGTGTGTTCAATAAAAAACATTTGATAAATAAAATCAAAATGTATAAATAAATGACAAATGATTCGAACAGTATTGTACTATATTATAATGAATAAAAAACAGCACATTAGCTGATCTAAGTCAGAGCAATGATTTATGAAAGACAAATATAGTGAACTATACTAGGAATAGTCACAAACTGTAAAAGAGAATATGAAAACCAAATGTGTATTATTATAAATTAAGAATAACGATAAATGTAAGCACTGTATGTGTGTTTAGGTAACTTCATAAGTAAGTAAAATGTGTACAAAAGATAATAATAGTCAGGGAACAAAACATTGTAATATAATGATAACAGACCCTGAATGACCTATTTTAAACCAATGAAATAAGAATTAAATAGAAACCCTACTAAGCATAATGCAGAAGAATCATGACTATGATGAAAGGAATGTAAAGTACCACCACATGTGTGATATTATACAAATATAAGATGAGAAGGACATGCTAAAATAAAAATAGTAAGATATGAAAGTTTATGTTAGTAAATCAACATATGTAGACAGATAATTAATATTGTTCAGCTGAATGCAGCATTTATATATAATAAGGTATTCTTTTTAATTAAGTAATCATGTTCAAAGTAGAAATTAAGAATAATTAAACAAATATTAGAAAAAAGTTAATAGTCGGATTTGCCACTTTTAGCAGACGACGCATGTAAACAATGTACTAGTAAGTTTAAAGTTATGAAATATTAATGAAAACTGTGACTAAACTGGCATCAAGCCATATCAAAATAAAGATAAATAAATAAGCTGTACAATGATAGTAATAGAACCCGAAATGTAATTGTAATAGTCGAGATATTAACGTTAGCATCATAAAATTGGTGAATTACGAATGAATACAATGAATAATATCAACATTGAAAACAGACGCCAAAATACTAATATGTAATGCCTATTAATAGAATTACGTCATCATGACATAATTTCGCACCAATCACGAACGATTTTAGTAAGCCTTCGAGTGCTCCAAGCGGCTTGCTGAAAAAAGTATATACACAAGGATCGTTGTAAACACAGAAGCATTTTGTCTAAATTCACTCAACCAGCAACACAAATCCAGGCCAAATAATCATCAAAATTTAATTATTCAATGATAAAGAAGTATAATTTAATCAGTGCATCAACAATAGTAGTGAATTTTTAACCAGAAGTGCGTGTGAACAAACGAGGTTAGGTATCAACATAACCAAGCAGTAGCTTATTTAAGAAGATTTAACCCGTTCAAGTGCGAATATTAGTGAGGTCTAAACATGATCATTAAATAAGATCGTTAAAAGTGTTAATAAATTAATCTTTGTGATTAATCACCAGGGAGTACAGTGCTCATAATTACTTTGTTTACATTTTAGCCAATAACAATATAGAATGATACACAATTGTACTGACGTAAAAAACAATAATACTATAAGTAACCAACACTGTATCAAAGTTATTTAGAGGAATTAACAGATTCCGATATAAGATTTCTTATGTTAACGTTTTTATAACTAACCTAAAACTTATTCAGAACAAACGAAATTTTCGTTTATTAACTTTCAATAACTAAAGGTGTCTGACCTAACTACATGATATATCATAATAGCATTGTAAAATAAGAAGTGGCGTTCTATTTTGTAATTTCAAAGAAGTCACCCTTGAGATAAATAACCATTATAAATAATCTATCAATTATAATTAGAGTTTTCATTTTAACTAAACTGAGCTAGATAAAAGTAAAGAAGCCGGATGATCTGTGATCCGTTTGTTAATTTTAAACGAATGTAGTTAATTGAATTTATTCCATACTGAATAATAAATAACAGAATTGTAAAATAACAACACTTGTCAATAATTATTTCAACTAGTAACTAATCAGTATTACTAATTACTGAGGTGCATTTAGTAGTAAAGAAACAAACAGAAATTTAATGCATGATCTTGATCTAACCTTTTGATCAATTATTGAATTAAAAAATATCAGAATTAACTATCAATTTATTCAGAAGAATTCTTTTTATGGGACATTTCTCTCGAAAACCCATATGGTGCCCAAATAAAAATTGTGTTTACAAAAGCTTTTACAGCATTAATATACTGTGCAATAAAAAGCGTGACAGTTTATTCACCACCTGTGACCAACTGAACTTCGAGTACTACATCACAGGTACGTGAAGGTTTGATTTATGTAAAATAACTTTGTCACGACAATACACTGACACATACAGACGACACAATTCCACAGGAAAGTGAACTAACGTCACGAGATCTACGCAACTGTTTACATTCATCAACGGATCTACAACTAATTATTTACTCACAAATAAATAAACAAAAACATCAAAATTGAGTTAAACAAGTATTCAAGTAAATTAATAAAAAGTCATTGAAGAATATATTTAGCGAACGCAAGTGTTAAAGTCAAATAAAAAGTAAAAGTTTTAACAGAGAAGAGTCGAGTTTGTATTTAACTTAACGCCAGCGACGTGTGGTGTATAAACAATATAAATAAGTAGAGAGAGAAAAAAAAGAAACTATAAGCTCATATTTGTAAGTTATAGAAGTGACGCCAACAACGTGTGGCAGAAATCAGTAACACACAGCATATAGAAATATTTTAACGTTATAGAATTGATGCAACCAACGTGTGGCTTTTAAACCATACTGATACTATATTAACGTTATAGAATTGACGCAACCAACGTGTGGCTTTTTAAAATAAAAGATACGTAATATTCAAACTTTGTACTGTATTTATTATCTGTATGTTATAAACACCGCACTGCAGCACGAGCGGATGACGTCGCTTTGCTTATCAAACGCCGCCGGCAGTCAGCTGGCTGACGGTGGTCAAGTTCAGTTCAGTTAATCAAGGGACTCCGAGCTGTGCTCTCGTTAAAATCAATCTTCCAGTCGCAGCTTCTGGATCGTTAGTCAATATTTTCATGTGCAGCTAGCACTAAATTAGTCAGACGACTTGCGTCCATTTACTATGGACTTCGACCTTTATCAAAACTAATTTTTGGGCGTTATGGTCTGAAACATCCGCACGTGTCGGCAATGGCACTTGAATCTTAATATTTTCAATAAATGAGTATTATTCTTCAGCAATACAGTCCACTTTATTATGTTTCAAACCAGCCCTTTCCACTTATCGTTTTTGGAACAACTCTAGAACTTCGAGAGCTTCCAGTACGCAACATTTTTGGTCCTCACGGGACGGATTTTATTCTCACCCTACGGGCAGCATTTCTTGGTCCACAAGTGACTGCATTAATATTCATTTAATGGGCCCAAACGGCGTTTCGTTCAAGCCCCAACATTCTCAACTTTGGATTGCTGACAGTTGCGTGCCTCTATAAACTTTCAAAATTACCTTACAATCAACACTACAAGATTCTACAGAGCAGTAAGCCAGAGACGACGGGACACGGCAGGACAGCATTAGTGATTCTACATCAAAAAAAGTTCCACAGCTTTAAATTATGGAGAGCTGCAACATAAGGCGTCATCTAACTGGTAGAGACAAGAGGTGCAACAACTCCTAACAGGATCGAGCAGCGGGATCGAAGCCAACTTCAGCACGTCTGGATCAACGTCCACGTGACTATGAACTTTTTACTTATATTTAACATTCCAAGCAACATTTTATATTTAACAGTTATTTTTTAACACCTTTGTGTAAACACACACCATCATTATTCAATACACGTTAGTAGCTCATTGTGAGTTCCAACATCAAAGACAAGACTATATGTATTATTATCTTTCAAATTCATAATTTTAACAATTTTTAATTTCTAAAAGAGGTTGTTTAATATAGAGAGTAAGCATATGTTGTAACAAGTATTGTGTTGATATACATAACGATCGCTAGCTACCGCAACGTACTCAGATTTATCAAAATTTAGGTCTATGGTTCACATGCTCTGCGCTCAAAGTATTCCAAATCGTATTTTAAATTATAATCATGGCAGATGTTAAAGCTTTAATAAAAAAACGAGGCACCATTAAAGCTTCGATATCACGCGTAAACACTTTCGCGGACAACTTCGATTTGGAAACCAGCGATCACCATGCGCTGAAAATAAAACTTCGGCATTTGATGGAATTATCCACCAAATACGATGAGATTCAATCCCAAATCGAATCCGAGGAAGCGGACTTAGCTTTAGCGAGTGATAGGGTACAAACTGAAGACGATCTTTGTAACATAGAGTGTAAGTTGCAACACCTGCTGGAGCAAGCTGAGCATATGAACCAGAAACCCCTAACTAATGCTGAAAGTAAGCATCTTAAAACACCCCCCATTCAGTTAGAACCGATCAAATTACTTCGGTTTGCGGGAAGTATTATTGAGTGGCAGCATTATTATCACATTTTTCTTGAACTAATACACGTCAGAACAGATCTGACGAACATACAAAAATTACACTATTTGCACTCGTCATTATCTGGCGAGGCGCTTAACGTAATAAAGTCACTGCCAATCACGCATGAGAATTACACGGTGGCTATCGATCTGTTGAAGAATAGATATGACAGTAAACTAATTGTCTCCGCCCATCATGTCGGGAATGTCCTGGACTTACAATCGGTTCAACAAGAATCCCATATCTAGATTCATTGTAGAATTATCAGCCAATGTCAATGCTCTAAATAATCTCAACTTGCCAGTTAACACCTTCGAAATTATTGTTATGCATTACTTAGCTAAAAAACTTGATAGTTACACTTTCTGGTTGTGGAAAGAGAGCTTGTCGGAACATACATTCCCTGATTTTAATAATTTTATGAAATTTCTAAACTCACGAAGACAATTACTACTAAATCTTGATAGCGTAACTACTTCAACGAGCAAGTTAAATACCAGCGATAAGACTCCTGATCGCAAGGCAGTTAAACCGATAAGCAAACCAAGGGGGCATTCCATTCTCATGTCGCAGATAATTTATGTAGACTATGTAACAGTAAACATAGAATTATTGATTGCTTACAATTCACATTGCTTGCTATCCCTGAAAGAAGAAACGTCATAATAAAAAACAAACTTTGTTTAAATTGCCTTCGTCCGGGTCACGAAAGTTCGCAATGCCCATCAAAATTTTCTTGTAAAAAGTGTGCAAGGCGTCATCACACCATGATTCACCTCCCCAACAAAGACGTATCTTCCATCAATAACCAATGTTCACTAAAGTCTCAAACGAATAAATCAGTATTGTTATCCACCGCTGTCTGTATGACAACTAATAAAGTCGGTAGAAAATTCCCCGTTAGAATTTTATTGGATTCCGGCTCGCAAGCAAATTTCTGCACAATGGATTTCGCCCGCAGAATGGGCCTCAAGTTGGTTAAATCGCAATTGCCCATAACGGGTATAAATAAGTCACTATCCCAGGCTGATTTCAGTACAAAGGTAAGGCTACATTCTCGCTATAAACCTTTTACATTAAACGTGCATTGTGCCGTACTTCCCAGTATAACTAATGATTTACCGGCGGAATCGTTCGATCTCGCCTCTTTGAATTTACCCAAGCACGTATTCTTGCCTGATCCACACCTACACTGCTCGTCGCAAGTCGATGTACTACTCGGCGCTCAATATTATCTCCAATTAATCGAACCTATTAAATTTATGCGCGGATCGCACTTTCCTATAATTCAGGAGACTAAGTTAGGATTTATTCTAGCCGGTAATTTACCCTTCAATGTCGACATAACTAAAACAGTTTCGTCCTTTATGGTCTGTAAGGATGATAGTCAGATTTCCTCGCAACTAAAAGAATTCTGGAAGTTGGAGGAGGTCTCTAGTCACGAACCCTGCTCTGAGGACTCGGCATGTGAAAAACATTTTGTGACAAATACTATCCGCAACCGCGAAGGGAGATTCGTGGTATCCCTGCCTCGCAGGTCAGATAAATCTCATTTGGGAGATTCTCTCCGCGGAGCTATCTGCAGGTTCCAGTCGCTAGAGTTCAAGTTCAAGCAGAACCCTACCCTTTACAAGGACTATAGCAAGTTTATGCATGAATACTTGAAGCTTGGTCATATGTCTACACTTAATGATTACGATTTGTCGCTTGACAAATCAGACATTTTTTATTTGCCCCATCACGCAGTCTTCAAGGGATCCAGCCTAACCACTAAGTTGCGTGTGGTCTTTGACGGCTCCGCTAAAACGACAAATAATCTGTCCCTCAACGATACTCTAATGGTCGGTCCTACGATCCAGCAGGATCTGTTCTCGATCATGGTTCATTTCCGTACCCACCGATACGTACTTATTGCAGACATAGAAAAGATGTATCGTCAAATTATGGTTAACCTAAAGGATTCAAACTTGCAGCGCATCGTTTGGCGTGACGCGCCGCATAAGGAACTGCAACATTACGCTTTAAGGACGGTCACGTATGGAACTGCTAGTGCCTCCTTCCTTGCTACACGTTGTCTGGCGCAGATAGCCTACGAAAATAAATCCGACTACCCTATGGCTTGTATGGCCATAGCCAATGATTTTTATGTAGATGATCTTATAACGGGTTCGGATGATCCGAACGTGTTAGCTAAAATGAAATTCGAGATCGTGGATTTGTTAAAAAGATATGGTTTTACGTTACATAAGTGGTTTTCTAACCACCATAAGATTATGGCCCTTCGCGCCCAAGTATCCCATGACTTCAGCAAAGGTCAAAACGTGCGTACATTGGGAATCCAATGGAACGTTGACAAAGATAATTTTTTATATACCGTTCGGGGTGATGACAATTCGACCGTGTTCAACAAAAGAAGCGTGTTGTCGGTCATTGCAGGGATTTACGACCTGCTGGGTCTTATTGGCCCCATTACGTTTTGGTGCAAACATTTCGTACAACAGTTGTGGTTGTCGGGCACAGGTTGGGACGAACCTTTATATGGGTCATTATCTAATCAATGGCTGGAACTCTACTCTCAATTAGTTTCCGACACTCATTTTAAAATTACGAGGTCGGTAAAGAGTTTGAACAATTGTCAAGTCAATTCATTACAGCTACAAGGATTCGCCGACGCCTCGGTTAAGGGTTACGCGTGTTGTATTTATGTGCGGGCGGTCTATTCGAACGGCGCCATATCGTCAAACTTGTGTGCTAAATCTAGGGTCGCTCCGCTGAAACAGATAATGCTACCCCGGCTTGAACTTTGTGCTTGTTTATTACTAGTGCAGTTAACTTATAAGGTTTTAAACGCCGTCAACTACAATTTTAACGGACTATATCTCTATTCGGACTCGATGATAGCGTTATATTGGATACATCAACAATCTTCCCGCTGGAAGGTATTTGTGGCAAACCGTGTCGCAAAAATTCAGCGTCTTGTTAGCCGGGGAACTTGGCATCATGTATTATCAACTGACAACCCTGCCGACATTTTATCACGCGGTTGCCTCCCTCGTAGTTTGCACAGCCATACGCAATGGTGGCATGGTCCGTCCTGGTTAGCTCATGAGTCATCATTATGGCCCACTAGCGCCTTTGACATTCAGGCGCCCTGTGCTTACCCTGACCTTGAGCAGGAACGTCGTAAGCAGGTCCAAACCTCACTAATTGTCGCCTACTCCACCCATAGCTATGTTGAAAATTATTCATCCCTTACAAGACTCATTCGCGTCTTCGCATATTGTCGCAGATTTATTCGCAACTCTAGGCTCCCGGTTGTTGATAGGGTCACGTCCTTTTTGTCTGCTCAAGAGTTGCATGACACACTTTTGTTTTTTGTTCACCAATCTCAGCATTTGCACTTCAGCTTAGAAGTTAAGGAACTTGAGGCACATCGCTGCATTCCTCGCAGCAGTAGAATTCTGGCACTAAACCCCTTCCTGGATGACACAGGTATCTTAAGAGTAGGTGGATGCCTACAACTCTCCTCACTTAACTACGCGAGTAAACATCAAATAATTTTGCACCCGCATTCTCATCTCACTAAATTAATAATTGAGTATGAACATATCCGTTTGTTGCACGCTGGGGTGCAATCAACCCAATCATCTCTCAGACAGAAGGATTGGATCATTCACGACAAGTCTTATATCCGCTCAGTAATACATAATTGTATCATTTGTTTCCGTTACCGTGCTAGAGGCGCGAATCAATTATTAGGTCAGTTACCCTCTTCTTCCAGGGTCACGCCTGCAAAGCCATTTTTCCAGTCGGCCGTGGACTATGCCGGTCCTGTACTTTTACGCCATGGCGGGCAGCGCTCAGTCCACGTCAAAGGCATACATCGCGTTGTTTATATGCATGTGCACAAAGGCCATCCATTTAGAATTGGTGTCAGATCTCACCTCCAACGCCTTTATAGCGGCTTTAAAAAGGTTCATCGCGCGCAGAGGTATTCCCGCGCAGAGGTATTCCCGCGCAGATATTTTTGGATAATGGTACGAATTTTCGTCGTGCCAACCACACCTTATACGATTTGTACAAATTTTTAAATTCAAAGGGAATTGAGCAATCTTCTCAGGAGTTTTGCGGTCTCCGTGGTATCAAGTGGTCCTTTATCCCTCCTTCAGCCCCTCATTTCGGTGGTTTGTGGGAAAGCGGTGTTAAGAGTGTTAAATATCATTTGCGTCGCGTAATAGGCGGTACTATCTTGAATTTTGAGGAATACTCTACACTTCTCTCTCAAGTAGAGGCTTGCCTTAATTCTCGCCCTTTATGTGCTGTGTCCAACGATGCTAGAGACCCTGAACCCTCAACTCCCGCTCATTTCTTGGTCGGTGCTCCACTGACTGCACTTCTGGAACCCGACTATACTCAAAGCATTACTAGTCACTTGGGCAGATGGCAGTTGCTCCAAAAATTTACACAATCCATCTGGAAACAATGGTCCAGGGATTACCTGCACCAGTTGCAGCAGCGCAACAAATGGCGCACGCCGTTAAGAAATTTGAATGTCGGACAGCTTGTCCTCATTTTGGACGATAATTCCCCCCCCCCGCTTCAGTGGAAGCGAGGGGTAATTACTAATGTTCTTGTGGGTCAAGATTCCATAGTGCGCGTTGCGGAAGTCCGCACAGCTCTGGGTATCTTACGCAGGCCCATCCACAAATTATGCCCCCTTCCGGCGGCAACAGACTAGTCGTATGTGTGCCATACGAGGCTTACTAGGAGTGTGAACTTGTCACATTGCCTGTAATATGCCCGGGGCGATCATACAAGTCACTTGTATCATTAATGTTGTAATTATTATTACTACGTTCTGGCAGCTATTATTGCAATAGTCACTGCGTTTTCGTTGTATTATCAATTATTTATATGTTATGTGATTATATATTCAACTTTTGAAAATTATTGTACCAATTATTGTATGTATTGTATTTTTCAATGTCATTTACGTTTGTTACAGTTTAAACATATGTATTTCATGTCTACATGTTCATGCTTCAAGAGAGATCATGTTTAGTTATGCAAAGACTGGTTTTTATCATGATTTTTTCTTATTTTCTACCTTTTCTAGCACAGAAATTGTTTTGTTTTGCCTTTGAGCTTTTATGATAGCGTAATGAATTTTGTTATTTACAGATGTTTAAGTTAGAAGTGATTTACTTTAATCCAAGGATCAATTTAATGTATAAGCCTTTTAAGTATATTAAGTATTGTTTATTATAACTTTGATAATTTGTAATATACTGTTCCCAATTAATTTAAATTTCAAAATCGTCCCGATTTTGAGCGGGCAGTATGTTCGAACTTTGTACTGTATTTATTATCTGTATGTTGTAAACACCGCATTGCGGCACGAGCGGATGACGTCACTTTGCTTATCAAACGCCGCCGGCAGTCAGCTGGCTGACGGTGGTCAAGTTCAGTTCAGTTAATCAAGGGACTCCGAGCTGTGCTCTCGTTAAAATCAATCTTCCAGTCGCAGCTTCTGGATCGTTATTCAATATTTTCATGTGCAGCTAGCACTAAATTAGTCAGACGACTTGCGTCCATTTACTATGGACTTCGACCTTTATCAAAACTAATTTTACGGGCGTTATGGCCTTAAAACATCCGCACGTGTCAGCAATGGCACTTGAATCTTAATACAGTGGAACCTTGGATTGCGAGCATAATTCGTTCCGGGAACGTGCTTGTAATCCAAAGCGCTCGTACATCAAAGCAAATTTTCCCATAAGAAACAATTGAAACGCGGATGATTCGTTCCACAACACAAAAATATTTATTCGCATAACATTTCTAATACAAAATACAGTATAACGTAAAACAAATTAAACTGCACTTTACCTTACAATAGAGTCATTGTTGGTGTGAGGGAGACGAGAAGATGACATGAGAAGGGTTATTGTGTAGCACGAATTTCACTAACGGAATCACTGCTATCTGTTGGCTCACTAGAATTGTTTTCTTTTCGTGCAACTTTAACAAGGAACCTGTCCAATGACTGTTGTTTTTGCCTCTTTTTGAGGATTTCACGAAAATGTGACATTGCATTGTCATTGAACAGATTCATCGCTCACATTGCTACAGCCTTATTCGGGTGGTGTTTTTCTATAAAATTTTGCACCGTTTCCCACATTTTGCACTTCTCCCGAATCTCATTTGAAGTGAGAGATTCCTCTGACTTTTCCTCCTCTTCTTCACCGGACGAGATCTCCTCCATAACCTCCTCCTGTTGTTCGTGATGCAGGTCCATCAGTTCGTTGATGCTCAGTTCCTGGCTATGTTCTTCCACCAGCTCTTGAATGTCGGCGTCATTCACCTCCAGCCCCATGGTCTTCCCTAAGGACACAATTTCATCGACAATCGGCGGCTCATTTTTACCAGCAATCCCCTCAAAGTCACGTCCAAGAACGCAGTCAGGCCACAGTTTTCCCCAAGCAGAAGTGAGAGTTCTCTTGGTGACCCCATCCCATGCTTTATCGATGATCTTCAGGCAGTTCACGATGTGGAAATGATTTCTCCAAAACTCTCGGACGGTAAGGTCTGTTCCTTCGGTCACTTCAAAACATCGCTGAAATAGTGCTTTGGTGTATAGCTTCTTGAAGTTCGAAATGACTTGCTGATCCATAGGCTGGAGTAGTGGAGTAGTGTTGGGAGGAAGGAACTTAAACTTAATGAACTTGATTTCCTCCAGTAAGTCATCCTCAAGGCCTGGAGGATGAGCAGGAGCACTGTCCATAACCAGCAAGACTTTGAGCGGCAGATTATTATCTAAAACGTACTTCTTCACTACAGGACCAAAGACCTTGTTCATCCATTCAACAAAGAACATACGAGTGACCCAAGCCTTAGTGCTGGACCTCCACATAACATTTAACTGACTCTTCTGCACCTTGCATTTCTTGAAGGCTCATGGATTCTCGGAATGATACACAAGCAGGGGCTTTACTTTTAAATCCCCGCTGGCATTAGCACACAATATCAGGGTTAAACGGTCTTTCATGGGCTTGTGACCGGGCATTGCATTCTCTTCTGCTGTAATGTAGGTCCTCTTCGGCATCTTTTTCCAAAAAAGTCCTGTTTCATCGCAGTTAAAAACTTGCTGCGGCAGGTAACACTCGGTAACAATGAGCTTCTGGAACTCAGCAGTGAATGCCTCAGCTGCCTTAGCATCTGAACTTGCAGCCTCCCCGTGCCTCGCAACACTATGGATGCCACTTCTCCTCTTAAAGTTATCAAACCATCCCCTGCTGGCCTTGAAGCTTTCTTCGATTTCTGTTGACGTACGTGTACTACATGGCAGTTTACTTACGAGGTTGGTGTACAACGTCTTTGCCTTCTCGCAGATTAAATTCTCGGTCACAGTATCACCTGCTAGTTGCTTATCATTTATCCAAACGAGAAGCAACTTTTCTACATCTTCCAGAACACGTGGCCGTTGCTTTGATACTCTTGTGACTCCTTTTGCTGCATCTAGCCCTTTTATTTATTCTTTCTTCTTTAATATTGTGCAAATCGTTGACGTAGACTTGTTATAAAATCTCGCGATATCAGCCACTCGCATAACTTGTTCGTGTTTTTCGATCATTTCCTTTTTAACTTCCATCGTAATCATCTCCTTCTTCCGACCGAATTCCTCTTCAGCCTTCTTTTCCTTCACTGGGCCCATTGTTGCAGTACAGTTATAACACTAATAACACTAATGAAAGAAACAAAACATGTATACGCTCGTTCGGTGTTGACTAGGCTCGCCAACTGAAGTCCAGCGCGGGAGAATATTACACACAATCGCCCAGGAAAGAGAGGCAGGGGGAGGGGAAAACGTAGGCACACGTGACGCTCGTATTGCGGAACCTCGCTCGCTTATCAAGTTACAATTTATTTAAAATTTTTGCTCGTCTTGCAAAACACTCGTAGACCACGTTACTCGCATTCCGAGGTTTCACTGTATTACAGTCCACTTTATTATGTTTCAAACCAGCCCTTTCCACTTAGAGTTTTTGGAACAACTCTAGAACTTCGAGAGCTTCCACTACGCAACACGTAAAGATTGAAACAGTAGTAACTCAAGTAAGAATAAACGATAAGAGAAATTTTGCGTTATGATATGTATATTGGGGGATAAGTAAAAAATTGTTTTGGAAATTATGTTTAAATTTATGTAAAAATACTGAGACCATTAAGTACCCATCCAAGGTGGCTAGGGTTCAATGTGTTACACCACTGAGATGCATTAACCTGAAAATTATTGTGTATAGAATTTTCCAAGATATGGCAAGTTTCAATATCACTTTTTAAAAAATATTCCATTAAAACAACTATTTTGTAGTGTTTATGGCATCATTCAACCCACCAATTTTTTAAACAGAATTTTTAAAAGCAAAGATAATGAAATTTTTTAATTTCAAATTTTTTGCAATGTTGAACAATCTATTTTTGTGATGTCTGTAACAATTATAATTCTAATTATAAATATATCACTACTGACTCGGATCACTAATTTTGTATTGGTACAAATGTTAAACTTTTACCTTATAGCCTGAACTAGTTTTCGTTTATTACAAGCTTCATCAATCGAGTCAGTAGTGATATATTTATAATTAGTTAATCAAAGGACATGTATGGACAACAAAATCCAGGAATTAGTACCAGTACTAAAATTAGGAATTATTAAAATTCATACCAGTACTAATGTAATTCAGATCTGATAACTAAATGAGTACGCTATTTTTTGTATTACACCTTTTTTCTTTTTAATTTACAATGCATCAAAGAACCTGTATTAAATTATGAATTATGAATCGGATAAAGTTCTCTAACATGGTGAAAATGTTGCAGTAAACTTTTGCTGAGTCCTGTATCCACAAAAAAGTGATTTATAAATTGTACAAATGCTTCTCAAATGGTCAAGGATCATCAACAATACCATGTATATCAACAACTTGCATGATGGTCAAGACCTTTGTTCTTGGGCAAAAAGCCAGGAGGTTCAAGATATTTATAGTGCTTTTATTACGGAAACTTCATTTCAAAATATTTATAGTGCTTTTATTACTGAAACTTCATTTCAATTACTTGCATCATATATGTCACATACCAGAGACAAATACTTAAAAATTGACACTAGATAAGCATCAAGCATTTTATATTACTAACTTTGCTACAGAATAAAGTACAGAAACAGAAAATGTCACTGAGCAGTGGAAGACAAGTACTAACCCACCATGAAAGATCAATAATTCAAGCGGCTGATATGAGATTTGTCCTTTTCCAGTCTGTTTACCAGTTTTCCGATCTGAATTCTGAAGTAGATTTTTCAGAGAAAATAAGAGTGCTGGCCTACTGTCTCAACCCGCAACCCAGAGAACCAGGATTTGTTGTTATCAAGGTTAACAAAGTGGTTTCTGTATGAAAGGTTTTGCATTGATAATGTGTTTTGCTTGAAACAGCTTTGTGAGGAGGTTGCCAGACACAGAATGGTTTTGTGTCTGACATTTACTGATTTGCATAAAGCATATCATAGCAATCCATTATCAATCCTGTGGTCAGTCATGCACCTAGCTAGTTTAACATTGCAGTAGTTTATCAGGGGTTTGTCAGAGCTACTAAAGTTGGGAATAAGGTCTCCCAGTACTTTAGTAGTAACAAAAGGTTTATGGCATGGGTGTTGCATAGGACCCACTTTATTCAAAGTTTATATTAATACAGCCTTCAGTAGGTGGAAAAGACACTGTCATGAAATAGGCGTTTTCATAAATAATGACGACTATCTATTTGCAGATGATCAACATATTGTATTGGACAAACCGCACTCTATCCGAAAACTCCATGAAGAATACAGAACTTCGGCCCTCAACATATATTTTGGAAAAACCAAACAGCTGGTTATTGTAGGCAAAGAAGCCAATAAGACAGTAGATTTGCACATTTTAAAAAATAGTGCTTTTTAGGCATCTTGGAGTGACATTATCAAGAGATGGAAGAAGTAATGAAGACAGCTGCAAAATAAAACAGAAAAATGGCGACAGGGCAGCTGAATTGTGTGCTTTGGAATGGGAAAATAACCCAGGACACCAACACGATGATTTACGCTGCCACCTTAGAAAGTACAGTCACCTATACTCTCTGAAAATAGGAAGATAAATGAAAGAAAGTATTAAAAGCTCCAAGTAGTGGAGTATTGGACTTCTGGAGATCTTGTGGGGGGTCCAGGCTCCGGTGAATTACAAATAAGGATATCAGGAGGCAATTTCATGTAACAAGACAATTTTAGACACCACAAATGCAAAGTACCTAATAAAGTACAACCTATTCTCTGAGGAGTAGAAGTCTGTATTGTAATCACTCAATATTCTGGCAACACATATTCAATCATAAAAAAAAAAAAGCTGCGCCGACTCAGTATATGAATTATACCCCCCCCCCCACTAACAAGTATAGCTATGTTATCTAAAGAGAAGAGAGGAGAGACCATGCAATAACAGTTCACTGTCTCACTTCCATACTATCTTCCTCTCTGACACACACATGCTTCCATTGTTCTCACCAGTCTTGTTGTTGCAGCCGATGTTCACACTATGAAACACTGTACAAGACTGTTGTGCGCATGTGCGAAGTAAATGAGTATTTTGTTAGCCTCGGAACGAGGTGTTTGTACACTGCGCATCTCTAAGCCACTGTTCAATTTCTATCGTCAGGTTTCTACACCCTATTTGAACAAGCACAGTGAGATCTCAGTTTTAACTTGACCATTTGGCATTTGTATGACTGTCAGATTAGGGTATGTCTCATGATAATTTTTGAACTCATCAACCGATTTTCGTAAAACTCGGCATGTGTGTCCTTACTTTACGTACAGAACCCTATTGTTCTTGAGATTGACCTCCCGAAATTGGAAAAAATGTGAGTGTGTCAAAATTGTGAAAAATCACAAAAGCCCATGTATGATATCAAATTAAAGGCATATTAACCACAATCTGAATATTATGTTCATTTTTGAAAATTTTAAAATTTTTGGCCCAAAAAGTGGGTGTTTTGCTAAAAAGAGATTATGTTGAAAAATACAAAATTTTTTAAATTATAAATTAGCTTTTTCCTTGTTAGGCTGAGAAGTTTTCAGACTGCCCTTGTATGATCTATGATCTTCTTTGGGCGATACTCTTTATCTTTCCAGTTGTTTCCACTCAAAAGTTTTATGAGCCACTTTTGACAATTCATAAGCAGTATGTGACCAAACCATCTCCATCATTATAGGGGAGTCAAATTAGATTTTCACTTCGGAAAAATTCTCCGATCGATGGTTCCTTTTGGAATGTGTTCAAAAAAGTGTGTAGAATAACATATCAAAATGCGTCCCCGAGAAAGTGGGTGCTACATTTTTTATTTAAAAATTTACATGCAAAAATGCGGTTTTTTGCAAATAACTTTCTTAATTCACTTTTTTGCCAAGAAACTGATAGCGCCATTCGAAAGAACGGGACATTTTACAAAAGAAACATATATGACACTTGTTTTTTCAATTGAAATTGAGCGAGCAGTAATTTGTTAACTAACGCTCCAATTTGCGCTGCGTCGGCCGCCTGCTACGCTGAAAGTGGGCCCGCGCGACCGCGAGCGCCGCACATAAGTGGCTATAACTTTTAACTGACAAAAGCAAATGACATGAAACCAATTGGATGTTAAAAAGGATCATTTTTTTTAAGTATTACATGTGTCTAAATATTTTTTTAAGTATTGTAAATATTTTACATGTCAGCTTGAAGTTAAGTGTTGCACGAATTTTCGATTATTTCATAAAATTTGATGAAACTTGAACAAAATAGTCAAAAAAAAACACACAAATACATGGTTGTTATATTTAAAGGGATTATCTAAAATACGTCTTTCGGCAAAAAAATTAGAAAAATTTATTTTACAAAATCCAGGCCTTCAAAGTTGGTCAATTTTCGAAAAATGCATTTTTCCATTTCGAGTTTCTAACTGTGATCGTAAATAATAAAGTCTTGATTAATGATATCGACATTCTGTAGGTAGTCAATTTGAAGCTTATGATGTGTACTTTAAGGCAAAATAATTTATTTTATGATAGTTACAATGTTTTGTGATTTTTTTAAGAAACAAAAAATTTTTTCACTTAAAAAGTCTGAAAATTCTAGTATAAATAAATTGCTTTAACTAAAAAAAAAAATATTTTTTAACACTTTGACCACATGGAGGTAGTAGCTGAGACATAAACCTTGAAGAATACACCTTGTTATAATTTTTTTTCGATGTAATAACCATTGGGAAATAAAAAAACCGGTAAATAGTTAAAATATACATGTTTTCAGTATGATTATAACAATAACTGGGCATTTCAATGCAAGCTGACCTGATACGTGAATGTAGGATGTATAGTAACTTTTGGTGCATATTCTGAGAAGGGAGAAAGCCATCTATTAAGTTTCTTTGATCTATGGTGAAAGGGCGTCATGATTCAGCTCGAAAAAGTACGTTAATCTTTTGGCACGTGGCTGCGTAATATCACGTTGCGTTTTACAGTTACAGTTTGTTGAGCAATAGTTGGTTAAATAATTGATAATTAATTGACAATTGTGTTACATATTTGATTAGTAATGGAATGTTACTACATCGAGTACCATGGAAAATAAATGAAAAGTTCAGCAGTATTTGCAATAGCTACATCTTGTATCTACGAAGAAATTATGGAAGCAATGTAATTGTAGTTTTTGATGGTTATAGTTCAGACAGCATCAAATCAGCTGAAAGAATTCGTAGAAGTCGCAAACAAAAATGCGCAGATATTTTTTTCAATGAAGATATGCCGCTCACTGTTGCACAAGAAAAATTTCTCTCCAATGAAAAAAATAAAATGTCTTTTATAACATTATTAACGAATAAACTCAAAGATAATAATATTTCTGTAGCTCAAGCACCTGATGATGCAGTTACTGTAATTGTTCAGACTGCACTTAGTCTAACGAATTCAAAAGCTGTTATTGTTTCAGAGGATATTGATGTGCTGGTTATTTTAGCTGCACTATGCCCTCATGACAAGGAAGCATATTTCTTAAAACCAGGAAGAGGTAAAATAGAAAGAAGTATTTACTCTTCAACGGTTATGTTGAAATCTTATCCGAATTCAAAAAATTTCATTCTTTTTCTACACGCACTCAGTGGATGTGATACAACATCAGCTTTTTTCAATCATTGAAAAAATACATTTGTACAAAAATTTGAAACTAACGAAGAATTACAAGCAATGGCACAAATATTTTATAATAAAAATAGCTGCATAGATGAACTTTTTGAAGCTGGTGTTAAGTGTACATTGGCTTTATACGGGGCTTCGAAATCGGAAAAAGATTTAAATGAGTATCGGTACAAATGTTTTGTTAGAGGTGTTTCGAAACGAAGAAAAATGACTCTTGCACTTTTACCTCCTACAAAGAACGCAGTACTGCAGCATTTTAAAAGATTCTACTTACAAGTTCAACAGTGGTTGGGTGAAAAATTATCACCACGTGAATGGGGATGGACGAAAAAAGATTTTTTTTACCCTGTAAGTATGACCGAGCCTCCGGCTCCCGAAAAGCTATTGCACAGTTTATTTTGCAGCTGTAAAAGTGGCTGTGAAAATAATTGTGGCTGTAGAAAAACCGGCTTATACTGCAGCACTAACTGTTTAAGTTGCAGTGGAGTGGACTGTTCAAACAGTCCTCAAGTAGACGATTTGAGAGAAATTTGAGAAAATGCATCTGAAACAGCAGAAATTTCAGAACGCCCAGCAGAATTGGCAGAAACAACAGAATACGTATCAGAAGCTGAAGATATAGCGTAAATTTCTTAAAAGTATGTAGGCTAAAGTTATAAATTTTTTCCGTTTTATTTCATAAAAATATACTGTAAAATTATAAAACCAATATGTACCTTACAAATTTATACTTTTTCAAATAAATACATCAATGATATTACAATGTATATTATTTTGCCTCAAAAATACTAAAAATATAGTTATGAAACAATTTTAGGACATGATACTGTTATAGTTTCATGATATTATGAATACACTTATCATCATGATTATGATAGACAAGCCATCTCGAATTTCTTTGATCTGACATTAAATTTGTAACTTCCGTGCTCGAAAACCTTAAGAAAGTAATTATTAATTTTTTTGATGAATTTATTTTATATATATATATATATATTTATATATCATAATTTTTTATATATAATATATCATGATCAGCCATTTTGGATCCGCCATTTTGAATTTTTTAAATATCATATCAAATTCGAAATTACCATACCCAGCAAACCCCAAAAAATCATTGTCTTCGGTTAATTTTGCAATATTTTACATTTCCATCGGCCATTTTAAGTCCGCCATTTTGAATTTCTAAAATCTGACATTCAGATTCATATTCAGCACACTTGAAAAACCCTAGGAACCCATTTTCATAATTTTTCATCGATTTATATTCGAGATATTTAATTTTGCAACTAATTTTGCACTTATTTGTTGTTATTAAACAAATAAACAATTAGCACCCTTTTTAAAGAGGACGCATTTTTAATTAACACTATTTAGAAGCGAATGCAAAAGGTTTCATCAAAAAATATGGATCGCGGGATTATTCCGAAGTTTATGCCTTGTTTTATCTAATATGACTCCCCTATTACTGTTCTATTATATTTGTTATTATGTGATGGGCATTAACTTTTTATCATTTCCCAATTTCTAATATGGTTACATTTACACATTCTGTAAAAATCCATCCATCATCAGTAAAATCGTCAGCGTCTGACCATTAATAAAAACCCATCCTTATAAGATAATGAATTAAGTGCAAACAACACATGGCTATCATCACTAACATTAAGTGGAGCTTACTAGTAGAAACTAATACCTTCTGGAACCTTCCAACGAGTGACATGAAGATTCTTCAAATAAAACTAGTCTATTGGTCAAGTTGTAGAGGAGAAAATACAGGCCTATATAATTTCACATTTTAATAACCAACAGTGATAACTAGTATTGTCTAGTTTGCAGTAAAGTTTTGTTATTATTCTGATGTATTTGCCATTGATACATTTCCTCAATAATCTTCAATAACACAGTTAAATTTCATGTTTCATCTTATTATCAAAAATGCTGTTGCAGTCTGGTTCTCCAAAATCATCTATATAAGCGTCTACACTTAGCATTTCTCCAACAAGAATCTGCAATACAAAAAACGCACATTACCTCTTTCAGCTAGTTACTGAGTAAACTCTTCAGTTCTATTTATTAGTGAACTTCCCGAAATTGTTTACAGCTACATTTTCTTCAGACGATTTTCTTTTCTTCTTCTTCTTTTTCTACTGGCATTACAATGCAGACCCAATACGGATATTTTTTGTCTTCAACGATTTTTCTCCATTCAGCCTTCTCTATCTTCTTATCCCCACATCCTCAACCCATCTCTTTCCTCTTGATCTCCTACCTACTGGTCTCCATTCTAGAATGTTTCTGTGAACTCTGTGTTGTTCCCCCTCATTGTGTGTCTCAGCCAGGCTATGCTTCTACTCTTCATAACCTTACTATATCAGCTCCATGTATTAGATTATTTATTTCATGATCCCTTCGTATTCTGCACAACCCACTGTCATTTTGCACTAGTCCAAAAATGTTTTGTCAGTATCTTTCGTTCAAATATTCTTTAATACTTTTCATCTTTTTGTGTTAATACACAGGTTTCACGTGCATTTGTTACAACTGGTATAATTTTGCTGTTGTATATTTTTAATTTTAATAATTTGTTCTGTGCTTTTGACTGAGTAGGTGTAGTAACATAGGTTACCACTAACGATTCTCACCTGGACATAACTGCTTGTAGTGTTAGCGTATGTATTTGTGAACCAAGGTAGGAAAATTTACTTGCATGTTCAAATTCATGATTTTCGAATTGTAGAGGCTGTCTGTTATATAACTAATGTTCCTGTTATTTCCACGTATTTGGTTTTATTATCATTTATTTTCAATCCTCTCCTCATTGTCTCACTATCTATATTAATTACAGCTTCTTTCAAAGAGATAGATATTTGTTTCTATTTAGAATGGCTACATCATCAGCATAAGCAAGAATTTGTGTGGTTTTATTCCTGTATGTCCTCTAATTTCCATCTTCTAAAACTAAGTCAAAGAGTAAATAGGACATTGTCTAACGTCTGTGGTAATGGGAAACGTGAATGTGAACTGACTACCGACTCGTATCGTTGCTCTGGGACCATCCATAGTCACTTCTACGAGTTGTACCAGTTTCTTTGGAATACCAAGGAATAATACATTTTCCAACATCCTCTTGGAAATACGTTTTACTTTCAAAGGCTTGTCTGAAGTCTATATATACACTATACAGATGTATGTTGTATTCATACGCCTTTTCCTGTATCTGTCTTATGGTGTATTAGTCTTATAGTCTTATGTATTCAATTAGTTGTGAAGTGGCTCAGTCAGAATACACAATGGTATTCTTCTAATATTTCTTCCGCATATTCTACTAATCTATTGTATATTACACCTGACAGAACTTTATAAGTAACACTAATAACGTTATAGACCTGTAGTTGAAGCATACTAGTTTGCCTCCCTTCTTGTATATAGACTGTAGAATTCCCATTTGCCAATCATTTGGTGTTTTAAGTTGCCTTCAAATTAATATAATTAGATTATGTATCCTTTCCCAGAGATCTTCATCTCCATACTTTAATACTTCAGCTGCTTCTGGAGCTTTGTGCCTTTTCAAGGATTTCATTACGTATGACACATCTTCAAGGGTAGGAAGAATATCCTCAGGTTCTCCTGTGTAGTAAGTATTCCTGTTCATGCCTGTTGTACTGTCTGATAATATGTCTTCAAAGCATTCCTTCCATCTCATCAAAACCTTTTCATCCTCTATAAGTATTTTACCATTTTTATCCTTACACGCACATAAGCTTGGCATGAATTCTTGTGTACATTCATTTTTGTTGTGGTATTCTACCATTTTTTCTATCTCTCTTTTCTTTCTACCACATACTCTTGCACCTTCTATTCAAATTTTGTTATATTGGTCTTTATTGGCTCTTGTATTTCTTTTGTACGCACTTTGGCCTACACTTTCCTTTTGCTTCTGTTTGCATGTTGGCATTCTTCATCATCATACCAATCCTCATTTCTTGTATTCTTCTTTTCTCCTAGTATATTTTCAGCAGTTCTGAATATAGTTTCCTTTATGGTGTCCACTCTTCTTCTACACAATTAGCGGTGTTTCATTTTAACTTTCTGGTGATAGTTATTTTTTTACATGTAAAAAATAACATGTAGCCTATACCTTTCAGTTTTTCTATGTCTCATCTTTTATTTAGAGGAGTTTGAATATTTTTTACAACAGCTATTTTTTGTCTTTATCTCACCTCCAACTAAAAAGTGGTCAGAGTCAGTGTTTATAGCTCATTATTTTCAGAGTCTAGTCACAAAAAATCAAAATTTATTAAAATCACATCTTTGCAAATGAATGCAAATTTAACAACCACAAATATTTGTAAAAATCATTTTAAATTGTCCGTTTTTTACAGAATGAATATCTTGAATATGCTGAAGAATAAAACATTTTCACCAATTTCTAGAGTGTAGAAAGTGAATTTTCACCAATTGTCACTGATTTGTAGAACAAAATTATGCAAGAAAATGGTTCTGACAAAAAATAGGTACAGCATTTAAAAAAATAAAACATGATTAAACTGCTTTCCATGGCAGCCTCATAAAAGTATATGGGACTATCAGATAAATTTGTAATAGTTTATTTAAAAATTATTGTAATTAAATAAAACACGGACCATTTTAAGAAAAAGCTTGCCACTTACACACAATTTGTAAATATTTGCTTATTTCAAGAAAACGTAAGAACATTTGGTTTTTTATTTTTGAATTTTGAACACCAAAGCAGATGTACCAAGAAAAAAAAAACATTTCCGTAAAGTAAAGCCGGAGGGTGTCCGATCAAAAGGAAGGTCAAGGATAACATATCAGTCATCACTGAGACTGGGACAGGACTGTGGGAAGAGTTTACAGGAAATGAAGACTATGTGCATGGACAGGAGATGCAGGGTAGAAGCTCCCTACAACCCAACACTGAGAGGCTGAAGGGGCTGGATAAAGAAGAAGAAAAAGAGAACTACAGACTAAACAGTTTTACCTGTTCTCTAAACATTGGAAAAAAGAAGTCCCAGAGTAATAGAAAATTGAACTGTATAAAAAAAAATTAAACGCCATTATGGTTAATGAGTTTTAAAAAGTAGTTTTACTGATTTTTAAAAATTAATTTTAGGTTCCATTTTAAGATTAAAATTTTTATAATATGGTAAAAAATTTTCTGAATGTACACAATGAATACATAAAACTCAAGATATGTATTTACCTTATGTTTATTAAAGACTCAAGATATGTCTTTAATAAAACAAACTGCACACTTCTTACATATTTTTATTTTAAATTATAGTCTAGATGCTTTTTGTCATACTGCTACTCATATGGAGTGCTTTCTGAGACTAAAACTACAGCATATAGAAGACACACATATCCTTAAAACATCATGATCCTTGCTCATTTGCCTAGATCCACATAGGTAAAAAGATGAGGTGAAAAGTCCAGTTATAAATATCATTAGAGTTGTGGAGCTATAGTCTGAACCCCTTTCCATTTCTCTACATTGTTATTATAAGGAAATAAATAACTTTAACAACTATGTGAGAGATAAAGCAATTTCCTTATTAAAATGGTCTTAGTTTTCTTTAATTACAACAATGTTAACAGATTTTATTTACCTTTACTTGTGTGGATTTGACAAAATTAATTTGCATGCTGCCATGAACTGAGAGAACACGCAGCAGTTCAATCACACTTTATGTGAAAACTTTTGCTTCTATGAAATTTTTCTCAGTATTGTTTCAAGTAAGTGTAAAATGTAGTGTCTATATAAATCAGGTAATTTGTATTTATTAAGATTGTATTTTATAGTACTTATCAAGACATTCACAAAAAATAAAATATTTTCAAAAGAAGTGGTATTGGTGGCCACAGAAATTGTTCCCACTACATTTAAGATACTTTACTCTTACACAATTTAAAAAAAATCCGTACCATAAAAATTCACGCATCAAACCACATATCTATAAATCAAATTTAGCTACTTATTCAATAAATAATTTACATACATTTCCTGACTTAAAAAATGTAAAAGTAAACATATATCTAACCATGAAATTGCTTAACAAATAGAAATATGAATTCATTTTTAAATATAAAAATAACAGTTTATTAAATAATGAAGATGCACAACATAACTTCAAAATAATCATTAAAAATGTTGTAGTTTAATAACAAATTTAATAAAACAAATCAAGATCACAATAAAAACATACACACAAAACAATAAAATAATATACAAAAACTAAATTTCCAAACCTCTTTGTAAAAGGTACATAAATAAAAAATAAATATGCCTTATAACAACAAAATGCATTGTATAAGTCTTATTATAAACAAAATGTGGGTAAGAAACAACTACAACCTTCGCAATTCTATCTCACAGTTTCAGTTTTCAACTTTATTTTTCCTGTTCTTCACATTCTTCTCTTTTTTGTGACAGCATTCTACAACCTTTCTCATGGTCTTCCTCTCTCTGTTATTTTGGTACTTTCTATCTTGATTGTATTTACTCTTCCTGTTTGACCGAGCTACTGTATATACGGTTCATTGTACAATTTATAGATTTCCTAGTTCGTTCTTCTTACACATCTATCTTCTTTTTTCTTGCCTATAATTCCTTCTGGCTATCATTTTTTCCATCTCCTTACAGTTTCGTATGTATGCTTCTTTAGAGCAGTTGATTCACTGCAGTATAGTAAAAAATATCACACACACACACACAATGTTTTCACCTTACTACCATTTATAAACAAGAAAAAATTTATAGAATCAATCAAGCAAGATTTAACAACCATTATTAACATGTTTAATTACTAGTTTTTATAGGAGTTTTCACAAAATTCAAAAAAACAAATTACCTTACCTTTTGTGTTTCAGAATTTGGGTCACAGCTATGATTAATGAAACGTGACAAGTTTCCTTTCATTGTTGCATCAATAATAGCATCCGATTTAAGCGCCATAAAATAGTAATGCAGATTTTTATCCTTTGCATAGTCTTTAGCACGGCGACGAAACTCTTTTGGATCCAGCACTTCCCCAACATACTCCAAGAGGAACATGCCTCTACAAAAACAAATAAGTATAAACATTAACACACACACACACATGATTATTATTATACTTAAAATTATAAATTATTTAAGGCTGTAAATAATTTTCACATTATTTGTATATGAAGAGTACAATGTAAAAAGAATCAACATCAGTTTTACTTCCAAAATGAGGTAAGATTGGCGACATATTGCTTTTAGCTGTTAGAAGTTGTTCAAGTATTCATTTCAGAAGAAAGATAATAGTCTGGTAGATATTTGCACTTAGAATATTAGTGTGTTCTGCACGAACGATGAATGTCAATATAATCATTCCAAAAAGGATAAATGTCAGCACCTGTCAGGTTGGCAATGCTCATCTGTTCTCTGTTTGGTTTTCACTAGTGAATCAGGTTATTTGGTTCATTCACCATAACTAATGAAGTAGTTCATTTTCATTATTTTAAACCAGGTTTTATACAGTAGAGCATCGATTATCCGAACCTCTAGGGACGAGGGCCCATTTGGATAATCGATATTTCGGATAATAGATCATAAATTGAAAACATTATTTCTCTTTACAAAAACAAAGATTTTTAGTACAAAATCATTTCTAACATACTTTTATATAATTACAGCAACCTGTATACTGTACTGTATTACTAAGGCTAAAAATCACTGAATTAAAACTGAGTGTAATTAATAAAATCTAAAAGTTAATTTAAACAATATTACAGTTTAATGACAAACACTGTACTACAAAATTAACTAAAAATTAAAAAACAAAACAAAACATACAGTACCATGGATTTACACTTTTTTAAGAATGGTTCTATCACTGTCTGCTTCAAACTGCTACCCTGTTTTCTCGCTGCTAAAGACTGAAGTCGTTTAAGATTCATAAGCTAAATACAATCTATCTCGTCTTCTGTTTCGGCCCAGTTTAGAATAGTCTCAAGTGGGTCAAAAACGTTTGCTGCCACTGGTGGTTTTGTATTAGTAGGATTCTCGTCATTTTCATCTGAATCGGTTTTGTTTTCATTAAGTTCATTTAATGACTCTACTATTCTTCATCGGTTAAAAACTGAAAACTGGGATCGGCTTCATCCATCTTTAGCCAATTTTTTGTTTATCGATTGTAAGGCTGTGTAGCTACAGCATTTATTTATTACTGTACAGTACTGTAATAATTTACAGTATACAATTTTTTATGTTCCATAAATATTCAATACGCCTACACGTGTCCTATACAGTACTGTACAGTACATAATTGTAATTTTTATTGAGTTCGGATAATAGATCGTTCGGTGAATGGATGTTCGGATAATCGATGCTCTACTGTAGTGTATTAAAATGAAAGTCTGTAGCATATGGCATGTAAATAGTGACAAAAGTAGTAGTAAATGTGTGTGACAGACTGTAGGCCTACATCAAAGGAAAGAAAATCTTACAGTAGATGAATGATGTTACGAAGAAACTGCGAGATTATGTTTTCATGAAATCATGGACCAAGAAAATCTGAGGATGAAGCAAATTATAATGAATATGTTTACTCCTACAAAGGAAAAGTAACAAAAAATAATATAGTTAAAGAGATCCCAGTATGTTACAAAGCATTTAAATCATTACATGGTGTGATGCCAAAAACAATTCAAGACATTCAAAAAGCTATAAAATGTCATGAAAAAGCTTCTGCAGACAAAAGAGGAAATTATGATCAAACACACTGCTGGATGTCTAATAAAGTTGATATCAGTATTGTCAATCATATAGGTTCATTTAAAGGCAGGTACAGCAATCACAGCCTCCATAAAACTAAAATACTGTGCTTCCCGAAACATTAAATATAAAAAAAAATGTATAAACTGAATTTGGCTGACTCTGAACAAGAAAATGATGGTGGAAGACCTGGAAGTCACAAAAAGGAAAATATTAAGAAAAATCTTGGGACCAATAAAAGATGGAAAACAGTACAGAAGACGCCACAATAATGAGTTGTACACACATGTTGATAAAATCACAGATGTAATTAGAAAAAGAAGAATTACTTTCTATGGACATATTCAAAGAATGAATCCTGACAGACTAACAGGGAACCTTTTTAACTATTCCAGAAAGCTCAAAATGCCCAATATGTGGTTCAAAGAAACAAAACGACAGAGGAACTTCAGATTATACAAGAAGACATTGAGGAGCGCCTACCGCTTGAAAAAAAAATGCCCAAAATTTTCAAGAAAACCCCAAGACGAAAACAGGTGAGAGAGAGAGAGAGAGAGAGAGAGAGAGAGAGAGAGAGAGAGAGAGAGAGAGAGAGGGTAAACAAGTTCAACCAAATGTAGTCCACAGTGGCTCATATGAAAAAAAAAAACTATTTAGAAGGTAATTTTCCTCATGTCTTATAAATATTACCACCCGATTTTTTTTTATAAATTTAACATTGGATTCAGGTATCCTTGCAGTACATGTGACATATACAAGGCTGAAGTAAAGGTTTTGAACTCTAAAGTGAAATAATTGTCCACTCGAGCAGAAGAAAAAATAAAATTGTTAGGACAAGTAATGAAAACTGATGTAGAAATGAATTACATAAAAGAAAAGCCAAAACCTTTCATCTATGGAACAGACAGTCAAAGAGAAAATGTATGAAAAGGAGATATGAAAAGGCCATAGCTATGGATTTCAAAAACAATTTGAATTTTCATAACACTGCAATAAATTATGTTTATTATTGTTGCCAACTCAATTCTTGTCTAGTCAATATCCATGTATTACCTACATGTGATTCCACCTTTTACTGATATACAGAAACAGGAGGTACAAAAGGATCAGATGAAGTAATATCAACATTGAATCATTCTATTTGTTATGAAATTGATCCTGCATCTTGATATTTACCATGATTCATGCAGTGGACAAAATAAAAACTATGTAACAAGTTTGTCTGAAACTTGCATGGCCGGTGTCAATACATTCAGAATTACGTCTAAAAACCGAACTGTTAAGCTGTGGTCGGTTGCTATTAAATGTCCTTACAATGGCAACATTTCGATTCCCCCTCGGGAATCTTCCTCAGGCCGCCAAAAAGCAACAGAGTAAAAACACAATAGCGGCAGATGTACATCGAACATATCCGTATCAATAACTGTTTCAATGGATGTAAATTTTATACATTAGTATGCTTTTGCTATCAAGTAATCTGAATTTGGGAAAATTAATAAATTTAAGAGTAATTGTACGAGTTTCGTAAAGAATTACATTCATATTACACAACAAATTTGTTACAGGTAGATTTAGATTTAATGTTATAGGGCTATATCTCCCAATTTGCCTTCATAACTATCTAAACACCCAGTAAAATAAACTATTTTTGTTTCTGGAGGAAAGAAACAGTAAAACAAGTAAATAGAGTTGAGGAGGCACAGGTGCATGTGCAAACTGTCACCATTTCAGACAGGTGATGTTAACAGTATTTTCTTCTAAAATTGGACCGAATTTCTTAATCAGTTCCATGCAAGAAAATGTCCTTTTGCAAAAAGGCCTATACAAGTAATGGTATTTAAATCTCAGTACTCTCAGTTAGTGGAATGTTAGTCTTCTTTCAATGGCTGCTCAACAGTGACACCTCTTCAGCCAGACAAGTTTCCTGCACCAGTCATGATGCCTCTTGCAAATTTCAACAAGGAATTCTTCCTTCCACCTGCACTCTATGAAGGTAACTTTCAGAAACACTTTACCTTAATTGTTTCTCTCATTAGAAATTCCCATTTCTGATGTTATTTAGAATTAAAGTTTTAAATTAATAAACTGCTGTATACATTTTTGTAAAAAATACAGTATTTTTTTATAGCTTCAATATTTTTATATTAAATTCTAAAAGAAGGGTAGTTTTCACGTTGCATCGCTATCAGTGTGACAAAAATGAAGGTTTGAAACAATTCTGTGGGGCAGATGCTAGGAAATATTTTGAAATTTTATCATCTCAATAAACACTAAAGTGATATTATGGCTAAAGAAAAGACGAAAGTGATAAAAATATAATGCTGTAGTGATCTAAATGAAACTTAGATACTTTTTAATTTTTTGTTAATCAAAATACTGCATTAAGGAAACGATACTTGAGATTTTTACTGTCTTATCAAAGCTCTTTCTAATTTTTTCATAAACTACTAAAATAAAAACAAAGGAAATTTTAATGAATGCAAACAATTTTACAAACATTTTGTAATGGGGCGAATTAGAAGGTTTTTTTTATTTTTTATTAATTTTGGTTCTGATCTTATTAAAATTGCACAATTTACTTCATATATGTGGCTAGTCCCCAGTTTGAATCTAACTCGCAGTCTAAACAAAAAGCAGTACGCAATAGCTGTTATGAAATATTTACAAAGGAATGTAATGTTGTCGACTGTCACGATTCTAAGAACTTTGCGTCTGTGTGATAACCACTCACAAATGCGCAAGCACCAACATCTGTGGAGCGCCTAACCCACGCTAGACGACAGGCGCAAAACATGGCTTGATGCGATTTTGTCAAACACATGTTCTCAACATGCCGGAAACATGACTGTAAGCCACACCCATTTATGTGACGAAAGTAAAGGCAGTGAAAATTTTGTCGACATCCAACACACAGAAAAACACACGTGTTACCTGTACAGCCACTAAAACTTCGACAAAGAAGGCTGTGAACGGCGATGGAATTTGTTCGCTGGTAAGGCAGTGATGCCCGCCCGGATGTAACATCGTAAAAAAAAGTTCTCTCCCCAGTCGACTAACAATATTGGCCGCGCGCGGTCACATAAACATTTTGCTTGAGCGTAACTAGTGTCGGCCGACCTAACCAGTGAGACCCCGTAACAATTGTATAAAAAAGTGAAGCGGTAAATCAGAACGGAACCAGTGAAGTGAACGAATCTAAAATAAAATGTGGTGAAGGGAAAAAGACAAACTTTCGGACATATACGTACAACGCGACGCTTGATGACGAGAGGAACGACGCCGGTTGGATAATCCTCGATCAATATAATTGTCATTTTATAAAGGGGTTATAAATAATTAAAATGGGGAATTAAAAAATATGTGAGTGTCGAGTGTGAGCATTGCTGGGTCGTCTCAAAATTAGAATTTAAGTAATACTTTAAGAACTTTATATTTTTTTCAGTAAAGAATAATATTAGAGAATAGGTAGCATTTATTTATATTGTTTGGAAAACAACTCTCGGAGAAAGACAATTCAAAAATAATGAATCTTCACAGTATATCAGAATAGATAAACTACTATGTCTGGTGGACATACGTTTTTTTTTTGAAAATGATAAAAAAGATCAATGTTAGTATACATTAAATTTGGTAATTGAATACAAACTAAATAACTATAAAATTAGGAATTTAACATATAAAACAGTAGTGGTAGCGGGTAGATGGTCCCCACTTGTCACAGTGGGGTTCGTCTATTTCAGGGACGCGCCCCTGCCCACGCGAGCCTTGGTTTTCTCCATTTACCCTTATTTTTGGAGGAAGCTTTGTCCTTACCTTTAGTCCTAGTTCTTGACTCTATAATAATCCTTAACCCTTTTTATCTTCCCGATTTCCTTAACCCTCCCCTTAGAGAAAACATAACAATAGTCACATAAATTGGCACACTTTTTCGAACCATTTGATTGCCTTAATTCTAAATAATATATTAGGGTAATCCTCAAAATTAAATAAACTGGCGTTATTTATGAATTGTAAACTCATCCCTTAATTAGATAGTTGGTAGAGAAGTTTTGTGGCTGAGTAGACAAACGAAATAATCAAATTTCTGTATAGTCTAATAGGATTATTGCCTATAGAGATGGGGTTGTAGATTAGTGGTTGTGGTTTTTGTAATTTTGAAAAAAAAAAAAATGGATGGTAGTCCAGTATATTCATTGGAGTTGGGTTCTGTTCGTTTTCAATCGCATCTCTATAGACCATAATCCTGTACAGATAACATATAACCTATTCACAGGTAATTAAGAAAAAAAAATAATTTTTGGAAATATTTTAAAGAAAACTATGTAACTAAAAGGTTTAATTATTATTTTGTGGTACCTGCTATGTTAGGTTATGAGTAGGGGATAATGGTATTAAGAATGTGATTGTGGAGGAATTTAAAGAGAGATTTGCAACAAATGATGGAATGTTTGTAAAACTTATTGAAGTACTAAGGAAAAATTAAACATTAAACCACGTAGAATCATTTTGAAAATTGTAATCAAAGTAATTGAAATTGTTTGGAATGTATGAAGAGACTAAATTAAATTGGAGTTGTCATTGGAGTAACTTAATAATATGAAGGTTAGTTATGTGTAACTTCATTTTTATTCAATTTGAAACTGTAATTTTATACATTAACTTCATATAGCTGTAATTAAAGTTAAACTGTTTGAGTGGAGATTATTAAAGAATTTTCAAGTTAAACAAATAATTTAAAAGGGCCAATTTTATTAATGAAGCAAAATTAATTCTGATCTGAATTGGTACCAGCTGATAAATATTGCTACGACAGCGTAGAACAATCTAGGCGTTTATCGAATGTCCCAGAAAGATCTCGACGTAAGCGTGTGGTGTACGTGCTACTAAACGCATGTTGCGAGAAAAATCTCGACTTTGCCAGCCTTCGCTCGGGCGCTCGGACTGTGTCAAGGCCGCAGCAATTATGTAGTTCGCGAGAGATAAGATGCAGTTTGGAAGCTTCTGGTGTGTGTAGCGTAACTATAAATACATCGCGTCGCGGCCTTAGTTTTTCAGTTCAATGTGAGATTTTTGACTGTGCGGTTCGAGAGTATTAGTGCGATATTTACAGAGCGGTTCGGGTTATTACGGTGTACGTTCAAGTAGTGATTAGTGAAGTGTTGCGTTTTATATTCGGACGGTATAATTGTAATACAGTTGAGTTTTAATATTTGTGGACATTTTATTGCGTATGAACAATTTCATTTGTTTTGTTGTAGACACTGTGTTGTTAATTACGAACTGTTTACTATAATAATTAAAGGTGTGATTAGTGACTTAATTGGTGTCTTGTACTTATTTTGTTTCCACTGTACCTACGACGATCGAGTAGACCGTCGTAACAGTGGTGTCAGAACTGGGATAGAACGGTTAACAGTGGAAACAGGGGACGCTTTGTACAAGACGAGTGTGATTCGTAATTAATCGATAAACAATGGATGCCAGTCAGATGATGGAAAATTTACAGGCGCTGCTGTTGCAGACAGAAAAACGACAGGATGAGAAACGCAGACAGGAGGCAGAAGAAGCAGAAAGACGACAAAAAGAAGAACGAATACAAGAAAGAGAAGAAGCTGAGGAACGTCAGAAAGCACTAATGCTAGAAACAGAAGAAAGACAAAAAGAAGACCGAAGACAAGAAAAGCAAGAAACAGAGGAATGACGTAAACATGAAACAGAGGACATCAAGGAGTTAATACAGCAGCAAAAGCAGACACAAGAACAAACCGCTGCAGAGTTTGGTCTCCTACGAGGTGAGCTTAATAAGCAAGTAACTAAAATATCGGAGGTACAAGAATCAATGACATTAAAAATAGCTGAAGTAGAAAAATCTGTCTTGACTGTGGAAGAAGTTATGTCAACAAAAATATCTGCAGTAGAAAACTCAATGGCAAACATAAGAGAACAAATTAAAATTGAAGTTGAACAGTGCATGAAGATTCAACCAAAACAAATTTCTGAACAGACTGTACCAGTGACCAAGACAGAAAAATACACAGAAAATAAGTTAACAGAGAAAGTCACTTTGCCTGCAGTAGGGACAGTTCATGTCAAAGCTCCAACCTTTGACGGAAGCACTCACTGGGCAACGTACCTCCGCCAATTTGAAGCTGCTGCATGCGCAAATAATTGGACAGAAAAAGACAAGGCTGTTTCACTTGTTCTTGCATTAAAAGGACCCGCGGCAGAACTACTACAGAAAGTGCCACCTGACAGCCAGAACACCTATGCCGAGTTGATAAAAGCTCTGGAATTACGGTATGGTGATAAACATTTACGAGATGTGTACTGCACCCAGTTGAGAGCAAGGCGACAGCATTCCGGGGAAAGTCTTCAAGAGTTTGAAGCAAGTATCGACAGACTAATTAGACTGGCCTATCCTGAAGCGCCAGAAGATTTTCGAACGCGTTTTGCGATGCAGACATTCACTGCCGGTGTCCGAGATAACGAACTACAGCAAGTGTTACGAATGGCAAGACACCAGAACAGTGCGGACGCCCTGGTACATGCTTTGCAATTTGAGGCCGCCAAATCAGCATCTGGTTGGACAAGTCATAAAGTGCGCGAGCTAAAAGATCGCGACGGCACAGACGATGAGGAAGAAGAGCAAGGAACAGAGACTCGACAGTCGGCGCCACAGAATAAAATAAGAAAGGATGGAAGACCGAAGTGTTATCGATGTGGGAAACCTGGACATCTACAACGAGATTGTCGGGTTAGAATTCAGCATCAGGGAAACGAGCAATAGTCGGTGCAACGGGGCGTGTGCTGACTAACTGGAGGAACGAAGCCCCTAGAGAATACGCAATTTCTACGCTTCAGAAAAACACCGGGAGCTTGGTAGTTACCGGATTTGTTCAAGAAAGGCCAACCTCGATTACAGTTGACACAGGCGCAACAGTTTCTATTGTGCGCCCCGACGTGGTGAAAGATCTCAAGCCAATCTGGTGCTCGTGCAGCTTGCGAACAGCTACTGGACGGCCTGTAAAAGTGTATGGAAAAGTGGAGATACACCTACGCCTCGGTAGACTTGAGTTCAATCATCAAGTACTTGTTGCAGACATTGTGGATGAAGCAATTCTTGGTGTGGACGTTATGAACGCATACGGATTTATAGTCGACTTCAAAAACAATGTCTTGAGAATCGGAGGTGAAGAGGTAATGCTATCAACAATGACGACAGCAGAAAAATCGATGGACGTCATAAACCAAGTGGCCGTAACTGTTCCGCCAAACTCCGAAAAGATCATCATGGTTAGAACTGCAGTAGATACTAGGGGCAATCAGTGCTCTATATTCGAACCCCAGGTAGTCAGCACACCGGGCATACTAATTGCCAGAAGTTTAGTAAAACCTGACGAAACCGGAAATGTACCTATTAGAGTGGCGAATATTTTGGATCAAGCTATCACTTTACAAAGCAATACGCTCCTAGGCAAATTGACTCCTGTGGCCTGGGTAGCCGGAATAACGCAACGAAGATCCAGTTCTTCGGATACTTCTAAATTACCAGACGAACTGCAAGAATTATTGAACAGATCTTCTAACGACCTCTCAAGTGGTGAGGTAAAAGAACTCGGACAGTTTTTACACGAATTCAAAGATTGTTTTGCAGTTCGGGGACAGTCACTGGGAAGAACCTCTCTTGTGCAACATCGCATCAATACCGGGGACACAACACTGATACGCCAACCTCCTCGAAGGCCTCCATTATCTAAACAAGAGGAGATGTCTCGGTTAGTACAGGACATGTTGACAGAGGGAGTAATCGAACCTTCGTCAAGTGCTTGGTCTTCCCCTGTAGTGCTGGTAGCAAAGAAGGATGGTGGATTGCGTTTCTGCGTAGACTACAGGAGGTTAAATGACGTTACAAAGAAAGACTGCTATCCATTACCTCGCGTTGACGATACACTCGACACGTTGTCCGGAGCACAGTGGTTTTCCACATTGGACCTGAAGAGTGGATATTGGCAAGTGGGTCTTCATCAAGAAGACAAGGAAAAGACCGCTTTCTCGACCCCAAGTGGCTTATTCCAATTTAACGTCATGCCATTTGGACTCTGTAATGCACCGGCAACATTTGAGAGATTGATGGACCTGATACTCCGAGGCCTGACGTGGAAAACTTGCCTTGTTTACTTAGACGATGTCATAGTGATCGGGAAGACTTTCGAAGATCATTTGGAAAACCTTAAGGAAGTTCTAACTAGAATTCACAGTGCACAACTGAAGCTGAGCCCGAAGAAGTGTTCTCTATTCCAGAAGGAAGTACAGTATTTGGGCCATCTGGTTTCGGCAGCGGGCGTTAGCATGGATCCTAATAAAGTAGACACCGTAAGAGACTGGCCAGTTCCGAAGAATAAACACGAAGTTCGGAGTTTCCTGGGGTTATGCTCATATTACCGACGTTTTGTGAAAGGCTTCGCTACTATTGCTAAACCACTACATGAGCTAACGGAAAATAAACGAAACTTCCAATGGTCGAGAGAGTGTGAACAAGCATTTAGAACGTTGAAGATTGCATTATGTTCGCAGCCAATTCTCGCTTTTCCAGCTTCCGAAGGGAAGTACATCACAGACACAGACGCAAGCAATACTGGTCTAGGAGCAGTTTTATCTCAAGTGCAGAACGGTGAAGAACGAGTAATAGCGTATTACAGCAAGACGCTTTCTAAACCAGAGAGAAATTATTGTGTTACAAGAAGAGAGTTGTTGGCAATTGTCAGAGCTTTGGAGCACTTCCATAAATACCTCTATGGGAGAGAGTTTTCACTACGTACCGACCATGCTGCACTTGCATGGCTCTTGAGATTTAAAAATCCGGAAGGACAGTTGGCAAGGTGGCTCGAACGTCTGCAAGAGTATAACTTCAAGGTACAACATCGGCGGGGGCGCCTGCACGGTAATGCAGATGGCTTATCACGAAGACCATGCCCGGAAGACTGCCGACATTGCCACAGAAAGGAAGAACAAAACTCAAGCGAACATGTTCAAGCCATCACTGTAGATTTCCTGGCTGATGGCTGGACAACACAAGACTGTCGACAAGAACAGATGACTGATGAAGACATTGGACCGATCTTGACAGCAAAAGAGGAAGGTCGCCGCCCGGATTGGCAAGATATCTGCCATGGTTCCGAAGTGCTGAAGGGCTACTGGGCACAATGGGAATCTCTCACCTTAGAAAACGGATTGCTGAAAAGGGCTTGGGAAAGTGCAGATGGACGAGACGTGGTCATGCAGTTGATAGTTCCCCGAAGTAAAGTGCAGTCTGTTTTGAAGGAGATGCATGATGGAACATCTGGAGGCCATCTTGGCGTTAACAAAACCCTTGACAAAATACGGAAGCGATTCTATTGGCTTCATCTTCGCCACGACGTAGAGGAATGGGTTCGGACGTGTGAAATATGTGCTGCAAGCAAGGGCCCACAAACCAGAAGCAGGGGAAAAATGAGACAGTATAACGTTGGACAACCTTTCGAGAGAATTGCCATAGACATTGCTGGACCATTCCCAGTTACTGACGATGGAAACCGGTACATCATGGTTGTAGGTGACTACTTTACTAAGTAGGTGGAAGCATACGCAATTCCAAATCAGGAGGTTACCACTGTGGCAAAGCAGTTAGTTCACAACTTCTGTTGCCGTTATGGAGCCCCTATGGAAATCCATACGGATCAAGGGAGAAATTTCGAATCAGGAGTGTTTAAAGAATTATGCCGTCTACTGGGAATTCGAAAGACCAGGACAACGCCTCTGCATCCTCAGTCGGACGGGATGGTTGAGAGATTCAACAGGACACTAGAGCAGCATCTTTCAAAAGTTGTTGATGAGAACCAAACAGACTGGGACCAACGTATACCACTATTCCTTATGGCGTATAGATCATCAGTACATGACACAACCGGCATGACTCCAGCAAAATTGGTGTTTGGGCGGGAGATTCGTCTTCCTGGGGACTTGATGTTTGGATCACCTGAGACTCAGTCCCAAGAGCCAAAGAACTATTCCTCGCAATTAGAAAACCAACTGCGAGAAATGAATCGCTTGGTAAGAGGACGGCTCAAGATTGCCAGTGATAAAATGAAAACTCTGTATGACATTCGCAGCAATAGTGTGGGTTTCCAAGAAGGAGATCAGGTCTGGTTGTTCAATCCAAAGCGCCGTCGTGGTCGCTCACCTAAGCTTCAGTCTAACTGGGAAGGACCCTACACTGTAAAAAAAAGGATTAACGATGTTGTTTATCGGATTCAACAGGAAGGACAGCGAAAGTTCAAGGTCGTCCACCTAGATCGCCTGGCTAAATACAAATTTAGAGACGCTTTGCCAGTTTGGGACGAACAGGCTTAAGGAGGGGGCAGTGCTACGACAGCGTAGAACAATCTAGGCGTTTATCGAATGTCCCAGAAAGATCTCGACGTAAGCGTGTGGTGTACGTGCTACTAAACGCATGTTGCGAGAAAAATCTCGACTTTGCCAGCCTTCGCTCGGGCGCTCGGACTGTGTCAAGGCCGCAGCAATTACGTAGTTCGCGAGAGATAAGACGCAGTTTGGAAGCTTCTGGTGTGTGTAGCGTAACTATAAATACATCGCGTCGCGGCCTTAGTTTTTCAGTTCAATGCGAGATTTTTGACTGTGCGGTTCGAGAGTATTAGTGCGATATTTACAGAGCGGTTCGGGTTATTACGGTGTACGTTCAAGTAGTGATTAGTGAAGTGTTGCGTTTTATATTCGGACGGTATAATTGTAATACAGTTGAGTTTTAATATTTGTGGACATTTTATTGCGTATGAACAATTTCATTTGTTTTGTTGTAGACACTGTGTTGTTAATTACGAACTGTTTACTATAATAATTAAAGGTGTGATTAGTGACTTAATTGGTGTCTTGTACTTATTTTGTTTCCACTGTACCTACGACGATCGAGTAGACCGTCGTAACAATATGTTAACATTAAAAGATTTATAAAAATTGAAAAGTGTAGTACAGGTATTAGGGGTGAGGTAACCAGAATGTTTAGACTATGTGAGTGTTTATAACACCAATCTGGCAGACAATTGTTTATGGAAACAGGTGTGTTGTATGTTGTGACTAATGTCTACAGTCATGCTAAATTGACAATAACAAAATGTTGTAGTCTGCTGAATCATTCCCAGCAGCAAAACCCTATTGTGACACAAAAGAGTTGAAGCTAATTTTTTACAGACAAAATACCAATGAGGTAATTACTGTAACTCAGACTTTGAGAAAGTAAATAGAGTTCAATTAATTTGGTAATTAAATCAATTGAAAAGATGATTTTTAATAAGAAATTTAAATTTATTCTGATTCATATTTCAAATATTGTAGATTGTAGATCAAATAATAAAATGATGAAAAGAGATAATGATTACAATACTTATTTAAAATTGAAAACTGAAGGAAATTTTGTATAGATATAATCAAAAATGTTCAAGCTGAAACAGTGTTTGGGAAAATAAGATGTTCATATAACTATTCATATAAAATTTTATAAATGTCAATCTATGTTTTGTTTTAACTGTAGATTCCCCACCTAAGTGCGGCCATGACCTCACCGGACCATGACCGTGAAAGTAGTTAATTGTGGCAAATCATAAATTTTACTTGATATAACCGGCTTGTGGTTTGTTTTATTTTGCTAACCCGGTGGTTTGTTAGATTTAGTAGGGGGGTTATTTTGGGGGAATCTACCCAATTTTGGAACAGGTTTATTTTCACCCAGATAGGGGTGGTAGTCCATTAGGGGTGTATAAATAAAAACTAGTAGGTGTAATACCGAATTTTATTGTAACGCCGAAGCAAGGATGGGGGTGGAATAAAAGAAAAAAATGTCCACCCCTTCCGCATCAGTCCTTGTGAAAGCAACTAGACGCTACAGTCTAGGGGGGGGTAATAGTGAGTGTGGATGGGCGGTGACCCAGTTACAGGTCACGAGGGAGATGTGGTTTACGGCTAGGATGAGGCTGGAAAAGGCCAAGAAGCCTAGTGCAGAACACATGAGTATGTAACGGGTATCAGGGGTTAAGGGATTAAAGGGGGTAGTAGAAAAAAAAAAAAATAATAATAATAATAATAATAATAATTTTGGTGCAATCAAATGTTAGGATAAGGCAGTCCATGTTTTAATTAAATATTCAATTTATTTGTTTTTATCAGTAATAATAACAAAGAGAATTAATCTATTCAGATAAGAGATTTTTTTGTTTTGATACAATCTGATTTTGAATTTATAAGAATAGGGAATTTAAAGATAAATATTTTGTGATTTTAAATGATGAGTTTGTATAGAAAATATTATAGGTGTATGTATGCGCCCAGTATTTGCCAAAGGCGACCCAGTGTGCATGATAAGGGGGAACATATCGGTTGAGGATCTGGCGTGGTATAAGACCTGGGATTTGGATGTTGGGGTGGCATGATAGAAGGGGAGGTGCGCTGTGGTGCGTGTCTGTTCGATTTTTCGGTGTTGGGATCTCGAACAGAGAAGTCCAGTGATCTCGTTCAGATGCGTCCATAGTCGCCGAACCAGGGGGGTAGTTTACCCATGATGTATAAGAACAAATGGGGGGTTGTTGGCACCATATCCTCACCGGTCCTCTTACGGGTTTTAGCAATGAGATTTCTTCTGTTTCAACAGAAGATTTCTCATTGGGGGGGGGGTATTGTAATGGGGCGAATTAGGTTTTTTTTATTTTTTATTAATTTTGGTTCTGATCTTATTAAAATTGCACAATTTACTTCATATATGTGGCTAGTCCCCAGTTTGAATCTAACTTGCAGTCTAAGCAATAAAAAGCAGTACACAATAGCTGTTATGAAATATTTACAAAGGAATGTCATGTTGTCGACTGTCACGATTCTAAGAACTTTGCGTCTGTGTGATAACCACTCACAAATGCGCAAAACATGGCTTGATGCGATTTTGTCAAACACATGTTCTCAACATGCCGGAAACATGACTGTAAGCCACACCCATTTATGTGACGAAAGTAAAGGCAGTGAAAATTTTGTCGACATCCAACACACAGAAAAACACACGTGTTACCTGTACAGCCACTAAAACTTCGACAAAGAAGGCTGTGAACGGCGATGGAATTTGTTCGCCGGTAAGGCAGTGATGCCCGCCCGGATGTAACATCGTAAAAAAAAGTTCTCTCCCCAGTCGACTAACAATATCGGCCGCGCGCGGTCACATAAACATTTTGCTTGAGCGTAACTAGTGTCGGCCGACCTAACCAGCGAGACCCCGTAACAATTGTATAAAAAAGTGAAGCGGTAAATCAGAACGGAACCAGTGAAGTGAACGAATCTAAAATAAAATGTGGTGAAGGGAAAAAGACAAACTTTCGGACATATACGTACAACGCGACGCTTGATGACGAGAGGAACGACGCCGGTTGGGTAATCCTCGATCAATATAATTGTCATTTTATAAAGGGGTTATAAATAATTAAAATGGGGAATTAAAAAATGTGTGAGTGTCGAGTGTGAGCATTGCTGGGTCGTCTCAAAATTAGAATTTAAGTAATACTTTAAGAACTTTATATTTTTTTTCAGTAAAGAATAATATTAGAGAATAGGTAGCATTTATTTATATTGTTTGTAAAACAACTCTCGGAGAAAGACAATTCAAAAATAATGAATCTTCACAGTATATCAGAATAGATAAACTACTATGTTTGGTGGACATACTTTTTTTTTTTGAAAATGATAAAAAAGATCAATGTTAGTTTTGTGATTAAATGAAAGAGTACAACAATAAAATTTAATTTCAAAGAATGAGTAAATAAATACAGCTATTTCTGAATATAATTGAGAGTATGATTTCTTGAATAATGTTAACCTAAGTCACGCTTATTCTTCACGACTTCGTGCTAAGAACTTTGGACCCGAGAAAGGTAAGAGTTGTGAGGAGTGTCTATTATTTTTAATAATTTTTTTATAATAAATCACTAGCTTCTCAATTTAATTTTTTGCTAATAAAATGTTTTGGGTTTAGGAAATATACTTTTTTTTGGAAATCATAACATTTTGTATACAATTTTTCTTTCATGATTTTGTTATAGAGTTAGTAGAACTTAATTAAATGCTTTTGTAAGCTTGCTTTTAATACTGTTATGCATTATTTAACCTAAAAATTGTACTAGTTTTAAAGGTACGAAAAAGTAACCCCAATAAATATTCCTTACCTTATTAAATCAAACACTCATCCTTTTTGCAGAAGTTATCTGGACTTTGGTGTAGTTTTTTTTTTTACATTAAAGAAAATTAATGAACAGGAAAATTTAAATAATGTTTCTGTAATTTATAAACTGATTTATGATCAGGTTTACTACAAGATTACATTTATGTGGTAATTTATTACCGCACATCAGAAACTCACGCTTTAAAATAATTGTATTGAAAAATGTACTATGACTGCCACTCATCCTTATGGCATCATGGACTTCTTTTTGTTATGTTAATAAACAATTACTCAGGAACTATAGCATGCCATGATCACACCAAAAGCATTTACCATATGAGTCGTTTAGTTTTAAAACCAGATACATCCAAAAAATGAAAATTATCTGTTTTAGAAACTTGTGGGTCACGTAGAAGGTAATAAAGTATAGGAAAATGCAAAAAAATGTGAATGTGAAAAAAGTGGATGTATCTGGTTTTGAAATAGACGACTCATATATCAGTTCTAATACAAATATTATGGTAGTTATTACTACATTTTGAATTTGAACACAAGATATTACAATTACTTAAAATACTTCATTACAATTTGTTCATGTTAAATTTTATTCACACAAAGACTGTTTGACACAGACTGTAATATGTAAAAGACAAATGCATACAGGACAACTTACACAGGTATTGATTCTACGGCTCGCAAACCAAATCCTTTCTTCTCAGTCTTGAATATTTCACATTTAGCGTATTCCAAATTCTGAAAACGTTTGTTGGCACACCTTTCACCAAGCATGCAACGTGCTCCACTGTAACAAAAAATAATAATTTTTATTTATAAAAAGACACAGACACTCTTTCTGCAATCTGCAAACTATCCAAACAATCAATAAGCAAAGGTTTTCAAAAGTATACAAACACTTGGTAAGTTTCACAGCTTATTTTTTACCTCTGACAGCTGTTTCAACTTATTAAGCTATTCTCAAAGAGATCAAGGAACAACTAAAAAAAGAATGTAAGGGTGGTGAACATGTGTTTAAGGTGTGTATCCGGACATGAGTGTGGGTGTGTATGCTGGAGGGGGTGGAGTAAGGGAAGGTCAAGTGTCTGTAAAAACTAAGTATAATCGGAAGGCAAAATATAAAAATTAACTAAACTAAATAACAACTTTTAACAACGGGGATACACAGAATTCAGTTTGTTCGTTTGTTATAAATTTTTGTTACTTTTGATTGCTTTCTAATTTCTAATAAATCCATTTTTTTACCTTTTTGTATGTTCTGTAGTAGTGTTGTTTTTTGTATCTAGGAAGTCATTGTGTTGTAAGCAATGATCTGTAAAACCTGTATTGGCTGTATTAGTTAAAATCGCTTTCTATTGTTCAAAAATGCGATGTTTCAGAGCACGGCCACATTGTCTGATATAAATAGCATCGCATTCTGCACAGTGTATTTTATAAACTCCATTTTTTTCTAGTATGTTTGATTTTTCTTTATTGTTTACTAGTAATGAAAAGAGATTGTACTGTATTTGTTTACTGATACCATGTTAAGACCATACTTTTTTAACCTATTATTGGTCTTATCTGTTATAAACGGAATGTAATTTGTTAAATAAAATTTTTTGTTATCCTGATCTGGCTCTATGGAATAAAATTCTTTAAAAATAATTTTTTTTTTTTTTTTTAAAGAGTGTGTTATCCTTTTATCATAACCATTATTTTCTGATGTAGTTTTTATAATATCAACATCTTTAATAGAATTTTCTTTGGATAATAAGCTGAAACAGCTGTCAGATGTAAATAGTAAACTGTGAAACTTACCAAGCATTTGTATATTTTTTAAAAACCTTTTGTATTAATGTTGTAACAAAGAGACTGGTGCGTCTGTGTAAAATGTATACCAGTTTTATATGTGTTAGTGCGTTCGTCTCGCACTTGGGTCATTACATCAATTTTGCGCTAACGATGTCCATAGCGATGTTATGATTACCAGTATAACACGGCAGTAACCTTACCTGTTCTTATAGGGGTGTGTTAATCACGGGTGGCGCCAAATTGTTTGTTAAAACAATTAAATTTGTTAATCTGCACCTTACTAGGGTGTTCTCAGCTGTGACGGTCGGGGCGTTCAAATATTTCCCGCTTGTTCCGCCTTCTGTATCATATAGGTAGTTGTACTAATTGCAACTTGAGCGCTGATTGTCAAATCTAGCTTTCGTAAATGAACACAAGTAATATTATGCACTCCCTATGAAATAATAACAACAGTTACTCCCTGTAATAGTGATTTTAATGTTTGATAAATATATTTTCAATTTTGACAATTAAAATATATTAGTTGATTAACAACTTTGCTCCGACTTTTTACATAAAACAATTTTACTCAGGATGACGAATCGATTCAGGAACGATATATTCACATCCGCATGGCAGCTGAACGTGTAGTTATCATATTTAATTTCGTTCCAAAATCGGTGAATCCTTTTGATCACAAGGCAAAGAATTCCTATGATTACAATAAAATTACTTTAGCTTACTCTAAGTGTACATACATAATAAGGTGTGTTGTTACAATCTGTTCTGTAGTGTCGTTAAATGTGTTTCGAAAGTTCGTGTTTAAACAATAGGTTAGATTTTATGTTAATAAATTTTCAGTGTGTTTACTTTTCTTAAATAATCTTTGAAAGAGAAATATTCAGCTTATAGTGAGATCAAATTACTTTTAGTAAAATTCACAGTGATTTTGTTTTTGGAAATAAGGTAATTCAATGGTACTTAACACATCAGTTGACTTGGTGTTTTCCTTCATTGGTTCGGAAGAGGATTGGGCTGCAATAAGTTCTATTTTCTTTGATCTTTGGACTTAAGTAGGTCTGGCGTCCTTTTTATATAGGATGTGGTCTTATTTTTCTGTTTTATGGTCCTTGGTCTTTATTTGACTGCTCCAATGGCTCGTCTGCTTCTTATCCAGTCATGGTTTTAAATTTTGTTCACTGTTTTACATTATTTAATTAAAATTTGGTCTTCCAAAAATTGGCTTCTATTCTGTTTGCGTGACGCTTTTACGAGTAATGGTATTCAACGGTAATTTTCGACACCAACGTCGGTTTCTATGGTTACCAAAGAATTCTGATTGGCTTAACTTGATATAAATCCATTGTTATCAAAATTTGAATTCTTTTCAAAATCCTAGTATATCTTCTGATTGCTGTTATTCCTCTATCTTCCTTCCTAATTATTAAATATTGTCACTATAGTATTGATTTCCTTTCATAGATTATTTTGATACCCCACAAGTTTTGGTTATTTTAGGTTTTATGTTTTTACAATTATTTTAATACTTGTTAATTATATTCCTTTTTTAATTCAAATGCTTATTATAATATTTTGTCTTAAAAATGATTTACAATTTACCCTTGGCGAGTCCTTCGCCTTGGATTTGCTAATTTCTTAGTTAACTTATTACAATTTGTAGTTGTTTGTTTTTGACAGTTAGGCATTTTCATAGGCCTAAGTAGCCATTATGGTATTTGACTTATTTCATTCAAATTACATTTCCTGTTAGCCTAATGAGCTTTATTTTGTTATCATAATTGGTTGTGTTGTGTTTTGGGTCTGTTTATGTGTTATTATTTTGTCGCTATTATTTTATACATAATTGTTTACTATCTGGTTTCCACGTTTTCTAGGTCATACATTTCTTAAATTTTTTACTTATTTAATTTGCCAGTAATAACAAGTTGGCTATCATTTACTATTTTTTTGATCTTTTTAAATACAACATGTAGGCCTATGGTCTGTATAATTCTTCCAGCCATATCCTATTCATAAACTTGCTTGAATAACTATTTAACTATTATTTGCTAATCTTTGTTTACAATTCATCTTATTTTATATTATTTTTTGTGTGATAAATAACATCACTTTTTATGAACTTTATAACGATCCCTTATAACATGGGTGTTTATTGATTTGTTTGAATTACTTAATTTTTTTTTAAACAATCTTTACTTTCACTCCATGTTAACACTATCTGGTTTTCCTTTTCAGGGTATTCTCCCTTTTAATTATAATTCCATTTACTTAAATTTAATAAAATATAACATTCTTTCTTAACTAAATACTGTCTTCATCACTTTTCAGCGTTCATTATACCTTAATTAACTGTTTATACTTACTGCTATTCTTAATTACTAATATTCTTCACTTTTTTATTTAGTGTTTCCTTAGGATTTATTAATTGTTTATGATTTTATCATTCACTATTTTTCACTATTATAACATTCTTTATTTTATACTATTCTCATTTAATCATCACCTTCACTTTTAAATTATTTATAGTTTATTATAATTTAATTAGTGTACCTTCTTTATCACTACACTTTGGGGTTTTTACACTTTCATTTTGCACTTCACAAATGTTTTTGGTTTTTAAGTGTTTCTGAATGGGTAATCCCTCTAATTACTATCTCACTACCGTACTATCTCTTTCATTACAATATATTATTAATAATATTAACAATTTTGTGTCTTTATATATTATTATTACATCCAACTCTAATTTGTGGGTTAGTTTGCTTTTTTTATATTTATATTTAACATTGTTTAATTGGGTTTCCTTCAATTATCATTTACTTTTTGTCCATTAATGGATAATAACATTTACTTTTTTCTCATAGGTTAATTACTGGTCTTTTTCCAATATCACATTTGAGTATATCATTTCTCCTGTGTGACGATTTTAAAAAAAATTGTTTAAATAGCACAAATTAAATTTTGTTCTTATAACAAATAAGAGTATTTTCCACCCCTTATCTGTACCTAGATTCCTGTATCAACGTGCAAATTGTCCAGAACGAACACGCAAAGTACGATGTTATTAAGCGAAAAATAATAATTCCGTTAATTAAATAAAAGACGTACTAATAAAAAAGAGGAAATTCCTAACTCATAACCAAAAGGTAGCACTAGTTAGTTAATAAATAATTAATACTGTTAAAGGAACGAACTACTTTCTCAGCGCGTAAATCGCGCCAGCTTACAGACTCCTCGCCGCTAAACAATGCCCCATTCGCCGGAGAAACTTCGACATGTAAGGATGTCGCAAATGTGTTGTCAAGTTACACGTAGGTGTATATCGCTCAAAAACTATAAAATCACGTTAATAGTTATTTTGATTTAACCCAATGTAGCGTTGAGAAGTAATAATAAAAAATAGTAATGTAGTGCGTGAAGAAATATGGGTAATATGTAATATAAAAAAAAAGAACTTGGCCAACACATCTCTTAACAAACAGTAAGTGGTAAGATATGTTCCTTACCATATTTTTGTGCTGCTAAAATAAGAACTATTAAAATGTAAATTGTGAACAACCGACTCCAGAAGAAGAAAATTACAACAACCACCGTATGAACTTCTAGTACCAGAATCCAATCGTCATGAACTAGACTACCTTTCGGAAACAATCAACCAAATGGAGCATCAAGAGGAACATTGTATCACACCCAAGAAGATGACTGAAGAAGACCATCACGGGTCTCCACAGCAAAATCATGTTCTATTCAGGTGATATTAAATCATAACATTTGTGTATAATTTGTTTCAAAAAACGTAACAAAAGAACAGTAAAGATTTTTAGATAACTTAAAGATTAACATATAAATATTTGTAATCTCTGTAATGATATAGTAATAACATTACGATGTTTAAAAGTAAAGTAATTCTGAAAATTTACACCAAACTATTCTTCAAATAGTTTGGATGAAGTTGTAATATATTAAAATATTGCAAAGTTGAGACCCGGATCCGTGGTACTTGAAATAATGCCTAGCTGAATGATTTTGAGATAAAAAGAGTAAGCAATAAAAATTTAAAGAATATTTAATGCAGAATTTACTAGAATCTTTCTTTTAAAAGCAAAGTAAAGTATAACATATAAATATAACAATAAAGAGATGTTTTCGCTAATACCCAGCGAGTGAATAAATTTATGCAACCCTTGTCTAATTCCTGATATATAATTTGTTATAATTTGTTGGTAAGTAAAGTTTACTAACAACGGCAGCTAGTTTAATTAATAGCTAACAACTGAACTGGTTCCCGACTTTTGTAATGTCTTAACAAGGGAGACGTTATAAAATTGCGCCACTCTGCTATATACACAAAAAAAAGAAACGTAATTGTTTGCAGAGTGTCACATAAAATTGCGACACTGTGATAATTAATTAACAGTAACTTTGTAGAAAATATAAATTTATTCGCTCTGAAATCGTGAACAAATAAATAAGTACGGTTTTAATTAAAAAATAATAATATTAGTATTGGGACATTGCCGTAATAACAAGTCATTGCTGGTAAATATTCCATTTTAAACCTGTCGGTATTGACAGGCTGTTTCATATTAAATACGTGTCGAGAAATGTAAACTCTCCACTTTGTACGTATAGAGCATCCCATACAAACCTTCCCTCGCGGACATAACAGACAGTTCAGAACAGGAAATAATCGTGTTTAGAATTGTCTGAAACGCCCTCCTTTGTTAAACCACCCTATGCAAACAATAAGACTCCCCCAAACAGCTGACCCTTTGTGCTATTGTAAAAGCAATGAACTCTTCGTGTGTGAAATTTCTCTCCACTATAAAGTAATATTATCGTTTTGTTTTGACTGATAATATCTAACAGTACAGAAAATTGAATTGTTGTGAGATAATTTTAATTTGATTAATTAGTATAAGATTCTATGTGTAATAATAGATACATATGTGTGTGTTTAAGTGAATTCAAGTTTTATAACTGTTTAAAATAGATGACATAAGATTTGTCGTACGTAATACTTAGTTTATTTAAAGGTCATTATTACCACAAAAATGGCTCAATTTAACCCCGACTTGTTGTTGAAGGACGAATTAAGCTATGAAGCCTTGTTAAGAGGTCTTCCATACGCAAATGTAACTGTCGCGGAACTGCGCAAAGTGTTACGTGAAAATAAATCGGACAAACCCTCATTGTTAAATCGTTTAAGTGTATTAGACTTTGAAAGTGAAAAGGAAACATGCTATCACAAGTATACGGAACTCACCTCCATCGCACAAACCCTGCGTGATGAAAAATCCCCCGCAGTAATTTTACGAACTACCCAAAGAATCGAACATCTGACCCGCCGCATCACCAATTTGTTGAATTGCCCCGGTAATAAAGTTACTCCACCGGATGCGCAAAAATTCGCGGAGGAAGCATTACAACAATTACCCGAGATAATGCGCAAATTACGTCGAAGGTCCAAATCGTTTAGATTAGAAGAGATCGAAGAAGCAATGACGAAACTAAATATTTCCCCTACCCAATCTCCTACTCAAGAACAGCAAACCGGCGCTGTGAAATTTCAGTTTCTGCAGGAATCTAATATAGATCCCGTTAAGGAACAGTTAACTGATAGACAACTAAATATCCAACCCGTAAATGTCACGTTACTTCCAAATGAACTAGAGAATATGACTCGTACCTACGATTTACCTCCTCACTTACTGACGAATCAATCTGCGGAAAAACCTAGAATGACGACTCAATTAAATCTAACTACTGAGCTTTATGGAAAAATAACCCACCCCGTAGAACGTATTTTGTCTGAGATACCAATCACTGATGGGCTGAATATTACAAAGCTTCTAGATTTTCTCAAGTACCTTTTACAAATAAAGGATCTGCGACAACTAAAAGATAACCAAATTTTACAAGTAATTTTACCTATATGTAGATCTCCTTTAAAAGATCGTGTGTTAGAATCCCTAAGGTATAATCACCCTGTAGAAGAACTTCATACCACACTAATAAGACGTTTCATTCCAACCGGTATCTACGAAGAATTGAAGTGGAACCTCGTACTTCGTGTATAAGGAGCATACGAGAGATTAGCTCATTATATATCTGAAATAAGGGAATCGGCTTTATTGCTACAAGTTAAATGGAGTGAACAACAGTTAGTAGACACTATCTTAGTAGGACTATCTCCTAAGGAGCGATCTTGCCTAGCACTCATGAAAAGACCAACCACTTTCACAGAACTAGAACTGTGTTGTATACATTCGTCCGTCTGGTATTCTGACCAGAACAGACGCGTTTCTATGTCCCAGACTCAACGCAGAGATTCTTTACCACCTCTACCAATTGGGACTGATACCCAAACCTACCGCGATAAGCGATTCGTAAGTACATCTAAAACCCAAAGCTACCCCCATACTTCATACTCTAGACCAAAACCCCGACAACATGGGAGCGAAGTCAGTAAGGAAAGAAGATGTTATAACTGTGGAAAGGTCGGCCACATTAGCAAGAATTGTAAACAAAAGCGGAACCAACAGAAAACCGACCAGTCAAAAAAACATGTGAAGCGGGAAGAACAAAAATCCTACGTCTTCCGCAGCACCAGAAGGAAAGGTATAAAAAATAATAATCCTAGAGTAAAAATAAATAGAAATAAACGCATAGACCCTTACTTAACTAGATTTATTGAAAAGTGCAACTCTATTGGTACATGCAAAACAAGTATATGCCAATTACCCTATGTACAGATAGACCTTGGAGCAACTAATATCCTTGGTTTAATCGATTCCGGATCTACCCATAGTATAATTAGTCAACAGTTAGCCACCGTATTAGCTAATCATAATCTTATTAAATGTAGCCAAAGCGTGAACATAAAGTGTGCCACCGCAAATAAGCAAAACCTAAATATATCGCGCAGTATTACGGTGAAATTAAAAATAAAGAATTTTTCTTGGTATGTTCCCCTACTAGTAGCTGAAGTGTTAGGACAAAACTTAATACTAGGCGCTGACTTTATAAGTAAAACTGGTTTAATCCTTGATATATATGCAAAACAATATTTCTTCAGATTTGATCGCACTCGAAAATATCAATTCGACTCCGAGCTAAGTAACGACGCTAATTGTGAAACATCAAATATTCAATTAGAGCATCATGAATCTAGTTTGAGTCATTTAAAAGGAAATGAGCGACAAAGAATTCAAAAGTTAATAAGGGAATTCTCTACTGTACTCACACCCAAGTTAGGATTAACCCAATTAATCGAGTATAAGATAAATCTTAGTGATAACAAGGTAATACGCCTTCACCCGTACAAATTATCACCGCCCAAGATGGAAATAATGAGAAACCACATCAACAAACTCAGAGACCAACACGTCATAGAACTGTCAACTTCTCTATACTCATCACCTGCATTCTTAGTACCAAAAGGAACTGACAAACATAGACTAGTCGTGGATTACAGACAGCTAAATAAGAGTATAGAATTTGAATCGATACCCCTGCCCGACATTCACAGCGCGTTCCACTATTTTACCAAAGCGAAAAACTTCACCATAATGGATCTCAACCAGGCATTCCACCAAATCCTACTAGCTGAGGAATCAAAACATCTAACTGCGTTTGCTGTCCCATTTAATCTATATCAATTTACTAGAGTACCATTCGGAATATCACAAGGAAGTTCAGTATGTAGCAGACTGTTAGAGAAAATATTCCATGACGTTAAATTTAAATTCGTATATCACTATCTTGACGATATAGTAGTATATAGTGAGTCGATTGATCAACATATTAATCACTTGCGTGAAGTATTATCCAGGTTAAAGAAAGCTAGACTAACGGTAAACCCTAGTAAAGTTAACTTCGCAGTAAAACAATTTTCTTTCTTAGGTCATATAGTATCGGCCGAAGGTAAGGTTAGCATCGATCCCGAGCGTACACGCGCAATCCGAGAATTCTTACCACCGAGAGACACCAAAGGTATAGCTCGATTTTTAGGTATGATCAATTATTTTCACAAGTATATACCCCACCTAGCGGATATAGCAGCCCCATTAAATGCATTAAGAAAGAAAGGAGCGAAATTCGAGTGGACTACTCGACACCAAGACGCTTTTGAAACACTCAAAGAAAGCATAATATCCCCAGCGGTATTGCAGTTAGCAGATTTCAGTAAACCATTTGTCGTACAGACCGACAGTTCGAGTGTAGCATTAGGAGCCGTAATATACCAAGAAATCAATAATACAAGACTCCCGATCAGCTATGCTTCACGTACATTGACGGAGCAAGAAAGAAAGTTCTCAGCCTATGAACTTGAATGTTTAGCCGTAGTATTCGCCTTCGAAAAATTCAAACCATTTTTGGAACACAAGGAATTTCTACTAGAAACCGACAATCAAGCTTTGTCATGGTTATTGAACCACCCAAAACAGTTAGGTCGTATCGGAAGATGGGTGTTAAGATTAAATTGCTACAAGTTCAAAGTACAACATATTCGTGGTACTCAAAATGTAGTAGCCGATACACTATCCCGCATGTTCCAACCACCCAATACCAGATCTGGCGAAGCCAATGTTGAAACCACTACCGTTAATACGCTAATTACTAACTTTCCCCTTGCATTTAAGGATATAGCATATCACCAACAACAAGATCCGAAATTGTGTAAAATAATAGAACAAATAGAGAAAGGAAATTATTCTGACAAATATACCTTGAGTAAACGAGTACTTTGTTTTAAAAAGGCTAACGGAAAATTACTGAGACTAATCGCCCCGGAAATAATTAAACCTATGCTAATGGAATACTACCATTCATCGACCATTGGAGCTCATATGGGAATTAGGAAAACTATACATCATATTCGCAAGGAATACCATTGGGAAAACATGGACAGTGAAATAACAAAGTTCGTGAAACAATGCGAAATCTGTGCCCTGAGCAAGCCAGCACGAATCAGTCAAGTCGGAAAATTAATCTCAGAAATACCCACAACTCCCTTCTCAAAGATATACATAGACTATTCTGGACCTTATCCCCGATTAATTTGTGTGGACTCCTTCACTAAATTCGTATGAATGTATCCCATGAGACGTGCCTTAGCATCTACTACAATAAAAATTCTACAAGAGAGACTATTTAAAGATTATGGTACACCCTTACACCTAGTATCTGACAATGGACCTCAGTTTAAATCGAAAGAATTTAATGACATGTGTTTTAAATTATGGATAAATCATATTACAGTGACAGAGTACCGACCGCAAGGAAACCTAGCAGAAAGATACTTGCGAAACTTAAAATCAGCCTTAATATTGCAACACATCTTTTTATGATTTCTTTCATTATGGATTATGAGTTTTACATGGACCTGGTTAGGGTATATCATGCCAACACTTACCTGCAGTATATGGTACTTTTCTGCTTTGTTGGCTATTAGGTGTGGGATTTGGGCTTATTAGGTATCAGGTAACGAGTTGGGACGATGTGTTTCCAAAAGAATTATTTTAGGAAGCTGAGTTGTATAAATTGTGAATAAATGAAAACTACCTTTTTAGTCTATCATTCCAATGATTATAATTGTCACCCTCAAGGTGCTTATCTTTAAACAAATCATAATAATAAAAAGAATTTCAAATATTTAACACAATTTACGGCGGGTTCCACCATTTATATTCTTTCTTGAATATTACTTTACCATATTTTCTCTAGTGATATATTGTTATAATGCTTACGTCTAACAATCACATATTAAAATCATATATCTTAGTACATAATTTATAAGTTCCTGAAAATAAGACATACAATACACAGTATATACACAAAACATATAACATGGAAATATACACACATATATGGGCAGTTTCACACTGTCTGCCTGTAATTATAATTCATTTATAAAAATCATTTTTGTTATATTAAATTTAATTATTTAATAAAATGGAAATACTGAATTGATTTCATTCTATGAAATCCGTAACCCTGTTCTTTATACATGAGAAAATAAAATACGAACTTTTTAAATGAATATAACAAGGGTTATAGTTATCGTTATCTCTATGGTAATTATTCTTTATACAGTGCACAATCTCATGAAAACATTTGCTTAGAGTCTTTCTGCACTCTTATTAACATATTATTATGATAATCACACATTATCTAAATGTTCTGTCTTTTTGAATAAATGTCTCTATATGATATACAGTACAACATTTAAAAGTGTCTTTAGGCTTTAGTCATACCGCCTATATAAAAAATGTTTATCAATTATTTAAAACTGTTCAATTTCGCTTATAGCGGCTTTTCATTTACTTGTTGTGTTTTACAACATTATTATGAACCCTGAACCATATCAGGTCACCTGTTTTGATGATTTCATGTTACACAGATGTACACGGGTCTCAGGCGTCGGCGTTGAGTACAGCTATTCCTCTCGAAACCTCCGTCAGCGTCGCTTAGCGGTGTATGAACAGCTAGGCTAGGCGTCGTTCCTTTATCGTCATGGACACAGCGTCTCTGGCCTCGGGTATAGTCTGATGTCCGTAGTACGTAGTTGTAGTAACTCAGGTGTCGGCCGGTCTCATTGAAGCGTCTTCTGCAGCGTATCGTTCCGTGTGTACGACTCAACGAATACTTTATGAATGCGCGAGACAGATGCTCGTTTTTGGCTCACTGTTTATAGGGCAAAACCACGTGTGCAAATGAGTTTCTATCGGCGAATATCTCAACAATCCTTTATTTATTTAGGTAACAAAGTTGTTTGTTAGACGTGTCTTGAACACAGTTATTAGCTATGTATACACGCGATCTTTAATTAGCACCGCGAAAGGTGTGAAATAGTAAAACGCTTATAGTTCACGACACTCTCACTATCTCGTTATGTGTTTGGTGTCTAAATAAAGCTACATTTCCGCACTATTCACTGGTCAACCTAGTTCTTCTTAATCTTTTGTCATTTTTTTATTATTTAAGTTTTAAAAACACTTCTGACATGTGCCGACAAAATTATACATATTTATGCAGGTGGACTGTTATCTGTTTTGTTTGCTATATAAAATCCTATCTGTACCCTTCTAAATGTACAATTGTAGCAGATAACGCTTATTATGCGTACTCCAGTTAGAACGATAAACATTGATAACAATGTTTCGTTATAACACTCCCCCACTTGCTTTAAAAAAAATTGTTTGTGCTTTACAGAACAACATATTTTTTTTTTTTTTTTTTTTTTTTTTTATCTATGTTTAGTACATACACAGTCAGTTATATTACATGTTTATTAGAAAGAATATAAAATCTTTTCTTAAAGTAACAATCACATATGGGTATTATTGGATATAATGACGCAGAGATGACGCATGGTACTTTCCGACGTCCTTTTTCTTCACTGGGTCATATACCATGTAGGTGTGTGGTCCTAGACGACTCCTTAGTTCATATGGGCCACAGAATAATCTGAAGAATTTCTTGGAAGTGTTTAATATACTACTTCCCACAGGATTTGTCTTTATCAATACCTTATCACCAATCTGGAATCTTGTCAATCGGTGAATTCTATTATACCGGTCTCTCCTTTTACCTGCTTGATGATATAGCTGTCGTTCAGCTCTGTTTATTTTTATTTGAATTGGCAAATCTACATTATAATTTTCCGGTTTATTAATCATGTTGTGCCAGAATCTTTTAGGTATTTTATTCTCACTTAATTCTAACGGTGTGTATCCTGTAGCTTCACTATAATTGTGATTCATTGCATCTTCGAAAAATTGTAGATAGTCAGGCCATTTACTCTGTTGATTGTAGCAATATAACCTCATGTACTTGCCTAACTCTCTATTTATTCTTTCAGCAAGATTAGTTTGTGGATGCCTTATGGATGTAAGTATAGGTTTTATACCTTGTCTTGTCAATGCGTCCTTCCATAATTTATTACCAAACTGCTTACCTTGATCTGTCAACACTTTATCCATTTTTCCATACTTTGGTATATACTTCTGGGTGATGACGTTCAGAACAGATTTCATGGTGGGTCTTCGTACAGCATATAACTTTACTAGCTTGGTAAACACATCTACCGTCACAATTATATGGCGGTACCCACGACTTGATCGCGGGAGTGGTCCAAGGAAATCAAGTGCAACTATATCCCCCTTCTTCTTAGTTCTGATACTCCCCATTTCAACGCAAGTGTTTAAATTCGGATGTTTGGCTGTTTGACAATCATGGCATTTCCTAACAATTATTTTAATTTTTCTGAACATATTATTACAGGTGAAGGCTTCTTTCATAGTTAAATAGCACTTCAATGGAGATGCATGAGCTAGACTACGATGACATGGCATAATTAATTGCTGTAACATGTCATGAGATAGCACAACTTTCCAATCATAATTAATAAGCTTAAATAAAATTCCATCTTTCACACAATAATTTATAGGTAACTGATTATTTTTTATATTCTGTAATCGCTGATCTTTATCCTGCTCTCTAGCGAGATTACGTAGTAATTCTTGTACTTCTCTCTCGGGTTTGTATGTTATGTTGCTAAGTACCCTGACATCTTGTGGTTTAGCTTCATGTGTTTCTATACAGACTCCAGAATGTAGTCATTGATTTTCAGTCTTCGATGTGGACGGTTTATTACGTTCATCAGTGTTTCTCGGTGTCTCTTTCTGTTTTTTCTCAACGGTAATCGCCTGCGTATTTGCATTCCTATCGGATGTCCATGGTTTCGAAAATCGTTTCGACGAATTCGGCCATCGGTAACCTCCTTTGTAATTACCTCTTTCATTATTTTGCTCCTGCTTCTCATATGTTCGTCCATCTTCATGGCGTCTATCATATGATACATTTTTGTTTTTCGGATATTTTTCATCGTCTGTACGTCTATCTTCTCTGCCTTTATCTTCTTGGCGATATCTTTGCGAATACCACGTACCTCTATCTTGATTTTGGTTCCGGTTATCTCGCTGAACTCCTCTTGGTGGGTCTCGTTCACGGATTACACCCTCCATCTGTGTTAAAAGTATTAATAGATCTTCAATGGTAGCTATACCCTGAACATGTATAGCTAGTTGGATGTTCCTGCTGAAATGATTAGCAAGCTTAATGACTAATTCTTTTTGTGTTAAAGCGGGACGTAAATGTTTACTCCTCTCTACTAACATAATGACATATTCATCTTCAGACAGCTTACCTGGATTATATTTACCAAATTCCAGTGTATTTCGTATTCTCATTTGTATGTATTCATTCCAATACCTCCGTTCGAATGCTAGTTTAAATTCTTCATACGTTTTTAAATCGTCATTCACCATCGTGAACCAACTGGCTGCTGCATCTTTTAAGTAACGACTTACAAAGTCTATTTTATCTTTGTCACTGAGAATAGATCCAATACTATCTATTTCTTTCTCACATTTGATACGAAATTCAATGGGATTTTCCCCTCTGGATCCTCTAAAATAGTTAATGGGTCTCTCTTCTCTAGGTACGGTCGAGTATACTAACGCTTGTGTTGGTAGTCTTCTCACTTCTCGTGTAAGTCGGTCTACTTCACCTTTTAACTTGACTTCCAGCTGATCTACCCTGTTGTCATGGTGTTGGATAGATTTCTTGATGGTGTCGTCTGCTGCGGCGAGACTTTTTGTTTCTTCTTCAATTTTCATGGTCTTCCTGACATTACTCTGCACCAACTCGCTGATGACTTGTATCTTGGTATCTTGTCGATGCGTAATTTTTTCGAGTTTCTGGTCCAGTGTGTCGGCCATAGATTTAAAATTTTGTTGTAGTCTTTTTCGCTGCTCTTCGAAATTTTCATTCATCACCACCGCTTGTTGTTTTAGAGACTCTTTAACTTTACCTTCTAAGGTCTCCATTCGTTCCATAATTTCTACCTTACTTTCAGCATTATACGCGTATAGTTTCTGAATTTCTGACGTGCTTGCTTCCAATCTTCTCATAGTTTCAGACGTGCTTGCTTCCAATCTTCTCATAGTTTCAGCACCACTAGTTTTTATTTCTTCAAACCTTTTTACGTTTTCAGCGTTGCTGGCTTCTAACTTCTTCATTATGTCGGCTAAACTGACCTCTTGTTTATGTGCCATGTTTAATTTTAATTTGGTGAACCGATTTTAAAATATTTATTATTAATTTGTATATTATTAATTATTTGGATTATTATTAAATACTGTATTGGTAGTCATTTATTCATCAACATACAACCATTATCTTGGGCGCCTGTAGTATCAGTTTCTGATAACCACAATATTTATCTAAGCTCCCCTTTGTTTACTCTACTGATAACACTAACTGTACGTTCTTATCAGCTACATTCAACATATAAATGCACGTTTTATAATAATTACACATCAACTCTAAATATTTGTTCTACGTGAATTTATATTTATTTAAATTCTTACTAATTTTTAGTTTTTTTTTTCGTATTATGTTTTTTTTTTTTTTTTTTTTTTTTTATTTATTTAATCGTGCCCCACGTTGGAAGCGACATTTTCTTTTGCAACACATCTTTTTATGATTTCTTTCATTATGGATTATGAGTTTTACATGGACCTGGTTAGGGTATATCATGCCAACACTTACCTGCAGTATATGGTACTTTTCTGTTTTGTCGGCTATTAGGTGTGGGATTTGGGCTTATTAGGTATCAGGTAACGAGTTGGGACGATGTGTTTCCAAAAGAATTATTTTAGGAAGCTGAGTTGTATAAATTGTGAATAAATGAAAACTACCTTTTTAGTCTATCATTCCAATGATTATAATTGTCACCCTCAAGGTGCTTATCTTTAAACAAATCATAATAATAAAAAGAATTTCAAATATTTAACACAATTTACGGCGGGTTCCACCATTTATATTCTTTCTTGAATATTACTTTACCATATTTTCTCTAGTGATATATTGTTATAATGCTTACGTCTAACAATCACATATTAAAATCATATATCTTAGTACATAATTTATAAGTTCCTGAAAATAAGACATACAATACACAGTATATACACAAAACATATAACATGGAAATATACACACATATATGGGCAGTTTCACACTGTCTGCCTGTAATTATAATTCATTTATAAAAATCATTTTTGTTATATTAAATTTAATTATTTAATAAAATGGAAATACTGAATTGATTTCATTCTATGAAATCCGTAACCCTGTTCTTTATACATGAGAAAATAAAATACGAACTTTTTAAATGAATATAACAAGGGTTATAGTTATCGTTATCTCTATGGTAATTATTCTTTATACAGTGCACAATCTCATGAAAACATTTGCTTAGAGTCTTTCTGCACTCTTATTAACATATTATTATGATAATCACACATTATCTAAATGTTCTGTCTTTTTGAATAAATGTCTCTATATGATATACAGTACAACATTTAAAAGTGTCTTTAGGCTTTAGTCATACCGCCTATATAAAAAATGTTTATCAATTATTTAAAACTGTTCAATTTCGCTTATAGCGGCTTTTCATTTACTTGTTGTGTTTTACAACATTATTATGAACCCTGAACCATATCAGGTCACCTGTTTTGATGATTTCATGTTACACAGATGTACACGGGTCTCAGGCGTCGGCGTTGAGTACAGCTATTCCTCTCGAAACCTCCGTCAGCGTCGCTTAGCGGTGTATGAACAGCTAGGCTAGGCGTCGTTCCTTTATCGTCATGGACACAGCGTCTCTGGCCTCGGGTATAGTCTGATGTCCGTAGTACGTAGTTGTAGTAACTCAGGTGTCGGCCGGTCTCATTGAAGCGTCTTCTGCAGCGTATCGTTCCGTGTGTACGACTCAACGAATACTTTATGAATGCGCGAGACAGATGCTCGTTTTTGGCTCACTGTTTATAGGGCAAAACCACGTGTGCAAATGAGTTTCTATCGGCGAATATCTCAACAATCCTTTATTTATTTAGGTAACAAAGTTGTTTGTTAGACGTGTCTTGAACACAGTTATTAGCTATGTATACACGCGATCTTTAATTAGCACCGCGAAAGGTGTGAAATAGTAAAACGCTTATAGTTCACGACACTCTCACTATCTCGTTATGTGTTTGGTGTCTAAATAAAGCTACATTTCCGCACTATTCACTGGTCAACCTAGTTCTTCTTAATCTTTTGTCATTTTTTTATTATTTAAGTTTTAAAAACACTTCTGACATGTGCCGACAAAATTATACATATTTATGCAGGTGGACTGTTATCTGTTTTGTTTGCTATATAAAATCCTATCTGTACCCTTCTAAATGTACAATTGTAGCAGATAACGCTTATTATGCGTACTCCAGTTAGAACGATAAACATTGATAACAATGTTTCGTTAGCCTTAATATCTTATCACGCTAAAGACCAGACAGCCTGGGATCAAAATCTCTCATGGATACAATTTGCTTTCAACTCAGCGTATCATGAAGGACATAAATCAACACCATTTGATTTACTGTACAAGTATAAACCCAACCACCCGTTAACCACGAAGTGGAAAATTCATGAGTTATTGCCCCGCGACATAAATGGGAATAACATAAGGAAAATATGGAACGAAGCTCGCGCAAATTTGAGAGCGAATTTACAAAAAATCGCGGAAATATCATGAGCAGAATAATAGGAAAATAGAGTACAAAGTAGGTGATTTAGTAATGTATAAAACTCACCCTATGAGTAAAGCCGTTGATAGGACCACTTCCAAACTATCATATCGATGGTGTGGCCCCTACAAGATTCGTAAGTTCATCACCCCCCTTACAGTAGCACTGTATGAACCCAATACAGGTGCTTACGTTCGCAGAAGCCATCTGTCTCAAATGAAAAAATTGTTTTCGTGTCAAAATAAAGAAACAAGACTACGAGAAAGATAGTAAACCGATGAATACTACTTAAGTATTAAGAATAAAATATGTTGTATATACTTATACAGGAATACGATAAGATTTTGCAACATTCTATATCGTAAGTGAGTATAAACTCAAACACCTCGTACGAATACTAGCGAGGCCTGATCAACCTTAGCTAATGTCCTGCGAGAATGAAATAAAGAATGAGAAGTCAGCTGACGAAGAAAAACAACCTTTTAGTGCAGTAAACTAAAAGTAATTCGATTGTTATTACAATGCGTGATTATTATTAGTAACCTACTCATGAGTATAACTACGTAAAACGAGTGAGGAAATCAAGCAAAAAAACCGGTAGTAGATGTAAGACTTAAAAATAAGGTAGATTTATGTTTTTGTGTATTTTATATATAATAGATGTATTAGAATTTAAATATTTTGTATAAGTTGTAAGAGAATCAATTGATGGATAGAAATCATCTGAGAGAGAGAAATTTCAGTACGAAGTTCTGTGTCCAAATGTAATTGTAGTTATTAGATTTTCATTTATTACCCCGTCACCCCGTCATCACCGTTAAGTGCAGGAGGATGTGACGATTTAAAAAAAAAAAATTGTTTAAATAGCACAAATTAAATTTTGTTCTTATAACAAATAAGAGTATTTTCCACCCCTTATCTGTACCTAGATTCCTGTATCAACGTGCAAATTGTCCAGAACGAACACGCAAAGTACGATGTTAAGCGAAAAATAATAATTCCGCTAATTAAATAAAAGACGTACTAATAAAAAAGAAGAAATTCCTAACTCATAACCAAAAGGTAGCACTAGTTAGTTAATAAATAATTAATACTGTTAAAGGAACGAACTACTTTCTCAGCGCGTAAATCGCGCCAGCTTACAGACTCCTCGCCGCTAAACAATGCCCCATTCGCCGGAGAAACTTCGACATGTAAGGATGTCGCAAATGTGTCGTCAAGTTACACGTAGGTGTATACCGCTCAAAAACTATAAAATCACGTTAATAGTTATTTTGATTTAACCCAATGTAGCGTTGAGAAGTAATAATAAAAAATAGTAATGTAGTGCGTGAAGAAATATGGGTAATATGTAATATAAAAAAAAAGAACTTGGCCAACACATCTCTTAACAAACAGTAAGTGGTAAGATATGTTCCTTACCATATTTTTGTGCTGCTAAAATAAGAACTATTAAAATGTAAATTGTGAACAACCGACTCCAGAAGAAGAAAATTACAACAACCACCGTATGAACTTCTAGTACCAGAATCCAATCGTCATGAACTAGACTACCTTTCGGAAACAATCAACCAAATGGAGCATCAAGAGGAACATTGTATCACACCCAAGAAGATGACTGAAGAAGACCATCACGGATCTCCACAGCAAAATCATGTTCTATTCAGGTGATATTAAATCATAACATTTGTGTATAATTTGTTTCAAAAAACGTAACAAAAGAACAGTAAAGACTTTTAGATAACTTAAAGATTAACATATAAATATTTGTAATCTCTGTAATGATATAGTAATAACATTACGATGTTTAAAAGTAAAGTAATTCTGAAAATTTATACCAAACTATTCTTCAAATAGTTTGGATGAAGTTGTAATATATTAAAATATTGCAAAGTTGAGACCCGGATCCGTGGTACTTGAAATAATGCCTAGCTGAATGATTTTGAGATAAAAAGAGTAAGCAATAAAAATTTAAAGAATATTTAATGCAGAATTTACTAGAATCTTTCTTTTAAAAGCAAAGTAAAGTATAACATATAAATATAACAATAAAGAGATGTTTTCGCTAATACCCAGCGAGTGAATAAATTTATGCAACCCTTGTCTAATTCCTGATATATAATTTGTTGGTAAGTAAAGTTTACTAACAACGGCAGCTAGTTTAATTAATAGCTAACAATTGAACTGGTTCCCGACTTTTATAATGTCTTAACAAGGGAGACATTATAAAACCTGCTCATATTCTTTATTACTTGTTTGTGTATTATCATTGGTTTTCATTTTTATTTATTTCCCTTCATTTTGGGTTTGTTTCTTTTTCATTTCCCTCCTTCTTCATTTTCATTGTATTTGGTTAATACCTTGGTTTTCCACCTTCTCCTTTGGGTTCATTTTAATATGTTGCATTGAGTCATTCAATTCCATGAACTTGTTTCATTTTTGTTTGGTTTTGGTTTTTTCCCTTCTTCATTTGTTCTGGTTAATCACTTTCTTATTTGGTTTTATTCTCGTTTGCTTTTTTGTGGTTCCCTTCTTCTTTTGTTTCCTTTTGTTGGGTCAATCACTTGGGTTAGGTCATGTCGTCGTTTGTCGTGTCATTGTCTTTTTATTTTCTTTATATTAAACATTTAATTTTATATGAAGTATTATTTTATATTCAGAATCATCTTTTTCATCCCTGGTATTGGGGTGGCTTATTTGTGTTGTAACATAATGCCTCTCCTTCAAACTTGATCATTTTGATAAAACACTAGCATAGTTTTTTATGAAATTATCAGTTATATATTATTTTTTCCTTTTCTTTCTTGTTTGTTTCTTCATTCTAATTTCTCTTCTTACTTGATTCATTCCATTTTATTTGGATCTGTTTTTATTTATTTCCATTAGTGTGTTCTCCCTTTTATACAATTTTTTCCCTAACTTTTAGTAGCTGGTTTCTTCCATTACTACTCATTTTTCCTGAGACCAGAGGAACATCATCTCTGCTCAGTTTATTTGATTGCTGAACTTTTTCAACAGTCAATCTTAAATACCTTTTTTGTCAACTTGTGACTTAAATTAATAATAATAATATATTTTGGGATTGTCCACTTTGTGGTTTGTTTTTAGATCACTTTGGCCTTTTACTCATTCTTCCTTCCACTGTACCTTTGCTGTCATCTACTCATACAGTTGATTGTTTTTTATTTATTCATATGTTAATTTCATCATATCTAACTTTTCATTATTTTGTTTTCTATTCTTCTTGTGATCATTTTAATTATCTTAGACATCGTTTTTCTTTTTCTTGGTTGTTTAGCAATATTCTGCTTTAGCCATTTTTTTGTATATTTGTTTTATACATAACTTCTTTTTCTTCCTTGTACCAGTTCTGATTTTTTTTTTTTTCTTTGAATACATTAAATTCATTATACTTTTAGGTATTTATCTTAGCCATTTTTGCTTGATTTTATTTTTGTTTATTTTATTTTGTTTTAAATATTATACTTAATAATTTTTGTAAGTTAGTTTTTCTTACTTTATAGGAATTTTTGTAACTTATTCCTTTCTTGGTACCTTTTGTTTAAATATTATTGTAAGTTTGTGGTTCTTACTTTTTTATAGGAATTTTGGTAACTTATTCCTTATTATTATTTTTTATATTATACTTCATATGTCAACTTTATTTTATAGTAAGTTGATCTTACTTTGTAGGAATTTTTGTAACTTATTCCCTTATTATAATTAAAATTTTTTTTTTCTTTGATATTTTATATTAGGTCTCATACATCATCGAAATATGGTTGTAAGTTGTGCTCACATAATTTTTGAATTTTGGCATCTGTTTATTTACTTATATTGGTTTATTTTTCTTCATAAAACTTTTTTATGGAAGCTTGATTGTAAACTCCTTTTATCTTTTTGGTGGTTATATTACTTATTTCATAAGTATTGTTTCCATTACCTTTGGTGATGACATAGGGTGATACATATTATTATACATAGGACCTTGTTATTTATACATTTTTGTAAGGTGATCTTCTCCTTTTCTCCTTCATTATTATTGCTTTCTCTTGTATATTCCACTCTTTGCTGTTTTTCTTCTCTACTCCTTCAAATGTTAGATGTTTGAACATTTATTCTGGATAATATTTTTAAATTTATTTATTATGGTTTATTAGTTCTCATTTAATTCGTCTTAGTCGTTTCTTGTCAATTCTTGTTTTGGTTATTCTTAATTGGTTTAATTAATTTAATACTCCTTCCTCTCCATTGGTTTGCATGGTCATTCTCCTGAAAATCAGTCCCTTTTCTCTGTGTTCATCTTCACTTTGTTTATCCATGGTCCATCATTTCCTTTGTACTTGTGGTTCAGATAACCTCGGTGTGTAGAACTATTTTCGTTCTTGTGAAATAGGTATCTTCCATCTCGTACCACAATTCTTCTAATATCATATGTTCCGTAGTATTAATGTCTATCTCAATCATTTAATTACTTTGTTGATTAATCAGAGAAGTTAATTTTACCTCCCTCATTAATGTTATCACCGCTTTTTTATTCTGTATTTCCATTTCTGGTAATTTCCATTTAAGTATAGATTTGCTGAATTTTTCATCCGCTGGTTTGTTGTGAATTCCCTCTCTAATTGCTTTTAAGGTCCTCCTACAGTCTTTATATTTCATTAATTTGCTTTGGTCAGTAATTGGTAAATTAAATACCTCAATCAGTCCATTCTTCACCATCTCCACTTCTTCTCTTGTTTTCAGTAGTTTCTTTTTATATATTTTTCCTATTTCAATTGTTTTCTTCATCTTCTTAATTATTCGACTCTTCTTTATTCTTCTACTGTTGGTTTTTATGCGCTTGATTTTCTCGGTGTTATTGTCACCTTTATTTTCAGAAAACAATACACTTGATTCTTCTACCATTTCCATCTCCTTACTACCTTCAGAAGTGGTGTCTAGTGTTTCATTCAATGGTTTGAAATCACTATCTAACGTTTCATTAAGTTGATCTACTGGGTAACTTGTTTCTTCCCATCTCTTGTTCATCCCTGTTTTTGTCTGTTTGATTTCTTCACGGAACTCTATTAGTATGAATCTTAATTCTTCTCTGTTCTTCTCACCATCTTCCTTCAATTTTCTTTGGAGTGTTTCACTATTATTTTCAATCTTGTTATTTAATATTTCAAGATCCTTCTTTATCTGCCTCTTCAGCTCCTCACTCTTCTTTTCTAATGTCTCCTGGCTTTTTTTCAGGGCTTCATGATTGCTCTCCATTTTATTATTTAGAAATCTATGTTCTCCTTGATTTGCTTCTTCAATTCTTCACTGTTTCGGTCCAGTTTTTCATTCAAGAATTCCCTGTCTTCCTTCCTTTGTTCCCGTGTTTCTTCATTCATTCCCTCTTGTAATGATTCTAATTTTTTATTCAATTCTTCCTTGTCTCCTCTTCTTTCTTCCTTTCTTTGTTCTCTTGTTTCTTCCTTCTTTTTTCTTGAAGTTTCTGCTATAAATTTCATTATATCTTGCAAGCTCAGTTCCTCCTTCTGAGTTGGTTTACTGGGTTCGTCCCCGACCATTACTTCCACTTCCGGTTCTGGTTGGTTTGGGTTTTCTGGTTGGTCCTCTTGGGGATCCTCTTCGAACAATTCTTCGATCATTTCTTCCATCTCTTCTTCATCTTCACCTTCAGTTCCTTTCTTTTTTAGGTATCTTGTAACCATGGAATGCGTCCTCATAATCGCCGCTGGTCTTCTTTTAAAGCCCCACCATCTGTAACGAAGAGACTGGTGCGTCTGTGTAAAATGTATACCAGTTTTATATGTGTTAGTGCGTTCGTCTCGAACTTGGGTCGTTACATCAATTTTGCGCTAACGATGTCCGAAGCGATGTTATGATTACCAGTATAACACGGCAGTAACCTTACCTGTTCTTATATAGGGGTGTGTTAATCCCGGGTGGCGCCAAATTGTTTGTTAAAACAATTAAATTTGTTAATCTGTATCTTACTAGGGTGTTCTCAGCTGTGACAGTCGGGGCGTTCAAATATTTCCCGCTCGTTCCGCCTTCTGTATCGTATAGGTAGTTGTACTAATTGCAACTTGAGCGCTGATTGTCAAATCTAGCTTTCGTAAATGAACACAAGTAATATTATGCACTCCCTATGAAATAATAACAACGGTTACTCCCTGTAATAGTGATTTTAATGTTTGATAAATAACATTTTCAATTTTGACAATTAAAATATATTAGTTGATTAACAACTTTGCTCCGACTTTTTACTTGACACAATTTTACTTAGGATGACGAATCGATTCAGGAACGATATATTCACATCCGCATGGCAGCTGAACGTGTAGTTATCATATTTAATTTCGTTCCAAAATCGGTGAATCCTTATGATCACAAGGCAAAGAATTCCTATGATTACAATAAAATTACTTTACCTTACTCTAAGTGTACATAAATAATAAGATGTGTTGTTACAATCTGTTCTGTAGTGTCGTTAAATGTATTTCGTAAGTTCGTGTTTAAACAGTAGGTTAGATTTTATGTTAACAAATTTTCAGTGTGTTTATTTTTCTTAAATAATCTTTGATAGAGAAATATTCGGCTTATAGTGAGATCAAATTACTTTTAGTAAGATTCAGAGCGATTTCGTTTTTGGAAATAAGGTAATTCAATGGTACTTAACACATCAGTTGACTTGGTGTTTTCATTCATTGGTTCGGAAGAGGATTGGGCTGCAATAAGTTCTATTTTCTTTGATTTTTGGACTTAAGTAGGTCTGGCGTCCTTTTCATATAGGATGTGGTCTTATTTTTCTGTTTTATGGTCCTTGGTCTTTATTTGACTGCTCCAATGGCTCGTCTGCTTCTTATCCAGTCATGGTTTTAAATTTCGTTAACTGTTTTACATTATTTAATTAAAATTTGGTCTTCCAAAAATTGGCTTCTATTCTGTTTGCGTGACGCTTTACGAGTAACGGTATTCAACGGTAATTTTCGACACCAACGCCGGTTTCTATGGTTACCAAATAATTCTGATTGGCTAATTTGGCTATAAACCCATTGTTATCAAAATTTGAATTCTTTTCAAAATCCTAGCATATATTCTGATTGCTGTTATTCCTCTATCTTCCTTCCTAATTATTAAATATTGTCACTATAGTATGTATTTCCTTTCATAGATTATTTTGATACCCCACAAGTTTGGGTTATTTTAGGTTTTATGTTTTTGCAATTATTTTAATACTTGTTAATTACATTTCTTTTTGAATTCAAATGCTTATTATAATATTTTGTCTTAAAAATGATTTACAATTTATCCTTGGCGAGTCCTTCACCTCGGATTTGCTAATTTCTTTGTTAATTTGTTATAATTTGTAGTTGTTTGTTTCTGACAGTTAGGCATTTTCATAGGCCTAAGTAGCCATTATGGTATTTGACTTATTTCATTCAAATTATATTTCCTTTTAGCCTAATGGGCTTTATTTTGTTATTATAATTGGTTGTATCTATTACTGTTGTGTTTTTGGGTCTGTTTATGTGTTATTATTATGTCACTATTATTTTATACATAATTGTTTACTATTTGGTTTCCTCGTTTTCTAGTCATACATTTCTTAACTTTTTTACTTATTTACTTTGCCAATAATAACAATGTGGCTATTATTTACTATTTTTTGATCTTATTAAATATAACATGTATGGTCTGTATAATTCTTCCAGCCATATCCTATTCATAAACTTGCTTGAATAACTATTTACCTATTATTTGCTAATCTTTGTTTACAATTCATCTTATTTTATGTTATTTTTTGTGTGATAAATAACATCACTTTTTGTGAACTTTATAACGATCTCTTATAACATGGGTGTTTATTGATTTGTTGTGATTACTTAATTTTTTAAACAATCTTTACTTTCCCTCCATGTTACCACTATCTGGTTTTCCTTTTCAGGGTATTCTCCCTTTTAATTACAATTGCATTTACTTAAATTTAATAATAACATTCTTTCTTAACTAAATACTGTCTTCATCACTTTTCAGCGTTCATTATACCTTCATTTTAACGTTATTATTGGTGTGTCTCTGTAAAATGTGTACCAATTTTATATAGGTGTAATGTGTTAGTGCGCTTGTCTTGCACTGGGGTCGTTACATCAATTTTGCGCTAACGATGTCCGTAGCGATGTTATGATTACCAGTATAACACGGCAGTAACCTTACCTGTTCTTATATAGGGGTGTGTTAATCCCGGGTGGCGCCAAATTGTTTGTTAAAACAATTAAATTTGTCAATCTGTATCTTACTAGGGTGTTCTCAGCTGTGACGGTCGGGGCGTTCACATATTTCCCGCTCGTTCCGCCTTCTGTATCGTATAGGTAGTTGTACTAATTGCAACTTGAGCGCTGATTGTCAAATCTAGCTTTCGTAAATGAACACAAGTAATATTATGCACTCCCTATGAAATAATAACAACGGTTACTCCCTGTAATAGTGATTTTAATGTTTGATAATTAATATTTTCAATTTTGACAATTAAAATATATTAGTTGATTAACAACTTTGCTCCGACTTTTTACATGAAACAATTTTACTCAGGATGACGAATCGATTCAGGAACGATATATTCACATCCGCATGGCAGCTGAACGTGTAGTTATCATATTTAATTTCGTTCCAAAATCGGTGAATTCTTTTGATCACAAGGCAAAGAATTCCTATGATTACAATAAAATTACTTTACCTTACACTAAGTGTACATACATAATAAGGTGTGTTGTTACAATCTGTTCTGTAGTGTCGTTAAATGTGTTTCGAAAGTTCGTGTTTAAACAATAGGTTAGATTTTATGTTAACAAATTTTCAGTGTCTTTATTTTTCTTAAATAATCTTTGAAAGAGAAATATTCGGCTTATAGTGAGATCAAATTACTTTTAGTAAAATTCACAGTGATTTTGTTTTTGGAAATAAGGTAATTCAATGGTACTTAACACATCAGTTGACTTGGTGTTTTCATTCATTGGTTCGGAAGAGGATTGGGCTGCAATAAGTTCTATTTTCTTTGATCTTTGGACTTAAGTAGGTCTGGCGTCCTTTTCATATAGGATGTGGTCTTATTTTTCTGTTTTATGGTCCTTGATCTTTATTTGACTGCTCCAATGGCTCGTCTGCTTCTTATCCAGTCATGGTTTTAAATTTCGTTCACTGTTTTACATTATTTAATTAAAATTTGGTCTTCCAAAAACTGGCTTCTATTCTGTTTGCGTGACGCTTTACGAGTAAAGGTATTCAACGGTAATTTTCGACACCAACGTCGGTTTCTATGGTTACCAAAGAATTCTGATTGGCTTAGCTTGATGTAAATCCATTGTTATCAAAATTTGAATTCTTTTCAAAATCCTAGTATATCTTCTGATTCCTGTTATTCCTCTATCTTCCTTCCTAATTATTAAATATTATCACTATAGTATGTATTTCCTTTCATAGATTATTTTGATACCCCACAAGTTTGGTTATTTTAGGTTTTAAGTTTTTACAATTACTTTAATACTTGTTAATTACATTTCTTTTTGAATTCAAATACTTATTATAATATTTTGTCTCAATTACTAATATTCTTCACTTTTTTATTTAGTGTTTCCTTAGGATTTATTAATTGTTTATGATTTTATCATTCACTATTTTTCACTATATCAACATTCTTTATTTTACACTATTCTCATTTAATCACCACCTTCACTTTTAAATTATTTATAGTTTATTATAATTTAATTAGTGTACCTTCTTTATCACTACACTTTTGGGTTTTTACACTTTCATTTTGCTCTTCACAAATGTTTTTGTTTTTTAAGTGTTTCTGAATGGGTGATCCCTCTAATTACTATCTCACTACCGTACTATCTCTTTCATTACAAATGTCATTAATAATAATATGAACAATTTTATGTCTTTATATTTTACCATTATATCTAACTCTACATTGTGGGTTAGTTTGCTTTTTTATATTTATATTTAACATTGTTTAATTGGGTTTCTTTCAATTATCATTTAAATCATTATCCCTTAATTGATAATAGTATTTACTCTTTTTCATGGGTTAATTATTGGCCTTTTTCCAATATCACGTTTGAGTGTATTATTTCTCCTGCTCATTTTGATTTATTTCCCTTTATCTTGGGTTTGTGTCTTTTTCATTTCTCTCCTTCTTCATTTTCATTGTATTCGGTTAATACTTTTGTTTTCCACCTTCTCCTTTGGGTTTATTTTAACATGTTGTATTGAGTCATTCAATTCCATGAACTTGTTTCATTTTTGTTTCGTTTTGGTTTTTTCCCTTCTTCATTTGTTCTGGTTAATCACTCTCTTATTTGGTTTCATTCTCGTTTGCTTTTTTGTGGTTACCTTCATCTTTTTTTCCTCTTGTTGGGTCAATCACTTGGGTTAGGTCATTTCGTCGTTCGTCATGTCATTGTCTTTATATTTTATTTATATTAAATATTTTAATTTATATTGAGTACTATTTTATATTCAAAATTATCTTTTTCATCCCTGGTATTGGGTTGGCTTATTTGTGTTGTAACATAATTGAGTCATTCAATTCCTTTAATTTTTTAATGTAAAACACCAGTAATAACGTTTTCTGCTTAGTGTTTTATCAAAATGATCAATTTTGAAGGAGAGGCATAAAGAAGGTACACTAATTAAATTATAATAAACTATAAATATTTTAAAAGTGAAGGTGATGATTAAATGAGAATAGTGTAAAATAAAGAATGTTGATATAGTGAAAAATAGTGAATGATAAAATCATGAACAATTAATAAATCCTAAGGAAACACTAAATAAAAAAGTGAAGAATATTAGTAATTAAGAATAGCAGTAAGTATAAACAGTTAATTAAGGTATAATGAACGCTGAAAAGTGATGAAGACAATATTTAGTTAAGAAAGAATGTTATTATTATTAAATTTAAGTAAATGCAATTATAATTAAAAGGGAGAATACCCTGAAAAGGAAAACCAGATAGTGTTAACATGGAGGGAAAGTAAAAATTGTTTAAAAAAATTAAGTAATTCAAACAAATCAATAAACACCCATGTTATAAGGGATCGTTATAAAGTTCGTAAAAAGTGATGTTATTTATCACACAAAAAATAATATAAAATAAGATGAATTGTAAACAAAGATTAGCAAATAATAGGTAAATAGTTATTCAAGCAAGTTTATGAATAGGATATGGCTGGAAGAATTATACAGACCATAGGCCTACATGTTGTACTTAAAAAGATCAAAAAAATAGTAAATGATAGCCAACTTGTTATTACTAGCAAATTAAATAAGTAAAAAAGTTAAGAAATGTATGACCTAGAAAACGTGGAAACCAGATAGTAAACAATTATGTATAAAATAATAGTGCCAAATAATAACACAAACAGACCCAAAACACAACACAACCAATTATGATAACAAAATAAAGCTCATTAGGCTAAAAAGAAATGTAATTTGAATGAAATAAGTCAAATACCATAATGGCTACTTAGGCCTATGAAAATGCCTAACTGTCAAAAACAAACAACTACAAATTGGAATAAGTTAACTAAGAAATTAGCAAATCCGAGGCGAAGGACTCGCCAAGGATAAATTGTAAATCATTTTTAAGACAAAATATTATAATAAGCATTTGAATTCAAAAAGAAATGTAATTAACAAGTATTAAAATAATTGTAAAAATATAAAACCTAAAATAACCAAAACTTGTGGGGTATCAAAATAATCTATGAAAGGAAATCAATACTATAGTGACAATATTTAATAATTAGGAAGGAAGATAGAGGAATAACAACAATCAGAAGATATACTAGGATTTTGAAAAGAATTCAAATTTTGATAACAATGGATTTATATCAAGCTAAGCCAATCAGAATTCTTTGGTAACCATAGAAACCGACGTTGGTGTCGAAAATTACCGTTGAATACCGTTACTCGTAAAAGCGTCACGCAAACAGAATAGAAGCCAATTTTTGAAAGACCAAATATTTAATTAAATAATGTAAAACAGTGAACGAAATTCAAAACCATAACTGGATAAGAAGCAGACGAGCCATTGGAGAAGTCAACTAAAGACCAAGGACCATAAAACAGAAAAATAAAAGAAAATATGACCACATCCTATATGAAAAGGACGCCAGACCTACTTCAGTCCAAAGATCAAAGAAAATAGAACTTATTGCAGCCCAATCCTCTTCCGAACCAACGAATGAAAACACCAAGTCAACTGATGTGTTAAGTACCATTGAATTACCTTATTTCCAAAAACGAAATCGCTCTGAATCTTACTAAAAGTAATTTGATCTCACTATAAGGCGAATATTTCTCTATCAAAGATTATTTAAGAAAAATAAACACACTGAAAATTTGTTACCATAAAATCTAACCTATTGTTTAAACACGAACTTTCGAAACACATTTAACGACACTACAGAACAGATTGTAACAACACACCTCATTATTTATGTACACTTAGAATACGGTAACGTAATTTTATTGTAATCACAGGAAGTCTTTACCTTGTAATAAAAAGAATTCACCGATTTTGGAACGAAATTAAATATGATAACTACACGTTCAGCTGCCATGCTGATGTGAATATATCGTTCCTGAATCGATTCGTCATCCTGAGTAAAATTGTTTCATGTAAAAAGTCGGTGCAAAGTTGTTAATCAACGAATATATTTTAATTGTCAAAATTGAAAATATTAATTATCAAACATTAAAATCACTATTACAGGGAGTAACTGTTGTTATTATTTCATAGGGAGTGAATTATATTACTTGTGTTCTTTTACGAAAGCTAGATTTGACAATCAGCGCTCAAGTCGCGATTAGTACAACTACCTACACGATACAGAAGGCGGAACGAGCGGGAAATATTTGAACGCCCTGACCGTCACAGCTGAGAACACCCTAGTAAGATACAGATTGACAAATTTAATTGTTTTAACAAACAATTTGGCGCCACCCGGGATTAACACACCCCTATATAAGAACAGGTAAGGTTACTGCCGTGTTATACTGGTAATCATAACATTGCTACGGACATCGTCAGCGCAAAATTGATGTAACGACCCCAGTGCAAGACGAACGCACTAATACATACAACACTTGTTAAAAGACACATACATACACACATTTTTAAAAGACACACCAAGCTAAACGTTACAGATTGGCGACCAACCGGTGAAGCTTTAAAAGAAGACCAGCGGCGATTATGAGGAGACATTCCATGGTTAAAAGATATCTAAAAAAGAAAGGAACTGATGGTGAAGATCAAGAAGAGATGGAAGAAATGATTGGAGAATTGTTCGAAGAGGATCCCCAGGAGGACCAACCAGAAAACCCAAACCAACCAGAACCGGAAACGGAAGTAATGGTCGGGGACCAACCAAGTAAACCAACTCAGAAGGAGGAACTGAGCTTACAAGATATCATGAATTTTATGGCAGAAACTTCAAGAAAAACGAAGGAAGAAAGAAGAGAAGACAAGGCAGAAACTAGAGAACAAAGAAGAAAATACAAGGAAGAAACTAGAGAACAAAGAAAAAAAGACAAGGAAGAATTGAACGAAAAATTAGAATCGTTACAAGAAAGAATGAAAGAGAATAATGAGAAGAATCGAGAAGAACTAAAGAAACAAATCAAGGAGGACATAGAGCTCCTGAATAATAAAATGGAAAGCAACCATGAAGCCCTGAAGAGAAGCCAAGAAATATTAGAAAAGAAGAGTGAGGAGCTGAAGAGGCAAATAAAGAAAGATCTTGAGATATTAAATAACAAGACTGAAAATAATAGTGAAACACTCCAAAGACAGTTGAAGGAAGAAAGCGAGAAGACGAAGGATGAATTGAGGCAACAGTTGGTGGAATGCAGAGGAAATAAAACAGACCATAACCGAGACAAACGAAACGGTAATACATGTCTGGGAAAAATTGACCAACAAAATAAATAACGTCGAAGAGGAAGGAATTATCAGAGTCAAAGAACTGCAGAAAACCACCACCGAAGAGTGCATAAAAAATAAACATGAGGTGCTCCAGAAGCTGGAGGAGAGGCACAAGGAAATCCAAACTGATGTCAGTGAACATGTCGAAAGAGTGTACACCACTATCAATAAGATCGACGAAAAAACGCAAGAAAATAAAGAAAAAATAAGAGAAATCAGTCAGAGGGAAAACAGATGCAGGAGGAGCTAGATGCTTTGAGGGAGAAGCCTTGTAATAATATTCATATTATTACAAGTGAAAATAGAGAGGTAATAAACTTTAAGAGTTACCGAAGAAACCCCATCGAATTCCTGAAGAGGGTGGAGGAACTCATAGAGAAGAACCGAGAAACCAGATGGACGACAGTGAGGAGCCTTATCGATGAGATGTTTAGGGATACGAATGACAATTGGTGGATAGCCACTCGACCAGAAATCAGCTGTACACAAGAGTTCAAAGCCTTGTTCCGTGAAAAATACTGGTCCTAATCGACTCAAAATGTGGTGAAGAATGATATCAGTAATGGAAGATATGAGCCGCAGGCAGGACATACACTAACATCGTACTTCTTAGGAAAAGTATGCCTAGCCCGAAACCTCGAACCAAAGATACCAGAAGAATCCCTAGTCATACAACTAAGCTATCATTATGAGGACGCTATCCAGAGGGCCAGGAGACAGGGACAAATTAAGACCATACAAGGAATGGCCAGTTTGTTAGAAGACCACGAAAAGGACAACAAATATAAGAAACATCGAATGGTGAATCAGAAGTACAACCAGTGGAATGATAATCACAACGCACCGAATTACAACTTGCCTTATAACAATACCCAGAACAATAACCGGAACAACATAAACCGTAACCCGAACAATTATCAAGGTGACCAACCGTTCCATAGGAATCAACCTAATTATAATCTGAATAACCAAACGACCAACAGAGATCACCAGAATTATAACCAGGGGAACCAGCCAATTAACAGGAATGTACAAAACCCTAATGCACCCAATAATAACTACAGGGGAACAGAACAAAACCGGAATCCCAATGGCCACCCAAATAATCACAACTATTATGGTAACCGGTACGACTCGAATTACCAGTATAACAGGGGAACCAGGGGTAACCAAAATAGAGGCGACATGATGCGCCAAGTCAATTTTATCAGTGGAAGGAGGCAAAACAACCATAGAAGATATTGTCCCAATACACCAACAAACTCAGTGTTCCACAATTCCAATTATAATAACCCACAATCTCCAGAAATCAGAACAATGGAAGCGCCGAGGAACCAAATACATGATCAACAAACGACGGTCAATGAAATGGCAGACCAATCAAATAGTCTGACCAATAGTTCCCAGCAACCTTCAAACAAAAAAGGTCAGTGAGAAACCAACAGGACCCTTCACATGACCAATCACTTGGGTTAAACCGACGAACAACGACAATAAGTGACAACAGAATGATCACTATAATATCAAATAACTACTTAAAAGACATCAGGGAAGAACTTCTGGAGGAAGAGGATAACCAACTACCAAAAAAGAATAGTGAAATAGTTCATATAAAAGCTATAATTAACGGAGTCATCACAATAATTATGATCGATACTGGATCAAATATATCTCTCATAAACCAACCCGAATTGGAGCGGATACAAGCCAACTCCAAAATACCTATTCCAACTCTACCCATAACTAATATTATAATAATTGGTGCCACCGGCAAACAGAATAAGTCAATAAGAAAGCAAGTTTTGTTAGAGATAAACAGTCAGAACGCCACAATACCTATTATTTTTCTTGTTGCCAATGGACTACCATTTAACATGCTAATTGGATGCGATGCACTGAGACAACACTCAGCAGTGATTAACATGCAGAAGGGAATAGTAGTACTTAGTTCTGAGAAGGGAGTGTGGTCGGCCAATATAATCAACTGTAATCCTACACCACTGGTCCTAAACCATAATAATGGGTTAAAAAGTTATTATTGTCAAACATATAAACCATCAATCACTATGGACGATGAAGAGGGGGAGAGAAATTTGTGGAAGAGAAAAATAGAAGAAATCAGAACATTCCAAAGAGAGAGACCTCAACAAGAGATAACGGGTGAACAGGCTGAAAAACTCATAGCTATCTATCAAACATACCAGCACGTTTTCTCCAATACTCCAGGAAAAGCCAAGGGGTACCAATGCAAAATAAACTTCCCAGAACCCGTAGACTTTCACAGGAAATCCTACCCGATAGCCTACTCTCTAAAAAACGAAGTGAGGACTGAGATAAATAGAATGATGGAGGAGGACATCATTGAATACAGTCAATCTCCATACACGAGTCCTATAGTCGCCATACCTAAAAAGAAGGGTAAGGTGAGGATATGTTTAGATGCCCGAGAGATCAATAAGATGATCATCAATGACCGAACGTCACCGGGAGAAATTGAAGAGATACTTAAAAGATTTCATGGCACCAAATACATAAGTACCTGGGATACTGTATGTGGGTACTGGCAGGTGGAGCTACACCCACACAGTAGGAAGTACATGGCATTTATCTTCGACGGAAGGAATTACCAGTTTAAGAGGTTACCTTTCGGCCTCATTAATTCCGTCGCAGTGTTCGTCAAATGCATGGACCAAGTCTTGGGTCAAGAAGCATTGCAGTTCACCACAGTGTACGTGGACGACCTTTTAATAACATCATCAGACTGGGATGAGCACTGTGAACGAGTCAAACAAGTATTACAGAAATTATCAGAAAATAACATTACACTGAAATTAGATAAGTCAAAGTTTATAGCAAACCAAGTCAAATTTTTGGGTTTCAACTTAATAGACCAGGGAATATCACCATCCCAAGAGAAAGTGCAAGCCATCCAGAAATTCCCCACACCAAAGAATAAGAAGCAGCTACAGTCCTTAGGTATTTGTAACTACTATAGAAAGTTTCAAACAAATTATTCATACATGACAGCAAAGTTTTCTAAACAACTATCAGCTAAGGAAAAATGGACTTGGGGAACCGAGCAGGAAGAAGTGTTAAAATTGATCAAACTAAAATTTCTTGAAACAGTAATGCTACACCACCTCAATTTTGAACAACCCTTTTACTTAAATTGAGACGCCAGTGATGTCAGCCTAGGCGCCGAATTATATCAAGAGGATAAGGATGGACACCACCTGGTTATCAGCTTCGCCAGCAGAATACTAAACAGTTGCGAACGTAACTACAACGTTACTGAAAAAGAACTACTCAGTATCGTATTCGCACGTGGAAAATTTAGAACGTACATCCTGGGATATCCAATCACCGTCCGAAGCAACCATAAGTCCATTTCATTCTTGAAACAGTGTAAATTAAGTCATGGGAGACTTACACGATGGATACTCGCACTACAAGAGTACCATATAACGTGCGAGTACATTCCAGGATGTAAGAATGTTGCAGCAGATGTTTTATCCAGAATAAATGTAGTAGACCAAACATTTGAAGGAGAAAAGGAGAAGATCGTCAAAGTGTTTTGTATAATAAAGGATAGGAAGGACCTGGAAGATATTCTAAACGAAATAGTGGTACTGCAGAAACAACATTCAAAATTGATAAACATAAGAAAAAGACTATTAGAAGATGAAGAAGTTATAAATAAATATTATTATAGTAAAAAATAAAACCATAAAATAGTTTTAGTGATTTTCACTCGTCAATTTATTAAAATTATAAATCCATGACAGCTGTTTCGGCAGCACAGTGCCTTCATCAGATGGTATAAGCTGACTAATTTTCGTACAAACAATACAGAATATAAAATATAATACAAGTGCTGTTGTATAGAGAGAGATAGTAATATCGTGTCAATAAGATTTAATACACATTACACAAACATATAACATAACATAAACCAAGTCTATTTATACAAATTAAACAGAGGCGAGCTATTTAGATCTAACTGATCATTTAATAATACATTTAAATATTTGTGTTTATTAATTTCAAGGGTTTCTAATAAATCAAGCTTTGGACCCTTATCAGATAAATGTAAAATTTCAAAATTGTCATTATAACTATGGTCTTTTTCTAACAAGTGATTTGCATAATTTGATTTGCCATCATTATATCTAAAACTATAATTGTGACCATACATTCTTTTTTCGAAAGATCTACCTGTCTGTCCGATATAAACTTTATTACAAGACCCACAGGATAATTTGTATACACCAGACTTTTGCAGTTTATCTGTTTTACTCTTATTATTTTTAATATATTTTCCCAAAGAAGACTGCGTCTTAAAAGTTATATTTACATTCCTTTGTATGAAATATTTACCAATATTATCAGAAACAGAACCTATGTAAGTGAGAGTGTGATATCTTTTAATCTGTGTTGAGGGAGGGTAAACTAGTTTTAAAACTTGTGAATAAAATTTTTTGTTTAACAAGTGATCTATGAGGCTAGGTTGGTAACCATTGTTGACAGCTATTTGTTTAATAATGTTAAGTTCTGATTGGAAATTTGAGTCTGATAACGGAATACTAACTAGTCTGTGGATAAAACTGTGAAAAGCAGCCAATTTATGTGAGTATGGATGTGTGGAAGTAATGTGTATTGTCATATCTGTATGTGTAGGCTTATGAAAAATACCGAAGTCTAATTTATTATTGCATTTTATTATTGTAAGGTCTAAAAAATTGATACTATTGTTATCTTCTAATTCTAAGGTAAAGCTAATATTTGTGTGTAAATTGTTAATAAAATTAAGAAAGATCTGTAATTGTCTACGTGTACCTAGAAAAATTGCTAAAATATCGTCCACATATCTATACCAAAAAATAAACAATTTGAAATAAGGGTGTGCTCTAATTTTAGTTTCTATGTAGTCCGTAAAGATTTCAGCTGCCAAAGGGCTAAGTGGATTTCCCATTGCAAGCCCTTCTTTGCTAATGTAGATCTTTCCATTAAATTCAAAGTAGTTTTGATTAAGGCAAACCTTCAGTAAATTCAAGATATCCTCTCTCATAAAGGGGTTATTACAATTTTCAATTAATAATTTTTCTACAATATCTATTACATCAGTCGGTGGAATACTCGGAAACAAATTTCTCACATCAAATGATAATAAAACAGCTTTGTCTGGGATATGTGAATCTTTAATTCTGTTAATTAAGTCTAATGAATTTTTAATACTATGTGTTGATTGAAATTTGCATTGTGTTTGTATAATCTTAATTAGTCTTTTAGATAATTTAACAGAAGGAGCAGTTACATATGATACCACTGGTCTAATTGGATGGTTATCCTTATGCTATTTAATTAAAGAGTAAAGCTTTGGTGGCTGCGGATTCATTACTGATAAATAATTATTCATTATTAATAAATAAATAATTAATAAATAAATACTTAAATCAGTTACGTAAGTTAAACAAGTTGAAAATGTTTAAGGTTAGTAATAGCGGTAATTATTATGATTACATAATAAATCTTATTGACACGAGATTACTATCACTCTCTATACAACAGCACTTGTATTATATTTTATATTCTGTATTGTTTGTACGAAAATTAGTCAGCTTATACCATCTGATGAAGGCACTGTGCTGCCGAAACAGCTGTCATGGATTTATAATTTTAATAAATTGACGAGTGAAAATCACTAAAACTATTTTATGGTTTTATTTTTTACTATAATTTACAATGGATTTTCACCAAGTAAAGGCATCAAGCATTAATTAAATAAATATTATTGTATCCACCAAGATATACTCTTTATTAGAACAAAAAAGAATGATAGCACATGGAAGCTTGTAGTTCCAAAATCATTAGAAAACAAGTTAATTAAAGATTATCATGTTCGATACGGACATATGGGAACCATAAAAATTGTAAAAGCATTGGAGGAGGAAATCTTTATCAAAAATATAACAAGAAAAGTAAACCAGAATATTAAAACATGCACAATATGTCAAATGGTAAAAACCAATAACGAGAAAAAAGAGGGAACAATGATACCCATCACTTCAAACACAAAGTTAGAAAAAGTATTCCTCGACATATGTGGACCATTCCCACGTCGCGGAGGGAGACATAAATACAAGTTTATTGTAATAATATTAGACCATTACACAAAGTACACAAAATTATATGCAATAAACCGAGCTACTACTAAGAAAATATTAGAAATAATAAAACTAAATACATCACTGAAGTTGGAAAACCATCCATGATAATAACAGACCACGGGACACAGTTCAAAGGAAAGAAGTGGCAAGATGAATTATTAAAAGAGAATATAAAAACCTATAAAACATCCAAATACCACCCTAGTAGTAATCCCACAGAAAGAGTGCTAAGGGAAGTGGGACGTATACTAAGAACTTATTGTCATGATAACCAAAAAGAATGGCAGAGATATTTAGCTTCAAACGAAGTATTTCTAAATATTAGTTACCACCAGTTTACTGAGAACACCCCTTATTTAATGATGTTTGGAAGAAAACCCCATAGAGATACAAGAACTAATAGATTTCCCAGTCAACCCAGAAGACCCATATGATGAAAACCAATGTTATAACCGTATTATGGAGAAAATAGAGAAGCAAAGAGCAAGGTATTCACAAAAACAAACTAAAATAATAAAATATAACAAAGGAGAAAGAGTATTAATCAAAAACCGGGAACTACCCAGTACACTTGAAGGAATAGCCAAAAAACTGCTATTATTATATGTAGGACCCTATGTTGTCACCAAAGATAATAGAAACAAAACTTATGAAATAAGTAATATAACCACCAAAAAGATAAAAGGAGTTTACAACCAAGCTTCCATAAAAAAGTTTTATGAAGAAAAATAAATTACAATAAATAAATAAGCAAATGCCAAAATTCAAAAATTATGTGAGCACAACTTACAACAATCTTTAGATGACTTATGAGGCCCAATATAAAGTATTAAAAAAGGAATAAGTTACAAAAATTCCTACCAAGTAAGATCAACTTACAATATAAATAAAGTTGACATATGAAGTATGATATAAAAAATAATAATAAGGAATAAGTTACCAAAATATAAAAAAGTAAGAACCACAGACTTACGATAATATTTAAACAAAAAGTACCAAGAAAGGAATAAGTTACAAAAATTCCTATAAAGTAAGAAAAACTAACTTACAAAAATTATTAAATATAATAATTAAAACAAAATAAAATAAACAAAAATAAAATCAAGCAAAAACTCCTAAGATAAATACCTAAAAGTATAATGAATTAATTTAAAAAAAAAAAAAAAAACTGGTATAAGAAAAAAAGAAGTTATGTATAAAACAAATATACAAAAAATGGCTAAAGCAGAATATTGCTAAACAACCAAGAAAAAGTAAAAAGATGTCTAAGATAATTAAAATGATCACAAGAAGAATAGAAAAACAAACTAATGAAAAGTTAGATATGATGAAATTAACATATGAATAAATAGAAAACAATCAACTGTATGAGTAGATAACAGTTATAACATCACCAAATTCAGATAAATTTTGATAACAATAAGTATGTATAAAAAATGCTAAATGATATTATGTTTGAATAAATAAATTATGTGGATAGTAAAAAATAAATAAAAGGTAATTATCATGAAAGGAGGAGATGTAATAAACTGAAAGTGATTAATAAAAGAAACTCAAATGATAGACTGACAGACAAACGACATTGACCCAACCCCAGAGATTGACCAGTTAAGAAACCAGTTAAGAAACCAAAATAAAGAAAACAAGACGAATGAAGGAGAAGAAGAATGAAAACCAAGAGAGAACAAATCCATGAGGAAGAAAACAAGATGAAACACATCCAGAAAACTATACAAGTGATAAAAAATAGATAAGGGAGAAATAATGTAACCCAAAATAATAAAGACAATGAAATTCGGTTAAGAACCAAAACTATTAATGAATGTTAGTATTGATAAAGTGACCATTATGAACCGTCAGTAATATGAAACAATGTACAAAAATACACTAACCAAAAGAGTTAGGGATATATGTAATTTGTTAACTAAGAAAGACACAATATTAATAATGTTATATAGATAGTGTGTAGAGAAAGAGAATAAAATGATGAGAAATAAATGGAAGTTGAATTAGTGAAAGTGATTTATACTAGAGTGATATGATACTAAAGAACCACTAAATAAATTATAATGAACACCAAACAATTTCAGAAAGTGCTAGTGACCAATAAATACAAATATTGTCTATAATATAAATAGTAAGAGGACGGTAGGCTAAGGTAAAGACTTAGTAAAATTACTCATGTTTTAGTTTTAAGAGTGAACAATATGTTTTAGTTTTAAGAGTGAACAATAACATTTAACAAGTTACAATGAATATTGTAATTTAGGATAGAACGTTTAATCAGTGATTAATGAACACTAAGTAGTGATATTCACTGTGATGACTAGTAAATAGTATTGTTATAACTTAAAAATGTATTGTAAAGTTTAAAGGTGTGTTTCACAAAGAAAAGTAATTAGATGGTGTTAATATGGAAGGGAGAGAAAAAAGCATTAGAAAATAAGTTTGTATCCACATTAATTCAATACCCATGTTATAAGGGGAGTTTAATGGAAATAGTTCAATAGAGGTGAGATTGTTTAGCACCAGAACAACAAATAAGAAATAATGAATTATATAAACTGTTAGTTATGAAATGGATATGGCTGTAAGAGTTATACTGACCATAGGCCTAGATGTTTTATTTTATATTGGAAATGAATAGCAAATAATTAGCCAGTAAGATTGAATAACACAGTTGTTACTAATTAAAACACATCCAGATACATTAAACCTAATTATAAATGCAAAATAACAATTTGGGACTCAATGAAATATGTTATGTATGAAGCCACAAAAATCCAGTAATGGCTACTTAAATGTGAAACAGGCCTAACGGTCAAACATAAACAATTACTGATTGTACAAACATCACCATGTAATGGACAAATCCAAGGTGGCTAATTCATCAAGGATGAATAGTAGTTATTATTAAAAACCAAATATTAAATTAAGGAATTATATAAACAAAGAAATTTAATTAGTAAGAATGAAGTTAATGGTAAACTTAGAAAACTTGTTAAAACCCAATATTGTGGGGTACCAAAATAATCTTTGTGAGAAAATATAAATGACAGTGCATTTAGATAATAACCCCGAAGGAAGATAAGAGGAGGAAGAAAGTCCGAAGATATGGGAAGATTTGAAAGAAATTCGAAATTTGATAACAATGTACTAATGTTGAGCTCACCCAATGAGAGCAAATACGTAACCATGGGAACGACCATTTAACGAGGTAATTACCGTTAAATACAATTACTTGGAAAGTGACGCTATCGCAAGCCAGATGCGAATTGTCTGTACAACAACTTTTAATGTTTAAAACATCTTAGAAGTAAAACAAAGTGTAGAAATTGAGAGTACAGAAGTCGGATGGATGCAGAATACCATTTCCAGAGGGAGAAGACGTTTAACTCAATATGAAATATCCAAATAAGTCCAACCAACTTTGAAAAAGATGCCGAAGCCTGAATAAAGAACGCAGGAACTATATTGATGCCATAATCATTCCTTCTCTTCATCCCGAATAGTACCGTACTGCAAGGCTGTTAAGTATCAGTTAAATTATTTCAACTTCCAAAAAATAAACGCACTTTGAACATTTCTCAATGTATGTTGAATACCACTAAATCATTTTTATTCTCTTACAAGGATTGATCCATAAAATTATATCACTGAAAATTTGTTAACTATTGAACTAACCTCATATTTATGTACGACTTATAAACATCTTGTATGACACTTAAACAAAACAATTACCACTACACATTATCCTACATAAGGAAAAAACATTGTAAGGTTGTGTATTTTTAATGTTGTAACTGCATCTGAACCTTTTAACGTGATCCAAACAACTCACAAGCATCGACCGAAATATTTGTTGATCGGCGAAATAAATTGCCATACTGTTTATTTGTATTCAAAAGTCGATCGTTTAACCTTGAGTAAGAGTCTTATAAATAATTATCCGGTGCAGAATTATATATGAACAAATTAATACAACTTATGTCTATAAAATATTAACTTCCAATTGATAATAAATTTATACTGTGTGTGTTAAATCGTGTCTTATTTTCTTTAGCAAAGTGTATGTTTAAAAATATAATGTATAGTGAAGGTTTCCAATGCGGCGTCTAGCGCTCAAGTAGCGAATCCTGCAACCGCTATCTCGATCGACACGAAAGTGAGAAAAGGCGGGACGGATTGAATCCGTCGCCTCGTTCAAATAGAACACTGATAAGTAAACCATTTTAATTGTTTTATACAAACAATTTGGCGCCACCCGGCGATTATCCACTACGTCTGAACCCCAGATCGGGAACCACGATACCTGGTCCCCAGTACGTTCGCTACGGGCCCAAACATCGTGAAGTACATCGCCGTGCGAGGACGCAGTGGTAAGAAACACAGACACACTTTCACACTCAGACACACTGTTATATTTTACAGAGGTGAACAATAGCGACCACACCAAATCGTAATACAATATATAGCAAAGGTACAGCGGAAGGAAGAATGAGTATAAGGACAAAGTGATCTAAAAACAAACCACAAAGTGGACAATCCCAAAATATATTATTATTATTAATTTACGTCACAAGTTGACAAAAAAGGTATTTAAGATTTACTGTTGAAAAAGTCCAGCAATCAAATAAACTGAGCAGAGATGATGTTCCTCTGATGTCAGAAAAAATGAGTAGTAATGGAAGAAACCAGCTACTAAAAAGTTAGGGAAAATTTATATAAAAGGGAGAACACACTAATGGAAATAAATAAAAACAGATCTAAATAAAATGGAATGAATCAAGTAAGAAGAGAAATATGAATGAAGAAACAAACAAGAAAGAAAAGGAAAAGATTATATATAACTGATAATTTCATTAAAAACTATGCTAGTGTTTTATCAAAATGATCAATTTTGAAGGAGAGGCATTATGTTACAACACAAATAAGCCAACCCAATACCAGGGATGAAAAAGATAATATTGAATATAAAATAATGCTTAATATAAAATAAAATGTTTAATATAAATAAAATATAAAGACAATGACACGACAAACGATGACATGACCTAACCCAAGTGATTGACCCAACAAAAGGAAACAAAAGAAGAAGAGTTGTATGTAAACCCTTTACTTTGCCAGCAAAGGTCACAGGGGATAATCATAACACTGACAACATACTCTTGCTTCTAATTAATGGGTAAATTAATTACAGAATTGTATGTGTATATACACATTCATAAATATTTGTACTAATTATTTTCCTTCACATTCCTTGATAGTATGGGGTGGGGATGAAGTGGAAATAACACCCCCATAGTTGTTTAATTTTATAATTAATCTGTCACTTATTGTACCATAAATAGATAACTGTTTATATAAGGATATTGTAATATCATGCAATAAACAACAACGTTTAGTAGTTTACAACAGCTTGTAAGACTTATCTACTTTCTCAAGGTCACAAGAGATATTTATCATTTGTGCTGTCTCATGCAATGACTGATCTTACCGACATGAAAAGTTTGAACATTTGTATGTAAGTATCCATTTTAAGTTTTACACATTTCCAGAGAATGACATTTTTAGTAAAACCATATATACTATTTTTTTTTCATAATTATAATAACACATGTTTCAACGAGTTTCTAACCAAAAAAAACTTCAATACTTTGCTAATGAGTATTTCTCTGAGCTGCAATTTTTGGTATGTTGTAAGAGAATAGTTCATGGAAATATATCCAACTATGACTTTGTACAGTTCCTTTGGAAATGCATGTTATTTCCATACTTTACTCAACAGACTGTGACTGTATCTGATAACTAATCATACCACCTCAGCTGTCACTGTTTATAATTATTTATTGTTACAGAGTTCTGGTAGAACTAATCCTGCCTTTCAGAGTGAATTAAAAGCTTTTGCATAAATCAATTAAAAAATTTTAAATATAGGTATGCTAGCTGTTACACCTGCGGCTTCGCCCGTTTTATTGTTTTCTTTTGACATTTTTTAAATCATAATCATCATTCATCAAATTATCTTTATATTTGTGTTTTCTGAGAAGATTTGTTTCCATTTAAAGGGTTTTTAACAGGTTTATCACTTGTTCGTTTATCGTCATGGGTCGTTAGGGACTGAGATTTTCTGAGAATTAGGAAACGCATTGAATTTAACACAGGTAGCAATGAAATTTGTCATACGGACACGGAAAAAACGCACAATCGTGAACTTTGCTGCGTTTTAAGGTCTCCCGCATCGAAATGCAACCTGCTGCGTTTAGTTACGTTTTTATCACGCAAGAGGGTGGTCACACGGACTGTTCAAAGATGCTGCTAAATAGTATTTGTTTATTTACTTGTTACTATGGTAATTAATTCTGGTTTCCATGGTGTTTTTGACATCTTATATGCGTCACACATCAACTGTTAACAAACCGCATAATTAAAAAGGCCTAAATTCTGTGTAATTCCTCCTAAAATATATACAGATAAATTAGTAGTAGTATTTGATATATTTCATTACTTATTTATTGCATCATCAGAAATACGAATAAACATTAATTTTAAAATCGTTTAAGACAATTATAATATATATATATTGTAACGTAACATAGTTGAGGTCCCCCAACGTTACATAAAAATTGAATGAAATATGGTCAAGGACCATACCCTGAATTAAGGTTGTTCAATAGTTTCTGTGCTTGAGAAGTACCTCAAGTCAAAAGGAGGCGATGACTAATATTAAATATAAAAGAGCCAGACCAATGAATGATTGAATGTAATAAAATGTTTGTTTTTGTACTGTGACATGTTAAGGTCTACAGAGTATTTATGTTGTATTTTGAATATGCTAAAAATGAACTGATGTTGTTTAATAGTAATACTTCACCAATAATTATGTTTATATTTATATTAGATTTGTCTTTATACAATCCAGTATAGTTACCAATGTTAGACCCTGTACTAAGTTCTAAGTATTGTATAAAGATGAAAAATACTGTTGTTTTAATTAATGTTTATAAACTGGGCCAGGAGTGTGACCAGTGTTTCAAGTCTAACAAGTAGTTCTGACAATTATATCATAAATTAATAAAGGGTTCCAGAACCAGTTAATTAATATATAAAAGCAACCACCAGTAAATTAAAATTCATGTAATTAACCATGTAACCAATAATTAATTATACAGTAGGTCAGGTAAAAAGAGAATTAAGTTAAAAAACCAAATAATGTTATAACGGTTGTAAGTGAATCTATAGGTCTAAATTCCATATTAGTGAAAGGAAATTAATACCTTTTTAGGAAACCCAGTCCAACGAAACTCTGGTAAAACATTTACTGTTTAGGAAGGAAGGTTAGGGGAGAATTTTATGTGATTCAATATTAATCCAAGCATGGAGTATTTTATTGGAAAGGAGTAGTAATATTCTATAATGCCGGCTCAAGGATATATAGAAAACGTGGTTGTTAAGGCAACTGAAATATGCAGAAGTTGTTGATTTGAATTAATTCGTTCTGATTGTTACAAGCTATTAGGTTGAGATGGACCGATATATTTAAAAAATATGAATAAATCTAAAAGAAATATGTATCAAAATTGAAAAACCCTTTTTGAAAAACAATTATACTTTAATGCTAATGAGTAATAAAAATTAAATAACCTTCCAAATTGTAAATGAATACAGTTAAAAAGAATTGAAAGCCTCTCACCTCATTCACTAAATAATTCCACTGGATTCGGTATTAAACCAATTCATACTATAAACCGAAGACCAGTAAAAGAATTAAAGCCTGAACTAACGGAATTATTGAAAATATCAGAAGACTCGGTTTGGCAGAAATAACCTTCATTGGCAGCAGAAGAAGCTAGGATCCTAATTCCATTCCACTGGGACAGAGAATTGTGAAGATCGTAAAAGAAGAATAGAAGCCCGAAGATTTCCTGAGGGTTTACCAGTACACACCACCATCAATTTTATTGAAAACCAGAGCAGTTTCACTGGATGAAGACGAGATAAGCTGGATTTTGGCCACTGTTTACAAACGTCCACCGCCAGACGAAATTTTCGTCGGTTTGGTAAAAAAACAACTTATTTTCATTTCACTGTATTTAAAGTAAATAATTTTATTTTTGTAAATTGAACAACCTTAATTATGCATTTTACCTGGCCTTACTAATGGTTCCAAGAACTTTACGAACCCTGGGATAAGAATTATTTATTATTATTTTCATGTGTATATGTTTATAGATTTTGAGTAATTAATAATCGATATATGTCTGGGTGATCGATTGGATCGTATTATTGTTTTTTTGAGATAACGAGGACTGTGAAGTAATAGAGAAAATAAATAAAGTATCTTTATTGTATGAAATAACGTTGGAAGTTATTTTAGAATAAATACTATATGTAGTGGTTGGAATAATTTATAAAAAGATTGATTCAAACTCAATGAATAACTAACCTATAAGTACGCTTATTACAAGGAACAGCGCTCAAGGTTTGCAGCTGGTGGGACGGGAGATTACGGAACTAGCTTGTGTTTAGTACAAAATTTGAATGAAATTTTCTACCATCGAGTGACTAGGGTTGACACAAATACCACTTACATTCCGTCAATACTCCATACATATCGCTAATATTACACAAACATTGAAAACTAAGTTAAGTCTATAGAGTAGTATGATGGAACATAATTATAATTTTGTTTGCTTAATAACCTATTTTCCGAAGGTTCCATCAGTCACAACCGAAAGATATATTAACTAATAACATATTAATTAAACCAGGTAACAACATTTTTAATTGTTACGAATTGCCCCATGCAACGTATTACTTGGCGTTTGATACACAGGAGTCTCTCATAAATAATTACACCCATAGACAAGATTTCTTTATAATTTGACGTTTCCAGCGTGCAGCATATAATATAATATACGTCCTCACATAATTGACAAGTAGTTTATTACGAATTGGCCAGCCCAACAGTGGGATGATAAGGAGAGGAATCAAGTTAAATTACAGACTGGCGCATAACAACGTGGAGCTTGGTCAAACCTCGAAACCCAAAATAAATTTTTATTGATCCTAATAACTCGATAAATTACAGATTGACGACTCCAACATGGGGCTTGAATAAGACGGACGTTTCGCTAATACCTAGAAAGATCGATAAATTACAGATTGGCGCCCAACGAGTGGGCTTTAGTTAAGTAAAAATCATATTAATTGTTACTTAACTTGAGCAGGCAACCATTAGAGGCACAGGAATGCATACGAGAGGGGTTACGAAAAGAATGGAGAAGGAACAAGAAACAGAAGAAGATAGGAGGGAAGAAGAAACAGAGGTAGGTGGTACAGATATTGAAATGGAACAACAGGCGAGCAATACAGAGGATACCCAAGGGGACCAACCAGATAAGGAGGAAGCCAGAGGAGGATTAAATTGGGAAAAATTAATGGAATTAATGAGTAGTATGAAGGAGGATAATAAACAAACTAACAAAAAATTAGACAGTATTAAAGAAGATTCCAAGAAACAGAAGGAAGAATTAAACAAAAAATTTGACGAAAATTCAGAAAAGCTGGAAAATAAAATAGACAGTATAAATGAAAATTCAGAAAAGCTGGAAAATAAAATAGACAGTATCAACGAAAACTCAAAGAAACAAAATGAAATTTTGAGTGAGAATTTGATCCAATTAATGAACGAGAAGTTTGACAGAAATAAAGAGGAAAATGATGAGAATAACCGGCTGATAAATGAAAGCTTAAACCAAATCAATGAAAGGTTTGACAGAAACGATGAGAGCTTGAGGCAGATTCTGGAGAATACTAAACAAATGGATGAGAAAATTGAAACCCGTAATCAGGAGTTGCGGCAAATCATCAATGAACAAGGCCTAGCATTGAGGGAAGTCATCAATGGAAGTATTATAATTGTCAATGAAACATGGAGCAAAGGAGTTGATAGCTGTGAAGTGGAAGTAAGACAGCAAATAAATGAAATTAAGGTGGGTCTGGAAAAGACAGATGAACCCATCATGCAACTCAGAGTGGAAGTAGAGACCAAAATTACTCAAATAGGAACCATACAAGCGAAGACCCAAGAAAAATTTGACGGTATACCAATTAATAGAACGAAGAATAGAACGGGTTCATGATGAAATGAAGATAGTGAGAATAAGGAAAATAGGGAGAAAGAAAATATTCAATACAATAGAAGAAATGGAGATGAGGAAGGGTGGATTAATTAATATATTTAACCCTACCATTAATAAACAAAGGGAGTTGAATAAAGTTAGAAATTGTAGACAAAACTCAATAAAAATATCAAAGTTAAGCCACCATAAAATAATAACAAAAAACTTGAATAAATTTAAATATCAGTTAAAAATGTCGACGATTGAAGTGCATCAGAAGATATCAGTCATATCATCAAGACAGAATATATCATTAAAAAATTTGGTAAATAATCCAGAGGAAAACGGGAATGGAATGATATTAAAAATGATTGATTACATTAAAATAGAGGAGATGCAATACCTATTAATTAAGAAGGATCTAAATATTGTAACATGACATAAGGTAGCAAAGATTCAATGGTATTTAATTATAAAATAAACAGCTGAAGATAAGAGTAAGAGGCAAAAACTTATGAACTTAAAGATCAATAACCCAGTAACCCAATAAATGACAAATGACTATTAACCTGACAGACTTGACACAATAGATCGGATAGGAACCAAAGAAACCAAGTGACAGTGAAGAAGAAGTTTAAGTACAATCAAGTCATCCCAAAAAAGTGAACACAATATTGTAAATTTAGTAATGAATTGATGTCTGTAGTATATGAGATGTAGCTAGAACAATAAGATTAATGAAGGGTAATAGTATCACATGTATCTTGTTTTTTAAAGAATGTACTTGTATAATATAATGTAGGGGGGTTAGAAGCTAACCATACCCCAAACTAATTGTAATAATAATGGCCAAAGGCTATAAACAATACTTTGAGCCCAAAACAAAAGCAATATTAGAATGATGACCAAAAGTGATCAGTGTGATTTGGAGGTAAATAGTTATACATGACCATAATCACACAGTGATATAAAGTAATCAGACAACCCATGAATAAACAAGTGAATAAGCCCAAAAGTGTGTGTAAAACTAAATAAGTAGTGAAGTGATAGGTATAGAATAATGAAACAAAATGAGCAGGGTAGTAATTATAGAAACTTTCTAATGAAAGGAAAAGTGCAGTGGGGGTGTAGAACCAAATATTATATAAGCCAACTATATTAAACAGATAAACAATTTGTGATAAACTGTGCATTAGTAAGTAAGATTGAACTAATTGTAATGTTGTTAATTTAGGTAATAAGATATCAGGATTATATATTAAGGTAAGAATTAAGGTATTAGAACGAATAGCAAATTAAGGAGGACAGACACTGTATTTAAGTGAAGGGAATAGTAGATAGGACATATCATATAAGGAACAGTTTATCAATAGTATTATAAGAGTTTCTTCAAGTTTCTTTAAGTAAGTATTAAGAGTTTTGTTAGTGTTCAGAAAATCATAGTATAGAGTAAATTGTAGGGTAAGCAGATAACAGCAGTTAAAAGTTATTTCAGGGTAGAACCTGAAAAGGAATATTTCATAGTAAGAATTAGAGTTAGGGATACTGATGTTTATTGTTTGTTTTGTTTATAAATTGTATTAGAGTTACCAGAAATGTTAGTAAGAAATGTTAGATGGAAGTAGAATGGAATCTAGGCTCTAGGCCAAACTGTTGAACATAAATTTATTAATTTGAGAACAAATAATAATCCAAAGTTAAGGCAGAACGTGCCAAATGATTAAACCATGTAAGTGAGTATTCATAGTACCAAAGTATGTGATTAACAACTAATTTTGAATAAAATATATGTAAGATATAAATATGGAAAATAGTAAAAATGTAATTAGCTATTCAAGAGTGGGCATGATGGATATCAAAATGTTCATCATGAAAAATTAGGAAGAATGGTACTAATGTGATGACTCTAGCTATTAGAATAAAGTAGTAATCTTCAGTTGAAGATATTTTGGTAGAAATAGACGAAAAAGACGATAAATCATAACAATAACCTGAGTTAATAACCAATGAAAAATTAGCATAATTTATTAAGTAACCATAGCAACAAGAAAAATAATGCCAAAAAACCGTTAGATTTTCAGTAGTCATTATTAACCAACGCCAGAGAGTGGACCGAGTAGCTCTCGTATTAAAATTAAATTATTATTCTTCAAGTAATTTCAAAACTAATTAAAACCAGTGGAAGACAATTACAACAGTACAGGGAAACCTGAACGTAAATTTTATTTATAAAAAATTTAAAATAACAAACCGTAGTGATCCGAAGAAGACGAAGCGACGCCGTGACGAAGAAAGACGACCACTGACACTATATGAAGATCAGTGGAACCTCCTAAAAGAAGAAGACGACATCAACTGAAGAAATACGAGGCCTGAATCAGCAAGGAGAAGTGCCGAGACGAGGGAAACAGACGACAGGAGTTATCCATAGAAGAAGACGACAGCCCAGGAGTTATCTATCGAAGAAGACGACATCAGGATCTTCAGCAACAAGTAACCGATGAGTATAAACATTATCCCTTAAATCGTATTCACAAAGTTTGGTCTGAATTAAATATAACTATTTCAAAATCACTGATCACTATTTCCGAGTCAAATTAAATGCTTATTTAAATTCACTATTTAACTCTAACCAATTAACAATTATTAAGAAAGTAAAATATGATAAATAATTAACGAATCTTTTAATAACGAACTTCTGGCAAATGAAACATAACCCAAAATTGCTTTACAAGTTTTCATTGGTGATTACTTAATCAAATGTAATGAGATATCGATTTGTTCATGTAATTAGTTTTAAGAATTGTTATAACTTTGTGTGTGTTAGCCGTAAGTACATATTTCTGTAGCCGAAAGGACTTTACACCCCTGAGAAAAACGATATATTTACTGTAAACTAACATTACCGACGGACTGTATACAACTGAACTGAGCAAGTACCAACTGCACAATTGTAATAGCCGGTGCAGAAAACGAATTTTTATGTATAATAAACCAAGTGAAATATTCTAAAGGATTAATAAATGTTCTCAATCTGCTATGCTGTATGTTTGATTCAGTTAATTTAGAATTACGACTAGTAATTATTGAAGTGAAGGCGTTAAAGCGAGACGCAAGCTGGGTCATACTGCAGAGAGCTGTACGCCAATCAGGTGGCGAGGCGGCAACGTTTGAATGCAGCAGAGCAAAATACGGTTTACCCGTACACGACTGAGAAGATACATTTTGACACGTTTAACACCAAACAACATTTAAACTTTAATTCATTTTTACGACCCACGTAAACACAATATCTTTACAAAGTGGCTTCCATCGCGGGGCTTGAACGTTAACAACCCCGTAAACAGTTTTTTTATAAAGTGGCGCGCCAACTAGTAGGGCTAGAATAGGTAAGGAAACATATCTTTAAACTTTACAGATTCTAGCGGTGACTACGGAAATGGAACGGGCAGAACACGAGACAAGACTCCAGACGAAGCGACGCGAAAAGGAGCCGGAAGAAGAAGTAAGGAGATTAGAAAAGGCGATCGAGAGAAACGTTCGAACGGAAGAAAAGGAAATAACATCAGTGGAAGATGTGGAAGAATTACTAACTCCCATGGAAATAGATAAATCCACACAGCAGGAGGAGGCCAGAGCAGGCATGGACTTACTACAACTATGGGAATTAATAAATAACAACTTCAAGAAACAGGATGAAAAAATGGACAAAAACATGGAAGAAATGAAGGAGGACAATAAAAAACTATTACAACAAAATAATGAAGAATTAGACAAGAAGTTTGAGTCAATAAATGACAATTTCAAGAAAATGGACAAGAAGTTTGAAGATAATTCCAAGAAACAGAATGAAAAACTAGACAAGAAGTTTGAATCATTAAATGAAACACTGACACAGAAGTTGAAGGAGGAGAATAAATTGATTAGTGAAAAGATAGAGAGAAGTAATGAGAAAACCAGTGAAGCCTTGAGACTCATGAAAGAGGACATTGAAACGCTGAATGATAAAATTGAATATAACCAAGATACATTACAGCAACAATTGACAGAATACAGAGAAGAACTGAAACAAACTGTAATGGAAACGGAAGAGAAGATAGAGAAAACCAGCGAAGTAGTGATGCAGGTCCGAGAAGAAATTTTAATCAAGGTGAATGAAGTTGAAGGCGAAGGTAAGAGGAGGGTTGACGGACTCCAAAAAGAAACCAACAACAAATTAGAACAAATACAAACCAGAGTAGAAGAGAACTATAGCAGATTGGACGCGTCAGTAAGTGAAGTGAAAGACACCACAACCGCCCAAGAAGGGAAAATAGCTGAATTTAGGGCTAGAGAGCTACGCCTACAAGAGGAGATCAACGCATTGAAAGATCGACCAATCATGACCTCACATGTGTTATGTAGTGAAAATAGAGAGACCATAAACTTTAAAAACTATAAACGTAATCCAATTGAGTTTATAGAACGAGTGGAGGAAAACTTAGCCCGAACCAGAGAGACAAGGTGGACTGTAATCAAGAGCATGATAGATGACATGTTTAAAGAAGTCCATGATAATTGGTGGACGGCGGTAAGACCAGACATAAATAATTTCAATGAATTCAAGAAATTATTCAAAGACAAATACTGGTCGGAGGCAACTCAGCACGTGGTGAGAAACAATATAAGCAATGGCAGATTCGACCCTTACCTAGGACAGTCACCAACCGCTTACTTTTTAGGTAAGGTGAGCATAGCAAGGAACCTCGAACCCAACATCCCGGAAGAGTGCCTAGTGACGCAATTGGCGTATCACTATGACGGTGAGATCACGAAAACCCGTTTAAGTGGACGCATTAAAACTATACAAGAGATGGCCGCATTATTGGGAGAGTACGAGCGGGAGAAACACTATGTCCTGAACAGACAGAAGAATTCACCAAACTACAGAAATTATGACAACCGGAATCAGCCAAGTGGACCACAGGGAAACCACACCCCGGCCAACCATCCGCCATCTAACCCCAATAATTATCGAGGGTTCCATAACCAAAACAACAACAATAATTACCCAAGAAACCACAATCAGAATTACCCCAATAACAATAATAATGGTAACCATCCTTACAACAGGGGAAACAACCAAAATGGAGGTGGGTATAACAGACCAAATAACCAGTACCATAATAATAACCCGTCGACACAGAATCAAACATACAGACGACGGGTGAACTATATAAATGCAGAAGGTAGAAATGACGGGAGACGCAGTTATAGAAGACCGAGGAGCCGGAGTGCCGAAGAGGACAGAAGAGGTCGAGAACAAATAACTCGTAATGACCACTCGATTGAGAGGAGGCAGAACACGGAGAATAATCACCCTGTCAGAACAGAGGACCGCGCCGAAGGTAACGGCCAGCATTTAAACGAGCAGCGGCAGTGAAAATACCAAAGGACCCGTCACTGATCCGATCTATTGGGTTAATAACGACACAGACAGACGAGACAAATGACAATACTATTATAATAATTCAGAATCATTATCTGAAAAATATCCGAGAGGAGCTTATGGAAGAAAATTCCTCATTGACCAAGCACCCGGATAATGAAATTGCCTATGTTACCGCTAAAGTACATAATGTAAATATAAAATTTATGATAGACACAGGCGCAAATGTGTCTCTAATTGATATAAACATGTACGACAAAATTCAAAAAGAAGGTAAGACCAACTTACCAACGTTACCAATAAGCAACATTATATTAATAGGAGCCACTGGTAGGCAAAATAAGACAATAAAGAGACAAGTGTCACTAGAAGTCATAAGTAATGGTGTGACACTACCTATGATATTTTTAATCGCTCACAACATACCATTTGACATCCTAATTGGTTGTGACATATTGAGGAAATACTCTGCAGTTATCGATATGGAATTATCGAAAGTAACCATGAAATATGAAGGCAGAGAATGGGTAGCTGAATTAACTGGCAGCAAAGGGGTCCTACCAATAAGTAAAATATACAGTATAAGAACAGTTTGTGATTCACCAGACCGGAGGTGGGAAGTGAAGTCAGACAGTCAAGTAAATAATGACATTCTATGGCATCAAAAATTGGAGGAGATCCGACAATTCCGAGGAACCCAAGATGGGAATCCAATGACAGAGCAAGAGGTGGAGAAGTTAATACGAATTTACAACAAGTACCGGCATGTATTTTCCGACCAACCAGGAAAAGTACGGGGGTATCAATGCGAGTTAAGATTTAAAGAAGTGGCCAATTTCAATAAAAAATCCTATCCCATAGCGTATGCAGCCAAGGAAGCAGTACGCACAGAAATTAGTAAGATGATGGAGGAAGACATCATAGAATATAGCTGTTCACAATACACCAGTCCGGTAGTTGCTGTTACGAAAAAGGATGGAAGAGTACGCTTGTGTCTCGACGCTCGAGAAATAAATAAAATACTGATCAACGACAGAACATCTCCTGGCGAGATCGAGGAAATCCTCAAGAAGTTCCATGGAACGCAATTTATTAGCACATGGGATACGGTCTGCGGGTACTGGCAGGTAGAACTGCACCCAGCCAGCCGACAGTACGTAGCATTCATATTTGAAGGCAGGAACTACCAGTTCAAGCGACTACCTTTTGGGCTGGTAAACTCTGTAGCAATATTTGTTCGCTGCATGGACCAGATACTGGGTCCCGAAGCTATGGGCTATACCACTGTATACGTTGATGATCTGTTGATCACCTCATCAAATTGGGAGGAGCATTGTGTGAGAGTTGAAAAAGTGTTAGAAAAATTATCTATTAACAATGTGACATTAAAACTCGAGAAATCTAAACTAATAGCAGCAGAAGTCCAATTCCTTGGATTCAACCTGTCACGACAGGGAATAACACCGTCAATTGATTAAGGTAGATGCCATTCAACGCTTTCCTACCCCAAGAAATAAGAAGCAGTTACAGTCGTTTCTGGGCATCTGTAACTACTACAGAAAGTTCCAGCAGAATTATTCAGAACTGACTACTAGACTAGCACCACAGCTATCATCCAAAAACAAGTGGATGTGGGGCCCAGAACAGGATACCATCTTCAACACTATCAAAACACACTTCCTCGACACTATCATGTTAAACCATCCCGATTTCAATAGACCCTTTTTCATGAACTGCGACGCAAGCGACATTAGCTTGGGATCGGTGCTTTACCAAGAAGACAAAGATGGAAACCACCAAGTGATAAGCTTCGCCAGCCGTACCTTAAACCAATGTGAGCGCAATTATCATGTAACTGAAAAAGAACTGTTGAGTGTGGTCTTTTCATGTGCAAAATTTCGGACTTACATACTTGGGTATCCCATCACCGTGCGCACCGACTATAAATCCATTTCATTTTTGAAAAACTGCAAACTCAGCCATGGTCGACTAGCCAGATGGATTCTTGCTCTCCAAGAATATTACATCAACTGGGAGTATATCCCTGGTAGCAAAAACACAGCAGCTGATGTGCTATCACGGATTAACACTGAACAATAAACCTTTGATGGAGAAAAGGAGACCATTGTGAAGGTATTTAACATCATGAAAAATAACTCTGACCTAGGAGTGATAGTGAACAAGGTGATACAACACCAGAAAGAGGATGCAAAATTAAATCAAATCTGAGAGAGACTAGATCGACAGGAAGAAAAAGCAACTCAGTACTATTGCGTTCATGAAGATATTTTGTTTGTTAAAACTACACCTAACCAGAATACGTGGAAGCTGTTGATACCTAAAGAAACCGCAACTGAGATCATAATGGAGTACCACCTCAGGTACGGACACATGGGAGCACTGAAGGTGACAAAAGCGTTAGAAGAACACACATACCTGAAAGATATTAACCGAAGGGTGAGAAAAACCATAAAAAACTGTCACATATGTCAGCTTGTAAAATGCAACAACGACAGAAAGGAAGGAATAATGCAAGCAATAACCTCTACGAATAAAATGGAACGAGTTTTCCTAGACATATGTGGACCTATGCCACGAAGTGGAGGTAGGAAGCAGCACAAATTCATCATCATTATTATGGACCATTACTCAAAATTTATTAAATTATACCCAATCAACCGTGCTACTACAAACAAGGTATTGAACATTGTCACACAAAGATACATTACTGAGGTGGGTAGTCCCATGAATATTATCACTGACCATGGTACTCAATTCCGAGGAAGACGATGGAAGGACACATTAATGGATCTGGGTATCCGAACATACAAGACTTCGATTTACCACCCGAACAGCAACCCAGCGGAAAGAGTGCTCCGTGAAGTTGGGAGAATTCTCCGTACATACTGCCACGACCAGCAACGCAAGTGGAGCGAGTACCTCGAAGCCACTGAAAATTTCATAAATCTCGCATACCATGAATCCATTAAGGATACCCCGTACACCATCATGTACGGAAAACCACCACCTCGAGCCATAGAAGAACTTGTCAATTTCCCCACCAACCCAATATACCAATTTGATAACGCCAAATTCTATAGTAAAATAGCGGAGCAAACAGAAAAGAAAAAGGCTAAATATCATAAAATCCAACCAAAGACAATCCGGTACAGTGAAGGAGAAAAGGTATTAATACGAAACCGAGAATTACCAAGTTCCAGAGAGGGAATCACGAAGAAATTACTGTTGTTATATAATGGACCCTATCTCATATTGAAAGATAATAAAAATAATACCTATGTCATAAGTGAAATCACAACTAAAAAGATAAAAGGGACTTATAACCAGTCTTCTTTAAAAAAGTATTATGAACCAGTGTCAGAAAATTAAAAAGAATTTTGTAAGTAACTATTATCAAAATTCAAAAATAAATGTAAGCACAACTTACAATAAGTATTTGATTGGAACCATTATTATTATAAATGAGAGGGAATTTAGAAGAAAGATAAACTACATTCACAACAAAGTAAGGCTAAACTTACGACCAAGTGTGAAACAAAATGTGTAAACACATGTAATTTTGAAAATATGTATAATGAAATATCATAAAAAATTGAGATACAAAATAATTAAATGTTACACAAATAATGATGACGCTACATAACATCATTAACCAACCCTATCACAAAAAGGGGATAAATAGAAATTAATGTTTCACAAAAGAAGAAACGAAAACAATCAAATAAAAAATAACACTGGCAGATTAACTGAACTATCAATGAAAAAATATAAGTGAGTCAAAACCAGCTATAATGTTAATTAAATATCAATGAGCATTAAAGTGATGACAAATAGAATCACTACCATATAGAATAAGCTCTTAAAACAATACAAAATGCCTATTAAATATCGCCACAAGCTTAAAACAAAGGAATCCTAATAAGTTATTGAGACGAAAGGTCATGAGTTGTATAAAAGAAAGAATAATTTATCCCGGAAGTGTTTTATTGTATTAATATTATGTGAGTCGGAAATGAACGACTATTATTATAATTATTATATTATTATGTGATGATTTTATGTTGAGATACGTCCAACATATGTTATTGAGCAGATAGGCAAGGCCTCTGAACTCAAAATGTGTATAAATGGATAGCAGAGTAATAGAGCCACACGTGCCCTCTGGCTATTACCAATTTATATGAAGGGGACAGAAGAAAAATTTTAGGGAAATAGAACATAAAAGGGAATAATAAAGAAAGAAAATAATACCAATTATTATATTATGAACCATGACTTAATAAAGAATGAACATAGAAGGAGTAGCGGTGGATGAATTCCTGAATCATAACCACTTGATAAAATAAACTATATTGATGATTTCAGAAAAAAACTAATAATCTTTGTTTCGAAATAATCAATTTTGGTGGCGATGCATTATGTAACATGACATAAGGTAGCAAAGATTCAATGGTATTTAATTATAAAATAAACAGCTGAAGATAAGAGTAAGAGGCAAAAACTTATGAACTTAAAGATCAATAACCCAGTAACCCAATAAATGACAAATGACTATTAACCTGACAGACTTGACACAATAGATCGGATAGGAACCAAAGAAACCAAGTGACAGTGAAGAAGAAGTTTAAGTACAATCAAGTCATCCCAAAAAAGTGAACACAATATTGTAAATTTAGTAATGAATTGATGTCTGTAGTATATGAGATGTAGCTAGAACAATAAGATTAATGAAGGGTAATAGTATCACATGTATCTTGTTTTTTAAAGAATGTACTTGTATAATATAATGTAGGGGGGTTAGAAGCTAACCATACCCCAAACTAATTGTAATAATAATGGCCAAAGGCTATAAACAATACTTTGAGCCCAAAACAAAAGCAATATTAGAATGATGACCAAAAGTGATCAGTGTGATTTGGAGGTAAATAGTTATACATGACCATAATCACACAGTGATATAAAGTAATCAGACAACCCATGAATAAACAAGTGAATAAGCCCAAAAGTGTGTGTAAAACTAAATAAGTAGTGAAGTGATAGGTATAGAATAATGAAACAAAATGAGCAGGGTAGTAATTATAGAAACTTTCTAATGAAAGGAAAAGTGCAGTGGGGGTGTAGAACCAAATATTATATAAGCCAACTATATTAAACAGATAAACAATTTGTGATAAACTGTGCATTAGTAAGTAAGATTGAACTAATTGTAATGTTGTTAATTTAGGTAATAAGATATCAGGATTATATATTAAGGTAAGAATTAAGGTATTAGAACGAATAGCAAATTAAGGAGGGCAGACACTGTATTTAAGTGAAGGGAATAGTAGATAGGACATATCATATAAGGAACAGTTTATCAATAGTATTATAAGAGTTTCTTCAAGTTTCTTTAAGTAAGTATTAAGAGTTTTGTTAGTGTTCAGAAAATCATAGTATAGAGTAAATTGTAGGGTAAGCAAATAACAGCAGTTAAAAGTTATTTCAGGGTAGAACCTGAAAAGGAATATTTCATAGTAAGAATTAGAGTTAGGGATACTGATGTTTATTGTTTGTTTTGTTTATAAATTGTATTAGAGTTACCAGAAATGTTAGTAAGAAATGTTAGATGGAAGTAGAATGGAATCTAGGCTCTAGGCCAAACTGTTGAACATAAATTTATTAATTTGAGAACAAATAATAATCCAAAGTTAAGGCAGAACGTGCCAAATGATTAAACCATGTAAGTGAGTATTCATAGTACCAAAGTATGTGATTAACAACTAATTTTGAATAAAATATATGCAAGATATAAATATGGAAAATAGTAAAAATGTAATTAGCTATTCAAGAGTGGGCATGATGGGTATCAAAATGTTCATCATGAAAAATTAGGAAGAATGGTACTAATGTGATGACTCTAGCTATTAGAATAAAGTAGTAATCTTCAGTTGAAGATATTTTGGTAGAAATAGACGAAAAAGACGATAAATCATAACAATAACCTGAGTTAATAACCAATAAAAAATTAGCATAATTTATTAAGTAACCATAGCAACAAGAAAAATAACGCCAAAAAACCGTTAGATTTTCAGTAGTCATTATTAACCAACGCCAGAGAGTGGACCGAGTAGCTCTCGTATTAAAATTAAATTATTATTCTTCAAGTAATTTCAAAACTAATTAAAACCAGTGGAAGACAATTACAACAGTACAGGGAATCCTGAACATAAATTTTATTTATAAAAAATTAAAATAACAAACCGTAGTGATCCGAAGAAGACGAAGCGACGCCGTGATGAAGAAAGACGACCACTGACACTATATGAAGATCAGTGGAACCTCCTAAAAGAAGAAGACGACATCAACTGAAGAAATACGAGGCCTGAATCAGCAAGGAGAAGTGCCGAGACGAGGGAAACAGACGACAGGAGTTATCCATAGAAGAAGACGACAGCCCAGGAGTTATCTATCGAAGAAGACGACATCAGGATCTTCAGCAACAAGTAACCGATGAGTATAAACATTATCCCTTAAATCGTATTCACAAAGTTTGGTCTGAATTAAATATAACTATTTCAAAATCACTGATCACTATTTCCGAGTCAAAATAAATGCTTATTTAAATTCACTATTTAACTCTAACCAATTAACAATTATTAAGAAAGTAAAATATGATAAATAATTAACGAATCTTTTAATAACGAACTTCTGGCAAACGAAACATAACCCAAAATTGCTTTACAAGTTTTCATTGGTGATTACTTAATCAAATGTAATGAGATATCGATGTGTTCATGTAATTAGTTTTAAGAATTGTTATAACTTTGTGTGTGTTAGCCGTAAGTACATATTTCTGTAGCCGAAAGGACTTTACACCCCTGAGAAAAATGATATATTTACTGTAAACTAACATTACCGACGGACTGTATACAACTGAACTGAGCAAGTACCAACTGCACAATTGTAATAGCCGGTGCAGAAAACGAATTTTGATGTATAATAGACCAAGTGAAATATTCTAAAGGATTAATAAATGTTCTCAATCTGCTATGCTGTATGTTTGATTCAGTTAATTTAGAATTACGACTAGTAATTATTGAAGTGAAGGCGTTAAAGCGAGACGCAAGCTGGGTCATACTGCAGAGAGCTGTACGCCAATCAGGTGGCGAGGCGGCAACGTTTGAATGCAGCAGAGCAAAATACGGTTTACCCGTACACGACTGAGAAGATACATTTTGACACGTTTAACACCAAACAACATTTAAACTTTAATTAATTTTTACGACCCACGTAAACACAATATCTTTACAAAGTGGCTTCCATCGCGGGGCTTGAACGTTAACAACCCCGTAAACAGTTTTTTTATAATATGACCGAAAACCGTGACTTAAATGGAGACTTTGTATCAGCCGAGTTACAGTACCAGATACACGAGAGGTATTTAACAAATACCAAAATCATTATGAATACCCCAGTAATCCGAGTAAAGGGAGTACCCAAATTAATGGACCATGGTTGACCTAAATAATAACAAACCAGAAAAGGGGACTGAAATTTTGAAAATCGACCGAGCAACCCATTGAATAGCGGAAGAAAACCCCAAAATTCTAAAAAACTGTAAGGACATCTTACTCAAGTTATTTTGAAACCATATAATTTAAAATAAAGAGAATAAAAACCCCAAAATTCCAAAAAATGTAAGAACAACTTACTCAACAATTTATCTAGGAACAAGACGATTTAATAAAAACTATGTAAGGACAACTTACTTAATTTATTCAGAAATAATACAATTTAAGATATTTCGAAACCATTTAATTTAGCAAAAAATAAGAACTGATTAGTAAATAAGAGTTATAAAGAATTGATTTAAAATGAAATAATAGGAAAAAGTAATATTTTTAATGGTAACAAACAGAAGAAAAATTAAATGAACAAAAACAATTTATGGTAATGTGCTCAGATAAGAAGAATAAAGAATAATTTAATGACTCCAATGAAACTGAAGGAGGATGATAATTAATACAATAATTAGAATTTCTCGGAATTGAGGATTATATAAGAAGAAATAATACGGAGAAATATGTCACAAGAAGTAAAGTCCAAAGAATTTTAACATAAGGCCTATCAATAATGTTATATGCTATTAGTTAATGGAAAAGAAGAAGGAATCAAGAAGAAGAAATATATAAATATATGTAAACAGCAACTGTATGAAGAATCCCAAAAGTGTTTAGTATTAGTCGCTGACTACTTATAATTTTTTTATTTTTAATGTATTGACCGTAGAAATGTTCCGGCAATAATTTTTATGAGCAGGGATGATGTTCCCCTGGTCTCAGAAGGTGTAAGGTTGGACAGCGGAGTAATGGACCCAAGAGTGGCCACCCGACTGGTACCACCGCACAGGATAGGGAAAAATGTTAGGGAAATTGAATATTTAAGGGATAAAAATTATAAAATAGCTGAAAAGAGTGATATTAGATTCCAGAAGTATAGATGAAGAAAATAGAAGGAAGATAGCAGACCGAAGCTTAATTGATAAAGCTAATTTATAGAAGTAAATAGAAATGAGTGTTAAAACAAGTTTAATATGATTAGTGTGACCAGCCCTTATCAAATAAAATGTGGAAGTACCACTACCCAGAAATAAATAATTGATGAATTTGCCTCCAACAGAGAGAGAGTAGAGTAAGAAAACAGCAATTACCACCAGTCTGAATTACCAGTCAGTTTACAATCAGCGGAAATAAAAAGGTATTATGAATAGTAAAACCAAATGGTCAGATACAAGTTGTGCGTTTATTTCTTGCTAAACTTTGTTTATACAAAATAAACTTTTTTCAAAGGGGGGGTGTTATGTAACGTAGCATAGTTGAGGTCCCCCAACGTTACATAAAAATTGAATGAAATATGGTCAAGGGCCATACCCTGAATTAAGGTTGTTCAATAGTTTATGTGCTTGAGAAGTACCTCAAGTCAAAAGGAGGCGATGACTAATATTAAATATAAAAGAGCCAGACCAATGAATGATTGAATGTAATAAAATGTTTGTTTTTGTACTGTGACATGTTAAGGTCTACAGAGTATTTATGTTGTATTTTGAATATGCTAAAAATGAACTGATGTTGTTTAATAGTAATACTTCACCAATAATTATGTTTATATTTATATTAGATTTGTCTTTATACAATCCAGTATAGTTACCAATGTTAGACCCTGTACTAAGTTCTAAGTATTGTATAAAGATGAAAAATACTGTTGTTTTAATTAATGTTTATAAACTGGGCCAGGAGTGTGACCAGTGTTTCAAGTCTAACAAGTAGTTCTGACAATTATATCATAAATTAATAAAGGGTTCCAGAACCAGTTAATTAATATATAAAAGCAACCACCAGTAAATTAAAATTCATGTAATTAACCATGTAACCAATAATTAATTGTACAGTAGGTCAGGTAAAAAGAGAATTAAGTTAAAAAACCAAATAATGTTATAACGGTTGTAAGTGAATCTATAGGTCTAAATTCCATAATAGTGAAAGGAAATTAATACCTTTTTAGGAAACCCAGTCCAATGAAACTCTGGTAAAACATTTACTGTTTAGGAAGGAAGGTTAGGGGAGAATTTTATGTGATTCAATATTAATCCAAGCATGGAGTATTTTATTGGAAAGGAGTAGTAATATTCTATAATGCCGGCTCAAGGATATATAGAAAACGCGGTTGTTAAGGCAACTGAAATATGCAGAAATTGTTGATTTGAATTAATTCGTTCTGATTGTTACAAGCTATTAGGTTGAGATGGACCGATATATTTAAAAAATATGAATAAATCTAAAAGAAATATGTATCAAAATTGAAAAACCCTTTTTGAAAAACAATTATACTTTAATGCTAATGAGTAATAAACATTAAATAACCTTCCAAATTGTAAATGAATACAGTTAAAAAGAATTGAAAGCCTCTCACCTCATTCACTAAATAATTCCGCTGGATTCGGTATTAAACCAATTCATACTATAAACCGAAGACCAGTAAAAGAATTAAAGCCTGAACTAACAGAATTATTGAAAATACCAGAAGACTCGGTTTGGCAGAAATAACCTTCATTGGCAGCAGAAGAAGCTAGGATCCTAATTCCATTCCACTGGGACAGAGAATTGTGAAGATCGTAAAAGAAGAATAGAAGCCCGAAGATTTCCTGAGGGTTTACCAGTACACACCACCATCAATTTTATTGAAAACCAGAGCAGTTTCACTGGATGAAGACGAGATAAGCTGGATTTTGGCCACTGTTTACAAACGTCCACCGCCAGACGAAATTTTCGTCGGTTTGGTAAAAAAACAACTTATTTTCATTTCACTGTATTTAAAGTAAATAATTTTATTTTTGTAAATTGAACAACCTTAATTATGCATTTTACCTGGCCTTACTAATGGTTCCAAGAACTTTACGAACCCTGGGATAAGAATTATTTATTATTATTTTCATGTGTATATGTTTATAGATTTTGAGTAATTAATAATCGATATATGTCTGGGTGATCGATTGGATCGTATTATTGTTTTTTTGAGATAACGAGGACTGTGAAGTAATAGAGAAAATAAATAAAGTATCTTTATTGTATGAAATAACGTTGGAAGTTATTTTAGAATAAATACTATATGTAGTGGTTGGAATAATTTATAAAAAGATTGATTCAAACTCAATGAATAACTAACCTATAAGTACGCTTATTACAAGGAACAGCGCTCAAGGTTTGCAGCTGTTGGGACGGGAGATTACGGAACTAGCTTGTGTTTAGTACAAAATTTGAATGAAATTTTCTACCATCGAGTGACTAGGGTTGACACAAATACCCCTTACATTCCGTCAATACTCCATACATATCGCTAATATTACACAAACATTGAAAACTAAGTTAAGTCTATAGAGTAGTATGATTATAAATTCAAGGAACATAATTATAATTTTGTTTGCTTAATAATCTATTTTCCGAAGGTTCCATCGGTCACAACCGAAAGATATATTAACTAATAACATATTAATTAAACCAGGTAACAACATTTTTAATTGTTACGAATTGCCCCATGCAACGTATTACTTGGCGTTTGATACACAGGAGTCTCTCATAAATAATTACACCCATAGACAAGATTTCTTTATAATTTGACGTTTCCAGCGTGCAGCATATAATATAATATACATCCTCACATAATTGACAAGTAGTTTATTACGAATTGGCCAGCCCAACAGTGGGGTGATAAAGAGAGGAATCAAGTTAAATTACAGATTGGCGCATAACAACGTGGAGCTTGGTCAAACCTCGAAACCCAAAATAAATTTTTATTGATCCTAATAACTCGATAAATTACAGATTGACGACTCCAACGTGGGGCTTGAATAAGACGGACGTTTCGCTAATACCTAGAAAGATCAATAAATTACAATATATATATATATATATATATATATATAAACGTATCTGCATTTTCAAATTGTGTCAACACATGTACCTTGTTAAACTTTGTACTTTTAATATTTGCAATTTAACGGCGTGTGCGTGCAGTGACGTCATTCCCCCCGCTAAACTGCTGCCAGCGTCTTCCACACGCTCGTAGCAGTCTGTTGTTAGTTAACTGTTACACTGCGAACGGGCAACAAGCCTTCATTTGCCAGCCGCAGCTATGTAATAATTATTTTCAATACGGAATATTCTACTTCAAATTATTATTATGCTCTTCTGTGTTTAATACATTAGCACTTAGGCGATTTCGGCCTCAATTCATTATCATGACTTTCAGTATTTAATTAGTTCTACTTCTCAGGCAATGTATGCCGCGCTACACTGCATGTGCCATGCAATCATTTTCTTACAACCTTTAATAAACCTTTAATATATATTCAAAGAAAATATACAGTCCACTACTTTATTTCATATCATACCAGCCAACTCATCACCTAACGTTGTAAGACCAACTCAAGATTATTTTGAGAGCGTCTAAGACGTACCATTTGGTCCTCCGGGCCGGATCAAGATTCTGATCTATATTTCATTTAATGGGCTCAAACAACATTTTGTTCAAGCCCGAATCTTCTCAAACGTAAGATTGCTGGCCATAGCATACCTTCATTATTTTCAAAAAAAAAAAACTTCATACTTGGCCGTACAAGATTCTGCAGGACATCATCTCTAAGACAGCAAGATATTACAACTCATCATCACTTGTCATACAGCAGCAAAAAATTAGAACTTCAAGCTTGAACGGAGAGCTACAGCTTCAAGCTTTACCCGACAAGCGGAAACAAGACTTGCGCCACCAATCCAAGGCTGCCGGACAGGATCGCCAAGGAAACGACAGGCAACTGAGCCATCTTAAACCTGATAGGGACTCATAATCCACGTGACTATGAACTTGTATTTCTTCTAGTTTTTCACTTATAATTTTATGTACAGTAAAAGTCAGTAATATTTTAACACATATAGTTAATAGCATTTGATACAAAATCATTAATAATTTTTATATAAACAGAAATTAGTTTCAAGTGACCATAGACCTGTATTTTCACATAAATTTTCACTTATACTGTACAATTTTATAATAATTCAGTCAGAAACTTAAGTAATGTGATGAAGCTACATGTATATTTTTACTTTAAATGAGTCATATTTTCAAGTAATTTTCATATAACTATTTTTAAAAAAAATAAGTACCTATTATAATAAGGAGTTAGATTAAGATACCGATCACTGGCTGCCGCATTATATCGGAATTGGATAAAGTACGCAAATTGCATTAATTGTTCACCTGTTCTGTATTTATTTATCTGTTTCGGATCACAGCTTGCAGTTCAATCATGGCTGATGTGAAAGGTTTAATTAAAAAACGTGGCACAATTAAGGCCTCCATATCCCGTATAAACACCTTCGCAGACAATTTCGATCCTGAATTAAATGATCACCATACTTTAAAAACTAAACTTCGTCACTTGATGGAGTTGTCCGTGAAGTATGATGAAATTCAGACCCAAATTGAGGCTGATGAATCTGATTTCACATCGGTAAGTGACAGGGTTCAGACAGAGGACGATCTCTGCACTATTGAGTGTAAGCTGCACAATTTATTAGAACGTGTAGAAGACGTGAACAAAAAACCATTAAATCAAGCGAAAGTTACGCCAATTAAAACATCCCCTATTCAGTTGGAGCCAATTAAATTGCCCTGCTTCTCAGGCAACATTATTGATTGGCAGCATTATTACAACATGTTCTTGGAGTTAGTACACGTCAGAACTGACCTCACGGACATCCAGAAATTACATTATTTACATTCTTCACTAAGGGACGAGGCTTTAAATGTAATAAAGTCTCTCCCAATCACCCATTATAATTATGCGGTAGCCACTGATCTATTGAAGGCCAGGTATGATAGTAAATTAATTGTCTCAGCGTATCATATAGGGAATGTCTTGGGCATGAAGTCCATTCAGCAAGAGTCCATGGTTGGCATTTCAAAATTTATTGACGAAATCACCGCAAATATAAACGCCTTGAATTCATTGAGTTTACCTGTAAATACTTTTGAAATTATTATTGTTCAATATTTAACGCAGAAACTCAATAACCAGACATGCCGACTATGGAAGGAAAGTCTATCCGACGAGCGATTCCCTAATTTCGACAATTTTATTAAATTTTTAAATGGTAGAAGGCAATTAATGCAAAACGTCGGCGCCTCGACCAGTTCAGCAAACAGAATACAAGCGATAAGATTCCCTATCACAAGACTATTAAACCCGTTGAGCTCACTAGGTCAACATTCAGCTGTGTCGCGGTAAACATAGACTCTCTGAATGCCCACAATTTGTGGCTATATCTCCCTTTGAGCGAAAAAACATTTTAGTCAAATACAAACTTTGCTTAAATTGCATGCGTCCAGGCCATGAGCCCTCACACTGTCCTTCCAAATTTTCTTGTAGGACATGTGCTAAACGACATCATACAATGATCCATATATCAGGCAGTAACACTTCAAGCAGGGGCAACCATCAATTTTCCCTCAAATTACAAACAAACAAATCTATTCTATTATCCACCGCTGTCTGCATGACAACGGACCAAGCCGGTAGGAAGCATCCAGTAAGGATTCTATTAGATTCGGGATCTCAGGCAAACTTCTGTACCATGAGTTTCGCACGCCGCATGGGTCTAAAATTAACCAAGTCTCAACTACCCATCACCGTTATAAACAATTCTTTATGTCAAGCTGATTTTAGTACAAGGGTACGGGTGAATTCTCGTTACAAGGATTTCAATCTGAACGTGCATTGCACTGTGCTTCCCAGTATTACGAATAATCTCCCTGCAGAATCGTTTGATATCTCATCCCTAAATATACCAAAGGGCATATTCCTAGCTGACCCGCAACTGAACTTTTCTTCACAAATCGACATATTACTTGGTGCCCAGTACTACTTACAATTGATTGAACAGATCAAATTCATCCACAGCCCACATTTCCCCATAATACAGGAGACAAAATTGGGATTCATCCTCGCTGGTAACCTGCCTTTTAATGTCGACATGACAAAACCTGTTTCATCATTTATAGCGTGCGAAGATAACAATGCCATTTCATCGCAATTAAAAAGACATCTGGCAATTGGAGGACGTTGCACTCCGTACTCCCTCAGTTGAGGACTCAGAATGCGAAAGGCATTTCATCGCTAACAATTTCCGCAATAATAGTGGTAGATTTGTGGTGTCCTTACCTCGCAGGGGATACAACTTTCATTTGGGCGATTCCCTTCCAGGAGCTATTCGCAGATTTCAATCACTGGAACTTAAGTTTAAGAAGAACCCTGCTCTTCATAAAGACTATAGTAAATTCATACAGGAATATTTAACGCTGGGTCACATGTCTTTGCTTGATTCTTACGATTTGTCAGTCAATAAGTCAGACACCTTCTACTTGCCGCACCATTCGGTTTTTAAGGGCTCTAGTATAACCACCAGAGCCCTTATACCACATTGCACTCTAGTATACCACCACATTGCAAATATTAAAAGTACAAAGTTTAACATAATGCCCGCACAAAATCGGGCGATTTTGCAGTTTAAGTTACTATGTGAATACTGCATCACAAAATGTTAAGACATAGTAATACATAATAATATGAGAATAAGATAGACATAATAATTGACAGTGCATAATAATTGACATTACATAATAGTAGAATAATATCACCCAAATTCAATAATGCATAATAATATGATAATACAAAATACATAATGATTGACATTACATAATAGTAGAATAATGACCCCAAAACTTCAATAACACATAATAATATGATACGAAAGACATAATAGTTGACAGTACATAATAATAGAATAATGATCCCAAAAATTCAATAATACATAACAATATGATAAGCATACATAATAATACAATAATAAAAAGGCATAATAATTGACATGCATAATACTAGAATAACGACACAAAAAATTCAATACTGCATAATAATATGATAATGATACATAATAATACAATAATAAAAAGGCATAATAATTGACATGCATAATACTAGAATAATGACACCAAAAATTCAATACTGCATAATAATATGATAATGATACATAATAATACAATAATAAAAGGATAATAATAATATAATAAGAATAACAAATGGAAAGCATGCGATCACCCGAGGTATGTCCCGGGCATGAAGCACGAGAATGCGCTAAAAGTATAAACCAATAATACATGTCATTTTAACATTAATGTAATTAATCTGAGGCCACTGGAAGTGGGCATAATTTATGAATGGGTCTACGTAGGATGCCGTTTGCGGTGCGAACATCTGCTACGCGCACTAGGGAATCCTGACCCAAATGGACCTGAGTGACTACACCGCGTTTCCACTGCAGGGGGGGGGGAATTATCTTCCAAAATAAGGACGAGTTGTCCGGGAGCCAAGTTTTTTGACTGGAGCACCATCTGTTGCGTTGTTGCAACTGGTGCAAATAATCCTTTAACCACCTCTTCCATATAGAGTGGGTGAATCTTTGCAGCAGCTGCCATCTACCCAAACGATCAATTTTGACCTCGGAATAGTCAGGTTCCGGGAGTGAAGTGAGTGGAGAACCAACCAAGAAGTGCACTGGAGTCAAAGGCTCGGGATCCCTAGAGTCATTTGAGATGGCGAACAAGGGGCGTGAGTTAAGGCTGGACTCTATTTGAGTTAAAATGGTGTAATACTCTTCAAACGTGAGAATGGTTCTGCCGACAACACGCCACAAATGAAACTTGACGCTCTTGACTCCACTCTCCCACAGGCCACCGAAATGAGGTGCTGACGGGGGAATGAAGGACCATTTGATTCCTTGGGCACTGGTAAAGTCCTGGGTAGCCTGTTCAAATTCGCTTGATTGGAGAAGTTTGTATAAGTCGTGAAGTATGCTGCTAGCATGACGAAAATTTGTACCATTGTCGGAGAATATCTGTGAAGGGATACCTCTACGAGCTATAAACCGTTTTAAGGCTGCTATGAAAGCGTCTGAGGTGAGATCTGAAACTAATTCAAGGTGAATTGCCTTAGTGGCCATGCATATAAATAGAGCAATATAAGCCTTTGACATCAATTTGGAACGCTGCCCGCCATGACGTATAAATACAGGACCGGCGTAGTCGACTGCACATTAAGAAAATGGCTTAGCAGGAGTAACTCAGGAAGAGGGCAATTGTCCTAATAATTGGCTTGAGCCCCTAGCACGGAATCGAAAGCAAATGATACATTTGTGTATTACTGAACGTATGTATGATTTGTCATTAATGATCCAGTATTTCTGCCGTAGAGAGTACTGAGTCAATTGTACCCCAGCATGGAGTAGACGAAGATGCTCGCCTTCTATGATTAGTTTACTAAGATGAGAATGCGGGTGGAGTATGATTTGGTGTTTCTCTCATTGGAAAACCACTTGTGCAAAGTCCGTATTGACTTAATAAATTTGTAATGTCGGACTTCATTTGCGATAAGATGTGTGGGTTATCTGAGCCGGTCATGAGATCATCCACATAGAAATCGTTTGTGATAGCAGAACAGGCTATAGGGGGTTGAGTTTTGTTTTCCTGGGCTATTTGTGCCAAACATCTTGTGGCCAAAAATGAAGCGCTTCCAGTCCAATATGTGACTGTCCTCAAGGCGTAGTGTTGAAGTTCCCTATGGGAGGCGTCGCGCCAAACAATTCGTTGCAAATTAGAATCCCTGGGAGTGACTAAAATTTGACGGTACATTTTTTCTATGTCTGAAATAAGGACGTATCGGTGCGTTCTAAACCGAGACATAATCGAAAAAAGATCCTGGTGGACCGTAGGACCAACCATCAATGTGTCGTTCAAGGACAAATTATTTGTTGTCTTGGCAGAGCCGTTGAAAACACTCGCAATGTATGCCGCGCTACACTGCACGTGCCATGCAATCATTTTCTTACAACCTTTAATAAACAGTTAATTCAAAGAAAATATACAGTCCACTACTTTATTTCACATCATACCAGCCAACTCATCACCTAACGTTGTAAGACCAACTCAAGATTATTTCGAGAGCGTCTAAGACGTACCAACCTGTTAACTCAAAAAAGTGTCTTTATACGCGACAACAAAAGGGTATAATTAAAAGGGCCTAAATCGTGCGAACGGGGCAAAATATCAAATTCCAAGTTAGACAGTGTTTTTGCCTTGTGTTTAAGGTTACCTGTGCAAACTTTGGTGGGAATCGGTGTAACGGTGTGGATTTGTATTCAGTACAAAGAAATCCTCCCACTTTGAGTTTTATATATATAGATATACAAACATTTCTTTCACTATGAAAAACTTTAACTGATTTTTGTGTTAAAATTTTTTCCAGTCAAACCAGATATAGTACACCTACAACTATCAAATACAAATCAAGAGAATGTGGTTAATGAACCACTGTCGCTCCACTTGTGACTTCAAGAATCGTATGCATACAAACACCAGAATAGGTGACCTTGAGGTATCTCAGTATGGAGGATCTGTACACTTATATGGTTAGGCTCAAGATTCGATAACAATAAATGTAAGATTTTACCTTACAGCCTGAACCAGTTTTCGCTTTTAAAAAGCTTCATTTTGCTTTGTACCACCTCATTGAAGCAAACCACACATGCAAAAACATTGACAATAACATGGATATTCTACACGTACATATAAAAGGCCGAAAACTAGACACTCTTGAAGAATTGGAAATATACAAACACACAAAAACACATAAAAACGACATCCTAAACAAACAAACACAATTCAAATCACACGCATTATTCAAACATATCACACCCCACACACACAACACAGATCCTTGAAAAGTCAATGCCATTGCCAAGAACAAGATGGACAGTGCTCCCAGCGGCAGCCTCTGAAGAAGCTTTTTCAAAAGTGAAAAGTGGTTCAGGCTATATGGTAAAACTTTTCCGTTTTTACCCATAAAAAACTTTGTGTTCCCAAGTCAGTAGTGATTTAATTATATTTAGCTAATTAAAGGACAACGAAATCCAAGAATAAAAGCAAGATTGTTTTTTTTTTTTTTTTTTTGATAAAATGACAAAACTTTGAATTACTCAGCACACTATCACACAATGGCTATTCAAAACAAAGCACAGAACTGGGTACGTATTAACTCAGCATGATAACACAAGTTTATGTAAAACAGTGTGTGCACAATGCATAATGAATGGAATACAGTGTGTTATGTGTCGTTCTACAGGAAGTAATTGACAACAATACAAAAACGGCAGATTGTAAAAAACACACACACCAAAAGTGCATATATGCAACACTGCTGTTGTGTGTGTGCCTGTGTGTGTAAACAGAATTCAGATCTATGCAATTAAAATGTTCATGTAATTTAAATGGCTCTATGTCAAGGTGATGCTAAATCTAGTCACTATTAAACGAATTTCAATACAGTGCGTAGGCACGTTCATAACGTCTCAAGTTTCTTGAAGCAACGTCACAATTATCACACACAAAAATTCACATCTTCTGAAAGTAAAAAGATTTTAATTGTGACACACAAGTCACAGAATTAATACCTGCAGCCTAAGAGATTGGAAATATTTAATGATAACCAATTTCGTCTTTTTACCTATTGGCATTTCTTTAAATATATTTTTCTTTCTTTAATTCTTTTGGCATCACCTTTATAATAAGACTCAAATCTAGCCATTATATAATGGGATTTCTGGCAATTGGCATTGCTGGTCTTTAATAACCCAGTTTCTGGCCAGATAATTTGTTGACTGGTCCCCAGCGCTATTATTAATTAACTACCATCTCCTTGTCAAATTTTGAAAATATCCAGTTTTGCTATAAAAGCTTTATTATTAAATTAAGGAACAAATTTATCAATGTTTGATCCAATATAATATGTTTGATGCTATAAAGAAAATTAGGCTTTAAGAAAAACACTTTACAGTCAATACAAACTACGAACCAAGCCGTGTTTAGTGCATACACTAAATAAAAAAAACAGTGAAACTTGCAAGTATTGTCCAGCATGTGACAAGTAGAATTCCATCAGTACAGAAGCATGATTTTCAATTATAGCAAACAAGGACATTGGTAAGTTTTATTTTTTATAATTCGGTTTTATTTTTGATACTATACATTTGATACTAATACTTGTGAACAAAAATATTAATTTCTGAGATACTTAAGTCTTTTCCAATTCATAATGATCTTTAGTAGAATACTAAAAGTCATTTACATCTATGTTATGAATATGCTCACAAAGCTA